>CM076581.1:467172322-467772322 GCA_034641835.2 Pinus albicaulis | reverse complement strand
TTAACCAATTTCACATTGAACCGTATATGAATGAGTAGCCCTAAATAAAGCCAATTTTCTCTATCATATGCCTTGGAAAGAAAAACTCACTAAAATTTCTTGTAATTTTTTGGTTTGATGTTATAAATTACTTCTTGGGATACTCCTATTCCGTAATGGATTTGTTTCCCAGAAAGGATGAAAAATTGATCTAATGACATGGAATCAACTTAGTGGATTTTGACCCTACATGCAATAATTTTTGCAATGATTTTCTAGATGCAATTACATAGTGATATGGGTTTGAGATCATGTCATTCTTGTCTAATTTTTGGGATTAAAGCCTGAAATGTTGAATTGAAAGCTCCCAAATCCTGCTTTTGTATTTTAATTTGTCAGCAATTCTTGGTTTGTTTGAAGGAATTCATAGAACCACTAGAAGAATTCTATTGTCCCATGAAGTGACTGAGGTTCTTATACTTTTGGAAAGAATGCAAAATTGTTTGTAATTCTTCCTTTTATATTTGATCCATCAATGCCTCATTACCTACCTCCCCTACCAAACTAGGGAAATATGAAGTCATCTTTAACTATCTCTCCTAAATTTATTCTATCATCCTCTTTATAAAATACCTCAAAATGGTCAGTTGATGAGAAAATTTCTCCTCAAGATAAGACACCTTCTCATGAAGAAAAGTTCGTTGATAATCGACATCTTGAGGCAATTGTTCATTACAATTATGAGATGTTGAAGAGAGAAAATATCTTCTATTTATTAAAGCTATGCACGAATATTAGTGATTTGGTACAAGGAAAGACATGCATAACGAGGGAATTATGGAAATTCCCTACAACCCTTTTCCAAAATGTGACACGTGAGGATGTATGCTTATTAAACAACTATATTTGAGAAAATTCACCACTTTAAAGGCAAGACTATTTTGGATGTAGGCACAGGAAGTTTGATGCAGGCTCCTGCACCCGACCTGACATCCCACCTGCTTACCTATGACTACGATCTATGTGCTTCCCTGCTTTTCAACTGCAGTTGCTCCAATTCTCGGTCGGATTGTGCCTGAAGGTCCATCACTGCGGCTTCAACTAGGCTACTTGACCACATGTGGTGGCTACTAAACCTGCACTGAAACAGGTCAAGCTAGTTCTGATAGCACTCCTCCATCCACAAAATATGCAGAAAATTTCCCTTCTATCGGTCATTTGTGTGTATTTTCCCTTGCGATTTCTCAACAGTTGAGTGGTGTCGACTAGTCTAGCCCGTGTTGCTTCCTTCTTAGTGAGTTGCCACCTTATGCTTCTTGTGGTTTTGTTTTTGTCGAGTGCAGACTTGCATGCAGGCCACAGTTCTTCCACCAACAACTGTTGACCATACCTTCCCACCTCTCCTGGAAAAATACACTCAAAACTGTGTGCTTCTTTGAGGTGATACTAGTAGATCCTTTTCTACCAACCGAAATGTCGACCACCCCTTCTTCGCATAGTTTTCTTTTCCTATTGGTAGAAGGGTTTGACCCTTATTTCAACCACTTTGGTTTTGCCATGGCTGACATAGACTTGTCACTTATGGATCATTTATTCAACTACTATACAACATACAAACTTATCTATATGACACTTTTTCAATCCTTAAAAAAATTAACAATTTCTTCAAGGCACTATACGATCAATTTACTTTGGTCCTAAAAAAATTTCTTTTGCACGATCATAGTCAAAAAAGTTTGGAACGAATGAGTTGGGAATGTCATATATGTTTATATATATATATAAATAAATTTATAAATAAGTTAATAACACATTATCTTGCAAGAAAAAAGGGAATAAGACCCATAGATGACAAAAGGGGGTTCCTATCAGTCAATGCAAAGCTTAACAATGCCCAACACAAGGCAAGGTTGTTCGAGCATATAAATTATGATATGTTACAAAGATAATAGGTTTTGTAACAGTAATATTTTAGAGCCTTATGTTTACTTCAAGTATATCAGACCTTCTAGTTTGGTACTGTCGGAAATATATCTAAGCAAAAACTTAAAACTGTGAAGGTTTCCAGCTAGTTAAAGTTTTCTACATATGCCTCACATCATCAACCATGGCATCCACTATAAACAACAATTTCCTAAAAAATAAGGAAAGCCTCCAATGATGAATGAGCCAAATCATCATCTCCTGAAATGGGTAGATGCCAACATGCAGAGTGCAATAAAATATGTGCATATAAATGTGTGTTAGTAGCATCCTAAATAAAATCTACCCAAGAATAACCAACCACTTTTATTAGGGAAAAGTATAAATTTAAAGATAAAAGGGGTTAAGAGATCCCTTGCATACACCTAAGAAGGTGTGCATGAAAGAAGGGTTTTAAACTCTAAAATGAAGATAATCTAAAAACCCTAGTCCTGCAACCCTTGGGGAAATGCCATTGGCCATTATTCTAACTGATCGACTAATTAACCCAAAAAACTCTATCGCTAAGCAATTC
Organism: Pinus albicaulis; assembly: GCA_034641835.2. Classification (NCBI taxonomy): domain Eukaryota; kingdom Viridiplantae; phylum Streptophyta; class Pinopsida; order Pinales; family Pinaceae; genus Pinus; species Pinus albicaulis. Next base: position 467,769,846 of record CM076581.1, on the reverse strand, counting down.
CCTTGATCAAAATAGTAAAAATTGAGCCTTACTTGGAAGCTCTAAAAGGAAGAAACCTTAGAAAAGATGATTTTGAACCACTTCTGGATCATCATTGTAGTGTGCCATTGAAGATGGGTGAAAACTGAGGAAAAACTTTAGAAAACCCTTGAAGAAATGAGATAACCCAAAGAGCCAAGTTCACACCTACTCTGATACCATGTTGGTATTACAAGAGATAAACAAGGATTGAATGTAAACAACCAAAAAACCATTAAAAAAAAAGCATAAACACAAAGAGGAGAGAAGATGAACCCATGAACATGAGAAACATGAGATGTAGGTGCCCATAAGCTAAAGAATCACATAAGACAACACTTAGCTCATGACAAAAGAATTTGTGATGAAAATAATGATGCCAAAGCTAGTACTAAAGACATCACCAAAGCCCAAGAATATTTTGGAATGTTAATAGTCAGGACATCTTGACAAATTGAGGATAGATGTAGATATGGCTAGTGGGGTGCTAGCTCCAAGGAAGTTGAACGTTGGCCTTAGCCTAAAATAGTATATATTGAAAAAATACAATAAAATATTGTGGTTTCACATGTGTAGACTTATAGCCTTGATTACATGTAAGGTTGGCATGAGGCCAAAAGTGAATATTACACCATCATTTCAATATTTTATAGGTATTACAAGTTTCATGGCATTCACAGAGAAAGAAATGTTGCAAAAGAAGGATAGATGTAGAGATGGCGAGGAGAATGATAAAAGGTAAAATCTATCAAATAATTTTTAAGTTGAAGTAATTAGTACACCGGTGTATTTTGTTGATAGAAATACAATGAAAATTGCAAGGAATTTTACACCTAAAGAAGCATGAAATGATGAGAAACTAGGGGAGAGTCATCCCAAAGTGTTTCTTTGCAATGGCTGTGTACTTGTTTCTGAAAAAAGTGCATAAGCACGACGATAAAGGTTAGAAGTATTTTTGATAGGGTACAATGGAGAGTCTATGGGATATCAGATTTTTTATTTGGAAAAAGATACACTCAGTAGAGATGTTATATTTGAGGACAACTATATCCAAGGTAATTCAAATGAAATTGAAGTGCCATGGCCTATTGAAGAAAGAGGTAAAAAGGTAGCAAAAGAAAGCATTCCAAGTCAGGAATAAAGGAGCAATCAAGAATCCAGTGATAATGAAGTCAATGATGTCAAAGCTAGTACTAAGGACATCACCAAAGCCTAAGAAGATTATGGAATTTTAATAGTGAGGACATCATCAAAGCCTAAGAATATTCTGGAATGCTAGCAGTGAGAACATCATCAACACCCAAGAATATTTTGAAACAACATTTGTGAACATTAGATGGCTCAAAGCTACAGGAACTACCTGAAAGCAATAAAGGAAGCAAGAAATCAAGAAGATTGTATTAGTCTTCTTTACAGCAGTTATATATGGCTTTGATCACAAATTCACCACAATTCTGGTATAATGTGATTCAATGCACATGGAAAGAAGAATGGGACAAAGTAACAAAGGTGGAATGTGATTCCATATAGAGAAATGAAACACTGGAACTCGAGGATATGCCTAAAGGAAAAAGTGCAAATGGTTAAATGGGTCTTCAGGGAAAATTTCAAAGTAGATGGCTCAATTGACAAACACAAAGAAATACAGTGATAGTAGCATTACTATTTCCTTCTATTGAGGTGATAGTCAAGTCACTAGTCCTCTCAGATCATAAAAGACCACCTATTCTTGTTCTTGTCATTTGACCTACTGGGGAACTTGCAATTCAAGATGTTGTAATGTACTCCTCTTATCCTACTATGTAATGACTCAATGAGACATCACATCATCTAATGAATTAATGAATCCACCAGAAATGTTGACACAAAAATTGTTTTCATAAACTAAACATTTGGAAATGAATAGGAAAGTATGTATATGCATCATGAGAGGAAGTAAATAATGATAAAAACTTCAAACATGTTAAGAGGGAATGCCACTGAAGCATTTTTTTTTGGAAAAAAGTAATGCTGGATCACAATCATCCTTAAAAAACAAAAAAGTACAGGTATATGCACTATTTTGAAAGGATTTGAAACTAAAGACATCAATTACAACACTTCTGGAACAATAGATTTCCAACTATACCTGTTTACCAGCTTGCCTATAGATATTAAGAGCCTTAATAGCATCATGGTGTTGCATTTCAAAGAACTGCAGGTAAACAATTGCAGTCATCAATAGCTAGAGATCAGGGATGCAATTGTCTAAGGAAGAAATTGATGCTTTGCACAAAAAGGTCAATTCAACCTTGATGAAGAGTTTATAAAAAACAAGGAGTAAAAGTCAAGGAGTTCATGATGAAAAGTCAAGAACTACATAGAAATGGCTAACTGTGGGTAAGGATTTCATGATTATGTATTGAGCCTTTCTGAGAAAAAAACTCTCAAACCAATGTTGTCAAATCCTGAATGCTAAAAAAGCCAGTAATGTGTGGTGGGGACTAATTCCAAAATTCTAGAACTGTATGACTGTAAAAACTAGACATGTTTTTTAATGTTGTTGAAGAGCAAGATATAGCTTAGAGTCAGAGAGGAAAATATATAACAATTACCATATGAATTCTACATTGGTGTGCTTGTCTACTTATAGTCATTGGGCTAACCAGTTTTCCTTTTCACCATATATAACTTGTGAATATTTAAGAAAGGAGAACTAAATATAGATGGGTCAATTCATTTCCCATTTATCAACATACACATCCTTATCTTCTTTCCCAAAGTATATGTTTGTTCTAAGTGCTATTGTGCATGGTTATTACTTTGGCATAATTCTAAGTTAAGTTCATTATTGACATTTAATAGGCCTGTGAAGTTATTATGCATTCAATATCAAACATGGGAGGTATATCAAACCTACTTCTGGATATCAAACCGGACAATTATAAAGCTTTAGTTTTGCATATGTCTGAGTTGTAATATTAATATGTTTAGCATTTGGGTTCTCAAGAAATGCACCGGGCATTGGCAATCTCAACGTGAATGTGTCCATATTCAATGTATACAATACACCATCACACACAGTTTGAATGAATTAGCCCATCTCCACATGGCTTCCACAATGCAGCTTGATTTGAGATCTAGTCAAGAGAAAATATGATAAAATAGATAATAAATAAGAACTACAGGAGAATAAGCCCAATAAAAAAAAAATATTTCTAGGTTTGGTCAAGGGGGGAATTAACCTAGGACACACTAGGGTCAATCAATACTGAACCCAGCTATTGTAAAGCTAGAGAGTGCATAGGTATTAGTTCCAATATCTGATATGATGACCATTTGGGTAAACTCAAGAAATGCACCAGAGGTTGGCAACTTCAATGTCCATATCATGACAAGGGTTAGACAGACCTATGCCAGTATTCCTACTCAATGTGCCCAATGTACAGACTAGATTTAATACACTATCAGCCCCACCATCGCCCTGGTTGTAAAATTCCTTGCAATAGATTTCTGGGTTTATGTAAAATTTTTGTAAATATCTATGTCAAAAAATTTCTCTGGGTGCACTATCAGCCCCACCATTGCCTTGGTTGTAGAATTCGTTGTAATAGCTTTCTGGTTTGATGTGAAATTTTCATTCATATCTATGTCAAACAATTTGTGTGGGTACTGATGTAAGCGCTTTACTAACAATTTTAATTCAGAAGATACTCATATTAAATGACATGCACTGAAAATAAACCACCCAAAGTTCAAAATAACATATTCCAAGCATAATATTCACACAGGACAGCCAAATATAACTCAGAAATAGGAGTAACGAGTATTCATATTAATTCCCAGAATGACATGCACTACAGCCATAAGACTACCAATATTTTATGCTGTCAGTAAACACATGTAAATGAGGGACATTGAGTATAGAAACTTGGGACTGGTGCATTCCTTTTGCTAGTTTCCAAATGACTGTCTCACATGGAATGAATAGTCCAGAAGTTCATTTTATGCCCAAATGTTTGCATTCACCCATACCAGAGATAAGGAACTCATGTTTCCCTTAGTGAGCAGCACTAAATACACGAGTTAGTGATGCCAGGACCTTTGGATAGTGTAAACTCAGACTCATTTAGCTTATACGTAGCCTTCAGAGAGTAATTTGCTTGGTCGTTGCAAGGGCACACAACTGTTATATGGTTAGGAAACTCGTGCTAATCAATATGATTACTCAGCCCTTCTTAGCATATTCGTCTAGCAGATGGAATGTGGAATATTGGCCCTCAAGCTCAGGTAGATACAGCCCAATAACTCCAACCAGAACTGAGAACTTGTAAATGTGTGTCTCAGCTAGTAAAAGAATGTAGCTCGACCAGAAAAATAAAAGGGGACTCATGCAGTGAAAGATTAAAGTTTCATTTCTATCCCTTAGAAACTCATACGATGCCACCCAAAAATTTGAGGTGCTGCAGATTGGCAGTCGTGCCAATTTCTTCTTCACAATGAACCAAAAAGAGCAGATCTGGCTCCCTTTCTGTTGGCGTTTGAAGAGGCGAGGGATGCAAATAGAATCCCTTCTCCGTAATAACCCTCTCCTCCTGTGAAATCGAAGATTCATCGCATAACATTGAATTGGAGGTGCAATCAAAGGGGTCGGAGCCAAGAGGCGTCACTGGGCTGAGAACGAGTGATGGGAGATGGAGCATGTTGGGTGACAGGATTTCGAGCGGCAGCATTGCCCTAGTAGATATCCTTCTGTTCAGATTGAGGCAGAGAGGATTTATCCCCAGACCTATCTGCATATTTCTCAAATTCTGACGCCTTTCGTGCAGCTTGAAGGCCGATTTTTGAGGACCCACTTTGATTTCGGGAAGTGAGATTAAAATTTAGTTTCTATCCTTTAGAAAATCATACAATGCTTCCTGCCACTCAAAATCAGAAATTCCCAAAAATTCGAGGTGCTGAATATTGTCGCCATTCAAAATAAAAAACTCACAAAAATATTCGAGGTGCTGAATACTGGTAGATGTTAAGTGGTCCATTCAAAAAAATTTATTTTATTTTTTGGGTGTTATAACCAAAAGAATTAAGTTCTAGATTATGTTAAATGGAATATTAAAATATTACAAACTCATCTAATTCCAACTATTCCAATCAATATTAAGCCTAACTATTTTGAATATTGAGTTTGCATATGACTAAGTTCTAATATTTGATATCTTAATGTTTTGGTTAAAGTTGAGAAATGCACAATAGATTGGGAATATCAAGTTGACTACCATAACGACATTTAGACTATGAGATTATTTAATTTGATGATTTTAGTCTTTTGGAAACTACATTTAGTATTTTTGGCTCAACGGTGCCTATGCAATAAATTCTTGTTGAGCAAGATCCATATTACTAAAAATTAGATTTGGTGCTTGTAGGTCTTTGTATGTTCTATGGGGCTTGGATATAGCCAATATGTATGTCTTTCTAGGGGAAACAAGAGATAGAGACTATGAAGAGTTGATTGGAGGAACGCATAAAACATTGATATTGAAAGGGATCGTCATTAATGGAAGTGGAAATATTTTGAGGAGTCCTACGAGTTATGAAAGTGAAGATGTTTTTCCTTAAGAGAGTCCAAATATAGTGTCAGTTATTCTAAGTGATGATAAATAAGAATTAAACAACCAATAAATAATTGCATCTCTACATTGGTTTGAGGGATAGCTTTGCATCCTATCATATGTAGTTACTTCTCATTGTCAGAAGTGATGATAAAGAAAAAATCAATAGCCAAAAAATAATTGAATTTTGATGCAGAGATAATCTATTGTATGTAGTTACTTCTCACCGTCATCTCTTTTTGACATTTGCACATATGTGCATTAAGAAAAATCAAACCAATGATATATACTTCAAAGGAATTGTGAAATAAGTCTAATATTGATGAGAAAATTATAACTTATGTGGATAATAAAAAAGCCCAATTTTGATCTAATGTAATAATTCCATCTGTAATATAAATGACTGCACTTAAATTCCCTTGATAAAGTTTCACATTTCATTGTCAATCAAGCAAATCTAAAAGTGAGGGACACAGGGTTCATCAATTACCCTTACTGACAACATAACTAAAAAACTAAAATCCATAATTTTACCACATAGTTGCATAAAATCAAGGGTACTAGTGTGCCCAAGTAGTCATAATAGAGGTGGGGAACATGATACAATTTCGAAATGGTAGATCATAGTTGAAAAAATAAGTAAAAAGATTCAATGGGACCATGTTTATCTAGTGAATATGGTGGCATGTCATTAGGCCAACCATCAAGATTCACTTCTTCACAGGCATAAGTAAGAGGTTTGGGCGAGGTGCAATTTATGGGTTAACCAAAAACTAAGTGTGATGCATCCTTCCAACCCATTTCTCCCATGAGTGATGGCATGCCACATCTTAGGAAGATTTGAAATGAAACCTTAAAAAATTATTGATACACACCCACAAAAGGAAGAACATAGCATTTATTACAACATTCGACACTTGTCATTTACCCTAAAAGAAACATGGAGAGAATGATAATAAGTGTCACGGATATATCCCTCTTGCATGCACAACTTCTCTACTCAATCAACTGCCAATCAAGGAGGCCTTACTAATAGAAACAAGCAGATGTAGAAATAAATGAAATATAGAAGGATAACTAGAAGAATGAGAATGAGCATACATATGGAGTTGGGGTTCACATCTCCATTATCATTGGGATGGACTTGGGTTTTGGACTTCTTGTCACGATCCATTCATGAACACCTACCACCACTTTTCACAAACCTCATTTTCTATCTCTTTTTCTTGACTTCTTTTATTACCAGGGACAACCACAAATGTACATAGATATTTATAGCAACAATAGGCACCGAGGACATCAGAAAATTCCTCCCTCGCTCACATTTTCCACTTTTTTTTCATTTGAATGCCTAGTAAGTAGAAATCTCAAACATGTCGAACACCTGCCACAACATTTCATAGAACCTCCTTTTCTATATATTTTCTCATGACTCCTTCTATTTCCAGGGATGACCCCAAATGTAGATAGATATATGTAGTAGCTATAGGTGCCAAGGATGTTAAGAAAATCCTCCGTCGCTCACATTTTCCACTTTATTTTCATTTGACTGCCTAGTAAATAGAAATCTTGAACACTATGACATGTCAATGAGGGAACTTGTGATTTTTTTCTTCTGTGGTTTTTAGTATGTGCGAGTTGTTGGTATGATAGAGGTGCAGGAAGGTGGTATTGAAGGAGGTATTGCTGGGGGTGGCAGTGCTTCTGTGTGGAATTCTCCATTTCTGGTGCTTGGTCTAGAAATTGGTGTGCATGGTGGTTTGGTGGGTGGTTCTTGGTGTCTATTGGTGACAGGAGAATCACCCTTTTGGAATAGATAGAGTCGATATCCTAGTGTGGGTTGTGTGAAGCTTCTTGGGAAGCGTCAGCCTGGAGCGTGTTCCTCCCACCTTCTCCTTCTCTAGTTGTTCGGGTTCTTGTCGAGTTTCCCAACTGGTGGAAAGATGGTAGCTGGGACATAGTGTGTGGTTTCCTGAGGAAATTTAAGGGCGAAGAGAAATCTGGTTTTTGGGTGTGGTGGTAGGGGAAAGTTCCAGTAGACTGGAATCAGAGAATGGTTGGAGTTGGCCCTCCTGGTTTTATCACAATATGACCATCCTCGTGGCACGGGAAATCCTCACCCACAGCCAAGCAAGGATCTGTTGGCTTAGATGATATGGAAATAATGGTGGTAGGAGTGCACCGAGGTGGTAAGACCGTCGATCACTCCCAGCTTGTTGGTGTGGGAACATGAGGTGGTCGTGGTGAAGGAAAACAGGCCTCCCGTGGTGGTGGAAGTGTAAGGTCGCAACAAATGCAGCATCGGGGTGGTGGAAAGCAAGGAGGAAAAACTAAATGGGGAACTTGTATGCGTGTAGCTCCCGGCTCGCGGTAAATTCGACATTGTTTTCTATAAAACTTTCGGGACCTAATTCAAACTCTGATAGATCAGGTGGATGCAGCGGAATGGGTTCGTAGGGAGGAGCATGTTGAGTTTATGGCGACTTGGATAGGATGCACTAATTCCAGTTCCAAGTGAGGGAGCGAGTATTGCAGGTGGTGGTCTAGCGAGGCCAAAACCACCTTTTAGAAAAAGTGGAAAAGTTGGACACTTGGCTCACACACTTTGAAGGGCACATCCATTGCAACTTCTGTCCACCACCCCCTCTAGGAACATCCCTGGAAAACCCAGCTTCCATTACATCGGATGACTAGTATGCTCTCATGTGTTTTTTATGTATTACATGTATTTTGGTGTCTTTTACCCTCTCATTTATGGATGTTGTCCTTAGCCTCATTTCTGTATTTTTGTCACTTGTTGCAAACATTGGTCAAAAAACCTAGTTGGGGTGAGACCACCTATTTTTTTCTTTTTTGGTTGTACATGTTTTTCACCACATGAATGAATATCGACTTACAAAAAGAAATGTTATGTTTATCTATTGATTAAATGTAAATATGAAGATTTGACATTAGATTTAAAACAAGAGTCACACTTTTAACATAAATCAATGAAGTTTAAAGATTAAACTTTATGGCCAAAAAAATATAAATATACATATTAATCTGACTATCTAAATATTACCTTTACTAAAACTATAAATATACATATTAAGTAGATATATGATGCATGCAATATTTATGTTAATTGTAGATGAATCCATCTTCAGTGTTAAAATTTAGAGACAAAAGAGTATTCAAAATTTTAACAATGTAGATGGACTCAAAGACCCCTTTGTCTCTAAATCTTAACACTACAGATGGATTTAGAGACTCGTTTAGTGAAATGTAACACTTTAGTATCAAAATTGCAAATTTTCATTTATAGAGTGATACGATTAAAAATTACTAACATTAATGACTAATTCATATACTTTTTGTACTTGTTATTTGGTCATATTTTTATTCTTGGACTATAATAGTCATTTGCATTAATCATTATTAATTTTGTCACTTATTATCTAGTAATATATTTTAATCCTAGACTAAATTAGTTATTTAAGTTAGTCACTTTTACTTTAGTCATTTATTATCTAGTCGTATATTTTATCCCTAGACTAAATTTGTCATTTAAGCTAGTCGCTTTTAGTTTAGTCACTTATTATCTAGTCGTATATTTTATCCCTAGACTAGATTAGTCATTTAAGTTAGTCATTTTTAGTTCGGTCACTTAAAATTTCTCAAATTTAGTAGTATTTCACTTGAAATAATTGCGGTGACTAACTTTTTTAGTCACCTAGTCATTAATTTCATCATTTTCTAGTAGTGAGAGGTCAAGAAAGAAAACCCTCCCTAATTTTTTACACAATTGTCATGGTTTTGGAGAAGTTTCAAAAATATAGGTGCCACAGGAGAGTTGCTGCACTTCTGGAGAGACCTTGGGAAAATCAATTGTTCCCCTATCTAGTGTGTCAAAATGAATTGCTTGATACATCAAATGAAAACTATACTAGAATATCAATGAGCTATCATGAGCTCAATTTAAAGTTAAGGAAGGCCTCCCAAAGTTTCCTCCAATAACACTTTGCATTTATGCACCCTCATTCTGCACTTTTTGACCAGTCTTGGGAGAATCAATCTTTGACAAGAAAAATAAACTCCAATAAGAAAACAAAAGGTATGTTTCGAAAGAAAATAGGATAATATTTCCAACGAGATATCTTGGTCCCAATTTGGAGCTCAGGAAGGCCTCGAAAAGTGGCCTGCAAGAAGGCATTGCGCTTTTTCTTAAGGAAGGGCGTGTTTCCTTCTGGTGCTTCACGTTTCCTCTTGGCACCGTGCGTTTGACCCTTTTCTACAAAAAAATTCAAATCTTGTGCTATAACCTTCAATATTCAGCAAATATTTCATTTGACCTCCATCAATCAAGTAAGGTGTAAAACATCATCCTTCTCCTTGTCAATGGAATTTTCAATGGTGTTTGAAGTGTTATTACAAAATATGGTGTCCTCTTTGTTCTAAACCTTAGTACCACTGTCAAATTCCCAATTACATTTCAATTTCACTGCCTAAGATTTTCATTTGATTCCCACATCATAATTGACCCTATATTCAACCCCTATATCAGTATCCCCATTTCCCTAAACTCTTTATTTCCAATACTCTAAGACCTAAGTGCTTCAATTCCCTAGGCTCCCAAAATCCCTAGACCTGTAATTAAATTCCCATTCATAATTAAATTATCATTTCTACTCCCTACCACCTCCCTCATTTCATAAACTGCTTCCCCCATCTCCCTAATTTTTTCCATCCCATTCCCCACTCCCTAAACCTACATTACACTCATATTCCATTCCATCATCTCCCTAGGGTTTTGACACCAAATACATCATGGTAGAAGAAGAGAACAAGAGTCATAGTGAGGAGGACAAAAGAGAGGAGAGAATCTCATCTAAAAAAGGAGGGAGAATCATTAGACATGAGCCAAAAATTACCAAATAACTCATGGCATCTCCCATCACTGTGACATGCTTTAAGCATGTAGGTTGTCTTGAGTTTTGTGAGAAAGTAAAAAGGGTCCAATACCATCCTATGTTGACTAGACAGGGATTATTTGTTTGAGAAGGTAAACCAACACTTGGAGAAGCTCTTGGCCAAGGCTCAAAAGGAAAATGATATTCAAAGAAGGATGGCAAAGCGTTATGCCATGAGGAAAAAAATTGCAAGGGACAAGCTCAAAAGAGCCAATGCAAAAATTGAAGCCTTGATCGAACAAGAGGAGAAAAGGAGGCTAGACATACTTGCTGAGAATGATGAGAACATGTACCCTGTACATTTTCTAAGCATTTGGAGGAAAATTGGTCTTTGAAAAGGGAAAAAAACCATGTTTCTGACTCATTTTTGGCCTTGGCGCTGCACGTTTACCAGTCTTGGGAAAATAAGTTTTTGATAGGGAAAATGAGCTTCATTTTGCAAACTGAAGGTAGATTTGGAAACTAGACTTGAATGGATTTCCAACAAGATATCTTGGAGCCAATTTTGACACCTACAACCCAATCAAAATCAACCTGCAAGATGCACTACATGTTTCCTTCTAGTGCTGCGCGTTTGACAGTTTGCTGATATTTTGAAATTTCACTGCAAATTTTGACTTTTGTCTTGAAGATAATGATTTGAATTCTATAATTGAGTATGGTAAATTTAAATATGATTTAGATAAGTTACCTAGGGGTATATTCATGATGTAAATTTACTTATAAAAGTCAAATGAATTAGTTTCAATGTAATTAGGGAGGAATCAATTTTAGTTTAGATTTTTTTGGATCACATTCTCAACTCAGGAATTCGACCCCTGAGGATGAGAGAATGTAGTTTTGATGTCTATATATTCCCTTTATTGACTCTTATCAAGGGTTGGAATCAATTTGGATGCTAGTGTATTGATCAAGGATTAGTTTAGCCTGAAACTAATAAAGAATTGTAGCTATTTCCTTGGAATTCATGTGGTATGAATGTTTGGAATTGTTTTTTCTTTGTGATCATTTGTATGAATGTTTTGTAAGCTCATGAAAATTTCATGTGTATTATATGATAAATTTAAAGTTGATAGGCAGAATACATGTTTTTCATTCTCTGTTTTGGGAAATTTGTGATAATTTGTCCATTTTATTCAGTTTAGGAAGAATACATCTCCTATGCCCTTCCTAGCTCCTCATCTGTCTTAAACCATCTCACCAAATAAACTTTAAGTGCTAAGTATTCTACATACCTTTCTCCGTTGAATGCACTGAAATTCCATCTCATTTTCTCTGACCTAATCCACTTGACCTAATCCTCATTCAGCAAGCCCAACCTGATCGAAACCAAAATAAACCCTTCTGCACTCCTTAGCTAGCATAAAACCTTTTCATCTAGGGCTCTTGTCTGTGATTTTTTGTGGAGAGAGCCCTCTCCGACTTGGTAGGTCTAGATTCCAATTTAAAAGGTTGGTTTGTGGTTACCTTTCTTTGGATTCCTGCTTCAACCTTCAGAATCTAGTGGAGTGATAAAACATGGCATGTGTGTGTGTGTGTGTGTGTGTGCATGTTCATGTTCAATATTAGAGTTAATACACACATAACACCACATGTGACCAAGGTTTGTGACTATCATCCTCCAGGACATGTCACCCGAACCTGAATAATCCTTCAAGTACCAATACAACTTAGCAGTTGGATGTACACCCTTTGCAGGATTATAATGGTCATGCATATTATGGCTCCACATAATCCTATTGCCTTGTTAGGTTGGGATTTACTTGGAGCGTGCCTTTGTTCCTCCCAGGATATGGGCTTCGAGGAATGGGAAAGTACCTATCTCCGTCATATGATGATCTACTGGTATGTCATTATTCCCTTCACCTCAGTGTTTCCATGAAGGCTTCCATGTCCCTTTTGCAATCCCACTTCATCCAAATCCCCATCATCCCAGCTACATTGGATGATGCTTATGAATATAATTCTCGAGACTGAAGTCTCAGGGTGAGGTGGCAAGGGTGTCCAACACAATAATCAATATGTGTGTGTGTGTGTGTGTGTGTGTTATAAGCTAACCTTTTACCTTGTGAGCAACCGAAAAGGTTCAGTTGTGACCTGGAGTTTTAACAAGTAAAAAAATGACAGGTGGTGTAAGACTTGGAAAACCATGAAGGATCCACATGGGTGCCATGTGGAATCCTTTAATTGGATAGGGCTTCAAATTCCCATACTAGTTGATCCGAGATTTATATTAGGACATTTTTTATATCATCAGAATCATCTTAACAAGATGAATGTGATGGCACCGTTTGATTTTAGTTTTGAAAGGGAAACAAAAAGAGAAAAATTTAGACCTCATTTCCATGATGTGACTATGGGAGTTGGGTCACCTTAGCAACTGCCTCGAGCTAACATTAATTTGGGTGGAGAATAGTAGGGGGTATGTTACAGAGTGATAGCAGATCTTCCAACTTCAACACTTGGATAGGATGGGATCTATCATTTCAAAAATAGGATCAAGGTTCCTTCAAAGCACTTGGGAATCAGTTGGTACTCTATTACAAAGTTAGCAGAGCAAGGGGGTGTAATGTTCCCACTTAGCCTTAGCTAGGAGGAACATTCAATTTTGTTTTAATTTCTGCTTCATGAATAAATGAATAAAGGAGGACATGTAAAACTCCTAAAAAGTCTGAATAAATCAATGCCCATGTGAACAAAGACAAATTAGGGCTATGTAAATAATCACTTGTAGGTGTGAAAGAGGTTTGAGCTAAAGACTAGGTCAACCTTGACCAAATCAACAGCGCTGTCTAGGTTCATTGCATCTCCAAAAGGGACATCGTAGTTTTAGAAGGGAGCCTCTAATGAGAAAAGGGCTAACTCATCAAGATGGTTTAGGGTTTGAAAGATATTTCTCATCTTATGAAAAGAGAAGGAGGGCAACAAGAGAGAGTTGTTGATAGATCATATTTCTGAGTATTTTTTTTTTAGACAAATACCTTTCTCTACTATTGAGTGGAGGATTGTATCTGGAATTCCTATGCAGGAGTTTCACCTCTTCCTTTGATGATTCAAGGAGGAAATTTCGCTGAATTTAACCACTATTAGGCTTGAGGAAAAGCTCCTAATTACATTGGTAGCGCTGTTCCATTGAGGGATTTGCTGTCTCTGCAAGTTGCAGCAAGTGGTGATCTAGATCTGCAGAGATCTAGTGTATTTTGAGAGCCTCTCTCCATGGAGTGGGTCCTTTGACCTCCTGGAAGAGTATATCATTTATTGTACTTCACATCTGCAATTATTCAGTATTTTTCTGTGTCTTTTGAGCTACAATTTTGTCCCATTGAGTAAACTGCGTTATTTATGTATGAAGGTTTGCAGTGTGTCTTGCTCATAGTTTAGATCAAATATCTCTTGTGCTGGCTTTGCCTTCCACTTGGTGATCCATGGATTGGCTTGCTGATCTATGTTATGTTTAGATCTGATCCATTGTAATCAAATTTCATATTCAGAAATTTACTGCAGCAATTTCCAGATCTGCAACTTGTTTCTCAGATCTACTCTTATTCATACATGCTTTTGTCAAAATTCCAAGTGGATCTTGTAGAGAAAACTATAGAGTTTCCAGATCTGATATAGATCTGATATTTTGTCCATAGATCTGCTCTAGATCTAATTTTTAACTCCCAGCTGCTAAACCTCCTGAAAAAAAAGTTGTTGAAGCATTTCTGCAAATATACATGTGCTCCTGCTCTCTTTTCTGAAGATTTATTGCTGTATTAGCTCATTCTTTCTATTGTATAATGAAAGGGCTTTGTCATAATGATTATTTGCTGTTGTATTACTGAAATATCAGTCTCCTTTCTGATATCTACTAAAAATTAGCTAAAACTGCGCAATTCTTGAAGCAGTGCTTGCATTTGACTGCAGCCTTCCCCTTTGGGTGCTTTTTAGCTAGTCTACTTTTTGGGAGATCTGTTTAATGTGCTTAAACTGATTTTTTTCTGATTAAATTCCATATATAAGTCACATACAGCATAAAAAAGAGGAACCAAGTCCTGATATGCGTTATTTTTTCACAGTTTTACCTATACAACGTTTTCCTTGAGCACCTTGTTGAAATTCCTAAAAAGGGAATTATTCCAAGTTCTATAGACAAAGTCTATAGTCATATAGGTAGCCTCTGGATCTCATCCTTTATTTGAAAGGTGACATATCTAGTAAATTCCTCTGCATTCCATCTCTGAAACAGAATCTTGATATTCCTGAAAAGGGGATATTGCAGTGGTATCAGAGCTCCACTCTTGGCACAACCTGTGCTAGCATTGGAGCACGAGTGATGTTGCATTCTGAATATGAAGATCCTCCTTTTGAGAGGGAGAGGAGATATCAGAATATAATTCATAAAAAGTATGACTATACTACTGTTTACCTTGAGAAGGGTCAAGACAATGGGAAGCCCCTGAATCTGTGAATGATAAAGATAAGGAAGCAGAGGAGTTTGCAAAAACTCTCTTGGAGGCTATGCAAGATCTGTCCAAGGAGATAAAGGAGATGAGTATGGATATAATGAGGGAATCCCTTGGGAGATTCCATCAAGGAGAAAGTTATGATATGTCTCAATTTGGGACTGGTCAACCTGTGAGCTTGCCACAAGCTCCACAGGCCTCACAACGCTCTACAATGCCTACCTTTTTGGCTATAGAGAATGAAGGACTGCAAGAGCCAACCTCCCTGGAATGGTAATTTGTAGAATATGACTCACAAATTCAGAGGTTCAAGGATAACTTGAGCTTCCAATAATTTTTCCATCTCAAGGACCAAAGGAGGCCATGGCAGCAGTACAGAGATGGTGGGTTCTTCCAGGGGAGACACCATTCTATGGGCAGGTTATTTTTGCCCAAGTTCGATGGAACATCCTCTTGTTCTGCCAAAGCATGGGTGGAAAATTTAGACATCTATTTCCAGTTGAATAAAGTGCCCGAAGTAGAAGCCATTAAGATTGCTGCGCTGCATTTTGAGGGAGAAGCCCACAAGTAGTGGTTTCATGGACTATCTACATTCGGACATAGCAATGTGTCCACATATGCTGAGTTCACTAGGAGACTAGTGGAGAGATTTGATCGGAAAGATCCAGAGGCCCCTTTTATAAGCTTGGCAAAGCTGAAGTAGACAGGAGATGCAAAGGCCTATATCTCTGAATTCCTGATATTTTCAGTAATGATCCTTGATCTATCTGTAGCAAGGAGAGTCTACATGTTCATTGATGGCCTGTAGGAACCTTTTCATGGGTTGGTTAATTCTACCAAGCCCATCACTTTGCATGATGCCATTGAGAGAGCTAGATATCTCCAAGATGCCTTGCTAAGGGAAAAGGCAACTTTCCCAAGAAAATCCCCTCATTCCTCTAAGGGGAAGGAAGGGAAAGATGCTCCACCCAAGGAGAGCTCACTGAAAAAGCCTCTTGACCTTGATCTCTGGAGGGAGTTGAGGAAAAAGAGATTGTGTTTCACTTGTCAAGAGCCATGGGTACCGGGACATAGATGTGCTACTAGGAGGGCACACTATATAGAAGTCTTCTCAGACTTGGAGGAGGAGGATGGGAATGAAGGACCTAGGAGGGGACATAGCACTGGTGATGATGAGGAGAAAGATCAATCACCATCCAGAGGTGAAGAGGGATCCTTTGATCCAACAAGTGGGACTCTTGCTTCCTTGAGAGGAGTGCCAAAATATTTGACCTTAAGAGTGCAAGGTTTAGTCATGAACCAAAGAGTGTCTATTTTGATTGACAGTGGGGAAACCCACAACTTTATTGATGCTCACCTTGTGCAGAGGAGAGGGATCCCCACTGAATCTTTTGATGGGTTATCTATTTTGGTTCCGGGAGATAGAGCTATGTAGTGCATGCATTATGTTCCATCACTTTCTGTGACTATGGGAACTTACACCTTGGTGGACCATTTCTTTGTAGTTGACATACCAAACACCAACATCATCCTGGGTGTCCAGTGGTTGATTACCTTGGGAAAAGTCACCACTGATTGGAAGGCCTTGTAGATGGAATGGGTGGACTTGAAGAGTGGGAAACAAAAAATCATTCAAGGAATGCACACCTATCATGGAAAATTTTAGGGGCTAATATCCACAGGTGGGCTAATTTTCCATGGTTTTTCCAAAAAAAAAAATTGCCAATTTCCATTTTTTTTATAAAAATGATTCGCCCAAATTTTACAATATAAAATTATTTTACATTAAAAATCGCCAAAATTATATAGACAATATATATAATATCATTATAAATTTGAATAATTTTACAAATAAATCAATAAACATTTTATAGTTTTCATATTAGGGACTAGTGAGATTCGCCAATTTTTTAAACTTCAAGATCATTTTCCATCCTTAAAATTATCCCTGACACCTATCCTTCACCTGATGTTTCCGCCCAAACAATAGAGATGGAATTGCGCAGTGGGGGAAAGGACCACACAGTTCCTTCTCTTATGTTTATTAGAATGTTGCAAGGAACATTCCTACCTCATGGAAAGCCACTTGGAATGCCATTGGATTCTGATCATGTTGGGGAAGCCTCACAAGGTGCTGGAGCAATGGAGGAGAAAGCCACGGCACTGTGGGAGGAAGAAAAAGGGAGGATCAACCTTCTCACAAATAATTTTGGCATGTGTAATGTCAAAGAAACAATCAGCAACAAGGCAAGCACCATCATAGATGCATCAACATCGTTGTCCTTGTTGAGATGTGTAGATCCATATTGGAGGTCTCAACTCCTTGTGGAGTACTCCAAAGATCTGCACACCCGGATGATATTAGATGGAATGAAGTAAGGAGGAGGCTATTTGGTCAATGAAGGGGTCATCTATCATCTTGGTAAAGTATTCTTGTCTCAAGCCTCCAAGCTTAAGCAAGAGATACTACAAAGAGCACACAAAGAGTTCCTTTCTAGCTATATGCAATCAGCAATGATCTACTCCCTAATCATGGGGAGTTTTGATTGGGAGGGTATGAAGGAAGAAGTACATTAGCACTATGATTGGGAGGAAATACATCAGCAATTACAAGAGTGAAATAGTTATGAGGAGATGGGAAAACCAAAGGGTCCTATGCAGGAGACATTTCAGCCATCTCTTCCTTCTCTTAAAAGAGGAGAAATGCCCATGCCCAACTCCATGTGTGTGGGAGACTTGAATGGTAAAGAATCTGATCTTATGGAGCATGTTTATTTTTTTTATTTGAGACATTATCTTACCATATGTATGCAGGCCATGGCTCCTAAAAGGAGTGATATTACATGCAAATCTCATGGCATTGATGAGGCCAATAAAAATTCCAAATCTGGCCACTCCCTTGAGGTGAAAAGGGAGATTATCTATCATGATGGGTGCTTCCCAAAGGCACCTAACTTGGGTATCACTTTCAGCCATGTAAAAATGACCCATGTAGCAAATATGTGATGGGAATACCACTTACCACACTCAGATTTAATCAAGACAAGGAGTGCATTGCATTGGTATCTTATGTGGGACTATGACCCACCTCCTCAAGTGCACATTTCAGTTTGCATATATGTGATTTTGCTTCCTTACATAGATGATATATTGGTATTGTTTATGGGTTTGTATGGGAAAAAAGTGGGTAGTGTATATGTGCCACATGGGATGGTACTTTCTCTTGTACTTCATGATACATGTTTTAGATGTGACATTGCTTCACCCATGTTTATTTCTGTTGAGTTTTACACTCCTTAAGGGATAGACTATGCCCCTATCATGTTAGCATTGGAGGAGAAATTTCTGATGTATTGGCTTGATGAGCACTTGGTCCATGATGAAATATTGATCCTTGATGGTGCCATCAATGGAAGAGGAGAAGAACTATAGCTCTTACCCTGTCAGTTTCTTGAGAACAAGCAACATTTTGGAGGGGAGGACTGTAATGTTCCCACTTAGCCTTAGCTAGGAGGAACATTCAATTTTGTTTTAATTTTTGCTTCATGAATAAATGAATAAAGGAGGACATGTAAAACTCCTAAAAAATCTGAATAAATAAATGCCCATGTGAACAAAGACAAATTAGGGCTATCTAAATAATCACTTGCAGGTGTAAAGACTGGGTAAACCTTGACCAAATCAACAACGTTGTCTAGGTTCATTGCATCTCCAAAAGGGACAGTGCAGTTCTAGAAGGGAGCCTCTAATGTGAAAAGGGCTAACTCATCAATATGGTTTAGGGTTTGCAAGAGCTTTCTCATCTTATAAAAGGAGAAGGAGGGTAGCAAGAGAGGGTTGTTGATAGATCATATTTCTGAGTATTTGTCTGCTTAGACAAATACCTTTCTTTGCTGTTGAGTGGAGGATTGTATCTAGAATTCCTATGCAGGAGTTTCACCTCTTCCTTTGATGATTCAAGGAGGAAATTTTGCTGAATTGAACCACTATTAGGGTTGAGGCCAAGCTCCTACTTACATTGGCAGCGCTGTTCCATTGAGGGATTTGCTGTCTCTACAAACTGTAGCAAGTGGTGATCTAGATCTGCAAAGATCTAGTGTATTTTGAGAGCCTCTCTCCATGGAGTGGGTCCTTTGACCTCCTCGAAGAGTGTATCATTTCTTGTACTTTATATATGAAATTATTCAGTTTTTTTCTGTGTCTTTTGAGCTATAGCGCTGTCCCACTGAGTAAACTACGTTATTTATGTATGAGGGTTTGCAGGGTGTCTTGCTCATAGTTTAGATCAGAGATCTTTTGTGATGGATTTTCCTTCCACTTGGTGATCCATGGATTGGCTTGCTGATATACGTTATGTTCAGATCTGATCCATTGTAATCAAAGCTTATATTCAGAAATTTACTGCAGCAGTTTCCAGATCTGCAACTTGTTTCTCAGATCTACTCTTATTCATACATGCTTTTGTCAAAATTCCAAGTGGATCTTGTAGAGAAAACTATAGAGTTTCTAGATCTGGTATAGATCTGATATTTTTTCCATAGATCTACTCTAGATCTAAGTTGTAACTCCCAGCTGCTGAACCTCCTGAAAAATAACACAGTTGAAGCATTTTTGCAAATATACATGTGCTCCTGCTTTCTTTTCTAAAGATTTATTGCCGTATTGGCTCATGCTTTCTACTATATAATGAAAGGGCTTTGTCATAATGCTTATTTGATGCTGTATTACTGAAACATCATTCTCCTTTCTGATCTCCACTAAACATTATCTAAAACTGCGCAATTCCTGAAGCAATGCTTGCATTTGACTGCAGCGTTCCCCTTTGGGTGCTTTTTAGCTAGTGTACTTTTTGGGAGATCTGTTCAATGTGCTTAAAATAATTTGTTTCTTATTAAATTCCATATATAAGTCACATACAACATTAAAAAGAGTAACCAAGTCCTGATCTGCATTATTTTTGCACATTTTTACTTCTACAACGTTTTCCTTGAGCACCTTGTTGAAATTAATGAAAAGGGAATTATTCCAAGTTCTATAGACAGAGTCTGCAGTTGGCCAGGTAGCCTCTGGATCTCATCCTTTATTTGAAAGGTGACATATCCCGTAAATGCCTCTACATTCCATCTCTGAAATAGAATCTTGATATTCCTGAAAAAGGGATATTATAGGGGGTTTCATATTGAATTATAGAAAATGGATCAAATTAATGTTTAGGTTTTAAAAGTAGCTCAATGACTGAATTTATTTCATGTATAGTTGGTATACATGCCTTGAGATTTAATTATGTAGCATAATACTAATGTGTGACCTGATATTATTATGATATATGATAATGATCTATTTTGGTTTTATGTCTAACCTTATATGATATGTCTCATCGAGCCACATATCACTAAATTCCGAAGAGGAATCAAGGTGATAAAATTCGCTATGAATATTGAATTTAATTAAGTCTAAAAAGGGTGTGTTTGCATGAAAACACTTGAATGTCACCCAAAATGGCAAATAATGGTACCACATAAATTCTTATTAACACAAAATGAACAACAAGATGGAAGAATATAGATATGATCATTCACAACATAGACATGTATAAGCAATGACAAATGAAGAAAAAATATTAGTTGGCCAAGGGGGAGGGAAATATTCAACTGACTCATGGATACATTAAGGATCCAGAGGAAATAAATAAAGAGCTACAAATATGACATGAGAGGCTAGTCACAACACAAGAGCAACAAGATGAATTTAATGCAGCCATATTACAAATTTTGTTAGAATTTGAAATGAAAAGGAAACAAGTCTTGGGTAATAGTCTTGGGGACAGACAAGGTCCCTTGTTGACAGAAGAAGGGACTAACCTAGCAGACAAAATCCATTCAATAAAAATTCATCGAGTGTCAAGGGAAGACATGGTGAAAGGGGGCACTCTCGTGCAAACTCCCAAAAGGAAGTCAAACATCCACACACAACATTATGAAAATAAGCTCAAAAGGCCACATCCTTGTCATCATCGCCACCATCATTTTAATGAAGGAAATAGAGGAAGAAAAATTGTGCAAGAAGAGTTCAAGAAGTCGAAACCTCCGACATTTGATGGTGAATTAAATAAGTCATAAGATGTAGAGGCTTGGATGCTAGGGATGAAGAAATTATTCTAAATTCACGATTATTTAGAAAATATGAAATCCAATATCTATACCTTTAGCCTAAAGGGAAAGACTAACATATAGTGGGAATACATGAAGAATGTAAAGGGGATAAGAGAATAACATATGTCTTGGATGGAGTTCAAGGAATATTTCTGAGGAAAGTAATTATCCAAGAGGTACTTTGATAGTAAGGCAAAGGAATTGTACGAGCTTAAACTAGGCCATATGTCAAATGGTGAATATACCACCAAATTTATTGAGTTATTAAGGTATGTGCCTTACCTTAAAGAAGACAAAGAAAATATTCAAATACATTTCAGTGGACTTACACCATCCTCCAAGTATATGATTTAGTTCGATGAACCCAGAACATTGGAGGATGCAATCTGAAAGCTAAAACAATGTTACAAATATTCCAAGTGTAGGCCCAAGTTTAAACCCAATTGGAATTCTAATAGAGATACTAAGCACAAAGGAAAAAGGCATAAGGTTATTAATAAATCAAATATAGCCCTTGCTACTAAAGAGATTCAACAAAGTCTCAACATTTTAGGAAAAAACCACTCAGCTCAAGAATGGGCCAAGGGTTATGGGAAAGGTGCATATAAATGATTGACATGTGGTGAAAATAATTTGAGATAGGATTTCCCATAATGCAATCATGCTAGCCCACAACTGTAAAATTCACAAGAAGCATAGAATATGGGAAATGTGGCATGTGGGATGCTTAGGATCTACGCAATAGTGGGTAGCCAGTAGGAATGCCATCAAGCTTCCATAATTGATATGGATGGTAGGGTTTGTGATAAAAAAATTCCTATTTTAATTGACACTAGTTCTAATTATAGTTATGTAAGCCTAATTCTTGTGGAATGATGTTGATTCAACCAAGAACCACATGAGGAAAAATGAGTAGTTTAGTTAGCTATGGTAGTAAAGAAGAGGGTCGAGTGTTGGGTTGATTCGTATTTATACATGAACACAAGTAAATATAGAAATACACATAAAAGCAGAGATGTAGCTGAAATAAATCTTCATTTCAGTAATAAAAAATAACTGAAATATGCTTACAGACAAAATGGAAATAAACTAGCTAGGGTGTTGGTAGCTTATCTCTGAGAAGATATGTGGCGGTTACAGGCCTATGAACTATGTTACAATGAGGCTCGCGGGCCTATTTATTATTGATAAATAATGGAAAACCCTAAAAATCCAAAAAACTAACCCTAGGAGATGAAGCGCCAAAAATATGGGTCCTGTTTGAATAAATTAGTACATCAATATTCTCGAGGACGTAACTTTGGAATACGATCTCCATTTCTCCATTTGATGCACACAATACCTCATTAGAAATATCTATTCGAGGAATACAAATTTTGATATGAGAAAGATCAAAGTAACTTCCATGTTTGTCCCGTTTTTTTCCAAAAAACGTCATTTAGGGCCTCCAAACGGCTCTGGAAGTTTAGGACCCGAAAAATTGCTAAAAATAGTAAACTATGATACAATTAAGGAAACTAAAAAACTTGAAGAAACAATGATGGGGCCCCAAGTGGAATAGGCAGCTAGACACCAATATCCACCTGGATCATTCTTCTCCCCTTAGGAAGCAATGTTCCCTATTACGTTGAGTTCCTCCATGTTATGAGGAAACTTTTGTTGAACTTGGTCCCTAGTGAACCATTTGACTTGGTGCAAGATTTGGCCAGCTTTGACAACCCAATACAGTTGGATATTTTGTTGGAAAGTGTTCTTGATTTACATGTCCCTGATATGATCCGTGGTGGTCTGTTCCTTGCATTCTGGGTTTAACTTTGTTGGTGTGAGTTGTTTTGCAGTGTCAGAGGTGTCTAGTAGAGGTGGGAAGTAGGGCCAAAGGTGGTCCACATTGAAAATTGGGTGCATACCAAGGAATGGTGGAATACTGAGCTCAAAGGAATTGGCCCCTACAACCTTGGTGATGGTGTACGACCCATATCGAAGTGGGTGAAGCTTGTGGTGGGGTCCACTGAGGCACTCCTTCTGCAAATGTAACCACAATTTATCACCCACCTGGAAGTTGTGTGGTACCCAATGTTGATCATTTCATTTCTTGTACTTAACATTAGATCTATCCAATATTTCATGAACCTATTGGTGGATGTGTTGAATGTGCTCAATGAATTTGTTCGCCTTGTCATCTTCAGGCTGGACATGAGCTGAATCAGCCTGAGTAGCCCTAAATGGCATGGCCATGTCAATGGGACATAGTGGCAGGAATCCCAAGACCACTTGAAAGGGGATGTTGCTGGTTTAGCTGTGGAGAGCCCAGTTATAATTGTGTTGTACATAGGTAAGGCTCTCATCCCATGTACGTGGATGCTTTGAATTGTACATGCACAGAATGTGTACGATCATCGTATTGATGAAATCCATCTAGCCATCAGTTTGGGGATGGAAAGCTGTGGAATTGGTGAGCTTGGTGTCCATCATTGACCAAAGGCTGGACCAAAATGTGCTAAGGAACTTTCTATCCTGATCTGAGATGATAGACTATGGGATCCCAAAGTGCACCCACACTCATTCAAAGAATATTTTAGGAGTGGCTTCTGATGTGATATTCTTCTTGCAAGCTTCCATAATGGCCATCTTTGAGAATCTATCGATGAGCATGAAAACATAGTCATTTCCATGCTTAGTAGAAGGAAGGCCCAACATGTAATCTATGGATATGGATTCCCAAGGTAGACTAGGGGTAGGTAGCGAAGTATAGAGGCCTTGCTTCTCAGTTTGGAAATAACACAAACAATGGAGGATCTTATGTACTTTCTGAAATCCTATCAAAGGTTCGGCTACTAGAAATAATTCTGTATTACGGCCACTATTTCATCGACCCAAAAATTCCAAGCAACCCAACTGTAGTGCACTTCCTAACTCATCTTGGCACCCATATAGAGTCATTTCTTTGGGCTCCACTTCTACAAGAGAAGTTTTTAATGAGTTAACAAGGGGATCCTAACCCTCTTTAATCTTATTTTTACACTGCCTTCCTTATACAACGTCCTTGAGGACCATATAGAAAAAAATCCTGAAAAAGGAATATTATAGTGGTATCGAAGCATCAATCTTGGCTTAGCTTGTGTAGCCAAAGATAATGTGCCATTAGAAGTAGAAGCTCCTCATTTAGAAGAGGATATGTATAGAGAAAACTAGAAAAGAGGAATGACAGAAGAGGAGGTGTCCCTTCTTCTTTTCCAGACCCCAGAGGGTATAATTGAAGACCTTGAGGAGAAAGAAAGGGAAAATTGGAAAGATTTTCTGAAAGGGTTTGTGGATGAAGAAAGCCCTAGTTGTGACCATGTTGGGTGTGAGAATTCAATCACACATGCAAATCCACAACATAGTTCATTGCCCACTTGCACTGCCGGGAGGGTGGAGGAAGAAGATGAGGCCATTGGAGGAGAAATGCTGCAACTCAAAGGTATGGCTCATGGTTTGTGGTTTGAAAAATATATTTCATATTACCATGAAAATGTAGAATCATACGATGGATTCACAAGAGGATTGGTGAGAAAATTTGATGCAAATCACTATGAATCTGTATATGTCAAAACATCAAACACTTTGCATGCATTGAGAGGAACCATGAAACAAACTCCATTCCATATTTCTGAAGGGGATGAAAACATGTATGATGGCTTGCTAAATGCAAGACCCCCATTTTATGAAGGGAACTCTTCTATTTGTGGTAACATGGATATCCCTCTTTCAGAAGAAGACCGAAATCCATGGTCTCTCATTGAAGGGGAGGCATACTCACATATTGATGAAGAGAATGTGCATGGAAGAACCCACAACGTTGTATCATTGGAGGAAGATCCATCATCACATGGAGATGAGAGGGGAGCCTTTGCATCCATGGGAGGAGTCCCTATTTCTATGCAAGGGATTCCAAGAGATTCAACATGTGGGAACCAAAGCACAATTCTGGAGCCATTTGCAGCAACTTTTGGGGATTGTGAGATGGAGGAGGAAGAGAAGGATCAGCATCAAGGGTTGATACACCCTTATCCATTCCGGAGAGTCTTTGACCAAGAGAAGGAGACTATATAGTGCAGTGAAGAGAGGGACAAATCAGTTCACTCATACATACAGTCCACTTCTGAACTAGATGTCTCATTATATGGAGGTATTCCACCTGGGAGGCCACCTGATCTAGAGTTGATGGGGGGTATCTTGTCACTTGATTCACCACTCTTGGATTCCAGAGAGGTGAAGACATTGGTGGGGTCCAGCACGGCGCAGAGAGTTTGGGATAGACCCAAGGAGGAGAGAGACACTCTCTCATTTTCAGTATCACCCACTCTCATCAGTTATACTGCGCTGACAGAGTTTGCTGCAGGGTTGGAAGATGGCATCTTCTTGATGTAGGATGACTGCTCCATAGATTTTATGGGGAAGAGGATACTTCCTTTGAGGGAGGACTCTTTCATACATAGGAGTGGATGGAGGCCACTCATGCTTACCTTGTCCCAGCTTGGGAGATTCCTTTTGGATGACAACTTCTCATGGGAGGCCAAATTCCAAAGGACACCATCATTATTTGAGCATGAGCAGATGCATGATAGGCATGGCAGCATTTCGAAGGATGAAGTTGGCATGAGGGATTTCAAGGTAGCAGGCAACAGCATGAGGGGAGCATCACAGTGAAGATTACCAACGCTGTCTATGAGGAGGATTGATCCGTGTTGGAGGTCTCCACTTTTGGTAGAGTACTCCCACGATCTTGGTGCATGCATGATTCCTGATGACCCAAAGGGAGATGACAGATACATGATGGACAATATGGTCATCTATTGTTATGGCAGAATCTTCTTGAATAAATTTTCTAGTCTCAAGAAGAAACTATTGCATGCAGCACATGAGGACTTTCTAGCTATGCACTTGGATGCATATTCTGCTTTGCTAGAGGAGTTCATTTGGGAGGGCATTTAGCATGATCTATATCATCATATGGAAAGATGCATAGCCCGGATGTTTTTAGATAGGTCGGCACAACCATTTCCCTACTCATTTGAGGTGAGGGAGAGCATTCAGATGAGCCATTTCGGCTCAAGGACCAGAGTACATGGTAAAGGAGGTATATGTCTACATTTTGGTTTACCTTCCTTTACTTTATATAGGCAGCTTGATGAGCTAAGGATGATCACATATCCTTATGCTCCTTATTATGATGTACTTATGGCCCATTGCAGCAATGGGAGTGGCCATTTTCATGATGGTTTGTGGGGGAAGCCACATATTTCTTGGTGTGCATCATTGGCACCAATTTGTACTTTCATGTTTTCACATTATGAGATGTTTGTGGCAGAAAAAAAGTGGTTGGGAAAGCACTTTTTAATTTATTTTTGATGCAGGTAGAAGGTGCATTGTGTTGGTCCCTAGAATGGAGCAGTGACCCACTCTCTAGTTGTCTTATGATAGCTTGTTTTTATTGCATGTTGCCTCCTTGTATTGCTGATTTCTATACATTCACAAGGAGCACTATTGTGAGAGTATTGTATATTTTGGGACAGCCCATTGGGAGCATTATTCTCCCCATTATATGTGCTTTATATTGCAGGAGATACCATGGGAAAACCGTGATTGCCACATTTCTACTTTTCTCTTCTTGTGGGAAAAACCACTTGCAGAACTTTAGGGGGTAGTTCATGGCTGATTTTCTTGATGGGGAAGCTTGGGCCATTCTTGGAGGCCATACCATTTCAGCCCAAGGACAAAGGCAGCCAATGTGTAACACAAATGGAGAGAGAAACATCTTGGGAATCAAAAGCCCAACTCTCCATTCAGCGCCAACACATTGCATAAAATCGGCGTTGAGATTTCTATTTGGATGATAGCATGGATGAGAGGATCATCATTGGGAATACATATTTCCCATGCATGTAATCACTCCTACCTTGAGGAGGCCATAGCACATCAAGGAGGTTTCCACCTATACCTTCTATCTTTCCATGATGTGCACCATTCCGGTTTGCATACTTGGGAGGGAGCATTGGATGACAAATTTGTTGCAGGATATCTTGAGCAGTGGTGGAGATTGTTGATGAGGAGGCCACAAGAGAAGAGGGGGAGGAATTTTTTTCTCTCTTTGCAGTTTCCTGAGGACAAGCAACATGTGGGAGGGGAGGACTGTAATGTTCCCAATTTTTAGCCTCAAGCTAAAAGGAACATTATATTTTGCATATTTTCATTTTGTTGAATAAAATGGGTAAGGAGACACCTTAACCCCTTTAGATGAAGAAATAACACTCCTTGTGTGAACGGAGGAATAATAATTCAGCTGAATTGAGCACCACATTGTGTGAACAGGATTGGATCATGTTTGATCTAGTCATTTTGACCAAGTCAACTAAAACTGTCTAGATACATTGCACCTTCTTGGACAATGCAGTTTTAATGGAGGCTCCACTTGCTTGAGCTAGGTGGCAAGTGTGAATGGGACCCATGGTGAGATGAGTTCATTTGCTTTATAAGGAGGAGAGGGCAGCCCATTTTCATTATGCATTGGATTATTATTTTTGTAGGGTCTGCAAAGACTTGCATCCCCGGGCTGTTTAGTAGGGTTGTAGTGTTCTTGAACCCAAGGGTGTTCCCGGTCGGGAATCCCTTCCTCATCCTCAAGGAAGGAGAGGGTTTGAGCTTCATTTCCTCATTCCATCATTTGGCCAAGCTTATCCCTTTAGCTACAACATTATTTTGTTGGGCAGAAAACGTTGTGTTGCTAGGAGCAGCAACAGGAGGAACTCATAGAGTCATTCTTTGGCTTGTTCTCCAGTGGAGGTCTTGTCTATTCTTTGGAGGAGAAGTAGAGGAGACTCCTAAGATTTATTTCATATCTTTGGCACCAGGCCAAAAATTCACCATCTCTCATAGCGCAGTCTAGAGAAGAAACTTTGTTATTTATATAGGTAGTTGCTGGGAGAGCCATTGGAGCTTGTCAGGAGGAGTGTTTTTTAGTGAAAGGGATCAGCCCTTTGCTTGAGAACATTATTAGAGGAGGACATGAGTATTTCATATCTACCATAGCCTCATTCTCATTTTAATTCAATTGCAGTGACAAATTATTTGTGACATTGTACATTTTCCGGCATTTCTAGCAATCTCTCCTAGATTGGCTAGAAATCTTGTATTGGAGCCCGTTCTTCTATTCTTGGGAATTTCTTGTATATTTCAGTCATATTTCATGTATGCACATCTATAACAGCAGCTGCACTCCTAGAGACAACGTTTTCACTGCTTTCCGGCATTTTATGTAGACGTTGCTACATCTCTTGTATTTCATCTATTAATCTTTGGAGGTTGATTCCCATTGCATGAGGGGTTTATTCCTCATGATATTTTTGTACATTGTTGCTGATATATTAATTTACATGATGGTTGTAATATATTTCATCTTATGTTGCATTCATACTTGCATAGTTTAATGATTGTGTTCATGTATTGCTGTAAGCTCCCTCTTTGAGCATTCTTTACGGGATCTAGTTTGGGGAGATCTGAATAACCCATCTAAAGTCATTTCTTTGGGCTCCACTTCTGGAAGAGAAGTGTTTAATGAGTTAAAAAGGGGATCCCAACCCCCTTTCATCTTATTTTTACACTTCCTTCCTTATACAACGTCTTTGAGGACCATATAGCAGAAATTTCCGAAAAAGGAACATTACACCACAAGAGTTGAGAACGGTGGTTAGTGCCACGATCGGTGGTTGGTTAAGGAAGTCTAAAACATTATTGGTGTTTCCCTTCTTGGAATTGATGTTCAAATGAAACTGTTGTAGATATGTGGAAAATTTTTGATGGCGATCATTCTGAAACTTCCCTTGCATTTGTATGAACTGCAAGTGTCGATGGTATGTGTGCATGACTGTTTCCTTCCCAAAAATGTAATGCTTCCATTGCCGGCAAGCCTGCAAAATGGAATACATTTCTTTGTCATAAGTGGGATATTTTAGGACTTTTTCAAATAGTTTCCCACTGTGATATTCCACTGGATGTCCCTGTTGAGTAAGAAATGCCCCAATAGCATTTTTAGAGGCATTTGTCTCGATCTCAATTGGTTGTTGCAAGTCTGGTAATGTGAGCACTAGGGTAGAGCAGAGGCAATGTTTCAATTCTTCAAATTCCTTCTGTTGAGATTCTGACCAAAATAATTTTTCTTTCGCTCCTCCCTTGGTGACTTGGCGAAAGGGCCGAGTGATATGAGATAATCCTAACACGAACCTACGGTAGAAATTAGCTAGAACCAGAAAGCTGCGAAGCTCTATTAAAGTGGTTGAGGCTGGCCAATCTAGAATTCCTTAGATCTTGGTTGGATCCACATGCACCCCCTGCTCATCAATTATGTATCCCAGATTCTGAACCTCAGTCATGCTAAAGGTGCACTTCTCCAAATTGGCACACAACTTGTGTTGCTGCAGTGTTTGGAGGACCTGTCAGATGTGGGGGATGTGCTCTTCCCAATTCTGGCTGAATATTAGGATGTAATTCCAAGTACACTACTACAAATGAGTTGGTGAATGGCCATAAGATGTCTTCCATTAGCCTCATGAAGGTTGTGTGAGAATTCGTCAATCCGAAAGGCATGATGAGCCATTTGAAAAGGCCCTCCTTGGCTTTTAAGAAAGCCTTCCACACATCTGAGGGTTTGACTGGTTCCCGGTGATACTTGGACTTCAAGTCGATCTTGCTGAAATATTTCACCCCTTTGAGTTGGTCCAAAAGGTCACCAATCTGTGGGATTGGGTACCTATGCTAGACAGTGATCTTGTTGAGTGCCCGATAGTCAATACAGAGTCTCCAAGTCCCATACTTCTTCTTCACCAACATGATTGGGCTCCCACAGGGCGACGAACACGGCCAGATGTGACCTTTATGAAGGAGCTCCTAAATCTACCTCTTGATTTCATCGTTCTCCAAAATAGAGTGCTGATAGATCGGTCCATTGGTTAGTAGGACACCTGGGGTCAGATCGATGGGGTTTTTGACCTGACAGTGCAGAGGAACCCCTGTGAGTGAGGTGAAGATGTCCTCATACTCCTCCATGAGATTTTTCATTTATTGTTGTCGTGTGGAGGAGCTCTATTTGGAAGTTTTGGCCACATTCTTCTTCTTTCTTTGAGGGCGTATCATCAGGAAAACAAATTTCCCGGTTTTGGAAATGAGCTTATTACATTGTTTTGCAGTAACCAAAGAGATAGTGGTAGGTGGTGGTACCTATGGTATCCTTTACAACTTGTTGCCCAAAGTGAAAATAACAACTCAAGGCCGGGAATCATACACAACATGTCACCTCCACAAGTATGGTTGGTCTAATAATACATCACAAACTTCAAGCGGAGAAATGTGACATAATACCTCATCCGTGAAGGGCTTGATGTTGTAGGGAAGGCGACATTGCTGGATGACCCGAAGATCCCATCCTTCGTGAAGCCACCCGATGGTGTACGAATGTGGGTGTTTGTGGTCAGCAAGCCCAACTGCTTCACATCCTTTGCTGAAATGAGGTTCTTTTGGCTCCCACTACTGACAATGAACTGTAGCAGGGAACCCTTTACCCACATCTGGGAGTGGAAAAGATGCTCCACCTCCTCTAGATCTTCCGATTCCTCCTTCTAGATCTTCGTTGTGACAACAATGGCATTGGGCTCTGCATCAATAATCTTCTTCCCTTTTTCATTCCCCTTGTTGGGTTCTGATTCAGAATTAGAGCATGCATCTGATTCAGAAGCCTTCATCTCGGCCACTAGTGACTGCTTGGCCTGACACTCACTTGTGTTGTGAGTGGATCTCTTATGGAACTCACACCACATTCCCGTGTCCTTCTTCAGCTTCGCAGTGTTGTTATTTGATTGCAGTTTTGACATGTTTTATTGGACCACCAAGCCTTGGATTTTTCCTTTGTTCTACGGTTTGGGGGCACCTTTCCCTTTCTTTTGATTCACAGATCCAAAGTCTCGACACTTGTTTTAATTTCTGCTCAATCTTGGCAGCATACTGGTATGCCGTACCAAGAGAGGAGATGTCGAGGAACTCAATTTTCTCCTAAATGTCTTTGTGCAGAAAACTACGGTACTTCAACACCAAATTTTCCTTTGAATCTTTGATACCCAAATTTGTTCATAGGGAATGGAATAGATTTGTTGCAACATAGTCCATTGATCCCTTTATTTCCGCAACATAGTCCATTGTATGTACTTTTTCTCATAGCTCACCACATGATAATATTGATCCATGATTGCATCTCAGAAATAATTCCAAGTGGGTATAGCCGAGAACAGAGAGGGTTCCCCCTTGTCCTTTTTCTCACAATAGGTTTCCCACTAGTCCTTGACATGGGGGACGACTTTGAGGAGTGCAAAAATAATCTTCTCCTGGTTGGAAAAGTCATGAACCGAGAAATATACTTCTAATAGAGTTTGTTAGTGCCAGTCTTTGTAGCCTTCCTCTAGTGATCAAACATGGTCTTACAAAGTGATTTTAAGGTGTGAAGGACAAATTTTGTCATTTCAATGAGTCTTCAAGTAAAATTTGGTCACTAAGTATTAGGTCTAGGGTTTGTTTTCACTCCTGTCAAAGTTGTCCAAATGTCAGTCCTTGTCACCATTCAGCTGAGTGTACCATCATTCAGAGGGTTTTCATCATCATTTCAAGTTCCATTGGGTCATTTTACACCTTGTTCATGCTTCAGTTGTGCCTAGGTAAGGTTCATTTCCCTCTCCTAGGGTTTTGAAGCTAATTTCTCTTGGATTGTCGAATCATAAAAAAAACTTGTATCCTGATGTTCATACACCTTCCCCTATCCTTAATGTACCTTATTAAACACTTCCCATCACTGAGATCCCCAAAATTCCTCATTTTCGCACAAACCCTAGTTTCTTGCTACAACTTGGCAATTTTCAAGGCTAGGCCTGTGTTTTTCCCTTTTCGACCCCTTCCCCTCATTCAATCTCTGAAATTCCACTTTCCCATGATTCCTAACATCCCTCCCTACTTCCCAAAATTTTCTCAGGAAATTAGAAGCCACTTATCCCCTTCATTTCGCTTCATTTCGACAAATCCCTTGTTCCACATATCGGGATAATTTTTACTCCAATGATGTTTATGAGCAATAAAAGATGAATTTGGGAACACTGAGAGAGGTTTTTGTCCAAAATAGGACAAGGAAGAAAAATTTCCTTCACTTTTTACACAGGTGTCATGGTTTTAGAGAAATTTCAAAAATACAGTTGCCTCAGGAGAATTGATGCAACTCTGAAGTGACCTTGGGAAAATCAAGATTTCTCCTCGCTTGGTTGGCCAAATGACTTTATTGATAAGTCAAATGATAACGAGACACAAATATATTTCCAATGAGCTATCATGAGCTCAATTTGGAGTTGCTTAAGACCTTAAAAATTAGACTGCAACAGCACTCTGCCTTGAGGCAGCCTCATTTTGCACATTTTTACCAGTCTTGGGAGATTTGATTTTTGATAGGGTAAATGAACTCCAAATTGAAAAATTCCAGTTGGGTTGGAAAGTAGACTCAATAATATTTCCAACGAGCTATCCTACACCAAATTTTGAGACGGGGAAGGCCTCCAAAATCCTCCTGAAAAAAGGTGCTACGCATTGGGCAGTGGTTTGTAGTAATTTTATAACTGGCGCTACGCATTGAGATGGCGCTACGCATTGGGCTAAAAAGCCTGAAATAAATTCAAATATTCCTCCAAAGGCTCCAAAATTGCAAACTATTCATTTCAAAACTAATTTAACATCTCCATATTTCCAATGTATGAGTTTCCATCAGTGCTTATGGTGTTTCAATAGGTGAAGAAAATTCAAACCCTATTTTCTTGCTCAAGAATTATTTCCTTAGGGTTTAGAGCTTGGTTCTTATGCCATCACTCCCACATCCTTTTGTTTCCTCACTATTTTTCTAGTCCCATCAGAAAATTTCCCTATCCATCATATCTCTAAGTTCACTCATTCCCTATCCCAAATTTCCATTGTCCCATCCTAATTACAAATTTTCCAAACCCCCAAGGCCATCCCAAAAAACCTAGTGACTGTCCCTAAACTTTTCAATTGGAAAATTTCACTTGGTAATATCCCATCATCTTACCTATCATCTCCCTCCATAGGCCCTCACATATTATCACACATTTGGCAATAAAAACCAAAGACACCAAACTCCTCATATTCATCTAAGGTAACACAGACTTTGGCAAACATGGAGACAGTTACTCTTATGACCGAGACAGTGAATCTAAAACCAAATTGCATGCACCAAGGTGACAAAAATCTGTTGGAGAAAGGCCAACAAGGAAAATAACATGTTGAGGCACATTAAGAACCATTATTGGGCGCGAAATCATGTTTGCAAGGCGTGAATCAAGATTATGAAGGCAAAGCTAAAGAGGGCATTAAAGCGTCACAAAAGGCATGATAGACTTTAGATTTTGGCCGAAGGTTCTTTGGCTTAGCATAGTGCTTGATGGTGGAAATTCAGCCCAAATTTCAAGAAATTTTGGAAAATTTTTGTCAATTTTGATTTTTTTTGGCCTTAACATAGATTTTCCTGCCCGACGCGTAGCGCCACTTGGCGCGCGCTTATAATTGGCAGCTCCTCTTGAGGAAAACTTTGCATTTCTGGATTTTTTATCAGAAAGTATGCATGCCTACCCAATACCTAGGGATTTTGACAATTTTTGGGTTGCCTGAAGGGTCAAAAACTCCCTAAAATTGACCTTTCTGCCACTTCTTGGACACACAAGAAGTAGTGTTGGGAGATTTGACTTTTGGAGGGGAAACTGGCAACCAAATTTAGAAATTCCACTTGGGTTGGAAATTAGATAGGCAGATATTTCAACGATCTATCCTAAACTCAATTTGGAATCCGTGAAGGCCCTCAAAATCAGCCTCAAAGTGACGCTACGCATAGAGATTTCAGGCACGGCGCATTGGGAAATTTGGCCTAATTTTCACTCAGCGGCTCAGATTTTCGCCTAGTTTTGGCCAGTTTGACTTTTTTATATTCATATGTACAGCTCTTGATGTAACTTGATGTAATTTCATGAATTTAATGTAATTTTGGCACATTTTTACTCATCCAAGTAGATTCATTCACCAAAAAGTGAAATGTAACTGAATAAATCAGTTTCCTATCTTATAGAGGCAAGATGTTTCATTGCCTATTTTCTAGTTCTTAGTTTAGATATTGTTGAAAAAGATCCTAGAATGGTGAACTTGACCCCTAGAGGCATGGGAATGAGTTAGGCTTGTCTATATCTTGTATTTTCTCAGTCATTTTCAAAGGTTGGACACTTGGTATTACTTGGCACTTCATTGTACATTTCATCTCTACATTTTGGCAAAGGAAAGACCAGGGTTTGCAACACTCTTTGGGATCCATGTTGCTCTATGTTTTGATGGTGTATTTATCTCAATGACTGTAATTTTACTGATTTTTCATGTGTATCATTTCCCTTCTCCTTTCTTCTTAAATTAAAAAAATGAGTGATAAAGGTGGAATTCATTAGATTGCTTTGCTCTACCTTGATTTTTGTTTAATTTTCCATGTTTTCATCTGTTTGAAGAGGATTCTTGAAAGCCTCTTGCCCTCTTCAGATCCTCACCGGTCTGAACTATCCATTCATTCAACCCAAAGCATCAAAACAATTGCCTTCCTTGCCCCATTGAGAACTCTGCAAAAACTAGGCCTCATCCCCGAACCCAAAATCAGAGTTTTCCTT
Source organism: Pinus albicaulis (assembly GCA_034641835.2). Taxonomy (NCBI): domain Eukaryota; kingdom Viridiplantae; phylum Streptophyta; class Pinopsida; order Pinales; family Pinaceae; genus Pinus; species Pinus albicaulis. Next base: position 467,734,913 of record CM076581.1, on the reverse strand, counting down.
TGATCCAACAAAACCTTCAAAATCAAATCAAACTCTTTTACATATATACCTAGCCCAAAATCAGCCTTTATTTCAATTCAACTCAAGCCTTATTGATTATCTTTGCTGAGATTGACCCAGAGAGAGCCCTCTCCTGATCTGGTAGGGCTAGCTACTAGACTGAGCGTGGTTTGATGTTACCCTAGACTCTGCCTTCCTTCAGCCCGAGGTAGATTTAGGCAATAACATAGCGGCGACCATACTGGGGAGACAAAGTTTGTTGTTTGCTTTATAAACTACATACGAAGCCTGAAGTTAGCCAGGTAGCCTTCGAAATGCTCTTGCTTTGCATTAGTGAAAGTAGATGAATGCTGCTTCAGTCAATCTCTGGTCTAGTTTATGAAATGAACATCTAGTTTCCTTAGTAAAATGTAATCAAGTTCAGATCTGATTGTTGATGGTGGAAAACGATCAGACACTGCAAGGCTGAAATCATTCACCTGGTGACTCCAAATTAGTTTCGAGATCAAATCCAAGGACTCCACTGGAGGATGAACCTGATTAGCAGAAACATGAAAGGAAAATATGGAAAGATCAGGTATTCAAGTTGGAATTTCATCCAAGACATTTTTTTCTTTGTCATAAATTATTTCTTCTCTTTTCCTGAGAATGTCAAGAAGGCTTTGAAAAGTATATTGTATTTGAGAAAATATCCTCGACCTGCATTTTATTCCTTCCCTTTGAAGATTGTGAATACCAAATATTTGCATGCTTTTGAGCTTGATCAAGACCTTTCTTCCGAATCTTGTGATGACCATCTTCAAACTGATGAACCTCAAGAAACCAAGAATAATTCTATACCTTTTGTACATACCCCTATACCTTGTAAAGTTCCAGATCGATGCAAGCCTCTGATTTTACCTCCTATATCCCATGCTTTCCCTAAAAATCATGACCTATATCTACCAAGATTTGATGGTGAACGCGACAACATCACTGCTGAGAGACATGTTCTGAATTTTGAGTCTTTTCTTGACCTTTTTGAAGTTGATGAAGAGGATTTCAGTATTAGGATTTTTGCTCTTTCTTTTCAAGGCAAAGTCAAGAGTTGGTTCAAAGCCCTGCCTGATGCGAGCATCTCAGATTTCCAGCAATTCGTCAAATTTTTCCTCAATAGGTGGGTGATCAAACAAAACCCTCTCTTGATTATAGAAGAGTATAACCAGATGAAGAGACTACCATGGGAGACAGTACAATAGTTTTCTACCAGATTTAACCAAGTTTATTATTCGATGCTAGTTGATATAAGACCTCCTCCTAGATTTGCTCTATTGCACTACCTGGGTGCCTTTGATCTGGAAATTGAGTTTCAGTTGAGAGAAAGGAATCTTGCAACACTTGAAGAGATGCAGAACAGTGCAATAGATGTAGAGGCTCATTTTCTGATCCGAAGGGAAAGGTTGAAGGAAGAAGAGATGAAAAACATGGATCCGGAGAAATCGACATCTCTAGAGGTAAAGATTGACATTTTGGTAAGTGCAGTGGAAGAGATGATGCAAAATATCACCACAAGGAATGAGTATAATGTTCAAACCCATGGCTCGCTGATGGAAGAAGAACAAGTTACTGATCCAAAACATTTTGTTTCTTATCCCAGTTGTCATAGATTTGATAATGATTGTTTTGTAGATCATCTTGGAGAAGAGAGATCTGTTGATTTGAGATGTATGCTTGACGATGTGTTTTATACTGATGATTTGCCTCAGTTTGATCAGTATGATGATGATTATGTTCTCCAAACAGAAGCTAATCTTGCAGACAAATCAACAACTAGTTTGTGGAAGGAGGAAGTTCACTTTCAGCAGTTCGAATACAATGTTCAGCCATCGCATATCAGCTATGGAAATGATGAGGAAAGTGTAGCAAATTTTGAAGTAAGTGAAGGATCTTTGCCTTTTTGTTTTGATTCATTTCAGTTCATCAAAGAAAACTTCCATGCAATCAGAAATCAACTGTCGACAAGTCTTGATCTGGACCATCTTAAGGGCAATGAAAACTTTGTTCAAGATTTCTCATATCCAGATTTGCAGCCCCCGAATGCCATTGATTTTCAAGTTGCAGATGAGGACTTGGAAGCTGGCACATACGATCAAATGATACAAGATGATTCTGTACCATTTTTTTTTGAATCATTTCATTTTTTGAAGGGTAAATTGCATGGTAAATCTTCAAATGAGCAGCTTGTAGAAAATCATGTAATCTCATCAAAAACAATAGAAAATGGGTTGCAGCAATATTTTCAAGTTTTTCACGATCCAATAGCTGATTTGTTGGATGATGTTTGCGGTCAAAGTCTTTCTCCATTGACTATATGTGAGCTTGAAACGTGTACTGATACAAACATGATCCGGCAACCGGTCTCTTTTTCATTTTCAGGAAGAGCCTCGTCACAAAGCTCTAAAAAAAGTTTGCATTCATGGTATGAGGAGAAAAAAAGTAATCCATTGGATGAGCTAAGCCCCATTGTGCATGAATTTCAAGATCCATATGTAGTGTTTTTGGAGGCAGATAGAGAATCCATAGTATTCAATGGATCCATTCACAAGTTTTCATGGGATTTGCCTTTCAATATTTCTCTCTTGTTGTTCATAAACGAGCACTTGTGGAGAATTTAAACAGCAGTTGGAATACTTACCTGGTTGCATTGGTTGTTTCATTTCACTTGATCAGGTGATGAATGGAAAAACTAGAGTAGGTTTTATTGAATAAGCTTCATATTGAGCATATTTCTAGTTTGTCAGTTGTATTTAAGTATTGAGTTAGTTTTTAGTTTAGTGAGAGTCAATTTGTGTCGTCAAGTCATCAGTTTTCAGTCATGCATTTCATCTTGAGTTTTTGACTCCATTTCCCAATGGATGAAGGCACTGTCTACTTTCCAAAGATCTGTAGTTCTTGGCACCTCCAAGGAGCTACCATCCCCATTGGAGCCAATGTTAGTGTCAGTCTTTTCAGCCTTCCTCCAGTGATCAAACATGCTCTTACAAAGTGATTTTAAGGTGTGAAGGTCAAATTTTTTCATTTTAGTGAGTCTTCAAGTAAAATTTGGTCACTAAGTATTAGGTCTAGGGTTTTTTTTCACTCCTGTCAAATTTGTCCAAATGTCGGTCCATGTCACCATTCAGCTGAGTGTACCATCATTCAGAGGGTTTTCATCATCATTTCAAGTTCCACTGGGTCATTTTACACCTTGTTCATGCTTCAGTTGTGCCTAGGTAAGGTTCATTTCCCTCTCCTAGGGTTTTGACGCTAATTTCTCTTGGATGGTCAAATCATCAGAAAAAATTGTATCCTGATGTTCATACACCTTCCCCTATCCTTAATGTACCTTATTAAACACTTCCCATCACTTAGATCCCCCAAATTCCTCATTTTCGCACAAACCCTAGTATCTTGCTACAACTTGGCAATTTTCAAGGCTAGGCCTGTGTTTTTCCCTTTTGGACCCCTTCCCCTCACTCAATCTATAAAATTCCACTTTCCCCTGATTCCTAACATCTCTCCCTACTTCCCAAAATTTTCTCAAGAATTTAGAAGCCCCATATCCCCTTCATTTCACTTCATTTTGACAAATCCCTTGTTCCACATATCGAGATAAGTTTTACTCCAATGATGTTTATGAGCAATAAAAGATGGATTTGGGAAAATTGAGAGAGGTTTTTGTCCAAAATATTCCAAGGAAGAAACAAATCCTTCACTTTTTACACAGGTGTCACGGTTTTAGAGAAATGTCAAAAATACTGTTGCCTCAGGAGAATTGATGCACCTCTGAAGTGACCTTGGGAAAATCAAGATTTCTCCTAGCTTGGTTGGCCAAATGACTTTTTGGATGAGTCAAATGATAACTCGAAACAAAGAGCTTTCAAATTAGCTATCATGAGCTCAATTTGGAGTTGAGTAAGACCTTCAAAATTTGACTGCAACAACACTCTGCCTTGAGGTAGCCTCATTTTTCACATTTTGACCAGTCTTGGGAGATTTGATTTTTGACAGGGTAAATGAATTCCAAATTGAAGAACTCCAGTTGGGTTGGAAGGTAGACTCAATAATATTTCCAACGAGCTATCCTGTACCAAATTTGTACACTGGGAAGGCCTCCAAAAGCCTCCTACAAAAAGGTGCTATGCATTGAAATGTCGCTACGCATTGGGCAGGGGTTTGCAGTGTAATTTTATAACTGGCGCTATGCATTGAGATGGCGCTACGCATTGGGATAAAAATCCTGCAATCAATTCAAATCTTCCTCCAAAGGCTCCAAAATTGCAAATTCTTCATTCCACAACTAAGTTAACATCGCCATATTGCCAATGTATGAGTTTCCATCAGTGCTTATGGTGTTTCAATAGGTGAAGAAAATTCAAACCCTATTTTCTTGCTCAAGAATTATTTCCTTAGGGTTTAGAGCTTGGTCCTTATGCCATCACTCCCACATCCTTTTGTTTCCTCACTATTTTTCTAGTCCCATCAGCACATTTCCCTATCCCTCATATCTCTAAGTTCACTCATTCCCTATCCCAAATTTCCATTGTCCCATCCTAATTACAAATTTTCCAAACCCCCAAGGCCATCCCAAAAAGCCTAGTGACTGTCCCTAAACTTTTCAATTGGAAAATTTCACTTGGTAATATCCCATAATCTTCCCTATCCTCTCCCTCCATAGTCACTCACATATTATCACACATTTGGCAATAAAAACCAAAGACACCAAACTCCTCATATTCATCTAAGGTAACACAGACTTTGGCAAACATGGAGATAGATTCCTCTTATGACCAAGACAGTGACTCTATAACCGAATTTCATGCACCAAGGAAACCAAAAGCTGTTGGAGAAAGGCCAACAAGGAAAAGAACATGTTGAGGCACATGAAGAACCATTATTGGGTGTGAAATCATGTTTGCAAGGCGCGAATCAAGATTTTGAAGGCAAAGCTAAAGAGGGCATTAAAGCGTCGCAAAAGGCATGATAGACTTCATATTTTGGCCGAAGCTTCTTTGGCTCAGCATAGTGCTTGATGGTGGACATTCAACCCAAATTTCAAGAAATTTGGGAAATTTTTTGTCAATTTTGATTTTTTTTGGCCTTAACACAGATTTTCCTGCCCGATGCGTAGCACCACTTGGCGTGCGCTTATAATTGGCAGCTCCTCTTGAGGAAAATTTGCATTTCTAGATTTTTCATCAAAAATTATGCATGCCTACCCATTACCTAAGTATTTTGACAAGTTTTGGGTTGCCTGAAGGGTCAAAAACACCCTAAAATTGACCTTTCTGCCACTTTTTGGACACATAGGAAGCAGTGTTGGGAGATTTGATTTTTGGAGGGGAAAATGGAAACCAAATTTAGAAATTCCACTTGGGTTGGAAATTCAACAGGAAAATATTTCCAACGAGATATCTTTCACTCAATTTTCACTCTAGGAAGGCCCTCAAAATCAGCCTCAAAGTGGCGCTATGGATAGAGATTTCAGGCGCGGCACATTGGGAAATTTGGCCTAATTTTCACTCAGCAGCTCAGATTTTCACCTAGTTTTGGCCAGTTTGAATTTTTTATCTTCATATGTACAGATCTTGATGTAAATTGATGTAATTTCATGATTTTAATGTAATTTTGGCACATTTTTACTCATCCAAGTAGATTCATTCACCAAAAAGTGAAATGTAACTGAATGAATCAGTTTCCTATCTTATAGAGGCAAGCTGTTTCATTGCCTATTTTCTAGTTCTTAGTTTAGATCTTGTTGAAAATGCTCCTAGAATGGTGAGCTCGACCCCTAGAGGCATGTGAATGAGTTAGGCTTGTCTATATCTTGTATTTTCTCAGTCATTTTCAGAGGTTGGACACTTGGGATTGCTTGGCACTTCATTGTACATTTCATCTCTGCATTTTGGCAAAGGAAAGACCAGGGTTTGTAGCACTCTTTGGGATCCATGTGGCTCTATGTTTTGACGGTGTATTTCTCTTTTTTATTGTAATTTTACTGATGTTTCATGTGTATCATTTCTCTTATCCTTTCTTCTTAAATTAAACAAATGAGTGATAAAGGTGGAATTCATTAGATTTCTTTTCTCTGCCTTGATTTTTATTTAATTTTCCATGTTTTCATTTGTTTGAAGAGGATTATTGAAAGCCTCTTTCCCTCTTCAGCTCCTCACTGGTCTTAACTATCCATTCATTCAACCCAAAGCATCAAAACAATTGCCTTCCTTGCCCCATTCAGAACTCTGCAAAAACTAGGCCTCATCCCCAGACCCAAAATCAAACTTTTCCTTTGATCCAACAAAACCTTAAAAATCAATTCAAACTCTTTTACATATATACCTAGCCTAAAACTAGCCTTTATTTCAAGTCAAATCAAGGCTTATTGATTATCTTTGCTGAGATTGACCCGGAGAGAGCCCTCTCCTGATCTGGTAGGGCTAGCTACCAGACTGAGCGTGGTTTGATGTTACCCTAGACTCTGCCTTCCTTCAGCCTGAGTTAGATTTAGGCAATAACAGATTCAACCATCTATCTATGACGTCTACATCTATTTGGCCCTCAAATATGGGATGTAAAAGTTTACTTGTACCTCAAAAGGAGTGGTGCCTCCAGAGTGACTGCTGGATGTAGATGCACCGCCGGTGGGCAATCGTTGAAGGATCTGGACAAAGTTATCCATCATTGCATTCCTTTGCTTCTCAAGGGCCTCCTAAAGCAATATTTTTATAGGATATCCTACTCCCTCATATTTCTTTTCTTCCCCCATGGGTGGCCATCAGGGTTTGCGAGGCTGATCTTGCAAAGGTTCAAACAAATCGAGCCCTAACTCCTTATACCCAGACCTCATTGGGGACATGCAAAGAAGGATCGAGAAACAGAAGACCGATCTTATAACAATGATCTAGATTTATGCAAGAACACAATGAAATACGTATATACACATAAAATCATAGATGCAGCAGAAATAAAACTTCATTTAATTAATAACAAATGACTGAAATATGCTTACAGAAAGAATGGAAATAAACTAGCTAGGGCATTGGTAGCTTATCTCTGAGAAGAGATGTGGTGGCTATAGGCCTCTGAACTGTGTTACAATGAGGCTCGAGGGCCTATTTATTATTGAGAAACAATGGAAAACCCCAAACATCCGAAAACCTAACCCTAGGAGATGAAGCACCAAAACTATGGGCCCCGTTTGGGTAAATTGGTACATCACTATTCCTGGGGATGTAACTTTGGCATACAATCTCCATTTGACGTGCATAATATCTTGTTATAAAGATCTATCTAAGGAATACAACTTTTCATGTGAGAAAAATTGAAGATACTTGTATGTTGCTCCCTATTTTTCCAAAAAACTTTTTTTAGGGCCTCAAAACGACTCCAAAAGTTTAGGACCTGAAAAAATGCTAAAAATAGTAAATTGTGCTACAATTAAGGAAATTGAAAAACTAAAAGAAAAAATGGTGGGGCCCCAAGTGGAATAGGTGGGTAGCCACCAATATCCACCTAGATCATGGGTGAAGGCTTTCCTAGTTGAATTAAATGGAATTCCCACCATGGTATACTTCGATGTGCTTCCATTAGGAGGATATAGCATACTGTTGCATATGGATTGGTTGTACCAGCACCATGCCAAGGTATATTGTTTTGAAAATTAAATTGATTTCTTATATGAACATGGATAAAGAAGAGTGTTTTAGGGAAATTGGAAACCCATATCCATGAGGCTGATCGTAGCCATGAAAGTAAAGAGAAGAAGCAAGAAGGGATGCACCTTATTTGCGATGCAAGATTCTAGTAGTGCAAAAGCAAACATCAAAATCAAGATTAATGAAAGTGACATCTTAAATATATATCACATCATGAAGTAGTTCCAAGATGTCTTCCATAAAGAAATTATTGGATTACCTCATCATAGAGAGGTGGATTTCTCCACAGAATTTATACCAGGAACATACCCAGCATTAAAAGCATCATATTGAATGAAAACTCCAACCTTGGTTAAGTTGAATCTACAACTTAATATTTAATTAGTCGAAGCAGCTATTGACCAATGCACCAACAATAAGGATAATAGCTACTAAAAAGGATTTCTTTAAGTGCACATATGCTTGCAAGGAGGGACTTGGTGGAGTGTCGATGAAAAAAGGTCACATGATCCAAGAGGATCTTGCATCAGTTCATATTGATAGGGAAGTCCAGTTTAGTCGTCAGTTTCTTTAGTGATCTGATGAAAACTTCAAGTTGGTTCATGGTGCAATGTCCAGTGTTGGAAGTGGCAAGTTACTCCATGGTGTATTAAGTCCTATGGTCAAAACCTAAGATAAGGAGAAAGTGGTGTTAAAAACCATGTGGTGTGGATGTAATGCTATAGCGCTACATTATGGTGTCAACCTATGTAGTGGTTTATTAAACCCTATGGTTTATTAAACCCTATGGTTTATTAGAAACCTAAGGTTTCAAACTATATTAAAACTATGGTAATAAACCATATTGTAAAGCAAAAAAACCATATCAGTTGATTGCAGCGGAGTTAACTGTAGTTGCAATGACATGTGAGCAGTAATAAAAGTTAACCCAGCATAACCATTGAGAAGACCGCAACTACTGGGTTTGTGCTGTTACATGGACAGTCGACCACCAGTAAGCTCGAAGCCTCCAGACCTAACTTGTGAGGTGGAGTTCTGCAGTTAGTCTTTCGACCGCTCCGATGGAGCTGATAGCCAAGACCTTTAGAGATTTCCGCCATTTGCAACTGTCGGGGTTTATTTTTATCCAAAGTCTAATTATGGGTTTGTAAGTTTAATGCACATTATTTTAACGTTATCACCATGTAACCTTTTGCTAGGTGTAACACCACCATTGTACCAAGACCTAATTCACTCAACCACATGCTATTTTTGGTCCAAGTTCGACCTCAAACTACATTACAAATTTAACCATTTCTCATGATGAAGAAGAAGGGTGATTTTGAAGGCTTGTATTCATATTTTTGTAAGAGAGAGGCAATTTTTATGTCAGGTGTATCTTGGTCGTTTCGAGGCAGAATTGGGCATCGAGATGGGTGTTGGAAAGCTACGAGAGAGATATTTCTATTGATAGATACCAGAGGTTCCTGCGAGCATGTTCAGTTTGGTGAATTTATGTGTATAAACTTCCTTGTATCAATCCTTAATAAAACGAACGCCCATCTTGAAAGCGAACTCGGAGACTTAGTCCACTAGGGAAAAACTATGTAATCAATGTTTGATGTCTTCTATCCCTGTTCTTTGCTTCAAATTCATGTTTAATTGTGCTTATTAAGTTCTATATTAAGTCGTAAAATAAATTTCTTTATTTCAGTCTTCCACACTAGGCGATCAAGTTAAAAATCAATTCACTATTGGTAAATATTTATTTCTACTTCAGTATTATTTCAGATCTATTTCAGATCATATATTTTGGTAGCAGAGCAGGTTGCATTTTGTAGGATTTTTTACAGTGAATGTAAACCAGGTCCAAGTTGTGACGTGGAGAAGGAACACTCGAGGAGATGGAATCAGAAGTTGGAAAGCGAAAAGTCGCTCAACGATCGATAATGGGAGGATATGATGCAGGTGAAAATCCTGAAGTGAAGGTCATGGGCGATGAAAAAATTCAACAAATGTTTTTAAACATGCAAAAAATGTTGGGAGAACTTTATGAAGATAAGAAGGCGAGAGATGTAGCTTCACCTTCAAATGCAATGAAGAAGGAAAAGGGAAAAGGAAAAGCTAATAAACCTCCTTCTCCTCCATCATCTTCATCATCATCATCATCATCTTCTTCTTCTTCTTCTTCCAGTTCAGATTCTAAAATAGAAAATAACCCTCAGAAATAAACTATTTTGAAACTTGATATAAAATTTGAACTACTTATTTATTATGGCAAAATGAATCTTGAAAAGTTATATAGTTGGATTAAACAGTTAGAAGTGTATTGTAGAATTCAAAACAAAAATTCATTTAGCTACACTTAGAATGGGGGGAACATCTTTAATCTAGTGGGAAAGTAAAACTCAAGTATATTTAAAGCAAAAAGGTAAAGTCATCTCTTCATGTTCTAAGTTTTTAAGAGTGCTCATAAAACAATTCTATCCCTTGGGATACATGCAGCAAGTTGTTATTGATTAGCTGCATTTGAGGCAAGGTAAAGGGTAGAATGTTTAGTAGTTTACTCAGGAGTTCAAGAAGAAATATTTGGCACTTGGTATTCCATTAGATACATGTGAAACCTAATTAAAGTACATTGGCAGTTTACATTCTTATTTATAACATACGCTATTGATGTTTAATCCCACCAATTTGATGAAGTGTGTGATCAAGCCATACATATTGAATCAGGTGGAAGATCATTCAATTTTTCACAGAAAGAATCCAAACAATTGGAAATCAAGGATTCCAAAGACAACAAGAGGAAGAGCAGTTCAAAGGGAAGGAAAGAAACGACAACTCAGAAGGAAAGTGAAAGACCTACTTGTACTCACTTCCAAAGAATCAGACATGATGAATCCAGATGTTGGAAACTTCACCCAGAACTTAGACCAAAGAAGTTCTAGAAAAAGAAAGGTTAAAAGAAGGTTATTACATAAATCCAACAAAATTTAGGCTCTGACTTGGGTGATGAAAGGAAAATAACCACAATGGTTTCGACAGGTAAAATTTCTGACACTAGTTCAATTTCTAGTACTTATGCATCTACTTCAAACATAAATCATCTAGATGAGGATAAAATAGTTGAATTATTTCACATAAGGGTAACTTCTAAGCACACAAAAATAGATACATTATTTGACAATGGATCACAAGAAAATTTAATATCAAAAGAATTAGTTAAGAAATTGGGTCTGGAGACACAAAATCATCCAAGACCATACCCATTATGTTAGCTAAAAGAAAAGAATCAGATTAATGTCGCAATCAATGTTGTTTAAAATTTTCCATCACATCTAATTACATTGATGAAGTGGATTTAGATGTGATTCCATTAGACATATGTGGAGTAGTGTTAGGAAGTCCTTATCTCTATGATCATGATGTTGTGTTTCATAGGGAAGAGCATAAATATCACCTTAAGAAAGATGGGATTGAATGCATTTTGAGATGCAAAACTCGTAATATCCACAGTCTTCATTTTTAGTCTATGTTTCGAGTCTAAATCAAGACTCATCTTCAGGACAAACCTGCTAAGAAGAGAATAGATTAGGGTAAATAAATAGAGGAAATAAATATTAGAGGTGAAAGAGCCAACCAACTCCTAATATTTAAAAAGATTTAATTAATTAATTAATTAGTTATTTATTTTATTTTTTTAACAAAATTTAATTCTAATTAGAATTATGACACAATTGAAATATTATGATATTATTTATTAAATTTTTAATTTTTTTTGGTTATAATGCCATATGTTTTTATAATTAAATTTTTTTTTTTAAATAAATTTTTTATTTTTCAATTAATAATTAATATTAGTAATATTTATAAATATTGAAAAAATGTTTGATGTTATTAATACTTAGAATTTAAGGAATGATGAAGAAGGATTTTGGTAATTTTTAATAGATTTATTAAGTTAGCTAATAAAAGGAATATATAACCTAGATTATAATAAGAATTGATTTATAAGATTAACCCATTCTAAATATATAATTTTAACTTTATTAATTGTTACATTTATTTTTTACATATTATTAATATTAACTAAGACATTATTAGCAAGGTTTGATTGCTTGTAATAATGTAGAATTAATATTATTAATATTCGACGAGATTAATGAAATTTATTACGAAGATGAGTTTTTTATTTTGTTAGTTTTTATTAAAAGTTTAGATAGGTGATTTAAGATGTGATTTAGGTGTGTTTAATATTAAAAAAAAAAGTTTAGAAGGGTAGCAGGGTAATGGGATTGAGAGGGGAAAAGAAAGGATTTGGAAAGAAAGAAAATAGGAGGATAGAGGGAAGGGGGATGGTGTATAGGGAGGAGCATTATAGCGATCATGATATGAGAGGAAAGCTTGCTTAAATGGTAAGGACAATGCAATGTGGGAGGATGGAAAGGGTGGAGACAATGGAGACAAAATACTCAGAGGGTAAGCTTATTTGTGAGAAAGAACGTGGATCTAATTCCTGCTAACTTCTTAGCCTCCATCTCTATTGAGGTTGTATGGGTGCTTGATGATTTTCAGGGCTTCACGCACTTTACGCTTAAAATGACGTTTTTCATTGGGAATGACCACTGCATATTCAAGGCATATGTGGTGACACATTTTATTGGAGCGTTCTACCAAAGCCGAGGTTTTGGTTCTTCCAAGCCTGATATCAGCACCATGTTCTTTAAGCCTTATTTTGAAGGTCCTACCTGTTTCCCCAATATAGCATTCTCTACATGAACAATTAATTTTGTAAACACCATTTTATTGAAGGTGTTCGGGGTCGTCTTTGACATATTTCATCCTTTTTCTGATGGTCATTAGAGGTTTGAAGGATGCTCTAATGTCCCTCTTAGACAAAACTTTGGCCATCTTGTCAGTGACTCCTTGAATATAGGGGAGATATGCTTTTTCTGCTGAGGATTTATTAGTTGTAATTCTTTTGTTTCCTAATATGGATCTTTGAATACCTTTGTTGATGTCTTTATTACTGTATCCCAAGTTTATGAAACATTTTCTTAGATATTCAATTTCTTCTTCAGCATGAGTATCGTCCAATATCCTGAAATCTCGTGTAAAAAGAGTAAGCAAAAACCCTATCTTCTGGGCGGGGTAGTGGTGTGAATCAACGTGTAGGTAATTGTGAGTGTGTGATTTATTTCTGAACAATTTGTGTCTAAGGGATCCATCTTCATTTATTGAGAGGAGAATGTCAAGGAATGGGATGTATTTTTTTTCTTCACCTTCCATTGTAAATTGGATATCTTTGTATATGCTATTAAGGTGGTCAATTGACACTGGTGTCATCCACGAACCTAATCCAAAATTTAGGTTTCAATGGGTAAGAGTCAAGAGCTTCCTTTTCAAATTTTCCATGAAGAGGTTGGCCACTATAGGGGACAATGGAGATCCCATAGCAACTCCAGATGTTTGTTCAAATATTTCTCCTTAGAAGGTGAAGAAGGTGGAGCGAATACATATTTCAGTGAGCTTTGCCGTCTGGGGGTCCGCGAATTCTTTCACTACTTGAACGGCTTCATCCAAAGGGATTTTAGTAAAGAGTTGAACAACATCAAAGCTTACAATTCTATCTTAAGGATCCAACTTAGTTTTTTTAATGAAATCAACATAATGATTGGAGTCTTTGATGAATGATATAGTTTTACCGACGAGAGGGGCAAAGGTGTTGACCACAAATTTTGCTAATTCATATGTTGGAGCTCCGATAGTGTAGACAATAGGTCTCAGAGAAACAATAGCCTTGTGGATTTTTGGGGCACCATAAATGCAGGGCATGATTTCACCCTCTGGGTATAGGCGCTTTTTTAATTTTTCATCAAGATTGGATTCCGTAATGGCTTTTTTCACATTTTTTGTAACTTTGGAAATGGGTTTCTCTTTGAGTTTCTTGTAGCCCCACTATTGCGAAGGTGATCTCTCATTTTATTGTTGTACTCGTCTTTTTCCATTACCACTTTAGCCCCTCCTTTGTCTTCTTTTAAGATGACAATTTTATCATTACATCTTAAGTTTTTTAAGGCTCTCAATTTCTCATTACTTAAATTTATTTTAGGAAGCTTGGCCTTATTTAGGATGATGGCACACTCTTGTCTCACAAGTTCCTTATCTTCATCATTGAGAGGTTTGATTCTGTCCTTAATATCGTAAATGATTTCTTCTTTTGGAATGTGATTGGGAGCTACAAAGAAATTGAGCCCTTTGCTCAAAACCTCAATTTCTTCATTATTTAATTCATGAGAAGAGATATTAATAAAAATTTTGTTATTATTATCGGAAGTATTGTTATTAATATTTCTTCGATGTAACATTTCATTACCCATGTTATGTGATATTTTATTCTTAATGTTGAAACCATGCTTCATAGAATCACTCAATGATGTCGTAGAATGATCCTTTGAAACCTTAGTTGTTAACTTATCCATCATGCTACCATTCGACCCATTGTGCATGCTACTGTCTAATGACGATAATTTTTCATTACTCTGTTCAATGGTCACATCCGGATTAACATATGGGTGAATGTTTCTATGAATATTACTTGTGTCTTCACCATCCCTTCTCTCGCTCTTTGAACCCAAGTTACAGGGATCCAAGTGGCCATTGATTGGGTAATCTACATGGTCAGCTATCTGCGAGGTTGGGGAATTATGTGTAATAGATAGGTAGGAAGATTCATGGAAAATTTTAGGGGCTAATATTTGCAGGTGGGCTAATTTTCCATGGTTTTTCCAAAAAAACAATTCGTCAATTTCCATTTTTTTATAAAAATGATTCACTGAAATTTTACAATATAAAATTATTTTACATTAAACATCGCCAAAATTATATAGAAAATATATATAATATCATTATAAATTTGAATAATTTTACAAATACATCAATAAAATTTTTATAGTTTTCATATTAAGGACTAGTGAGATTCGCCAACTTTTTAAACTTCAAGATAATTTTCCATCCTTAAAATTTTCATTGGGTAGATTCCATGATACCGATGCTCGATTTGAAATGGGTATCGATGCTTACACCTTTGTTGCATTAACGCAATCCTTCATACTGGAACACCTAGTGCATGGATCCAAGGTTAGGATCATGGATGGGGAGTCCGAACCCTTCTGTGATGAGGAGGGAAGTGGTGTTTGGATGGTGGAGGGGGAGCCCATTTGATAAGAATTGGTGGTGCCGGTTTATGGGTCCTTGAGAGTATGCCAGAGTCTAGTGTTTATTTTTATTTTTAATTTCTCAAGCTTTCTGTATTTCTTTTCACACACTCGGATACCTTATTTGTCAGCCTTTAACATTGTCGTGGCATTGATGGTGGACCAGAGGTCCTTATGGGTGACATGACCTAGCTTAAGATGAATATTGAAATATTTTGTAGATAGATGATCCAACTAGAATCTAGTTCTATAAATACATTATCAGGGCACATAAAATCAAAACTCACTTGGATTTAGTTACTGTTAATCAAATGAAGAGGCTAATAATTTCAAGTAAAAGATATGTGCTCATGGTTGTAAAAGAACAACATAAGGATCAACATGATGCTTTTTCAAGCTGTGTATCTTAGTTTAAAGATAGTTTGGTTAAAGTGGTAGATTCTTTTCAAAGTCTATTTAAAGAACCAAAATATATGCCTCCTAAATGAGAAATACAACATGAGATACAATTGATGTCTGATGTCCCTCTTCCTAATGTCTGAATGTATCGTATGTGAGTCATAAAGAACGAAGAAATAAAGAGACGAATCCAAGAGTTGGTTGAAAAAGGCTTCATTCGACCCAGTTCATCTCCATGTGGTTCACCCATTATTTTGGTTCCTAATAAAGATGATGTAGAAATTATACAAATATATTAATGGATTTAATATGATCAAACAATGTACTAAATCTAGATACTGAATCCTTCTACAAATCAATTGCATAAAATAAACACGATCACCAATCACAACAAGTAAAGAAAGAATCAAATCAAACCACAACAGAAATAATTTATTGGGGAAAGATTGCTGCTCAGAAACCTTCTATATTCTATTGTATATTCACCATGGAATTACGAAACAATTACAATGCACTCTTCTCACAAGAGTCTCCTACACTCTCACAACTATCTCACATTGTCGTAGACAAAATCGACCAACACTTAGCCAATTCTTAGCCTCTAAAAAACCTACCATTCTTGTGCAATTCATGTGGAATGAAATCCCTATTATTTAGGAATTTCAACCTTCCAGAACTGTGCAAGGATCATGGGAAATCTAATGGCTCTCTGGTTGCATGCGGACACCCTACTAATCACACAAATGATAGTTAACATAGGTTTAACCTTTGTCTCAACTAGGTCTCCATTGGAGCTGGCATGCATGTAGCTATTAATAGTAAATCATCAGTTGCATGGAAGATCACTGATTGTGAATTAAATATGATTTAATTCACTTAATCTCTCACTAGTACAACAAACAATTACAACTAGTCCAACTGACTTTAACTCATCTAACTGATTTAACTGATTACTCATGCATTAAACTAATGCACCAACTGAAATTTGAACTCCATAAATAATAGAATCACTTTGCATGCCTCACCAACCATGCTCAACTCGAAATACATGAGCTAACTGAGTTTATCACACTCAGTAAAATATTACAAGTGATTATGAGATAAGATTACATTTTATTGTCCAATTTAATTAAGGGAAAATTAAATTAGGCACTGCACTAGTTAAATTGGCCTTCATACTAATGTATTGCTAGGACCTGTGGCCCCACACTAGTGTGTGTGATGCAATTTCTTGTTGGACTTTCAACACTCCCTCTCAAAAAGAAAGGGATTATTTGCCAACCCGATCCTGCCTCTATGGTATTCGAATTTGATCCTAGTGAGCAACTTTGTCAGAATATCTGCATCCTAATCCTCCATGGGAATGTACTCAAGTAACATAATGTGCCTTTGAACACAATATTTGAGATGGTGGTGCCATATGTCTATGTTCTTGGACCTATCATGGAATACCAGATTAACCAAGAGTTTAATGCAACTCTGGTTATCACAATGTATCACCGACGGATCCATCTCATAACCAAACAAAACAACCAGGATATTTCTCATCCAAATTACCTCACATGCATCCTGACTTGCTGCCATGTACTCTGCCTTAACTGAATTAAGTGCCACATATCGTTGCTTCCTTCTATACCAAGGAACTATTTTCGATCCTATGCTGAAGATCCCTCTTGATGTGCTCTTTATGTCTGATGGACGACCTGCCTAATCTGCATCCGTGAAGCCTTGAATATTCATTCCCTCTGTCTATCTGTACCATAATCCATACTCTGTAGTGCCCTTGAGATATCCCAAGACATGCTTCCTTGCCTTCCAAAAGAGCTTGTTCGGCTTAACCATATCTTGACTCAACTGTTTAACTACGTAGAAAATGTCTGGTTTGTTGTTCACCAAGTACATCAGTGAACCCATTAGCTTCCTGTAGACAATAACATCAACTACTTCTCCTGAAGTAGCATCCTCTTTACTCCAATTTCCTATAATAGGAGTATCCATGGGTTTACAACTCTCCATGTGAAACTGAACCAGAATCTCTTTGGCATACTTGCCTTGAGAAACAAAAATCTCACCATCCCGCTGCCATAATTCCAAACCAAGGAAATAGTGAAGGAGTCCCATGCCCTTCATTTCGAACTCCCTTGCAAGATCCTCCTTACAAGTTTCTCATAACCTGTAAAAATTAGACCATAAACAAAAAGTACGATGATCAAGAGTGTACCATCAACCACAATCTGGTATAGGTTTTCATCTTGTTCATTTTTAGTGAAGCCCAACCTGGTGAAATAGTTGTCAATTTGAGTGTACCAAGAACAAGGTGCTTGCTTCAGACCATACAGTTATCTCTTGAGTTGGCACACATGTGACTCACTATCAAAGGTATCAAAACCTTCTGGAGGCTCTATGTACACTTATTACTCAATAAATCCATTGAGAAATGCAGTTTTCACAACCATCTGATGAATGCGCCACCCCATCCGCACTGAGAGTGTAAGGATAGATCTAATGGAAGAGTATCGTGTGACTGGTGCGAAAGTATCCTCATAGTCAATCCCCTCAACTTGTGAGAATCCTTGGGCCACAAATCTGTCCTTTTAATTCTCCACACTCCCATCCGCTACTTGCTTCACCTTATATCCATCTAGATCCAACCATTGATTTTTCTACCAGTCTTGGGACAACTTCCCATGAACTATTCTTGACGATGGAGTCATACTCATCTACCATAGCGTCAAACCAAATTGGTTGCTACAATTCTTCCTCAAAGGAAGATGGTTCTGTCACAATACACTTGCTCATAAGAGCCATGTATCCAATAAACCTTCCTGGAGACTGTCTCTGTATGTATAGTGAAATAGGTGCTCCTACATTCTCTACCGCATCAAGTCTCAATCTATCAGCTTCCATGGTGCACCTTCTACCAAGTTTGGTGGATGGCTTTGCATGAGTGTTTTTTTCCACTCCATGATCCTCCTCATGTGGCTGCTCCACATCTTGAGGTTCATTATTTGGAACCAAGAGTTCCTCTTCTACATGCAAATCTAGCTCCCTCTCAAGGGAAAATCGTATGTTTTTCTCCTCATCTAATTTTATATCCTGTCTCACAATGGCCATCCCGTTCTTTGGAAAATACACCCAATAGTTGTGGGGAGTATCAATGTACCCCACAAATATCCCAATCTGAGGTGTTGGTTCGAGATTCTTCCTAGTGTATTTGGTCACATGCACATAAACATATGAGCGAAAAATATTAAAATATGAAATATCAGGTTTCTTACCAGTAAAAGCCTCCTCTAGTGTACTCATGCTAATTATCCAATGAGGACTAAATTTTTTCACAAATACTATTTTGTTTCATGCCTTCACCAATAGATGCAACGGTAGGCCCTGATCATGCAACATTGCTCATGCTACACCCACAATTGTTTAGTTCTTTCTTTCTACAACCCCATTCTACTGCGGGTTATGAGGCGCAATCAACTTTCTCTGAATTACTTCTTTGCTACAAAATTTCTTGAATTCATTGGAGATGTACTCACCACCATTTTTGCTCCTAAGAGCCTTCACATACTTCCCCGTGTCCTTCTCCATCAGTTCTTTGGACATAAGAAATTTTGAGAACGTCTGGTCTTTCTTCTGCATGAACTAGATCCAAAAATTTCTATAAAAATCATCAACAAAGATTACATAGTACTTATGGTTTGTTGTCAAAGTAGTAGAGAATGGTCCACACACGTCTGAGTGGACTATCTCAAGGATTTTCGAAAATCGGTTCTCCTTCTCGTGAAAAGTGGCCTTTTCATACTTCCCCCTAGTACATCCCTTGCATGTGTCTAACTACACAATATTACCCTTGGGAAGACCCTTAGAAATATACTGCATGACCTTCAAGGCTCCATGGTGTAGATGGCCCAATCTCTTGTGCCATAACTCACCCTAATCCTGGCTCACCACTTTTTCTACCTTACCCATCAATGTTGCACAACCATCTACATCAAGTTTATATGGGTTATTCACATGAATCCCAATATTCTTGGCTTTTCCTATTGATTTTTGTTGAAGGAAATCTTTTCCTTCACTGAAAGCAACATCATAGCCTATATCCTCCAACATTGCAACTTAGACCAAATTTTTCTTCAAGCTCGGTGTTATCACTCTAGTAAATTCTTAAGTAGTGAGATTTTGAGTTTTTAGTCAAAGAACACTAGAGGTAACCACAAACCTACTTCAAATTCTAGGATCTAGCCTTCCTAGAATTCAGAGAGGGCTCTCTCTTTAAAATTTATCTTTGTTTTGATTTAAAATATTAGGCTAGTTATGAAAGTACAATTTGGTTTTGGTTTAAAGGGTTTGGTGGGAAAAAATCACTCAGATGCAAAATAGAGAGAAATCTACTTTTCCATTGGGCTATGGAGTCTAAATCGAGCTAGCAACACTAGAAGTCAAGACCATAAAGGTACAAATGTATTCAGGGCAAGATAGATAACCCTCAAATATTTGGGAAAATGTTTTTTGGTGAAATGGTATGATCAGGATAAATGGCACTTAAGGATCCTTTTATCTAGAAAATTGAATTAGAAGGAAGAGGTCAAATAGGAGAAGGAGAAATTAAAGGTTCCTTGCACCGGAAGTTAGAAGAAAACATAAAAATGGCAACTAGTTAAAGACAGGGAGCACTTGACTAATCCTATAATAATACTCCTAGTTACACATTCAGATAGAACAAACATATAATGAATTGCATGAAACTCAAGAAAAGAAACAATTTCAAGAAGGGAGTACTTCACTCATCATATTATCACAAGGATCCTGAATTATGATGCCAGTCAGCTTCTCCTGTCTGCTACTTTGAAATCAAACACACAATAGCCTCCAATGTCCAACAAAAATGTCTAGAGTAAATTCCAACAATTTTATTCCACACTGAATACTTCTAATGTTGAAGTATTTATACAAAATGTAATTAAAAATATCCTAGGAGTATTCTAGGAATATATTAAGGAAAATGGAAATATCATTACATAATAAAAGGGACAGTTTCTTAACAAAGAGCAAGTTGTCCTCTTTTATCCAAAATAAATAGAACTGCTTCATCTAATAAGGAGCTTTTATCTATCAAGGTGTCATGTTTTTTGGTTGCTAGAAAATATCTGGCTTTTGACTTGCCTTCACTGATACTCTTTCATCTGATACTCTTTACCTGATACTGTTTCATATGATTAGCTTAACCAATTTAATGCTGTAAATTTATCTTTTAACAGTAAAATAAGCAAATTGTCTTTTCATTTTAACTGTTCATTTGACTATTTTACCTCTTATCTTTACATCAAATCAATAAAAGTTTGCCATTCTTCTTCCTTGGGAATTTTGACATTCCTAAACTTTCTGAAATTCTCATCAACCTCTGTATATCTAGAAAAAGTGGGCTTGATGACAAAGATATGTTTAATCTCATGCTGTAAAAAGAAGAGATCTTCAAAATCCTGAAGGAGGACTTTCCCTATGGGAGTGACTTGTGCTAGTGGCTTGTTAACTTGCTCTTTAGCAAATTCTCTGATATTTTTATCATAATCCTTCTGGGGCATAATTTTTTTATTAAAAACATGGATGTATGGTAGGCCCCTCTTTCTTAATTTTGTGTATTTTACCATAAATTTTGTTATGGCAATGTTCATTGATTCACATTTTTCTTCCATATTATTCATCAAGTTCTTCTTAGTTACAACCTTTTTTATCTGTAAGATTGTCTCTGTCCTATCCATGACTTGTAATTCTTCCAGTTCTGCCCTATTCTTGCTCTTCAAAAATGTGATGAGTTTTAAAGCCTGAGTAGGCTTTTCCGTCAACTCCTCTTTTGTTTTATGTATCTCTGTCTGGGCTGCCAACAACAAATCTCTCTGCTCATATATAACCTAAATTGAAGGCAATTGATTATGAATGGCTTCAATTATGTTAGTCCAAAGATGAGTTTTTACAAATGAAATCTACTCAGCTAAACTTAGATCTTTTTGTAAATTCTTGATCTGTTCTCCCAATCTGATTGCTTTTTGTTCATGGGTTTTAGCATTTATCAGAGCTATCTTATTTGTAGCTTCAAGATTTTCAATCATCTTTTTCAGGCTGTTGATTTCATTTTTCTTTAAAGACATTTCTTCCATAGTTTTAACAATCTGGCTTGCCTCATCTGTTTGTTGAACATTTTTAGTGGAATAGTCTATAGTTGAAGTAGTGGTTGAATTCACTGGCACTGCAGTTGCCAGTGGGCCGTTTGGTAATAATTTCTCTCCTAAAGTAGAGGGCACTGCTGTAGTTCTTACTGGAATATCTATAGGAATTATAGGAGTTTCATGTTCCTTTAAAATATCTTTTTCTTTGACAAGGTGGTCCATTGGGTCTCCATCTATTTGATTTGAGTAGTCAGTTTAAGAATGAGCTTCATTATTTCTTCTTTCTCACTCCGATATTGAAGGATTTCCTTGGTTTGTGGATGCTCACTTTGAGGAAGCTTGAGCTGTTTCCTCAAAGCTACTATGTCATCATTATTTTTCTTTAGTAATAGTTTTGATGCTTGAACGTTTGAGGGATCATATCCCACCTGTAAAATTAATTCTTCTAAGGCTTTAATCCTTAGATCCTTGGAATATAAAGATGCCTTGTCTATCTTCATCTGATCCTGCATATTAATGATGGTGTTCTGTAGCTTATTTTCACTCATTGCCTTGGTTTCTATTATAGAATAAAGCATCTCTAAGCTTTGTTTGTGAAATTCAACTTGATCTAGCTCATGTACAGTTTCTGTATCAACCTCAAGGTCCACCTTCTTATAATCTGCTGTTGTTTTAGGTGTGGAGGTAGTAGATTGTAGCCTAATGACATGATTTTCTTGTTACTAGAATAATCAAAGGATGAAAATAGCCTATTTTGATTTCCAGGCTTCTGTTTGAGGAATTGAGAGTATATCTCCCTTTTGATCTCCTCATTCTTCTGCTTTATCTGCTTGTATTTCTCCTTGATGTCTAAATCCTTTTCCTCAATTTTTTGTGAGGAAGAGGCCTCCATATTATGCTGCTTCTTAATAATCGGGGTATAATTTTGATTTTCTGTTGATTCCTTTTCTATTTCCATAAGTGTTTCATTGATTATAGTTGTGGCTATATCATCATTGGTTACTTGAGCCTCTGTCTCATCAACATCAATTGTTACTTTCTCCTTGTCAACTGAACTAAGTTTAAGCCTCTTATTATAGATCAGTTTGAATTTTGTTTCTGTAGTTGTTTCTGCCGTATAGGCTCCTTCCTCTCTAACTTTTTTTTTTGATGTCTCTAACTCTTTTACAAGTTCTAGAGCTTGTGTTGTGTCCATTTTACCTGCTGTCTCTGTATTACTTACTGTATCTGTCTGTGTATTTTCTAGCTATTCAACTTGGTTGGAAATTTCTCAATATTAGGCTTAAGCTCATGTATGAAGGGTGTTAATTTTCATTTTACCCTTAGACTGCTCAGGACCCCTTGAGGGTCATAGTTCCATGGAAAACTTTCTTGAAATTTAAACTCTGCTAATATCTTTGTGATTTCTTTTTCTGCATCTCTGTGGTTTATGATAAAGGGACCAACCTTATTCTTTAACTTAAATTGAGTCTTTTTTCTAGAAGCCATGAATTTAATAGAATCATAATTGAGAATTTGTCTCAAATACTCCAGTGAAAAAATTTTCATGCTCATATATCTAGGAAACTTATAAGGTAATAAGTTGGATCCAAAAATTATTAACTCTGTATGCTTCTCATAGAGATACCAATCTCCCATTTTACTGTATTCTGAAAGTTGCATGATTCTTTTCATTTCCTCACTGATTCTGGGTTGTTCTTCTTTATTCAAAATGTTCATTGCTAGATGTAGAAAGAGCTCTGAAAAATATGTGCAGGTGAAATCACTACCCTCTTTCTTGAGCAAGGAAGTCTAGAAGATAATGGATAGAGGTTTACCCTCCAAGTCCATCTTTTGTAATGCAATAGGAAATTTATCAGCTTGAAGGAATAAGAATAAGTGAAACAGATAGGATGAGTATTTAAAAACTCCTTCAGCGGGTAATTTTATCAACTGATGATGGACACTATTGGCTATGAAACCAAAAAATTCAAAGATGACTGATGGAGGTTGGTCTCGAGACAAGGTGGACACGAAACCTAGAATGGACTCATTAGTGTGTCCATTTGTAAAGTATCCATGTATAAAGGAGAGCATAGAGATGATATGTCTAGATCCTTTAGGGAATTTAGCAGTGGAATAAGGAGGATTTATTTTGGGAATGTCAACATTGGAAGGCATAAAGTTTTGAAATATCATGAACCTCTCAGGGAAGTCTAGGCCTAAGTACAACTGGGTTAAAGCTTCTATAGACAGGTGGAATGATTTAGGATCAAACTGTGATTGAAGCATCTGGTTTATTGACTCTGTTGTGATGGTGAAAAGGATTTATCTATCAACATCAAATCTGGACCTTTGATATGGTTCATAATATTTTTGACATAATCTGATAAGATCTTGGCCAGGATGTGTCAATGGAACTATATATTTGGGAAAATGAGTCTCCCAAATAGGTATCTCATCCTTGTCCAGGTACTTTTCATAACACCAATTTTGTATATCCAAGAGGTTGAATTCTACAATAGGATCAACAATTTTGTAGTCAACATCAGTTAAAGGGAGGCTTTCTACAACAACTACAGGTGGTTGGAGGGGATTCACTGTTGCAGCAGATTTGGAAGTGATGACTGGGGTAGGTTTAGGGGCTTTAGATCCTTCATATTTAAGTGTTTTAGATCTTATAGGTTTTCTTATGCTCTGTTTCTTAGTCATTTTGGATAACTATTGCAAGATTAGACTGTTTGCAGGAGTTTTTTATATCAAGCAGAGAGGAAATTGAGCAGTTTTTTAGGCCAAGGATGGATTCTTTTGGGTTTTTTTCTCAATTGGTTTATCTGAGGATGAAAAACTGGCCTAAAACAGAAAACAAGGGTTTTATAAGTTGGTTTGACTGAGAAATAGGGTTTCAAGGTATATTCAGAGGTTTTTAGCCTTTCATATCTTTAAATTTGATCCTTAAGCTGTGAAATTTGAGAAAATTCGCTTGGAAAGGGGCAAAGAGGAAAGCAGGGTTTCCTGGGAAACTTTTGCCAGGGTTTGGCCTATTTTTTGTGATTTTAGGCACTTTTTCTTTGGTCAATTTTACAATTTAGAGGATAGGATTTCTCAAAGACTGTTTAAAATTAATTTGTAGGCTTGAATTCTTCGAAAAATAACTTTAAGTGCAGGTTTTTTACTGTAAAAAGGGTTTTCTATAGGTTCTAGGTTGACATGTTGTCTTCATTAATATTCTGGAGTGGTGAAAAATTCTTTAACAGTCTTCACAGGTAAATTCTGGTCAAATTCGTAGGTTCTGGGCATAAAGGGCAATCAGAGGATTGAAAAGACTTACACAATGCTTATATCAGTCAGAAGATAATGTGAAAGGGTTGAATGAGTAGTTTTAAACAATAAAATGGCTTTAAAAAGGTTTTAACCCTATTCATTTGATAGCATTAACTGACATTCAATGCTGGTCGCGTCAGGGCGGGAGGTGGTTTCGGGATTTAAAATGAAAAACCAGATAGTGTTTATCGCGTGAATTTTGAATGGTAAGTGGTTTTCAATCAAACAAATGCGATCCAATAATATTTTAACATGTCACCAAGACAGAAATGGGCAATACAACCTATTTCGCGTCCGATTTTCATTTGGGTGGACGATTAGTTTTCCTGCGCGATATTGATCTTGCGCCGTCGGATCTGAGGTAAGGGAGCGAAGGGTCAGGATTTGTTTGAGAGCTGTGGGCAATCAAATATGGGACCGAGATAATGTTAAGCGGGTGTTTTAAAGTTTAAAACTTTTATACAACATGAATTTAACCAAGGTTTCGATATGGTGGCGGAAATAAGAATGGTTAAAGGAATATAATGGGGGTTAAATGTATATGCGACATGGTGCTTATATGACGAGTTATCAATATAAAGTATGAGGCTTTATATATCATGGTGGATATGGATAGGGGCGGGGTTTAATGTTTACTTTAAAATAAACCTTAGCTTATTTTATTTAAACATTGGATTTAGAAATATGTGAGTAGGAATGACATTGTTTGCATAAGGCGGAGTTTAGCATGGTGGCGCTTCCTAGCTTTTTTAACCTTTATAAAATGATAAATATCACCCAAAAACTTAGGCTAAAATGTTGATGAGCAGGGAAATGTATTTCATTTCAAAATACATAGGATATGTTCAAATAAAACTCATTGGCACAACTTTTATTTTATTTATATAGTATTAAACCTGTCGAATGGTTTAATAACCATAGGGGGCAGATATTTCTTTAAAGGTAGTTTTAGACCAAAGGGCGCCTTATTTGGGTTTTATTTTGACATGTGGATAATAACTTTGGTCCAAAATATTTGTAATAATGGGTTTTTAGGGGTATTTAGATATAGGGATTTAGGTAAATAGGATAAGGTTTTATTTAAGGATTTAATAAACTAAGTTAGAAATTAATAAAAGGGGAATGGAATACACACAAAATACACAATATGACTAAGTAAAGTGAATAAGTAAATCAAAGCTTGTCTTTTCATTATTTCACCAATTTACTTAGGATAAAGCATTTTTGAGAGTTTTTTGTATTTTTCTAAGTGAAGGAAGTTAATTAGGTGGGGTTTTATGTTTCATTAAGTAAGAATGAGTCTTTACTTATGAAAATGAGTTAAAATGTATGAATAAGGGATAAATAATGATAAATGGGGATTTAACATGAGATTTTAACATTTTCAACTAACCAGTCATTGAGCCTTGAGTCTGGTCCCAACAAAAGTCAGAGAAATGCTCTGAGCCTGTTTGAATGATAGTCTAAAACACTAAATACTTATAGGGAATGGGAAATTAGTGATTTTTTGCTCTGTGATGAATATTAAATGCTTTATTCCACTTCTTTCTATCTACCCAACATTACTCTAACATTTTTTCTTCCTTTTGGCAGGTGCATTTAGGCTTGCAAACTTGAAACATTTATTCTTTTGAAAGCATAAACTATATAATTCTACCTTATTTCATCTGAGAACTCATATTAAACTATTGATTTCCTCATTATTCTCTACCTAACTAATGATTTGTCAGGATTAAACTATCTGACAAAACTTTATTCACTATCTAAAACATGGAAATTGAAAAAATGACAAGTCAAGTTTAAACAGTTTAACTCATCATGGATTATGGAGTTTATTGACACTCTGCCATAATCATTTTCGAAAGTAAAAAGTAGTGGCATTTGGACTTGCACACTTTCATATCTTATTTTCATCTTTTTCTTTTGGGGTCTATTTATTTTTAAGTCCTTTGATCTTTATTTTAGGACTTTTTACTCTCTTTCTTTTTTTTTATTTTTTTCAAAATATGGGAGAACAACTTGCAGAAAGAAAGGTATGTACATATTTTACAAGACTATGAAAAGTCAATTCAAAATTATGAATCCTATATTTATAGGACCCTAATAGCGGCTTCACATGGGGATGGCATTTCCTAGTGAAATGTCAAGAACTCTAAGACTAGTAGCCTTCACTTTTGACCCTGATGATCCAGTAATTGTCTTTTGTTTTCTGCAATAATTCATATTTATGATATTTTACCCTACAAAGCTTAGGGCCTTCTCTCTGGGCTTCAACTTTGTAAATAAAATATCCAATCCAATCTAAAACTTCAATGGATATTTACAATGATGTAAAAGTAAATGGGACTAACTATTGGTTAACTCAGAGGAATAGTAGTGTTTGAGCATTCTACCATTTACTCGTCCTTCTTGTATATCTGTTCCATCCAAATCTTTGATAAAGAAATTATTCCTACCCCTATATCCATAAATTACATAAGGTCCTCTCCACAGAAAGTCAAAATTTCCATGCTTGCCTTTGTCTTCTCTCCTAGAATCCCATTTTAACACTTGGTCTCCAATGTAAAAGTCATGTCCTTTACTTATTTTATAAAAAAAATTCTTGATTTTATCCTGAATGACTTGCGATTTCTTATATACTTCTTCCTTAGTTTGTTGTAGATGAATAGTTTGATTAATCCTCCTTTGTATATCATTGGTTTCCACTTGTGATTCTTGAATTACCAGTGTTTGGATCTACTGATTTAGGATCAGCAGAAAGCTTTTTAGGATCAGAATTTTCTAATTTTACTGAATTAGAAGCTTTAGTAGTATTATATTTATATACATATTTAGAATATTGAGCTACTTCATTAGTAATATCAACAATTTTGGGACTTGTTGTTTTTTTAGGACTAGAAGGATTGAAATTTTGCTTATTTTCCCTTGGGAGAATTTGCAAAATTTTTGTTTTTGATGCTTCTAAATTTTTCTTATTTTGATTTTGGGAATTGTTTTTGGTAGAAGTCTCATTGTTTTTCTTGTTTCTAAGGTTATATTGACTATTTATTTCATTTATGACAAAGTCATAACCCTGTTTGTAGTCAAAGGATTCATTGGATTTTAATTTGAGCTGTTGTAGCTTAAATAGTTCCTAATATTCCTGAGTGAGGAAAATGGTATTGTTTTCATCTATTCCCATTAGATGATTGATGTCATCCTCATCTTCATCATTATTCTCAGAACTTTCATCATATTTCTCCTGAAATGGGGGTCTAATGTTTTGGTCTGGAGCTGCTTCTTTAGCTTTTCCAGGATTATTGTTTTTTTCTGAAATTGAGATTTCTGATCTGAGGTTGATTATCCCGTTGAGGTTTTATTTCTGTATTATCTAATTTATCTACCACCCTTTCTAAATTTTTATCAAATACATCTATTTTAACATCCGAGTTTGAACTTTCTTCTTTAATTTTAACTCTTATTTCATTTCTAAGTCTGGCTTTCTTAGCTAAAATATTGATTTCTACACTGACAACATCTAATTGCATCTGTTCTAAGGTTTGTGCATCTCTTTCCCTTAATTGATAGGCCATATTTGCATCAAATCCATCAAGTAATTTGAGAAGAACAGAGTAAGGTGTAGGTTTAAGATTTGCAGGTATTGTATTGTAGACATTATTGTACCTAGTGTAGTAGTCTTGGATAGACTCAGCAGGAGATCTTTTCATGGCATCAAACTCAAACAAAATTTGAAGGGGGTTCTTTTTATTTTCCCATTTATTTAAAAATATTCTATGAAATATAGCTGAATCAGCTACACTACTAGCAGCTAAATTTTTGAACCATTTTTTAACTTCTCCTGTCAAAATCTGTGCAAATAACCTCATCTAGACATCTGACTCATCAATTTCATAAATTTCATAGAAATCTGTCATTTTAGTTACATGTTGTTGAGCAGTATATTATTAAATGCCATCAAACAGTGGTACATTTTTTTGATAATCTAGAGGCACGTCATGGAGGTTTTGGGGTAAGACAAGGGGAGCATACCTAGCAGCCATGGCTTGAAGCTTTGTTGAGCTGGGAGGTATAATAGTAATGATAGGTGTAGTGCTGGATATGGTAGCTGATGAACTGAAAACTGTACTTGAAGAGCTGGGAAATGAAGAAGGTATGTAAATAGAATTGTTGGGAAATAAATATGTGGTACTTATAAAATATGAATGTAAAGTAGTGGATGTAGTGGATGGAGGAAATAATATCCTAGGCTGCAAAGGCAATATAGGAGTGAAACGATCCGTAGATGAACTTGCAGTGGTATCTATAAATGAAGTAACAACATATAAAGATGAATCTGCTATTGGAATTATTGTTGTATGCAATTGAGAAACTGGAGGTCTTATGTAAGACAAAAAATGAGCTAGTTCAATAGCTTCATTAATATATTTAATCAATGAAACATTAATCTTTTCAACTGTATTTTGATATTAGATTTATTTGATTTTGTTCCTACTGAAATATTTTTCTGTTTTGCATTCAAAAATGAAATAAAAATAGGATCTATAATAGTATTTTTCAAATCAGTTTTAGATTTAGTTTTAAACAATGAATATTCAAACTTTAGATCAAAATCAATATCATTTAGACGCACTAACTCTTTGGGTAAAGAATTGGTTTTTCTTAATCGTATTTCAGTTTCTAAATTGACAGTTTGTTTTTTCTTTTTACCAATCTGATTTGGGTTATCTACTATAACTACAGGTTTAGGATCCGGGTTAAACCTGGTATAGTAGGTTTTCCTAGAAGCCAGAATGATTTCTTTTATACCCATAACCTATAAAAGTAATCTTAAAGTAAATGGATAATTTAAAGATTTTCCTTTAAGACTAAATTTAAGAATGGAGATTGGTTAGTTCCCCAGTCTGGTCGCCAGTATGTTATCACTCTAGTAAATTCTTAAGTTGCGGGATTTTGAGTTTTTATTCAAAGAAAAATAGAGGTAACCACAAACCTACTTCAAATTCTAGGATATAGCCTTCCTAGAATTCAGAGAGGGCTCTCTCTTTAAAATTTATCTTTGTTTTGATTAAAATATTAGGCTAGTTATGAAAGTACATTTTTTTTTGGTTTAAAGGGTTTGGTGGGAAAAAATCACTCAGAGGAAAAATGAAGAGAAATCTACATGTCCATTGGGCTATGGAGTCTAAATCAAGCTAGCAACACTAGAAGTCAAGACCAAAAAGGTACAAATGTATTCAGGGCAAGATAGATGACCCTCAGTGATTTGGGAAAATGTTTTTTGGTGAAATGGTATGATCGGGATAAAGGGCACTTAAGGATCTTTTGATCCGGAAAATGGAAGGAGAAGGCAGAGGTCAAACAGGAGAAGGAGAAATTAAGGGTTCCTTGCACCGGAAATCAGAAGAAAACATAAAAATGGCAACTAGTTAAAGACAGGGAGCACTTGACTAATCCTGTAATAATACTCCTAGTTACACATTCAGATAGAACAAACATATAATTAATTGCATGAAACTCAGAAAAAGAAACAATGAGAAGAAGGGAGCACTGCATTCATCAACTTATCATAGGGATCCTGAATTATGATGCCAGCCAGATTGTCTAGTCTATTACTTTGAAATCAAACACACAATAGCCTCCTATGTTCAACAAAAATGTCTATAGTAAAGTCCAACAATTTTATTCCACACTGGATACTTCTAATCTTGAAGTATTTATACAAAATGTAATTACAAATATCCTAGGAGTATTCTAGGAATATCTTTAGGAAAATGGAAATATCATTACATAATAAAAGGGACAGCTGCTTAACAAACAAAAAGCTATCCTCTTTTATCCAAAACAAATAGAACTACTTACTCTAATAAGGAGCTTTTATCTGTCAAGGTGTCATGTTTGCTGGCTGCTAGAAAATATCTCACTTTTGACTTGCCTTCACTAATACTCTTTCATCTAATACTCTTTACCTGATACTCTATCATCTGATTAACTTAACTGATTTACTGCTGTAAATTTATCTTTTAACAGTAAAATCAACAAAATGTCTTTTTATTTTTACTGTTCATTTGACTGTTTTACCTCTTATCTTTACATCAAATAAGTAAAAGTTTTTCATTCTTCTTCCTTGGGAATTTTGAAATTCCTCAACTTTCTGAAATTCTCATCAGCCTCTGTATATTTGGAAAAAGTGGGCTTGATGACAAAGAGATGTTTAATCTCATGCTATAAAAAGAAGAGATCTTCAAAATGTTGAAGGAGGACTTTCCTTGTGGGAGTGCCTTGTGCTAGTGGCTTGCTAACTTGCTA
Organism: Pinus albicaulis; assembly: GCA_034641835.2. NCBI lineage: Eukaryota > Viridiplantae > Streptophyta > Pinopsida > Pinales > Pinaceae > Pinus > Pinus albicaulis. Next base: position 467,703,869 of record CM076581.1, on the reverse strand, counting down.
TTTAGCAAATTCTTTGATATTTTTAACATAATCCTTCTGGGGCATAAGTGTTTCATTAAAAGCAAGGATGTCTGGTAGGACCCTCTTTCTTAAACTTTTGTATTTTACCATAAATTGTGTTATGGAAATGTTCATTGATTCACATTTTTCTTCCAGATTATTCATCAAGTTCTTCTTAGTTACAACCTTTGTTATTTGTAAGATTGTCTCTATCTTGTCCATGACTTGTAATTCTTCCAGTTCTACCCCTTCTTGCTGTTCAAAAATGTGATGAGTTTTAAATCCTAAGCGTGCTTATCAGTCAACTCATCTTTTGTTCTTTGCATCTCTGTCGAGGCTGCCAACAACAAATCTCTCTGCTCATATATAACTTGAATCGAAGGCCATTGATTATTAATGGCTTCAATTATGTTAGTCCAGAGATGAGTTTTTACAAATGAAATATTCTCAATGAAACTTAGATCTTTTTTGTAAATTCTTGATCTGTTCTCCCAATATGATTGCTTTCTATTCATGGGTTTTAGAATTTATCAGAACTATCTTATTTGTAGCTTCAAGATTTTCAATCATCTTTTTCAGGCTGTTGATTTCATTTGTCTTTAAAGATAGTTCTTCCATAGCTTTAACAATCTGGCTTGCCTCATCTCTTTTCTGAACATTTGTAGTGGAAGAGTCTGTAGCTGAAGTAGTGGCTGAAGTCACCGGCACTGCAGTTGCCAGTGGGCCATTTGGTGCTAATTTATCTCCTAAAGTAGAGGGCACTGCTGTAGTTATTACTGGAATAACTGTAGGAATTATAGGAGTTTCATGTTCCTTTACAATCTCTTTTTGTTTGACAAGGTGTTCCATTTAGTTCTCCATCTCTTTGATTTGAGTAGTCAGTTTAAGAATGATCTTCATCATTTCTTCTTTCTCACTCTCATCTTAAAGGATTTCCTTGGTTTGTGGATTCTCACTTTGAGGAAGCTTGAGCTGTTTCCTCAAAGCTGCTATGTCAATATTCTTTTTCTTTATCAATAGTTTTGTTGCTTGAATGTTTGAGGGATCATATCCCACCTGTAAAACTAATTCTTCTAAGGCTTTAATCCTTAGATCCTTGGCATATATAGATGCCTTGTCTATCTTCATCTGATCCTGCATATTAATGATGGTGTTCTGTAGCTTATTTTCACTCATTTTCTTGGTTGCTATTGTAGAACAAAGCATCCTTGAGCTTTGTTTATGAAATTCAATTTGATCTAGCTCATGGACAGTTTCTGTATCAACCTCAAGGTCCACCTTCTTATAATCTGCTATTGTTTTAGGTGTGGGGGTAGTAGGTTGTAGAAATGACATGATCATCTTGTTACTAGAATAATAAAAGGCTGACAGTAGCCTATTTTGATTTCCAGGCTTCTATTTGAGGAATTGAGAGTATATCTCCCTTTTGATCTCCTCATTCTTACGCTGCCCCTTCCTATCTGCTTGTATTTCTCCTTGATGTCTAAATCCTTTTCCTTAGTTGTTTGTGAGGAAGAGGCCTCCATATTATGCTGCTTCTTAATCATCTAGGCATCATTCTGATTTCCTATTGATTCCTTTTCTATTTCCATAAGTGTTTCATTGATTATTGTTGTGGCTATATCATCATTGGTTACTGGAGCATTTGTCTCATCAACATCAATTGTTACTTTCTCCTTGTCAATTGAACTAAGTTTAAGCCTCTTATTATAGATCAGTTTGAATTTTGTTTCTATAGTTGTTTTTGCTGTATAGGCTCCTTCCTCTCTAACTCTTTTTGCTAATGTATCTGACTGTTTTACAAGTTCTAGAGCTTGTGTTGTGTCCATTTTACCTGTTGTCTCTATATTACTTACTATATATGTCAGTGTATTTTCTAGCCATTCAACTTGGTTGGAAAATTTCTCAATCTCAGGCTTAAGCTCATGTGTGAAGGGTGTTAATTTTCGTTTTACCCTTAGACTGCTCAGGACCCCTTGAGGGTCATATTTCCATGGAAAATTTTCTTGAAATTTAAACTCTGCTAATCTCTTTGTGATTTATTTTTCTGCATCTTTGTGGTTTATGATAAAGGGACCAACCTTATTCTTTAACTTAAAATGAGTATTTTTTCTAGCAACCATGAAGTTAATAGAATCAGAATTGAGAATTTGTCTCAAATACTCCAGTGCAAAAATTCTCATGCTCATATATCTAAGCAACTTATAAGGTAATAAGTTGGATCCAAAAATTCTTAACTCTGTATGCTTCTCATAGAGATACCAATCTCCCATTTTACTCTATTTTGAAAGTTGCAGGATTCTTTTCATTTCCTCACTAATTCTAGGTTGTTCTACTTTATTCAAAATGTTCATTGCTGGATGTAGAAAGAGGTATGAAAAATATTTGTAGGTGAAATTACTACCCTCTTTCCTGAGAAAGGAAGTCCATAAGATAATGGATAGAAGCTTACCCTCCAATTCCATCTTTTGTAATGAAATAGGAAATTTATCAGCTTGAAGGAATAAGAATAAGTGAAATAGATAGGATGCGTATCTAAAAACTCCTTCAGTGGGTAATTTTATCAGCTGATGATGGATACTTTTGGCTATGAAACCAACAAAGTCAAAGATGACTGATGGAGGTTGGCCTCGAGACAAGGTGGACAGGAAACCTAGAATGGACTCATCAGTGTGTCCATCTATAAAGTACCCTAGTATAAAGGAGAGCATAGAGATGATACGTCTAGATCCTTTAGGGAATTTAGTAGTGGAGTAAGGAGGATTTATTTTAGGAATGTCAACATGGGAAGGCATAAAGTTTTGAAATATCATGAACCTCTTAGGGAAGTTTAGGCCTAAGTACAACTGGGGCAAAGCTTCTATAGACACGGGGACTGATTGAGGATCATACTGTAATTGAAGCATCTGGTTTATTGATGCTACTGTGATAGTGAAAAGGATCTCTTTACCATCATTAAATATGGCCCTTTGATCTGGTTCATAATATTTTTAACATAATCTAATAAGATCTTGGCCAGGATGGGTCAATGGAAATATATATTTGGGCAAATGAGTCTCCAAAATAGGTATCTCATCCTTTTCCTCGCACTTTTCATAACACCAATTGTGTATATCCAAGAGGTTGAATTATACAACAAGATCAACAATTTTGTAGTCAACATCAATCAAAGGGAGGCTTTCTACAACAACTACAGGTGGTTGGAGGGGATTCACTGTTGCAGTAGATTTGGCAACGATGACTGGGGTAGGTTTAGGGGCTTTAGATCCTTCAGATTTAAGTGTTTTGGATCTTATAGGTTTTCTTGTGCTTTGTTTCTTAGTCATTTTGGATAACTAATGCAAGATTAGACTGTTTGCAGGAGTTTTTTATATCAAACAGAGAGGAAATTGAGTAGCTTTTTAGGCCAAGGATGGATTCTTTTGGGATTTTTGCTCAATTTGGTTAATCTGAGGATGAAAAACTAGTCTAAAACAGAAAATAGGGATTTTCTAAGTTGGTTTGACTGAGAAATAGGGTTCAAGGTATATTCAGAGGTTTTTAGCCTTTCAGGTCTTTAAATTTGATCCTTAAGCTGCGAAATTTGAGCAAATTCGCTTGAAAAGGGGCGAAGAGGAAAGCAGTGTTTCCTGGGAAAATTTTGTCAGGGTTTGGCCTATTTTTTTATGATTTTAGGCACTTTTTCTTTGGTCAATTTTACAATTTATAGGATAGGCTTTCTTAAAGATTGTTTAAAATAAATTTGCAGGCCTGAATTCTTCGAAAAATACGTTTAAGTGTAGGTTTTTTACTGTAAAAATGGTTTTCTACATGTTCTAGGTTGAAATGTTGTCTTCAACAATCTTCTAGAGTGGTGAAAAATTATTTAACAGTCTTCACAGGTAAATTCTGGTCAAATTCAGAGGTTCTGGGCATAAAGGGCAATCAGAGGCTTAAAAAGACTTACATAGCGCTTATATTAGTTGGAAGATAATGTGAAAGGGTTGAATAAGTTGTTTTAAACAATAAAATGGCTTTACAAAGGTTTTAACCCTATTCATTTGATCACATTAACTGACATTCAATGTTGGTCGTGTCAGGGCGGGAGGTGGTTTTAGGATTTAAAATGAAAAAATGGATAGTCTTTATCGCATGCATTTTCAATAGTAAGTGGTTTTCCATCAAATGAACATGATCCAATAATATTTTAACACGTCACCGAGACAAAAATGGGCAATACAACCTATTTTGCATCCGATTTTCATTTGGGTGGACGATTAGTTTTCCCGCGCGATATTGATCTTGCGCCATCAGATCTGAGGTAAGGGAGAGAAGGGTTAGGATTTGTTTGAGAGTTGCGGGCAATCAAAGTGGGGCCGGGATAATGTTAAGCGGGTGTTTTAAAGTTTAAAACTTTTATACAACATGACTTTAACCAAGGTTTCGATATGGTGGCGGATATAAGAATGGTTAAAGGAATATAATGGGGGTTAAATGTGTATGCGGCATGGTGCTTATATGATGGGTTATCAATATAAATTATGAGGCTTTATATATCGTCGTGGATATGGATAGGGGCAGGGTTTAATGCTTACTTTAAAATAAATCTTAGGTTATTTTATTTAAACATTGGATTTAGAAATATGCGGGTAGGAATGAAATTGTTTGCATAAGGCGGAGTTTAGCATGGTGGTGCTTCCAAGCTTTTTTAACCTTTATAAAATGATAAATATCACCAAAAAAATTAGGCTAAAATGCTGATGAGCGGGGAAATTTATTTCATTTCAAAATACATAGGATATGCTCAAATAAAACTCATTGGCTCAACTTTTATTTTATTTATATAGTATTAAACCCGTTGAATGGTTTAATAACCATAAGGGGTGGGATATTTCTTTAAAGGTAGTTTTATACCAAAGGGCGCCTTATTTTGGTTTTATTTTTACATGTGGATAATAACTTTGGTCCAAAATCTTTGTAATAGTGGGTTTTTAGGGGTATTTAGATATAGGGATTTAGATAAAGAGGATAAGGTTTTATTTAAGGATTTAATAAACTAAGTTAAAATTTAATATGAAAAGGGGAATAGAATATACACAAAATACACAATATGACTAATTAAAGTGAATAAGTAAAGCAAAGATTTTCTTTTCATTATTTCACCAATTTACTTAGGATAAAGCAATTTTGAAGGTTTTTTATATGTTTCTAAGTGAAGGAAGTTAATTAGATGGGGTTTTATGTTTCATTAAGTAAGAATGAGTATTTACTTATGAATATGAGTTAAAATTTATGAATAAGGGATAAATAATGATAAATGGGGATTTAACATAAAATTTTAACATTTTCAACTAACTAGTCATCGAGCCTTGTGTCCAGCCCCAACAAAAGTCAGAGAAATGCTCTGAGCATGTTTGACTGATATTCTAAAACACTAAATACTTATAGGGAATGGGAAATTAGTGATTTTTTGCTCAGTGATGAATATTACATGCTTTCTTCCACTTCTTTCTATCTACCCAACATTACTCTAACATTTTTTCTTCCTTTTGGTAGGTGAATTTAGGCTTGCAACCTTGAAACATTTATTCTTTTGAAAGCATAAACTATCTAATTCTACCTTATTTCATCCAAGGACTCGGACTAAAATATTGATTTCCTCATTATTCTCCACCTAACTAATGATTTTTCAGGATTAAATTGTCTGACAAAACTTTATTCACTATCTAAAACATGGAAATTGAAAATATGACAAGTCAAGTTTAAACAGTTTAACTCATCATGGATTATGGTATTTATTGACACTCTGCCATAATCATTTGAAAAATGAAAAAGTAGTGGCATTTGGACTTTCACACTTTCATATATTATTTTCATCTTTTTCTTTTGGGGTCTATATATTTTTAAGTCCTTTGATCATTCTTTTAGGAATTTTTACCCTCTTTTTTTATTTTATTTTTATTTTTTTATTTTTTTCAAAATATGGGAAAACAAATTGCAGAAAGCAAGGTATGTACATCTTTTACAAGACTATTAAAAGTAAATTCAAAATTATGAATCCTATATTTATAGGACCCTAACACCTGGTACATGAATTACACCTTTTAATAAGAAGGGTTTAGCTGACTGTCTCTAGAAGGTAACTATACCAATCCCGGTAGTATTGTACCACCCATCATCACCCATTTCGATATGCATCTGGAGGTCCTTCTTCTCCAAGCTACTGAAAAGTTCTTTGTCTCCTGTCATGTGAAAGGATGCACCACTATCCAAGTACCACACTGATCCCATTTCACTTGACACTCTAATATTCCTAGTTAATCCTAAGCTAATTGGAATATTCAATTTTGTTTTATTTTTCTGTTCATGAATAAAAATGTAAAGGAGGATCATAAAACTCCTAATAAAACAAATAAATCAATGCCAAATGTGGAAAAGGTTAAATCTTGGCTATGTAAGCAAGCAACCTTAGGTGTGAAAGGGGCTGGACATTTTTACTGGGTCAACCTTGACCAAATCTACAACGCTATCTTGGAGGTGTGGCCATCAATGAGGCACAATACAGTTCTAGATGGAGATGGCTCATGTGAAAGGAGCTATTTCATTGAGGTGGTTTAGGGTTTTGCAAGCTCTCAAATTATAAAAGGAAGAGGATGGCAGCATGAGAAGGTTGTTGATGTAATTACATTTTTTGGAGTATATTGTCTATTTAGAAATATCTCATTCTCCTTGCTATTTAGTAGAGAATAGTGTTGTTTAGCACATGGTATTCCTGTTTAAGAATTCCATTCTCTTTCCTTGAGAGGCCTCTTTGGAGAGTTTGTACTACATTGTCCACTATCTGGCTGAAGGCAAAGCTTCTTCTTTCAACTACAACTCAGATCCTGTTGAAGTTTTGGTTGTCTTTGCAAGCTGCAGCAAGTGGAGGCTAGATCTATTCATATCTAGGACATCTCAGTGCCCTTTTTCAGTGGAGGAGTCTTCTACTCCAATTGGAGGAGTGTATTGGAGTTCTTGGGCATCATTTTCTAAACTTGGCATGTGACCAATCATTATCTATACCCTACAGTGCAGTTTCTCTTCCAGATCTACGTTATTTATGTAGGTGTTGTTGCATGGAGTTTGGGTGCACCATTTGGAGAGCCGATTTTTGAGTGTTGGGGGATCTTCCCTTCACTTTGAGATCCATTGGAGGAGATCTATACATTGTATATTTCAGATCTATTCAGCATATTTCTAAATACTTATGAATCACTGAATATTTCTGTAGATCTCCATTCTTAGATCTCATATCTACTGCTTATACTTGGTGTAATGCTCAAAACCCCAAGGGGATCTGAAAGAGGAGCCTTTCTAGTGTATGGATCTGTTATGGATCTGACTTTTCCTACACAGATTTTCTCTAGATATGACATGTAATCAACAACAGTTTTCATCCCAATAAAATAACGTTGTCAAGGCATTTTCAGTCTATACATGTGGTTGCAGTGCCTCTTTTGAGGGATTTTCTTCTATTGATGTCTTATATTTCCAACTATGCATCTCATGGGACCCATTATACATATATTTTTCTGCTGTAAATACTTTTGAAGAACTTTTTTATTGGCCTTTTTCTTTGCTTTGGATGAACTACGTTATTTTCCTGCATGTCTGCATGTATTGCTGCATAGTCCCTTTTTGGGATATTACAGTGGTATCAGAGCAATCATCTTGGCACAACATGTGCTTTCTAAGAAGCCAATAAGTATTTTCAGGAAAGGGAATGATAGAAGAAGTTTGATTACACATAAGATAAGGGTAAAACCCCTTTATCTGGAAGAATGAAGGGGAAAGAGTTCTCAACAACTCTGTTCCAAATTATGCATGAACTGAAAAGAGAAATCAGGGGAATGAAGAGGGAAAGACATGCAGATCCCTCAAGAATACTTGCACATGAAGAAATCCACAGTTCTTCATACTATGCGTGTGAGTATTCAGCCACACAACTAGATCTACAATGTTGTAGCATGCCTACATTCCTAGCAAGAGAAGAAGTAGAAGTGTTAGTATGAAGCTTTTGTCGAAAAAATACCACTTTAGCTACGCATAAAAAATAGCCCTAACATCAATTATGGCTACCAATATCTTCAAATCTATAGTTAGTTGATCCAAGTAAAGTTGCACAAATCCAGATCTATGCATAAAAAGACATTAAGCAGTAAAAATGAAATGTTGCTCCATGCATCCAATAGATAAGACAAGAACAATATTTTTTAAAGAATTTTTATATTAAAGGGGCACCTGAGAGGAAAATAAGAAAGGTGTTTCCATTTCTCCTCAATGGGATGGGTTCTTGAAAGTCCTCAGCATTTCAGATCTAAGATTTCTCTCTCTTGTTGGTGTAGAAAACCCAGACAAATAGAACTGAAAGGGAGCTCACAAAGAAAATGATGGAGAATGTGACAATGATAATTGCTCAAAGTCAGACCAAGAGTATAGATCTAGAGTGATCTAATATGCAAATGAAAGGTGACAAATGAATGGGAAAACCCTTCTATTTATAACAAAATATTAGGGTAGTCTAGAACTTGGTACATGAATAAAATATTATTAACCAAATTCTAGAACCACCTTTTAGGAATATTTTATTATATTTGTTGGAGGGAAAAGGATTTTGACTTGGGTTAATTCCTTTATTTATAAATAATAAATAAATAAATGATTTATTTATTATTTTAAGGAAATGGTGGAAATATAATTAAATAAACAACGATTTATTTAATTATTTATAAATTATTTAGTCAAATTTAACTAGGAATATTATTTAAATAAGGATTAAATAACTTATTCCTAAAAAATAATCAAATAAATAAGGATTTATTTAATTGATTTCCTTGTTTTGGGTTAAATATGACCAAGAATAATAATTAAATTGATGTTTAACTAATTATTCCTTGAGGAAATATAAAAAAATATAGATTTGTTTATTATTTCCTTTTGGGGTTTCCTGTTTAGACCATAAACAACTTAATAAAGGTGTTTTACTAAGTTATTTCACATATTGAAAACAATTTTACTTAGGGTAAAATTGGTCTTACATGGTGTACTTGGGTCCATCTAATGATAATAGGTTAGATGACCAAAAAATTGTGTAACAAGAAGGAGAGACACAAAAAGAGCAGACTCTTGGTGACTATCTCCAAGAATATGAATCTCAGTCTAAAAGATTCAAAGATCATCTAAGCTTCCTGGAGTTTTCTCAACTCAAAGAAGAAAGAAGATCCAACATATACAAGAGAAGAAGAGGGTGCATGCAGCACACTTTGGGTGGGTTATTTCTACCTACTATTGAGGGATCACCTGAGAGCTCAGCCAAGTCTTGGGTAAAGAAGCTAGACACATATTTCCAGTTGCATCAAGTTTTCGAAGAAGAAGCCATTAGAGTAGCAGTGCTGCATCTCCAAGGTAAGGCTTATGCCTAGTGGTTATTTGAATATTCTTCATTGAAAAATGTAAACATCTCTACTTATTCAAAGTTCAATAGGAGGTTAGTGAAAAGATTTGATGTTAAGCCATCTGAAAATTATTGGGGAGAGCCAACCAAGCCCAAGAAGTCGGAAACTTTGCATGATATGGGAGAATCCATGAAGATAACTCCATTTCAGAACATTTTTGAGGGGGTTAAATATCTGCTACATGATTTTCCAAGGGCAAAGCTCCCACTTCAGCAAGAACATTCTTCTCAAGAAGAAGACATGAGGGTTCATTTTTCAATATGAGATCAAGAGAAAGGATATCTTAATGATGAGTCATTCTCTATTGATGAGGAGAAGGAAGAAGAAGAGATAGAAAGGTCCTCCAGTTTTGTGACAGTAGGGGGAGATGTACTTTTATTGGGAGATGGAGGTGAAGCACTTGCTTCCACTAGGAGAGCCCTTGTTCCTTTGCAAGAAGCTCCCAAGGATCTTACACATGAAGTGAATTAGTAGCATGTGTCTATGATGATAGACAATGAGAAAAAAAAATGGAGAGAATGTGTTCCAACACTGCATACAGTTTTGGGAACACACACTATGACAAATCAATCATTTGTGATCAAGACTCTTGACACCAAGGAGATGTTGGGTGTTCATGAGTTAGCTACATCTAAAGGAAGCACCTTAGACTGTGAAATATTGCAGAAGGTAGGAGAGGAAGAATAGTGAAAGGATCACAGTGTCGACATGATAGGAGGTGATCCACTATTACACGGAGGAAAAGATGGGGAAATTTCTCCAACTAGAAGCACTCTTGCATCCTTAAGAGTGATACCCCATTATCATGAGACTTCCACACAAAAATCAGAGATATATTTGCACAGTGGAAGCAATGATATGATGGTCCCACCTATTATGCACATGGGAATGAGCCATGAGACATCATTATCTTGTGGTAAACCACTAGGGAGACCACCTTATTCAAATTTGGTGAAAATTGTTTCATGCACTGATGCTTGATTCATAGATCCAAGAAGGAAGGGAGCATTAGAAGACCATACTACAGCGTTGGGAGTATTGAGAAAGCTCAAGGGGAGGGGAAATATTTTTCCCTTAACACCATTATCCATTCTCTCATTTCATACTGTGCTGAGAAAAGATGCTTCCAGGATGAATAATGACACCAAACTAGAGCAAGGAAGGCAATCCTTGGCTGTGAAGAATCAGAAGATAATTTAATTTTGAGAGCAAGCTTCCATACATGATAGGAGATGGTGGTCACACATGCATACTTTGGCAAGGCCAAGGAGGTTTTGGATAGATGATAACCTTCCATGGGAGACTAACTTCCAAGAACTTCCATTTTCTATGGAGCATGTGCATATGCAAGGAAGGAATAGCAACCTTCCATCTTATACCTTTGGCATGGGAGATGTCAAGGAGGAGAGAAATGGGAGGTATGGCCTTCCAACATACACCTTGGGCATGGGAAATTTTAAGGAGAAGAGCAACAACATGACAAACATCTCAGTTGACACATTATTATTGTTGGCATTGTTGGGAAAATTAGATCCATATTGGAAATCCCAGCTGTTAGTGGAATATTCCAAGCATCTTCACACATGCATGATTCTGGATGACTTGCTACATGATGGGTGTTATTCAATCCAAGATGGGGTCATCTATGATCATGGTAGGATCTTCTTGTCTAGAGCCTCCAAGCTCAAAGAGAAGTTACTACAAAGGGCATATGAAGAGTTCTGTTTTAGCCAAACATATTCCATGAAGCTCAACAACATCATCTTGAGGAGCTACTATTGGGAGGGCTTTGAAGGAGAACTATATCAAAAATTTCAAAGATGCATTTACCTTATGGAGAAGGAGTAGAAACATAACTCTATGGGAGATTTAATTCAACCTTCTCTTTCTTCTTTTGAGAGAGGATATAGATCTATGCACCACTCCATTTGTTTGAGGGGAAAATTTGGTGAGACATATGCTCATGTAAATAATTATTCATTTGATTATTGTTTGCATTCTTTCACCATATTTATGCAGACCATGAATCCAAGGAGGAGTGTTGTACCTTTTAAAATTCATGGCCAAATTTGGGCCAAAACTATTTCTAAACATGGCCACTCCCTTGGTGGAAAAAGGGAGATTTTGTATCATGATGGGTGCATTCCTAAGGCACCAAATATATCTCACACTTTCAACTATGGTGAGCTGATATGGGCAGCAATTAAGTGGTGGGGAAACCACTTACCACATCTTGATATAATGCAGTCAGGAGATGCACTATGCTAGTTCCACTTGTGGGACTGTGACCCACCTCCATATGCACAAAAATTTGTTGGTATCCATGTTGTTTTGGTCCCCTACATTGATGATGTGTCCTTTGGGAGAGATATTCTCCATGGTTATTATGTTTCATATGTTTGGGGAAGCATTGTACCATCCATTATTTCTACATTAGGCCTCTTGTTTCCTTATGGGATGGGCCATTTGGGTAACTTGAGCACTTGGGAGGTGCCTCTCACATGGGAGGAGTTTTGCTATGAATTACCAATCTGGAGGGTGATTCACTTTGTATCGATGATAGCTTGGAGATTGGAGCTCCATATGGGAATGAAGGTTCCCCACATCTTCAGTTCTGTCCTTATAGTTGTTTGGGGACAAGAAATATTTGGGAGGGGAGGACTATAATATTCCTAATTAGTCCTAAGCTAATTGGAATATTCAATTTTGTTTTATTTTTCTGTTCATGAATAAAAATGTAAAGGAGGATCATAAAACTCCTAAAACAACAAATAAATTAATGCCAAATGTGGAAAAGGTTAAACCTTGGATATGTAAGCAAGCACCCTTAGGTGTGAAAGGGGCTGGACATTTTGACTAGGTCAACCTTGACTAGATCTACAACACTGTCTTGGAGGAGTGGCCATCAATGAGGCACAATGCAGTTCTAGATGGAGATGTCTCATGTGAAAGGATCTATTTCATGTGAAGGGTTTTGTAAGCTCTCAACTCATAAAAGGAAGAGGATGGCAGTATGAGAAGGTTGTTGATGTGATTACATTTTTCGGAGTATAGTCTATTTATACAAATCTCATTCTCCTACTATTTAGCACATGGTATTCCTGTTTAGGAATTCCATTCTCTTTCCTTGTGTTGGGGTTCCTGTGTTTTGGCAGGTTTGGCAATACCAAAAGACAAGACAACATCAAAACCACTTTGGGATCTCAAGATCTAGCCCTCCTGGATCCAGAGAGGGATCTCTCTATGAAAGGAAAAGAAATATATGTCTTTGAAGTTCAATGTTAAGGTATTCAGCTAGTTATAAGGCACAAGGGTTGTTGTTTTGTTTGTTTTGTTTGTTTGGTTGTCGGGAAACATGAAAGAAGGGTTCAATGTAATACAAAGGTGAGCAAAGAAGGATTTTTGCAATGGGGAGACAATTCAAAGAAAACTCAAGTCCATTGGGCAATGGGGTCATAAAAGGGTTTACCTGCAATTCAATATCCAAGGCTTTCAAATGGTCTAGTCATCTAAAACAGAGGATCTCTAAAGATGATAGCATGGAATGAAATGATAGGGAATGAAGGTGAATGACAAGGAAACCTTCCAAGGTGACCACTTAGGAGCAAATCTAGGGACAATACATGCCTTAATTGTCTATGACCAAACTCCTAATAAGGCTAACTCTTCAGATAATAGAAAACATATAAGATTTGACACAAAGTGAAGCCTAAGATTAGAGAAAGACTTTTAACTTTCAATGCTTTTGAAATTCAACTTAAGGGATCTTAGAAAATCTTAATTGTCAGAAAAAGACCCTAGTGAGACAAAATCATCTCTAATCTCTCAATATCCCAATTATTTCAGCTAAAACCAGACAAGAACATCTAAAAAAAAATTCTAAATTCACACATCAGTAAGCAGTGAATAACCAACTACTATACTGGTTAAATTATCTCAAATTTGTCCTTAGATCACACAATTAGCAGAAAAAATCAAAGATAAGAAGACCAGGAAACATTAGGGTACAATGCAGGGGTGTATCCTAAGCCAGATTACCAATTCTTATCAGAGAAATGAAATATGATGAATAATAGAGAGAGAACATTGAAAAATATAGAATACATCACCACTGCTTTAAATCAGGATCCAATGAACATGCTTGTCATATTAAAGAGCAACACCAGTCACATATATCATTGTCCAACAACTTTATATTCAGTCTGAAATCATCTCCTCAGCCTATTTTACAACTAAAACACACATAACTCTATCTCAAAGAAACAACTTACAATCCACGATTATCCAAACAACAACCACTACAATGTATTTTTCTTGAGTTCTTATAGCTAAAGAGAGGCAGAAAAGGTAGATGGAGTTTTAAATGAGACATTAAAATAGAGGAAGAAGAGTTCTCGAGGCCCATTCTATATTAATATCCCTTCATTGACTTTCAGTACTCTTTGGATGAAAGAGTGGTCTTCGACAGGCTGATAATAACTCTAGGTATGGCTTTGATGTAATTTTCGGTTGTTTGTACTCTGTTAATACTCTGGGGAAAGTAAGGCATATAAATGAATTTTAGGCCTGCCATGCTGTGTGACAAATTCTCTGGCGATATTAGTACTACTGTCAGGGTGGTGATCTTCTCAGGAACGTTGATGGAGAATAGAAAATATTATGGGAACTCGTCCTTTCTTGGGAAAGAACCTTCTGCTGATGTGAAACACTGATGTGGGATGTTTCATGTGCTTTGGACCTCATTAGGCCTCCTGTATCATTCATTAAGGTCTTAAAACTGTGTATTTTCTCTCTAAAAACTAGATTAAAGCTTTAAATCTTCAATAATAGGCTTTAAATCACTTTAAACCTTCACTGATACTCTTTGCCGCTTTTGTTGACTATCTCTGTGAATACTGCAGGTTTTCATGGCACTGGAGGGTTTGAAACAAAGTTAATAACTCTGATATGGATGAAAACATGTGTTTAAAATCCCCTCAGGAGTCTTTCCTGATATCTCTGGCTCTGAAAAAACTTCCTCTGTGCTCTATGTCACCATGACGGTGACTGTGAGAAAGAACGATTTTCACTGTTTGTAACCCTGCAAAACTCAATAAAATTGTTAAGAAAAAACCCTGGGAGTGGAGATGGATGCTATGGAGGTCTGTGGAAATGGTGGCGCAGTAGTGGAAATAGTGGCAGCAAGGAAGAAAATAGTGGAAATTGTGAAAGAATGGAGGATAAATTGGTCTGATGGAAGTCTGGTGAAAAGATGGTTCTGGACCGTTGGATTAGATCTGATGGTGGTGATCAATGGTTGAGATTTGCTGGTGGGGTTTCTTTAGAAGGTCAAGTGGAGAAAATAAATTTTAATGTAAAACATAAAAATTTTAGCTTTGGGTGAATTACAAAGGAAAAATGGTTAGATTGATTGAAATCAGGGGCTTTGAATGGTGGGACCGGAAGGGCGGAGGGCGATTTGAATGTGGACCATTGATCTAAGGAGGAGATCAATGGTGGAGATCCTTCGACGAAATCATTGGAAGCTCCGATGAAAGAAACATGGGTGAGGATGCGATGCAGTATGAGCCATTGATCTTGATCAGATCAACGGTCGAGATTGAATGGGTGATGACATAAGGGAGGGGCTGTTTTTGGAGGAAAACAACTGTTTTCATGCGACTTTAGAATGGTTTTGAAATTTTGCTGAAAAAACGTGATATGCTCTGCCACCTGACACGTGTCCTTTTAAAACTGCTTACATCACGTAAATTTGAACTGTTAACTGTCGGACACTGAAATCACATGATATGCACCTCAGCCGTTGGATGTGGGACCGAAAGATCTGACAGTGCAGGATGGAGCGCGATATGGAAAGATGCATGGTCAATAAGGTGGAAGAGGGTTAGCGGTGGTTTTAATGTGGGCCGTCAGATCTGTATAATGGATGGTTGAGATCAAAGGTGGGAGTGCTGATGTTCCAAAGGGAAAGTGGGTTATAACGATGGGTAGAACAAATCCCGACCATTAGATATAAGGGATGGACAACAGATATTTAATATAGGAAGCAGAGGCAAAAGGGCCAATGCATGGGAAGGGAGAAAGGAGAGCTGTTGGATCAATCAGGATTGACGGCTTAGATCCAATCGCATCGGAGAAAGGTAGGGGCCAACAAATCCAATGGTTTTGAACTTTCGATTATGCGTGGACTGATGGATCGGTGGGAGATCAATGGTGGAGATTTGATTGGAGGGGAGACGATGGGGGGGAAATGAGAGGAGAGTGATGAGATCTAGACTGTTGGTTCTTGTGGATTCAACAGTCCAGATCTAATCGGTGGATCGGCATCAGAGGAAACAATGGAACGCGAAAAAAAAGTTGCGATTGCCGATTGTGCAATGAAGCGTAGGCCGTTGGATTGCTGGAGAGATCAACGGTTGAGATTAGATCGGAGGGGGAATGATGGAGGGCATAGGGGCGGAGCATGATTCAATCTGGGCCATTGGTTCTTGTGGATTCAATGGTCCATATTAAAACCGGCGGGGCAATGATGGGCTTTGTGAACAAAGGCATGACGAATCCTGACCATTGGTTCTTGTGGATTCAACGACCAGGATCTTATCGGAGTGTCGGCCAATCAGGGAGACAGAAGAGTGGGAACACTGGGGAAACGCGATACAATTTTGCGCTAGCCATCAGATCATGAAATGGATCAATAGCGTATATGCGATCGGAGGTTGATGAAGAGATGTGGTGGGGCGCGATGAGACCTAAGTGCTAGCCGTTAGATCTATACAGATAAACAGTTAATATCAAAACAGAGGTCCATAGAACAAATCACAATCGCATTGGAGAATTTCAATTTACAAAGGAAATGCGCTCACAGCAAACTTCTGATTCCGATTAGCGCCATGGGGCTTAGCCCCTGGTCCTGGTGCCGGGTTACATGCGGAAAGGGGCTGAGGGCTGGGCCGAAAGGGGCTTAGCCTATAATAAGGTAAAGAGTGGGTTTTTGGCCAAAAAAAAGAGTTTTCAAGGCTTAAAATGGGGGTTCCGGTAGAGGGATAAAGGGGTTTTTACACCAAACGAAGGGATTCACAAGGTTTTAAAAATGGGAATTTAATGATTCAGAGGGCTAAGGAGGGGATTTTGAGGGCTTTAGGGAAATTTTGAGAAGGGAAGAAAGGGGTTAAAATGGGGAATTTACAGGGATAAAAGGGAGAAGATGGAGGTTTTCTTGAGCATAATTTTTTCACAAACAGTGAGGCTTTTTCAGTGGAAACAATAGTGAAGATCTTTTCAAGGGAAAAAGACACATAGAGGCTTCAAGAATGAGAGATTTTCAGAGGAAATGTATGTCTTGAAGGCTCAAAAACATATTTAGCCACCTGTTTGTTCTGTCAAAAAATTATAGGTGGCTAACAATGGCTCCACATGGGGATGACATCTTCTTGAAGGTGTCAAGAATCTCAGAAAATAATCTTTGGAGTAGGCCAGATGCCTGATCCTTTAACCATATTTTTCTTCTTTGATCAGTTGCTACAAACATGATGGACATTAAGTCAGCAAAAAATATTCCCCAAACAATCTAACTACCCATCCTATAGTCCTAACATTTTTTCTTCAAGGTGCATTTAGATTTGCAGACCTTCTTTGTCATTTTTTTTTATTGAAAGCAGAAAACAAACTAATCTAATTCTACCCTTATTCCTCCATGAGACCAGATTAAACAGTTGGTCTCATAGCTTCTCTACCTACACTAATATCTACTAGGATTAAACTGTCTAGCAGATTTCATTTTCTACATTCTACAACAGAAATTTAAAAAGAGTCAAATCAAGATTAGATAGTCTAGTTTGCTATGGGTCCATGGCATAAAGACAACTTCTCATGAACTGAACTGTGCAGGAACTTGAAAACAAAATGTGAAGGCTTGAAGTTGTGAAACTTTGAAGCATCCTTCTTTTCCCTGTGACTCAGATTTTGAGCTTGTTAGAGTCACTTTCTTCTTCATTTCAGCTCTGGTTTTGGGCTTGTTAGAGCTGATTCTTCTTCTTTCCTTTACTGGTTCAGGTTTTGGGCATATTGGAACCATTCTTTTGGAACTTTAGAGGTTCAAGTTTTGAGCATGTCTGAATCTCTCTTTCTCTCTTTTTTGGAACATTTTTCTCCTTTTCTTTAAAACAAAACACAACAATGGTATTTACAATGGAAATGAAAACTTTAAACTAGAAATCAACAGTAGTAATGCTTGAGCATCCTGCCATTGATAGGACCCACAAACAGATCTGTACCATCTAGCTCTTGCAGAAAAAAGGCATTTGGACCAATGGTGGATTGGATGATGTAAGGACCCTGCCACAAACTGTCAAATTTGCCATGCTTTCCTTTGTCGTCTCTCCTAGAGTCCCACTTAAGTACCTTGTCTCCAATTTTGAAGTCACAAGCCTTTGTTCTTTTACCAAACAATTTTTCGATGTTCTCTTGCACTTTCAGAGCTCTATTGTAGAATTATTCTCTTGTCTGTTGGAGATGTACAATTTGATTGATTTTCCTTACCATGCTGTCCTCTTCTGACTTTATTTCTTGGAACAATTTTATCACTGGTACCCCCAAGCTGGTAGGGAACACTGCATCTGCTCCACAGACAAGCTGGTATGGTGACATTCCAATGGATTTCTTTGTTGTTAACCTGTCAGCCCATAAAGCATGCACTAACTTGTTATGCCATGATTTCTTATTCTCTTCAAGCAACTTTTTGATGATGGTCACCAAGATTTTATTTGATGATTCTGCTAGCCCATTACCTTGGGGGTAATAAGCAATAGAATGACCAAGTGAAATCTGATACCTGTGACAAAAATCGATCATCTTTTTGGAACCAAAAGCAGTAGCATTATCAGTGATGATCTTCCTAAGGTAGACAAATCTAGAGAGGATGTGATCTTCAAGGAATTTAATGATAACAGAATCTATGGCATTCCTAGAAGGGATGGCCTCTATCCATTTTGTGAAATAGTCTGTTGGGCTGATGAAGTAGGATGGATCTCCCCTATGAAATCTAGGCCCCACTGTTGAAAGGGGGCTTCAACAGTGATGGGTTGTAATGGTAAAGGGAGGATTTTTCTTTTTCCCTCAAAGATCTTGCACTTATGGTAGGAAACTATCATTCTTTGGATATCATTGAAAAGGGTAGGCCAGTAATAGCCATCCCTGAGGATTTTGTTAGCAGTGGATTTCTAGTTGAGATGGCCTCCACACTCTCCTGCATGGAACTCATGTTTAATCCTTTCAGCTTCAGCTTCAGGCATAAATTTAAGCAGCAAACCATTTGCATTTTTCCAGTATAAAAATTCATTTAAAATGCAATAGTTTCTAGCTTTTAACTTTAGAAACCTTGCCTTAGTCTTTGATAAATCAGGAGGAGAATTAAGATTTGTAAGCACATATAGGATGTCAGAATACCAAGAAGAGTTTTGAAACTGTTCTTCAACAGTAAGGTCGGGTAATCCTTCATGTTCATCCAAGGCATATACCATGTTTATGTCAAGGGCCTACAAGTTAGATTCAGCCATTAGTTGAGCTAAGCCTTGACCTTTGATGGGTTTTATGGGTTTGATCTCCAGATCATACTCTAGTATTACAACAATCCATTTGCCCCTCTTTCCATTCAGATCTTGGGACAAAATGTCTTTAACCACTATGTTAGGCACGTAGGCAATGATGTGAGAATGCAGAATATACACCCTAAAGTCTTTCAAGGCCTTTACCAAGGCATAGGCCTATTTTTCCATTATGTTATATTTCAAGGGTGCATCCCTCGGAGCCTTGCTGAAGAAAGAAATAGGCTATTCCTATCCCTCTGGATTTTTCTGCAGTAGAACTGCAACCACTATATGCTCAGAGGCAAAGGAGAATATTAGGAAATCTTTTGAAAAATCAGGGCTGATTAAGACTAGCGCCCGGGTAAGTGCAAGTTTAACTAATTCAAAAGATTTTTTGGCCTCTAGATTCCACTTGACCCCTACTTCCTTTTTCAGCATGTTTGTCATATCTCTGAGGGGCTCAGCTAAGTTGGGAATAAACCTCCTCAAGAAGTTTATTTTCCCAATAAAGGATTGCAATTCTTTTATGTTTCTTGGCTGAATAATCTGCAATATTCCCGCAACTCTTTTTAGGTCTATTTTAATTCCATTTTCTGATATAATATGGCCTAGAAGATTACCTTCTTGAAGGCCAAACAAAGTCTTCTTGGGATTTAATGAAAGCAAGAACCTTCTACATTTCTCAGATACTCTTCTCAGATGTTTGAGGTGCTCTTCACCAGTCTTGGAATAGACTTTTATGTCATCAAGATAAATGACAATGAAGTGACCTATTTCCTCTGAAAAGGCTAGGTCCATAGCTCTTTGGAAGGTTGCACCAGCATTCATTAGTCCAAAAGGCATTTTCACGTACATGAAAGTGCACCATGGAGTGGTGAAAGCTGTTTTTAGTTGATATTCTGGGAGTACTAAGACTTGGTTATACCTTGAAAAGCCATCTAACAAGGAGATCCTTTTTGAGCCAACCACCCTTTACAAGATGTATTCCATCTTGGGTAAGGGGTAATTGTCCTTAAGTGAAGCTCTGTTAAGGTTTCTAAAATCAATGCACAGTCTGATCTCACCTGTCCTTTTCCTCACAGCTACAAGGTTGGAGACCCAATCAAAAAATCTCACAGGCACTATGATTCCTACCTCATACATTTTCTTGATTTCCTTTTCAACTAGAGGCAGTTGTACTGGGTTAATTCTGCGTAGTTTTTGCCTAAAGGTATTTTGGTTTTCTTTCAATGGGATCTTGTGCTGGATGATCTTTGTATCATAGGATTTTAAGTCCTCATAGCTCCAAGAAAACACATCAACAAACTTTTTAAATAAATCAATGTATTTCTTCTTAATGTGTGCTGGTAGGGGTTTAGCTAGTTTAATCATATTAGGATTATCCTTGGTGCCTATATTGCATTCCTCAACATCTGATTCTGTGTGTTCTATATTGGTTTTCTTTGCTACATCGTTAAAATAAAAAAGGTCCTCTAGGGGTGCCAATCCTCTGGATATATTCTTATCTTTGGACTGCAACACCTCTATTTCTTCTTTTCCCGCGTTCTTGTATTCTTCAGTTTGAGTTGCAAGTTCTTCAGTTAACATGTTTATTTCTACATTATGGGGTTATTTTTCTTCATCAGGGGGCTCTTCACTTGGGTTGTTTTCATCGGATTTAGAGTCTGAATTAGAAATTTCAAACTTGTTTCTGCCAAGCAGGAAATCCTCTATCTGCTTGTCACCCTCAGAGACCTGCCAATATTTCTCATTATCTGGCACTGCAGGCCTATATTTTGTTTGAATAATGATCTTTTTGTCACTATGTGATTTTTGATATGAACTAGGAACGCAGGCTAATCCATTCGCAATAATGTTCTGACTCCTAGGAACAAACACGAGCTCATATTCTACAAAGGTTTTGAGTAAATCCATGGCATCATTTCTGTATACCCTCAATCTAGGATGCTTTGCAGTGTACTCTCCATTCACTTGTTTGATGACTAATTCAGAGTCTCCATGTATAGCTATCCTTTGGGCTCCTTGTCTTTTCAACATATTCAATCCTAGGATGAGAGCCTCATACTCTGCAATGTTGTTTGTACATTTAAAATCTAGCTTCAAGGCATGACTCTCAGCATAGTTACTTTCAGTATTGTGTAACCATACCCCAGGTCCTGCATTCTTTATAGTGCAAGACCCATCAAAGTTCATTTTCCATAAGGGATTGTTTTTAGAACTATTATCATTTTCATCCCTAATTCTGGGTTCACCATTATGTCGTATTATGGGGTTTGCACCATGGTGTGGAAGGTTTTTCTCTTCATGATGTGCATGGAGTTCAGAGTGATAAGTGATCTGCATTTTGCAGTCTTGGTTTTGTTCACTGTGAGTTTCTAATTCAATGCACTGTTCTAATGTTTCTCTCTCGTTTCCCTCTATATCTAGAGTGGCCATCATGTTAAAATTTGTGGCTTCTACTCTGTTGTTTAGATCTGTGTTTCCTAGCTCTTATTCATAAGTAAACTCATCATTTTATAGGATAAAGGAATCCAGATATGTGTGGACAGAGTAGAGAGGTGAATTTTCAGGTTTCTCAGGGCCGCTAATAATAAACTTCATGTGTGCCTCCCTATATAATCTTCTAAGTTGGATAAAGATAGGGATTGTGGCATATATCCTGTCCATCTGCATTGTACCTTGCAACTTGGCACCCCATGACCTTGATAGCAACATGCCATACTTAGGAGGCACATCTGCCACTACAACATCCATAACCATGCAATTGGCTGGGATTTGAGTCAAATTCACACAAAGATCTTTGATTAGGCCAAGGAACTTCACTCTGCTAGAGTCAAATGAATATAAATCCTTATAGGGTTGGGTTATCTCTAGGCCTAACTTCTCCATAATTACCTTGGGCATAAGGTTGTGTGAAGCCCCCAAGTCATGCATAGCATTATGAAGGATCTTGTCATGGATATTGAGGCTGATATAAAAAGGAGGTACTACCCCTTCCTGAAACTTCCCTTCTATATTTGGACCAAACAAAAGGGCTGGTTTATCATCATTTAAATTGACAGTGTCACTGTTATCTCCTAGATTCAAAGCTTTCAGAATTCGACCCTTATACGCATCTTGGGTGGCCAACTCAGTGAGAGGCACTGAGATTTTGATTTTGGCTATCTCACTTTCTAGATTGAAAGGAGATTGACTCTTTGAAAGGTTCGACTCTGTTCTATTGGCAACCATTTTATTGGCAGAATTACCTTGCTAATTCTCACTATGTACAATGTTTGAAGCTATTTTATCAGGAGCATTAGCTGTAGTGCTGGTGCTGCTAGTTTCTTGACTTTGTTTATCAGAATTTTGGGTGTCCTTGTCTTTGTTTTTCCCAGAACCCTCAGCTGCTAATTTGTTACTTTCAGCAGTCACCTTAGGAGTCTTCTCAGGTCTTTTCTTAATGGTAATCTCAGAGGCTTTTGGTTTGGAAGTGTTTAAGCTATTCTTCCTCCTGAGTTCATTCTGTTATCTGAACTCCATGATGGCAGTTTCAAATCCCAACCTATATTCTTCAGATTCTAACCCTTCCTCATCCCAATGTGAGTATGAGGTCCGATTATCTTCTGTGGAAAAGGTGTGAATTTGGTTGTCTACTTCCACCATGTTTATTGTGGTTCCCTTGGACTCTTATATTATCCCCTCATCTTCATCAAGGTAATTCTCTTGAAATGGGGGTATGACTTGTTGATCAGAGTCTCTCTATCTGTTTGGGGGATTGTTTCTCCTAAGGATTTGGTTTTGGTTTTGATTTTGGTTTCTGTTCTGGTTACTGACTTGGAAAACCATTTTCTCCATCATTTTTTCTAGCCTTTCCGTGTTTTTAGCTAGACTGTCATATTTGTGATCAAATGTGGAAGCTGATGTGTCATCCCTATAGGTTACCTTCTTCTCAGCCCTCATTCTAGCTCTCTTTTCAATTAGGTTTGCTTCTACACTTACTTCTCCTTTTTGCATGTCTTCCAATGTGTTGTAATATCTCTCCCTAAGTTGGTATGCCATATTAGCATCAAAGCCTTCAAGGTATTTCACTAAGGCCATCCCTTGGGGAGGTTTCATGTGGGGTGGAAGAGCATTGTAGACACTGTTGAATCGGGTGGAATAGTCATGGACACTCTCTCCCTGATTTCTTTTCAGATTCTTATATTCTGCTAAGATTTGGAGAGGGTTTCTCTTGACTTCCCATTTGTTTATGAAATTTTGGTGGAAAGAGGGAAGGTCATTGATGCTATTAGGAGGTAGGCCTTTAAACCACTTCTTCACTTCTCCTCCTAGACTCTGAGAAAAGATCCTCATCTTAATGATTTCATCTTCGATTTCCATATAGTCAGAGGCATCTTCCATCCTATCTACATGATGTTGAGCTGTGGTAGATTATTTCCCTGTGAAATGAGGGATTTTTGACTGATAATCATTAGGTAGTGGAGCCAAAGGCTGTGGTAACACTAGAGGTGCATACCATGCTACCATGACAGTGTTCTGTGGAGGTAAAGGATTGGTTTGAGCAGCAGGTATATGGATGACAGAAATGCTAGGACCAGCAACACATTGTTGAGCTGATTTAAGATGACAGAGGCCCAAGTTTTGAATGAAATTAATATCAGGACGTGTAGATGGAGGGGTCTCTCTGTCCCAAATATGTTGACCACTATGAGATGGTGAACTTGGAGGCTCGAGGTCTGTCTGATCTAAAGCACATAATGAATTAGTTCTTGGTAAACTTTTTGGTAAGTTTAAGTCACATTGAGTATCTGATAGAGTTGTGGAGTTTTCAGGTGCCGAATTGGCTCTATGAATGGGTCTGATAGTAGTTGGCTTTCTAGGGGTGGGAGATTTCCTAAGAATGCTCTATGGGTTGTCAACTATTTTAGGTGCGTTTTGATTAGGATAAGCTCTAGTATGGACTATTCTTGAATCCAGTATGTCTGTATCTTAACCAAGAAGCTTGATCCTATGTGTTTCTTCTAATATGGATGATGT
Source organism: Pinus albicaulis (assembly GCA_034641835.2). Classification (NCBI taxonomy): domain Eukaryota; kingdom Viridiplantae; phylum Streptophyta; class Pinopsida; order Pinales; family Pinaceae; genus Pinus; species Pinus albicaulis. Next base: position 467,679,793 of record CM076581.1, on the reverse strand, counting down.
TGTAATGAAAACTGGTCTCCCAGTGGAGTCTTGTGAAAACCAAGATAATCAGCAGGCCTACTGATCACCAGTGGAGTCTTTAGTCATTAAGGAACTGTGGAGTCTCCAGGTGGAAGGTTTAGAATTTTTTAAGGAGATTTACCATCCACCACAATGATTAAATACAAAACTTAGGCTAATATGGTCTCGCTTCCCTAGTGGAGTCACCATTATGTTGGGGTTCCTGTGTTTTGGCAAGTTTGGCAATACCAAAAGACAAGACAACATCAAAACCACTTTGGGATCTTAGGATCTAGCCCTCCTAGATCTAGAGAGGGATCTCTCCATGAAAGGCAAAGAAATATATGTCTTTGAAGTTCAATGTTAAGGTATTAGGCTAGTTATAAGGAACAAGGGTTGTTGTTTTGTTTGTTTTGTTTCTTTGGTTGTTGGGAAACATGAAAGAAGGGTTCAATGTAAAACAAAGGTGATAAAAGAAGGATTTTGGAAATGGGGAGACAATTCAAAGAAAAATCAAGTCCATTGGGCAATGGGGTCATGAAAGGTTTTACTTGCAGTTCAATATCCAAGGCTTTCAAATGGGCTAGTCATCTAAAACAGAGGATCTCTAAAGATGATAGTATGGAATGAAATGATAGGAAATGAAGGTGAATGACAAGGAAACCTTCCAAGGTGACCACTTAGGAGCAAATATAGGGATAGGAAATGCCTTAACCGTTTATGACCAAACTCCTAATGAGGCTAACTCTTCAGACAATAGAAAACATATAAGATTTGACACAAAGTGAAGCCTAAGATTAGAGAAATATTTTTAACTTTCAATTCTTTTGACATTCAACTTAAGGGATATTATAAAAGCTTAACTATCAGAAAAGGACCCTAGTGAGACAAAATCAACTCTAATCTCCCAGTATCCCAATTCTTTTAGCTAAAACCAGAAAAGAACATCTAAAAACAAATTCTAAATTCACACATCAGTAAGCAGTGAATAACCAACTACTATACTGGTTAAATTATCTCAAATTTGTCCTTAGATGACACAATTAGCAGGAAACATCAAAGATAACAAGAGCAGGAAGCATTAGGGTACCATGCAGGGGTATATCCTAAGCCAGATTACTGATTCTTATCAGAGAAATGAAATATGATGAATAATAGAGAGAGAACATTGACAAAGATAGAATACATCACCACTGCTTTAAATCGGGATCCAATGAACATGCTTGTCATATTAAAGAGCAGCACCAGTCACATATATCATTTTCCAACAACTTGATATTTAGTTTGAAATCATCTCCTCAGCCTATTTTACAGCTAAAACACACATAACTCTATCTCAAAGAAATAGCTTAAAAACCACGGTTATCCAAACAACAACCACTACAATGTATTTTTCTTGAGTTCTTATAGCTAAAGAGAGGAAGAAAAGGTAGATGGAGTTTTAGATGAGACATTAAAACAGAGGAAGAAGAGTGCTTGAGGCCCATTCTGTATTAATATCCCTTCATTTACTTTCAGTACTCTTTGGATGAAAGAGTGGTCATTGACAGGCTGATAATAACTCCAGGTATGTCTTTGATGTAATTTTTGGTTGTTTGTATTCTGTTAGTACTCTTGGGAAAGTAAGGCATATAAATTAATTTTAGGATTGCCATGCTGTGTGACAAATGCTCTGGCAATATTAGGACTACTGTCAGGGCGGTGATCTTCTCAGGAACGTTGATAGAGAATAGAAAATATTATGGGAACTCGTCCTTTCTTGGGAAAGAGCCTTCTGCTGATGTGAAACACTGATGTGGGATGTTTCATGTGCTTTAGACCTCATTTGTCCTGATGTATCATTCATTAAGGTCTTCAAATTATGTATTCACTCTTTAAACACTGGATTAAAGCTTTAAATCTTCAATAATAGGCTTTAAATCACTTTAAACCTTCACTAATACTCTTTCCCACTTCTGTTGACTCTCTCTGTGAATACTGCAGGTTTTCATGGCGCTGGAGGGTTTGAAATAGAGTTAATAACTCTGATCTGGATGAAAAAATGTGTTTAAAACCCCCTCAGGAGTCTTTCCTACTATCTCTAGCTCTGAAAAAACTTCCTATGCGCTCTGTGTCACCATGACGGTGACTGTGAGAAAGAACGGTTTTCATCGTCTGTAACCCTACAAAACACAATAAACTTGTTAAGAAAAAACCCTGGGAGTGGAGATGGATGCTATGGAGGTATGTGGAAATGGTGGCGCAGTAGTGGAAATAGTGGCAGCAGAAAAGAAAATAGTGGAAACTATGAAAGAATGGAGGAGAAATTGGTCTAATGGAGGTCTGGTGAAAACATGGTTCTGGATTGTTGGATTAGATCTGATGGTGGTGATCGACGATCGAGATTCGCTGGTGGGGTTGCTTTAGAAGGTCAGGTGGAGAAAATAAATTTTAATTTAAAACACAAAAGTTTTAGCTTTGGGTGAATTACAAAGGAAAAATGGTTAGATTGAATAAAATCAGGGGCTTTGAATGGTGGGACCAGAAGGGTGGAGGGAAATTTGAATGTGGACCATTGGATCTGAGGAGGAGATCAACGGTGGAGATCCTCCGATGAAATCATTGGAAGCTCCAATGAAAGAAACATGGGTGAGGATGCGATGCAGTATGAGCCGTTGATCTGGATCAGATCAACGGTCGGGATTGAATGGGGGATGAAAAAAGGGAGGGGTAGTTTTTGGAGGAAAACCACTGTTTTCGTGCGACTTTAGAATGGTTTTGAAATTTTGCTGAAAAAACGCAATATGCTCTGCCGCCCGACACATGTCCTTTTAAAACCGCTTACATCGTGTAAATTTGAACTGTTAATTGTCGGACGTTGAAATCACGCGATATGCACCTCAGCCATTCGATGTGGGACCAGGAGATCTAACGGTGTAGGATGGAGCACGATATGGAAAAATTCACGGTCGGTAAGGTGGAAGAGGGTCAACGGTGGTTTTAATGTGGGCCATTAGATCTGTATAATGGATGGTTGAGATGAAAGGCGGGAGTGTCGATGTTCCAAAGGGAAAATGGGTTATAACGATGGGCGAAACAAATCCAGACCATTAGATCTAAGGGATGCACATCGGAGATTTAATATAGGAAGCGGAGGCAAAAGGGCCAATGCATGGGCGGGGATAAAGGAGAGTCGTTGGATCAATCGGGATTGATGGCTGAGATCCAATCGCATCAGAGAAAGGCATGGGCCAAAAACTTCGATGGTTTTGAACTTGCGATTACGCGTGGACCATTGGATCGGCGGGAGATCAACGGTGGATATCTAATCGGAGGGGAGACGATAGGGGGGAAATGAGTGGAGAGTGAAGAGATCTAGGCCATTGGTTCTTATGGATTCAAAGATCCAGATCTAATCAGCAGATCGACATCGGAGGAAATAATGGAACGCGAAAAACAAAAGTTGTGATTACTGATTGTGCGATGGAGCGCCGGCCGTTGGATCATTGAAGAGATCAATGGTTGAGATTAGATCGGAGGGGGAATTATGGAGGGCACAGGGGCAGAGCGTGATTCAATCTAGGCTGTTGTTTCTTATGGATTCAATGGTCCAGATTAAAATCTGTGGGGCAATGATGGGCTTTGTGAACAAAGGCGCAATGAATCCTGACCATTGGTTCTTGTGGATTCAATGGCCAGGATCGAATCGGAGAGTTGGCCAATCAGGGAGACAGAAGAGTGGTAACGCTAGGGAAATGCGATGCGATTTTGCACCAGCTGTTGGATCGTGAAAGAGATCAATAGTGTATATGCGATCGGAGGTTGATGAAGAGATGTGGTGGGGCGCGATGAGACCTAAGCGCTAGCCATTAGATCTATACAGATCAACAGTTAAGATCACAACAGAGGTCCATAGAACAAATCACAATCGCATTGGAGAATTTCAATTTACAAAGGAAATGCGCTCACATCAAACTTTCGATTGCGATTAGTGCCATGGGGCTTAGCCCTTGGTCCTGGTGCCGGGTTACATGCAGAAAGGGGCTGAGGGCTGGGCCGAAAGGGGCTTAGCCTATAATAAGGTAAAAAGTGGGTTTTTGGCCAAAATACAGAGTTTTCAAGGCTTAAAAAAGGGGTTCTGCTAGAGGGATAAAGGGGTTTTTACACCAAACGAAAGGATTCAAAAGGTTTTAAAAAGGGGAATTTGATGATTCAGAGGGCTAAGGAGGGGATTTTGAGGGTTCTAGGGAAATTTTGAGAAGGGAAAAAATGGGTTAAAATCGGGAATTTGCAGGGATAAAAGGGAGCAGATGGAGGTTTTCTTGAGCACAATTTTTTCATAAATAGTGAGGCTTTTTCAGTGGAAATGGTAGTGAAGATATTTTCAAGGGAAAAAGACACACAGAGGCTTCAAGAATGAGAGATTTTCAGAGGAAATGTATCTCTTGAAGGCTCAGAAACATATTTAGCCACCTGTTTGTTCTGTCAAAAATTTATAGGTGGCTAACACCTTGAGAGGACTCTTGGGAGAGTTTGTACTACATTGTCAACTATCTTGCTGAAGGCCAAGCTTCTTATTTCAACTATAACTCAGATCATGTTGAGGGTTTGGTTGTATTTGCAAGCTGCAGCAAGTGGAGGCTAGATCTATTCAGATCTAGGACATCTTAGTGCCCTTTTTCACTAGAGGAGTCTTCTACTCCAATTATAGGAGTGTATTGGAGTTCTTGGGCATCATTTTATGATCTTGGCATGTGGCCAACTATTATCTATACCCTAAAATGCAGTTTCTCTTTCAGATCTGTGTTATTTTTATAGGTGTTGTTGCAGGGAGTTTGGGCACACCATTTGGAGAGCTAGTTTCTGAGTGTTGGGGGATCTGCCCTTCACTTTGAGATCCATTGGAGGAGATCTATAGATTTTATATTCGGATCTGATCTGCATATTTCTGAATACTTATGAATCACTGAATATTTCTACAGATTTGCATTCTTAGATCTCAGATATACTGCTTATACTTGGTGTAATGCTCAAAACCCCAAGGGGATCTAAAAGAGGAGCCTTTCTAGTGTATGGATATGTTATGGATTTGAATTTTCCTACACAGATCTGCTCTAGATCTGACATGTAATCAACAACATTTTGCAACCCAATAAAATAATGCTATCAAGGAATTTTCATTCTATACATGTGGTTGCAGCACCTATTTTGCTGGATTTTCTTTTATTTATGTCTTGTATTTCCAGCTATGCATCTCATAAGCCCCATTATACATCTATTTTGTTGCTGTAAATACTTTTGAAGAGCTTTTTTATTGGCCTTCTACTTTTCTTTGGATGAACTGTGTTATTTTCTTGCATGTCTGCATGTATTGCTGCATAGTCCCTTTTTGGGATATTACAGACACAATGCATGAAATGAGAAAAAAGTGAAGCTCAAATTGCGAGGCCAAAGCCTCACCAGCTACAGATCCTAAAGCCTTCTTGTTCTTGTTCTTTTGTGGAAAATTAGTGGCATAATGTCCATGCTCGTGACAGTGAAAACACTTCACTCTGGACATGTTGCGCTTCTTTCCATCTTTGTTGGACTCAAATTTGGAATGGAATATCTTTCCTTTCCGCTTATTCACATTGGAAACAAAAGCACAATCTTCTTCATCATCATTTTTAGATGAAGGTCTGTCCCTGGTATTCTGCCTGAATTCTTCTTGCACCAAATCCGACCAAAGTCGTTCCCAATCTGGCAGCTTCTCCCTCCCATTAACAGAGTCCTGATAACTATGCCAACTCTTGGGAAGTTTTAGAAGAGCTAGGATCACCAAGTAATCATCCGTGCCAGTAATTCCTATGCTCCCAAGTTCATCTCGACATTGGACAAAATTTGTTAAATATTTCATAATGGTGTCACCTTTCTCCATTTTGATTTTCCTGAGCTTTTCCTTCAATGTCAATTTTCTATGATCACTTCTACTCTGAAACAGATTTTTCAAAGCTTTCCACATTTCATATGGTGTCACTTTTCCATGGAGACTTGAGTCAATGTGGTCTCGTACTCCCTCCAGTAATATCCTCCTCACCTTTGAAACCATCTTTTGCTAAGCATCAAGATTTGCGACATCTGCTACAACGGGTTTGGGAACATCATTATCAATGAATTATTTCAACCCATTGTCCTCCAGTACTGCCTCCATCCCATATTTCCACACAATATAGTTCGAACTTCCCTCGAGTGCATACTCCAATCTCAATCCATTGAAATCCTTTTTGATCCTGATTCGCCTATCGCACCAAGAAAAATTTTGCAAATTTGAATTCTATTCTGTCACAAAATCAACTTCTCCTACACTATAGTGATTTCCTGTGCTTTGATACCATGTATAAATTATCCAAATATACATTTATCAATGGATTAAATCCGATCAAGAATTGTACTAAATCTAGATACTGAATCCTTCTACAAATCAATTGTGGAAAATAAACACGATCGCTAATCACAACAAGTAAGAAAGATTCAAATCAAACCACAACACAAATAATTTCTTGGGGAAATCTTGCTGCTCAAACCCCTATATTTTATATTGTATATTAACCATGGAATCATGAAAAAATTACAATGCACTCTTCTCATAAGAGTCTCCTAGAGTCTCACAACTGTCTCACACTGTCCCTGACAAAACCGACCAACACTTAGCCAATTCTTAGCCTCTAAATAGTCTTCCTTGCTTGCACAATTCATGTGGAATGCAATCCATATTCTTTAGGAATTTTAGCCTTCCAAAAATATGCAAGGATCATAGGAAATCTAATGGATGTCTCGTTGCATGCAGGAAACCTACTAATGACACAACTGATAGTTAACATCCCATTATCCTTTGTCTCAACTGGGTCTCCACTGGAACTGACATGCATGCAGCTATTAATAGTAAATCATCAGTTTAATGGAATATCATTGATTGTGAAATAAATATGATTTAATTCACTTTATCTCTCACTAGTGCAACAAACAGTTACTACTAGTTCAACTGACTTTAACTCACCTAACTGAGTTAATTAATTACTCATGCATTAAACTAATGCACCAACTAAAATTCAAACTCAATAACTAATAGAATCACTTTGCATGCCTCACCAACCACCCTCAACTCGAAATACATGAGATAACTGAGTTCATCACACTTAGTTAACTATTACAAGTGATTATGAGATAATATTACATTTTATTTTCCAAATTAATTAAGGGAAAATTAAATTAGAGACTCCACCAACTTAATTAATTAAATTTACCTTCACACTAATGTATCGCTAGGACCTGTGGTCCCACACTAGTGTTTGTGATGCAATTTCTTGTTGGAATTTCAATAGACGGGACATGGAGAATGTGTGTTGAATTTAGGGCCTTAAATAAAATCACAATCAAGAACAAGTATCCTCTTCCCATGATAGATGATTTACTTGACCAGTTGAAAAATGCTATCTATTTCACTAAGTTGGATTTGTGTAGTGGGTATCATCAAATTTTCATTGTAGAAAATGACATCTAGAAAAGTGCATTTAAAACTAGGCAAGGGCTATTTGAATGGTTAGTGATGCCTTTTGGTTTGTGTAATGCTCCAACAACTTTCATGCGGGTTATGAATGATGTATTCTATCGATACATTGATAAATTTGTCATAATATACTTAGATGATATCCTGATTTTCAGTTCTAGTATGGGAGAGCATGTTAGGCATGTTAAGTAGGTATTTAAAGTGTTGCAAAGGGAAAAATTGTACCTTAAACTGTCTAAATGTGAGTTTTGGAAAACTTCATTGGTTTATCTTGGTTACATAGTTGGAGGTGGTTATTTGAAAATAGATCCAGCTAAAACTGATGTGATTGTTAAGTGGCCAAGACCACAAAATGTGATTGAATTTAGGAGTTTTCTAGGTGCAGTTCAATATTGGAGAAAATTAATTTCTTAGTTTTCTTTGATTGCATCACCGTTACATGCTTTAACAATTTCTAAAGTTTCCTTTCAGTGGGGAGGGAAACAAAAAAAATATTTTGATACATTTAAGCATAAAATTGTCAGAGCACCAATATTTTCTTTACCAAATCTTCAACAGCCATTTGAAATTGAAATAGATGCTAGTGGTTATGAAATGGGTGTAGTCTTACTTCAAAAAGGGAAACCTATTTGTTTTCTTTCAAAAAAAAATTCTAAGGCAGTTGTAAATTATTCGACATATGAGAAAGAACTGTTTTCTTTGGTTGAAAGTGTTAAGAAATGGAAACAATACTTAATGGGTAAGGAAAGAGTGATTCACAAAAATCATCAGTCGCTGTAGTTCCTTCAGTCATAGACTAAGTTGCAACAATCTAGCCATTACATATATATGAGATTTCTTCAACAATTTCACTTAGTAATTAAGTATAATAAAGGTGTAAAAAAAAATAGCTGATATGTTGTCTAGACCATATTTGAATGCTTCAGTAGTGCTGAAAAATAGTTCTTTAAAACATGAAAGTTATTTAGAACAATATAGTACAGATGTTGATTTCAAAGATATTTATGAATCACTAACTCATGGTACTCTGGTGGAAGAAGTCAATTTTCATGTTCATGAAAGGTTGTTATATCATCTAGGTAATATGTGCATACCACATTCTGAAAGGGCATTTATTATTTGGGAAGAGAATTCTTCTCGCATTTCAGGAAATTTTGGCATAAGAAAGACAATGGCGCAAATTCAAAGGTATTGCTAATGACCTCGTATGTATGAAACAATTGTTAAGTACATTAAAGGATGTGTAATGTGTTTGAAAAGAAAACCAAGCAATCAAAATATTAGCTTGTATATGCCACTTCCAGTTCCTCCGCAACCATGGGACAAAATTTCCGTGGACTTTTTTGGAGAACTCCCTATGTCCAGGAGAGGGCATGATTACATGTATATCTTGGTTGGTCGTTTCAGCAAGTTGTGCATTCTTGTTCCATGCAAAAATCAAGTGAATACTGAACAAACTACACATATGTTATTTTAACAGGTATGGGTTCATTTTGGGTTACCCGCTTCCATCATTTATGACCGAGACACTCGCTTTGTAGGAGATTTTTGGTCTACTTTGTGGGGACTCATTGACACAAAGCTGAAGAAGAGAACAACGTTTCATCCACATATAGACAGAAAAATAGAAGTGGTGAATAGGAGAGTGATACATATTCTCTGAGGTTGATTCATCAAACATCCTAAGTCTTGCGATGAATATTTACCTTATGTGCAACATGCTTACAATCGAGCCTTACATTCTTCGACTAAGATATCTCCATTTGAAACATGTTTTGTGTATCTACCAAAGTCACCAATGGATTTCATGTTTGGTGAAGAAGATAAAGTGGATGGAAACAAATATTTAAATAAAGTAGTTAATTTCATTCAACAGATACAACAGATACATGAAGCAATGCAGGATCAGTTAGAGAAGAGTTAGGCCAAGTAGAAAATGCTTCATGAAAAGAATCGAGTGGATCATCATTTTTAGGTTGGTGATCAGGTATGGTTGTATATCAGTAAAGATAGGTTAAAAGGTGAATGTAAGAAACTGAAACCCATCAAGTATGGTTCTTTCAAGATTGTTGAAAATATTGGAAATAATCTATTCTGGTTAGGTTTACCTCACATGCATATTTATTCAGTTGTAAATGTAGAAAATATTAATTTGTATGAGCCTCCGATGATCATTGGTCCAGAGGAAGATACACAGATTCCTACCATTTGGTACCTAAGTATATGAATGAGTTGTAGAAAGATACCATCTTGGACAAGAAGGTTTGCACTTGAAGGTGTGGAGATGTTGAATATCTTTGAGTGGGACTCAAGGGCATGAATCCTAGCAAGTCAAAGTGGATGGAGATCAGAAGAGTGAGGGAGTTGTACCCTCACCTGATATATGCTTAAATCAATATTTTTTTGGTAAAAAAGATTTCAAGTGGAGAGGATTGATCCAAGAGGATATTTCATCAGTTTAGATCGACAGGGAAGTCTATTTCAGTCATCAGTTTCTTCAGTGATCCGATGAAATATTCAAGTTGGTTCATGGTGCAATGTTTAGTGTTGGAAGTGGCAAGTTACTTCATGGTGTATTAAATCCTATGGTCAAAACCTAAGCTAAGGAGAAAGTGGTGCTAAAATCCATGTGGTGTGGATGTAATGTTATAGCGCTAAATTATGGTGTAAAACTATGTAATGGTGTATTAAACCCTATGGTCATAATCCTAAATACTTAAGACCTAGCGCTAAGACCTATGGTGTTTAAAAATATGATCTGTTCAAAAACATATGTTCAAAGAAAAAATATTACAAATCGAAGGTTTTAGACTATATTAAAACTATGGTAATAAACCATATTGTAAAATAGACGAACCATATCAGTTGACCACAACGAAGTTAACCATAGTTGCAATGACATGTGAGCAGTCAAAAAAATTAACGCAGTGTAACCTTCAGGAAGCCCACAACCATCGTGTTTGTGCTGTCACATGGATAGTCGACCGCCAGTTAGCCCAAAGCCACCAGACCTAACCTGTGAGGTGGAATTCCGCAGTTAGTCTGATGACCTGTCACATGGAGCCGATAGCCAAGATCGTCAGAGCTTTCCATCGTTTGTAAACTATCAAGGTTTATTTTATCCAAAGTCTATTTGTGTCTTTGTAAGTTTAATGTGCGCTATGTTAAAGTTATCACCATGTAACCTTTTGCTAGGTGTAACACTAGCATTGCACCGAGACCTAATTCACTCAACCACATGCCATTTTTTGCCAAATTTCGACCTAAACTTGAATTATAAATTTAACCATTGCTCATTAAGAAGAAGAAGATTGATTTTGAAGGCTTGTATTCAGCTTAATGTAAGAGAGAGGCAATTTTTATTTTAGGTGTATCTTGGTCTTCCAGAGGTGGAATTAGGCACCAAGACAGGCATTGGAAAGCTACGAGAGAGATATTTATGTTTAAAGAGACCAGAAGTGCCTGCAAGCACATTTATTCTAGTGAATTTTTGTGTAAATACTTCCTTGGATAAATCCTTAATAAAATGGATGCCCAACTGGAAAGTAGACCCAGAGACGTAGTCCACCAGGGATGAACTCCATAAAAAATATTTATTGTCTTATATTTTGGTTCTTTGCTACAAATTAATTGTGCTTCTTAAGTTCTGGATTAAGTCGTAAAATCAATTTCTTTCCTTTAGTCTTCCACACTAAGAGATCAAGTTAACAATCAATTCACTATTGGAAAATGTTAAGTTCTACTTCAATATTATTTGGGATCTATTTCAGATCATCAAGTGATGTGCTATGAGTCTTGAAAGCTAAATGAGCATGAAAAAAATTATATAGCTCATGATCAGTAATTATTTTCCATCATCCATGCCATAAATATGTGGAGAAAATACCTTATTGGTAGAAATTTCACCTTAATGAATGATCATGGATGACTGAGGTATTTATTTGAACAACCCAAGTTAAATGCAAGGAAAACCCAATGGCTAGCCATGCTCAATGGATTTTATTTTGAGATAAAGATAAAAAAAATGAAAGGAGAACATGGTAGAAAACACACTCAACGGGAGGGTGAAATTAAATCATTTATCAACCTTGATTTCTTATGGTGCTGATCTTGAACGAAATATTAAAAACTTTGGGAAACTTGATGAGAAGTATAAACAGATAAAGGAAAAGCTAAAACAAGATAGTGAGGGTGGAAATAATGAAGAATATCATATATCAGATGATGGACTATTTAGATTCAAGAATATAATCTATATGTTAAACAATAATTACTTGAAGAGGCTTATAATATGAGAGTTCCATGCTAATCCATATTATGACCACTCTAGATACCAAAAGACTCTCATGATCATCAATGTTTTTTATTATTGGCCTAATTTGAAAAAAGAAGTGGCTGATTTTTTCCAAGTGCATAGAAGGCCAACAAGTTAATATCGAATGTAAACTCCCAACAAGGTTATTCCAGCCTATTCCCATTCTGGAATGGAAGTGGGAAGTGGCTTCCATGGATTTAATTTTTGGTTTGCTAAGAACCTCCAAACAACATGATGCCATTATGGCAGTATTTGAAAATTTTAGCAAAATGGCTCATTTTGTAGCAGTCAAATCAACTAATTTAGGTAGTGAGGTGGCTCAAATATTCATGAAGGAGATTTTGAGGTTACATGGAGTTCCCAAGAAGATAATTTCAGATATAGATGCAAAGTTCTCCTTAAGATTTTGGAAATACATATTTGCAGGAATGAAGACAAAATTGGCCTTTGGTGCATCTTATCATTCCCAGACAGATGGAAAAACATAGAGAACAAGTAGAATCCTGGAGGATATGTTGAGGATGTACGTGATGTACCAGCCAAGGAAGTGGGAAGAGTGTCTTCCACTTGTAGAGTTTGTGTACAAAAAAATCTCTAAACATGAGCCTCTTTGAGGTACTTTATGGAAGGATTTGCAATACTCCTATCAATTGGAGTGATCCAGTGAAGAAGGTACTTATTGGGCCTGATGTGTTAAAAGAAATGGAACAAGAAATGCAAATCATCAACCAGAATCTATAGGTCTCTCAAGTTAGGTAGAAAATACATGTGGATAAATATAGGGTGCATAAGGGATTCTGAGTTGGGGAACATGCTTACTCGAGGATAAAACCCAGGAAGAGTTCCTTGAATATCGGGTCATGTGCCAAGTTGCCACCATGAATTTCCATTCCTCCAAAAATACTTGAAAGATATGTTGAATGGCTTATCTATTAGCCTTACCACCGTCAATGAAAGCCCATAATGTTTTCCATGTTTCATTGCTTAAAATATATGTGTGGGACATCAATCATGTTATTAATTGGAATGTGCTATTGGTGGAGCTGGAGGGAGAGTTCCAACCAAAACCTCTAAGAATTCTGGAATGGAGGAAGATCATGCTTCAAAATTGAGCAATCAAGCAAGTCAAAGTGCAGTGGAAACACTTTGGGCCCGAAGAAGCCATATGTGAAATGATTGACCTGATGAGGGCTATATGTCCTTCCTTATTTATTGAGTGAAGAAAATGAAAATATATTGTAAATTTTATACAAATTTGTGTATATAAAGCTCCATAAACAACAATGTTATTTTGAAACATGTTTTGTTGTATATCGATATTCAACATCAAGGATGTGCTCCCCTGAAGATATTAGAGAACTTTTGAGGTCTAAAATGGGCCTCCAGATAAAAATGTATAACCAAAAAAAACTTTATAAGAACCAATAGGATTCAAGATGATGATGTCAACCATGGGGGATGCTTCACCACTTTTTGGGAAAAAAAGTAAAAATAATAAAAGATAAAAAAACTATTTTTTCAACTGATCTCCCTAAGGTTTTACTCAGAATTTTAGTGGGAGTACTCATTGGATGAAAAATTTGATTCCTCATCCAATAAGTACCCATGTTGCATACTTTCGATGGGCCCTACTACACGAAAAATGAGAAATACATGAAAAAACGTGATTGCAATCATTTTTTTCATTTGTTTCTCATTTTTCATATAGCAAGGTCCATCCAAACTATGCAACATGGGTACTCCTTGTATGAGGAAACAAATTTTTCATCCAACGAGTGTTCCCACTCAAAATTTGAGTAAACCCATAGAGAGATAAGTTTAAAATACGAGTTGAGAAAGTAGTTTTTTTTCCTCAAAAAATTGATGATGTAATATAATATTATTTTATTATTTCACTATTATTTAATAATCTACTTAGGAGGCCCATTTTACACCTAAAAATTTCCCTAATGGGGGAGGGGATTGCGATATCGCATGGATAAATATTTCTCTGAACGTAAATAATTTTAATTACGTTAATTACCCGAGAAAGGGGCACATATTTCATTTCTTGAGGTAGGATATTTCCTGAGGGAATGATTTTTTTAAATGGAAGGCATGGGTTGGCTAAAGTGGTCTTAAATGGGTTGACTCTACAATAATTTTAACCAACAAGAAAAGGATAGACCCAAGTTTCCTTAGCCTCTAATAGTAATAAAATAAGGACACAAATTTAATATAGTATGGGTTTTTTTGTCTAAGGTATGGGTTGTGTGGAACCTCATGAGGAGGGAGGAGATTGGCCATTCAAAAAAATGAGGAAAAATCATCCAAGGAAAAAAATTAAGAGGAGGAGGGGGACATACACTCTCACAGACACACATGCACACAAAAAATATGCACAAAAGGCACAAGGGAGTGGAAAATCAGAATAGAAGGAACAATGATTCCTATCCCTAAGTTTTGATCTTTGGATTAGAGCACTAGTTGAAGAGTCCTTTGACATAAGATATGATGGGTAAAATAAAAAGAATCACAAAGATAGAGAGGTGGATTTCTTATCAGTATGAAGAAAGCATTGGAACCTGGTGTCTTGAAGAACTTGTTAGATTGGAAGGATTCACCTCAGTGCTTGTGATGGCTGAAAGAACCACCAGGATTTGCCTTGGGCTAAAACTCTGGTGCTTGACTCATCGATGAACTACCTAGAGAGTGAAATTTGTAACATTGAAAACTTAACCACTAGTGAACCTTCCTTATTGTGAGCTTTCTTCCCTTGTTGAGTGAGTTGAATTTCTATGTGTTGTGGTGTCTTGGTATGAAGTGATTATTCCTAAAATGTTGAATGTCATGTAGGTAGCTAGTGCATGAAGGCATTGTGGCCTGGTGGCATTCCTATTTCAGTTATTATGTTGGTCAAAATCCCATAATAGTGCTCCACCCCAAGCACTCGAATATGGCTCGAGGGTGACAACTACAAGAAAGAATTGGATGCAACTTGTTTATGGTTGGGTGGAGAGTTGAAGTCCCACTCTCAATCGATAATCCTTTATCGATACAAGATAAGTTATCTAATTATATATTCTAAGGTTTAAAATACATATACATTCTCCATTGTAAGCTTATGCTAGTTAAGAAATGCGGTTTTTGGTCTTTTATTGGAAAACTAAGTTCCTTGTACAAATGCTTGATGGAATGGTTGGAAATTATGTGTGGTATGTGAATGTGCACTACAACAAAAACCTATGATTAAATCCCTTCTTTTTCTCCTTTTTTTCTTCCAAGGATTGTTTTAGTGTATTTTCCAATTTTTTGAAAAGGTTGGTGCTATTTATCATGATGACGCAATTTTTGGTGTTTCTTTCACCAACCAAAACATTTATGCACTAATCCAAGAAATAATAACTCCATAAATATTAATGGAAGTAGCGCCAGAAATAGTGTCAGGAGTAGCATGGTAAATAGTGCCAGAAATGGCGCCATCAATTTTTCCAGAAATAGCGCCAATGATAGCACCAAATTTAGCTCCTTTTTTTGCACTTACATTACCTCCTTGGTTAGCTACCTTTTTAGCCCTGGAATTAGCACAAAATGTGACTAAATAGTTGATTAATTGAGGTGTTAGGGGTTAAGTGGATAGGTGATTTGAGGATTATGGGATTTATGGTACAAGGATTAAGGGATTTACGGTACAATTATTAAGGGTTGAGGGATTAGGGGTTAGGTTTTAAGGGATTAAGGATCAAGAGCTAAGTGATTGGGTGCTTACATGTTAGGTAGCTTAATGGTTAATGGCTGGGATGTTTTAGTTTTGGATGGTCTATCGAAGCTTTTTTTTACAAGATTACATTTCAGTTCCTTTACAAAATTAGATTAATTGAATTTTTGGGAGATGTTGTTGTTACAAAAATAATTTCTTAAGGAAGTGTTTCCTTTACTAATTATACTGGATCTAGGAAATCCAGCTATTCTTCCAATTAATACATACTCACCCTACCATAATATTGAATGATTAGACTGTTATGAAACCATTACATTTCAAAATTAAACCAATGTAACTATATCCATTAGTAACAATACTCCATCATTATTAATTTTTTTCTTTATTATTTTTGTTGTTACATCCGAAGATCAGTGAAATTGTTCAAAAAGTCATTTTGATTTAAAATTTCTGAATTGGTAATAAGGAGGAGTAACCGCATGTAATTCCAAAACCTTAAAATTCTCCCCTAAGCAAGCATCTACGCGCGCTAAATTAGATCTGTAACAGGTTCCTAGAATTATTTATTTGTGTGCTTATGAGAAACTATGGGTGGAGAAGCGGTCAAACATGAACCTGACTCTGTTAATGTGTTGTTGCAACATATAGAAGCATTGGAAATTTTTCAAATGGTTGGATGGCTAATTTATTTTGAAAATTTACAGGGTTTCAGGGAATTGGTCACTTTATAATTTTACCAAGATTTAGTTGAACAAAACTCTATCGTCATGGGCTTCAAAATTGTTTAACAAAATAAGTTATCGCAAAAGTGACAGGGCTACCTAGGAAAGGAGAATAATGGCTCTCAAGGAAAGTAGCCAATACTAAAGCTAAGGCCAAATTATTATGAGAGGGAGAAGATTTGATGCCTAAGCATAGGGGTTTTGATAGAATATATCTTCCTCAACCTTGGGAATATGTATCCATTTTCATCCAAAAATTCACTACCCATGAGGGACATTTTGGGATTATTTTTAATTATCACTTTCAATTGTTGGCACACCTGAGGACATGGTGGTTGATTAATTTACCATACTACTTATTGAATTCATTACAACACATGTCATATGATGTGAAAGGGGAAAAACATCCAAAAACTTGTGTCACTAACCATGTGCTCATTAATTTAATCATCATGCATTCATTACAAAAACAAAGGATCTCGTGGCATGATTTGATAGTGAGACCTTGTGCTGGGGTGAATAAGGAGCATGAAGAGAGTGTTGAAGCAGCACCTAGTGCTGAAAAACACCATGTACTAAAGCAACACCCAACGTTGAAACAATACTTGTTGTTGAAATTACTACATCTTCCAAGAGAAAGACAACCGCAGGCTCTAAGCGGAGTAGGCTTGATACACCTCCTATGACTGGTCGATGGAACCCTAACATGTAGAGTTCCATTAGAATGGACCCTAGTTCATCCTCAAGAGGAAAGGGGACACAGATAGAATAACTTGTGGTGGTTTATAGTAACTCATAAATGGAAAGCTGAGGTGGGTGCCCGATTGTAGAGGAAGTGTTGGAGGAAGAAATTGTTGGAACAAATTTTGTGCCTGAAACTGGAGCTGAGGAAGTTAAGGTACCTAAGGAGACCAGGCCGAGAGTATCAATGAAAATAATTAAAATGAAATTGAATAGGCCAATTGGTAGAGTAACCCCTTGGAAAAGGATGCGAGTAGTTGTTACACCAGAAGATACTAAAAAACCTATTGCTACAGCTGTGGGGGAATGTGATGATACAGCTGGACCTGATGGGTTTGAGGAGAAAAAAAACAAAGAAAATTAGGGGATGTCTACAGAGGATGACCCCTATAGATATGAAATCCTGGTTTTTACACTAGAGCTTGAACAAGAACTAGAGAAACAACATGAGACATAAGGACCAGTAATAAAAGATTAGACAAAAGAACAAGAGGTTGTTACTTCACCAGGTAAGACAAAATTTGACCCTCCTGTTAAAATTGAAAATATGAGAAATGAAAATGAGGAGTTAAAGAAACACCTTGCCTTGGTTGAAGAACAAATTAATTTTGAGAATGAAATTGGATTGGATATGTTGGCAGAGGCTGTAGAAATGGCATCATCTACTGTCTTAGGAAAAAATTTAAAGGGTTGCCAAAAAATCCTTGAGGAGGCTAAAATCATGGAGACTATTAATGTTTCAGTTGGAGTAAAAGTGGGGAGTAGGAGAAAGAATTCCACCTCCCATTTGACAAGAACCTGTTGATGACGTTGTTGTTACACAAGAACTAGTAGTCAAAGTAGATCGGGAATAAGAAAACCAATATGTTAATCCACAAGAACATGTTTATGATGTTTTTCTTACATAAAAACAAAAATTTGAAACAAAGAAGACTGGAATTAAAAATATTGTTGTACCACAAGAACCTATTGATGTTGTTGTTGTTACGTAAGAACCACCAACAATTGAGATAGAGTGGCAAGAGGAGAAAAGGGATGTTGGCTCGAGGGGTCTTGACCTAGGTTCAGAGGTTAAGGTTTTCCAGCAAACCCCTATACTACTAGCCCTTTCGGCGGTGACTTGCTTGCATAGGCCAAAGTCTCACCCAAAGCAGTATGGGGGGGTGCTGGAACTAGGTTTATGTACCCTTAGAGAGAGTAGGTAAGTCTAGCAGATCTGCGTTCGCAACTTATTGGGTTGCACATATTAAGTGTACTTGCAATATTTTTCACAGTCTAATAAGTTATTAACATTCACAAATCTAATAAGTTCCTTCACATCCACGTGTGTAACAACAATTACCAACATATCATATCATAAACGCATATGTAGGTACTTTCGAAACGTAACAGATAAAATATGTATTTGCAATTTAAACAGATATTCACATCATAGGTTCGCATCAACAAAAACTTTAACAGATCCAGATATCACACAGATACTTCAACAATACCTTTGCATTAATTAATATTCAAATCTAGTTACAACCAAAAATAGCCCGTGCACATAGCCATGTGGGGTCTTCACACAGCAGGACTGAGGGTATCCACGCACACAGCCAGCAGGATTCCTTACCCAAAACAACCCACGAAAGATCTAACAATTCGTACACAACATCATACTCAATTCTTCCCTACCTATAGAATTTTTTGTGAGCATTTGAAGCTGAAGTCCCACAGGAGCAAAGGCCATGGGCCCTTAATCTAGCCATGCATGCAACCCCAGCAATATGGTGGGACACACATAAAGGGACATTATATGATTTGTAAGAATGCACAATTGATGATGCTGGATCCCCACTACAAATTATCGATGTTACTAAGCCTCTGAAGCTGTGAGAAGTCAACATTGGCACAGAAGAGCAGCCTAAGTTGGCTAAAATTGGGGATTACTGGGATGATGATATAGTCGGAAAAGCTTCAGAACTTCTCATAGAGTATCAGGACTTATTCCCGATGAAGTTTTTAGAGCTTAAGGGGATCACAAGGGACCTAGGGGTCATGTGCATCACGTTAACCAAATGTGCGCCTTGTGAAGCAGTAGCCGTATCGGTTGAACCCTAAGTATAAACAAAAGGTCAAGGAAGAAACTGACAAGATGATCGCCACAGGTATCATCGAACCGGTTGAACAATCAAATTGGGTAAGTCTGATGGTGGTTCAGGAGAAAAATAAAAATGGAGAGATACGGATTTGTGTGGACTTACGCAAAATAAATGATGCCTGTGTACATGATCCCTTTCCCACGCCGTTCTTAGACGAAATTCTTGATAGCGTGGGAGGGCAGGAAATGTACTCATTTACTGACGGGTTCTTAGGCTACCATCAGATTAGAATTGCACCTGAGGATCGCAGCAAAACTACGTTTTCCATTGAGTGGGGATCCTTTCAATATACTATCATGCTATTTGGACTCAAGAATGCCCCTGCCATATTCTCACGAGTAGTAGTCGTAGTGTTCAAAGAGTTCATACACAAATTTTTGGAGGTTTATTTTGATGATTGGACTGTCTTCGACATAATGAAGAAGCATGTCTCAAACTTGTGCATGATGTTGGATACCTATAGAAAACACCAGATTTCCCTGAATATCAAGAAGTTCATATTCTGCGTACGCTTCGGAATCTTTCTCAGACATATAGTTTGCCGATAGGGTTTGATGGTTGACCCTCCAAAAGTTGCAGTTATCATAAACGTGATAGTACCTACAACTGAGAAACAACTACATTCAATCCTCGGACATATAGGATACTAAAGGAATTATATTCAAGGGTATGTACTGATCACGAAGCCTATGTAAAAACTTCTTAAGAAGGATTTTTCGTTTTTTTGGGATGACGAATGTCAGAAGAGCTTCGAGCCTATTCTCATATTTTCTGATTGGGAGAAGGTATTCCATGTTCACGTAGATGCATCAGGGATCACCCTTGGAGCAGTCCTTACACAGCCTGGAGACAGAGACATTGATCATCCTGTTGCATTCGCTAGTAGGGAAATCTCTGGTGTAGAACGCAACTACTCCACTATGGAGCAGGAGGGATTGGCCATGTTCTATGCATTACAAAAGTATTGGCACTATCTGTTAGGAGGGCACTTCAAAATGTTCACATATCACTCGTCTTTGAAGTACCTAGTGAATAAGCTCGTGTTGGGGTGAAGATATGCCGATGGATACTACTATTTCAGGAATATGATTTTGAGATCATTTTCAAGCCAAGAAAGTTGAATGTTAGGCTTGACCACCTGTCCCGAATCGAAAGCAGCAAAGAACTAACCAACGTAGACGAGGGATTGACTGATGTGTAGCTGTTCACCATTAAAGTAGTTGATGTGAACTTTTATGACATCATTTAGTTCCTAACCACAGGAATGTCACTTGCGGAATATTCGATACAACAAAAGGAGTTAGTAACCTGTGCAACAGATTTACCATCATCGCAGGTCATCTCTATATGATGGGAGCTGACGAAGTGCTGCGAAGGTACATTTTGGAGCATGAAAGGCATGTTATTTTAGTAGAAGCTCATGATGGTGTGGTAGGAGGTCACTACACAGGGAAGGCCACGACGCAAAAGATATTGAGAGCTGGCCTATGGTCTCCTACCTTGCATAGTGACTCTCAGGAATATTGCAGAGCCTGTGATATGTGCCAATGAATAGGAAGGCCATTGTGCAGAGATGAAATTCCCTTGCAACCGAAAATGGCCCTACAAAAATTTGACAAGTGGGCCATCGATTTTGTAGGGCGTATCAACCCGCCGGGAAAGAAGACATGTGCACGCTACATCATAACTGCCACTGACTATGTAACCAGATGGGCCGAGGCACAAGCTATGAAATATTTCACTACAGATACCGCTGCGCACTTCATTTTCGAACAGATTCTGACTAGGTTTGGGTGTCTGAAGATCTTGATGAGCGACAGAGGCATGCACTTTGTCAATGAAACAATACAGGCCTTGACGGAATAATTTTGGATCCACCATGCGAAGAGCACTCTATATCATCCACACACAAATGGAGCAGTAGAAGCTTTTAATAAAATCTTGGAGCAAGCACTGACTAAGGTTTGTAATGCCGATTGCAGTGACTGGAACATACGCATCTCGTCTGTTCTTTGGGCCTATCGAACCACCTATAAGAAGTTGACTGGGAAGACACTGTTTCGAATGGTTTATGGAAAGGAAGCCGTTATGTCTATGGAGTATATTTTTCATATCCTATGCATCGAAAATTTAGGGGACCCAGTTCCAAAAATGGATAAGAAGGAGAATGATGACACAACATCTAAAACAACTCACGTTAAATTTGAATATTTGATGAGGGTACTAGAGTATTGGGAGAAATTAGTGATCTTTCCAAAATATGAAGTCATCTTCCTTAATTAGCACAAGGAAATGGTCAATATGCTTAAGAAGGAGTGGGATGAAAAAATAAATGCATCATTTATGAAAATTCAAAAGGAGAAGAATCAAGCAATGAAACATGTGAAGGAACTACAAGGAGAGGTTAAGTTTTTACAACAAGAAAAGGAGCTCATTTATGAGATCATTAATGGCTTATTGTGTGGTAGGATTTATTCTCCTTCTTATCATTTACATCTGCAATATAAACATTATATCTTCCAATTAAAAACCCTGAATGAAAAGCGACCATATAAGACAAGAGCAATATATGACATTCTGAAAAAATTTCAAATAGATAATTTTTGAGAATGACATTTGTTGTGCGAGTTGTACTTGCATGATCTCACTTTATTTGGGAACAAATCATTCAATCTGATACCCTATGTGGGATATGTAAAACTCATGAATTTTATTTCTTCTATACAAAATCATATAGGCTGGAAAGCTACCCATGATACTATAACAACTAATGAAGAATGGGTAGAACTGTTTATTAGAGAAGAACCTGGTTGTGATAAAATGTTTACACACAAATACAATAAAATATGGCAGTTTCCAGCCAGTATGACGCTATCGATGGACCATCAAGAATTATTTCTATGGATATGCTAGATAAATATACAAGGAATGATAACTGGTGCTTTAGAAGGAAGTAATTTGATATGGGATCTTTCTTGACAAGAATTGCAGAAGAGAGACCCCTATTGTTATCATATTTTTTAGCAAGAAATTTCTAAATTTCATTAACATGTTTAATGTGTTAGGAGGAGTTGTGTAGGCTAGATAAGACTTAGATTCAAGTTCCCTATTCTTTGGTTACCCACCTATTGGTATCAACATCCATATAGTATTACTGATAAGTTTTGGGAGGCAGAATTGGTTATTTGTCAAGGATACAAGGTTAGAGGTGAAGACATGGAAGGAAAATAAAACCTCACACAACTTCACTCTCAGCATGTTAGTCATTAGTGACATGAGTTTGAATGAGGACATGCAAAAGCTTAATCTTGGGGTAGATGTTGGGTCATGCAATTGTCATATTTTCCCTACTTATTTTCCTATTTCTCTTATCCCTTTTTGACCAATAGGACCATATCTTATTATTGTAACAAACGTTATTCACCTAAGTATGTCCTTTTTCACTTGTCTCTTCCTTAGTCCAATTCTATTTATAATTTGACATTATAACTACTTTCTTAGGATTATTTTGATCATAAAACTAATGTATGGGTTTTTTAGCAATTGTATGGTCTATCGAAGCTTGTTGTTACAATATTACATTTCAGTTCCTTTACTGATTTGGATTTATTAAGGTTACGAGAGATGTTGTTGTTACATAGACAATTGCTTAAGCACATGATGCCTTTCCTAATCAAGTTGTATCTAGGAGCATGCCAAAGTAAAAAGAAACATATCATCACTTGGAGATATTTGTGGAGCATCTAGATCATTTGGTTGAGATATTTTGTAACTCTATTTGTAATTAAAGGAAACTATTATATTTCTACCCCTTCCATGGAAATCATTGTGTAATTGTTAAGATATAATTTTATTTTAAGATAACATGAGAATCGAAATATTCTCATGATGATATTCTCAATGTAATTAAGATCTCTAAAAGAGAATACTATTTTCCCACGAGGGCTAGAGTGAAGAATTTGACTATAGGATGGAAAGGGGAAACACTAGAGCTCTATAATCCTGATAATTTTATTAATGCAAATATCAACTTTGTGGTGCAATAATTTCGTCTAAGTAGTTTCTGTGCTTTTTAGTACACCAACCCCTATTGAGGAGGAAGGGTACTCCTTCTTAGGAGGGATAAATGGTTAGTTAGAGTGGAATACATAATTGTATAAATATTTCTAAGGTATTTGATTGTTTTTATTGATGTTATTAAAGTTAATTTTGTGTGTAATTTAATTAATTGCAGTAAGCTTTAGATGGTGTGACAACTTAAGTCATGGATCACTCCCTCAAATTAGTGTGGCAATGAATTATTTTCTTTGCTGTTACAATTTGGCTTACACTTCATTTTATGTGTGAAGATTGAATGCATGATGATTTTTAGGAGTGTTATGAGAGTGGTTGAATGAAAAATAGGATAAATATTTATCAGTTATGTGATTGTTGTTACTGATATTGTTACAGTTAATTTTTTGTGTAATTTAATTAATTGCAGTAAGCTTTGGATGGTGTGACAGCTTAAGTCCTGGACTAGTCCCTCAGTTTAGTGTGGCAGTAAATTCTTTTCTTTGCTATTACAGTTTGGATTACACTTAATTTTATGTGTGCAGATTGCATGAGTGGTGTTTTTCAAAAGCATTGTGAGAGTGTTTGAATGACAGATTGCATAAATATTTCTCAGTTATGTGATTATTATTACTATTAATTTCGGGTGTAATTTAATTAATTATAATAATCTTTGGATGGTGTGAAAACTTAAGTCCTAGATCATTCCCTCAGTTTAGTGTGGCTGTGAATTATATTCTTTGTTGTTACAATTTGAAATGCACTTCCTTTTATGTGTGCTGATTGAATGAGTGATGGTTTTCAAGAGTGTTATGAGAGTGGTTGAATGAAAGATTGCATAAAAATTTCCCATTTATGTGATTGTTTTTACTGCTATTGTTATAGTTAATTTTGTGTGTAATTTAATTAATTGTAGTAAGCTTTGGAAGGTGTGACAACTTAAGCCCAGGACAGGTCCCTTGGTTTAGTGTGGGAGAAAATTATTTGATTTTATTTAGGGTTTGGATTGTAATTCCTTTTATGTGTGTAAATTGAATGAGTGATGGTTTTTAGAAGTGTTGTGGGAGTGGTTGAATGACAGAGTAGTTTATTCTACAATATTTCTTCACATTGAATCTGTGTGGAGTATCTAACAGCTTTTTTGATTCCTGAGAGTGTGTGTGCAATGACTTTGGGTTGAGATTATTTTATACTAGTCATCATCTGCCTTAGCATAGGCTTTGCGCAATAGTCTTGTAAAAATTAAAGCCTACCTGGATTGAAATTTAAATGTAAGAGAAGTTCAACCAACATTAAAATGATGAAGCTAAAAAATTTTCTTATTCAAATAATTGTGAGACACAAACATTAATATTTTATTAATTTTTATGTCTTCATGAACATATGTTGATACAAAATGAATGGAAGAAGCATTCAAGTAAACCTAATTTTTCTTCCAATAATTCATACCATATATTGAACAATTTAATGATATTTCAATAGGTAATTTGTATTTACACAAATAATATTGAATCATTTCAAATTTTAGGCTAAAAGAATCATCATTTTTTAAACACATTACAATAATTCTAGAAATTTAGAATTCTTGGTCATTAACATCATTTTCTGCAACAATGTCATCCTATATATGATTGTCAATGTCGATATGATATTTCAAGTAGTTAATATTATCATCATCCTCGTCTTAAATTACATCATCTTCATCATGATTGAAAAATATGACTGTAGACCATCCATATTGTTACCATATGTATTTGGATCATCATTTTCTATACCATCCATATTGTTGTCTTCTGTGACGTCATGTAACTCTGCATTAAAGTTGTCTTATTGTGCCTGAACATAACCATATTTAGCATCATCATGGATGTTGGCTTGAGGGGTCCTTACCCAGGTTCGGAGTTAAGGTTAACCAACAAAACCCTCTTACTACTGGCCCTTTCAGCAGTGACCTACTTGCGTAGGTCAAAGTCTCACCCAAAGCAGTATGGGGGGTGATGGAACCAGGTTTCCACAACCTAAGAGAGAATTGAATGATGTGTGTGTCTTCATATCTAAAAGAACAATGGTCTGACCTTCGCAATAGAATCCCTAACCAGAAACCCTAACTAGGCAGATTTAGATCTGTTTATGCAGGTTGTCCTGTGCACACACATATAAAGGTCCCATAATCCCTTAAAAAACCTTAATACATAACTTTCAAGTTAAATAGAAATAGGTACACTCATTTAACATTCATTTAAGGAAGAATACAGTTGTGCAACCGATCTAAACACATATAACATAGTAAATGGGAATAACACACAAAAACATGTTATAAAGCAGAATACAGATGCAATTGATACTCAAATTTCTTCCAAAACATTCCTTTATTCATTCAAAGTTCATATCATCCATACAATAATTTCATTCTACCCACCCACACAGCTAGCGGGGTCCGCACACAGCAGGACTAAGGTCTCCACGTACAAAGCCAGCAGGAGCCTTCTAAACCTAGACAAGTTCACCTTTAGCTCAGAAGATTATATCAAAACTTAGTTCAGACTACTACTACTTTTCTTCTTGAATTGGTCTAGAATTCTATTTATATATTTAGCCCACACTCATATAAGGTTCGCAAAATGTGGTTTGTGGCCCCTAGCTCTACCCTTTTTCCCATTACAACTCATGAGGGGCTTTGACCCTCCCCAAATCCCCTTGACCTGTGATTTTCTTAGTGCGCATGACTTAACTTACAAAAGTACTATATTTTTATCCAAAATTGCGGTCCAAAGGGACCCCAATCTAACAGGCCCCCAACACAATCTTGTGAATTATCCCGAGTCACAGTGGTTTTGGGCTCTTCATATTGAACTGCAACACATCGATGGCAGAAAAAAATAGCACCAAGACACCCACGCTTTGATGAGCTTCACTCCTCGCTATGTCCACTAGCTTGTGTGATGTCACTCCTTCTACGACTAGGTTGATGCTTTGACAGGTCTAGTTCAAATTATTGAGAGTGACATCTAGATCCTGCGACAGCTTCATCGCCTCATTAGCCCAAGGCTTCATGTGCTTTGTCATGACATGCTTCTTTCTTTGCAACTCCTCTGCTTCCTCACGAAAAATCTGGTTAGTCTATAAGCGAGCCATGCACTGAGCAGGTACAAAAGTAGGTAGGCCCTCCTGAAGGTCATCGAACGCCTGCTCCTTACCACCCAATTCTTGAGAGATCTTCTTGACTAGTGGATCTATCTACATAGATTTCCACAATCACATAGTTGTTTCAAGTAGCGCGGTGCCCTTGCCAACTGTGGCAATGATAATTCCTGATGCTTCCTTGACCAAGGTCGCTTGCTGCGCACCCACCTCAGGGGGAGCCTCTGGCTACAACTTGGCTTGCAACCTGTGATCTGCTGCTTGAACTCTGTCTTTACTGTCTCCACCTCTGACTGGGAGGCTTTCATTGTTGCGGTTAAACTCTCAAATTTTTCCTATGGCACGATGGATGCATGGATGGCTACCTATGGGAGATCGCTGCATAGTCTGTCAATTAGATGCTCTAACTCTGCTTGCTGAGCTACAACCACATGTTATGTTGTCTGAGCTTGGAGTGATTCTTCAGTCTTCACCACAACCTTCTACTCATCTTTTCTCAGCTGCTGCTACACACGCGCCTCCCTACATTACAAATCATCCATGATGATGGTTTGAATTGCATGCAACTTTCCACTAGGAAGCATGGATAAGTCTATCCTGACCTCTGGGTAGGTATGCACCTGTGCGAGCAATTCTGGTTGCTTTAGAGTGACTGTTGTGCTTGGGAAGGGGTAGATCCAGCTATCCGTTGCAGTGATCGTCATTGTTGTAGGCTGGCTTTCTTGAACTGGCCTCACTTGATTCACGCTCACTTGGATATTATCAGTGTTCAATTGTAGTACATGCAATCCTAACTGAAGTGCTTCTACCACAACCTTGTACTGCTCCCCCATTGATGTCCATCGATCCTCAAAGATATATGTAACCGAATCCGTGATCTTATCAAGGTAATATTTTGTCAAAGTGACCTCCTCGATTCCTCTCACCTTAGAGCCTTTCCTCTTCTTCCACGTGCGCTTAGAGGCTTCTGCGCCACGCTTCGTTCCTCTCAGAGACTTTGCGCCAGTGCCATCTAGACCATCAAGGCCTCCAAGGTCCAAATAGGATTCTCCTATAGGATCTTGCTCCATGTATTTCTCTTCTTCGTGCTCCGTATCTTGTTCAACATCATTTTCTACACCCGTCTCTGCATCTTTTTCAATGCATTGCTCTCCTTCTTTGTATTTTTCTCCTGGTGTTGTCTCTTTTCCATATGTGGACATTGTGATAGGCTGGGTGGAGCCAAGCCCAACCTTCCATGTTGTTAGCCACGTCGCAATGACCTATTCGATCTCTGCTTCGGTCACCATAAAGGGAAAATTATACCAGACAAGGTCGTTGCACACCCTGATCTGCACGTGGTTCATGGTTACCTAAAAATATGCGATACTTTTAAAATTCTCATATGCTTCTAGGGATAGTCTTGGCTGTGAATGTATTTTTGCTGCCAATGCACCTTCAAATAGAACCCAAAATTTTTTTTTCTCCTTCACTCGCTTGGGGTCAGATGAATCCCACATATTGGCATGGTACACCCCTTCGCATACACCAAGTTCCAACTCTGGGAGGACTGAGCCCTCTGGTTTCTCCCATGCTACCAACGCAATTAGCAGCAACAACCATGAGTAGAATAATCTATTCCCTTCATCATACGCCTCGCGCACGTTTTACAGAAACTCTTGGCAGAGGTATTGGGACCATTTTTAACTGAACCCTTATCACATTGGCCTGCCAACGCAATTACATGTGTAGGGACTGTCTTCGAGTGGCACTTGCGCATCAATTTACAACCCAAGACTAAGGTTCCTAGGTGCACACTTGGGTTTTCAATCTGCTACACTAGGAATCCCCTGGCGTCTCATCTGATGTGGTAGTATTTTTTAACCCTTGTAGCATCCTTGAGCTCATTACTCTTCCCAAAACTATCCATGGGATAGGGTCCCTCCTTGGGCAGGTCGGTGATCTGATGGATCAACATTGCGTATATTGGAATTCGTCCTTGAATCCACAGGCATCCCTCATGCACTAATGCCAGCAGCTGGCACACACACGCATTGGTGATGGGGTACCTTCCAAAGTGAGGAATCCTCAGCAGATTGAGGATCCCAGTGTTGCTCAGCCCATGAGCCCATGGCATAAGCTCAACCTTCATCACATCATCATATAGCACGTGCTCTAGGTAATATTCAGGCAGCATCTCGGGGAGTGTTTCATCGTTTTCCATATCATAATCGTCGAATTTGACAAGAGGGATCTTTCCAAACATGTCCTCACTAACATGGATGGCCCACGGGATCAATGACATCTGAATGTAGTCCCGCACCACATCCACATTCTTTGGAATGCGCACAGAGGGTCTGCGCAACTTGACATATTGTGGCTGCCATGATATTGGCTCGACGAGTGCAGCCTCGTCCACGACACTCATCAGTTTATTTGTAGGATCACCCATAGGTGACCTATCCTTCATAGCTTGACGTGGGGATGTCACATTGCTAGGATAGGTCCACACCTTGGAGGATGATCCATTTTTCATCGTACCCTTTCCCTTAGCTAGCGCGGACACGACTTCTTGGACCTCTGGGACCAATTCATGGACATCATCTGATCCTGGCTCCGTATATGTTGTGAGCAGCACAGAGTGCTCCTCAGATGGCGCACTACCTGGGTTAGTGGTCATCATCCTTGGGAGAAAGATAAATTTTGGGTTACTTACGTCAGATGTGGGGGTCTCTCGGCCAGACATATAGTGCTCACAGAAAAATTTATGGTGCAATTCGCAGATAAGCTTAGTGTAATATCCCAAAATGGTACTACTCAGCAATGCATGCCAAAATAACACAATTTTCAAAGATATGTGCAATGAAATGGAAATGTAGCTCATGGATCCCTTATATCTCATATTATAACAACTATATCTGAAAGGAATTTAGAAAAAAATCACTATTCAATAGTTGAAAATCATGCAAAAATAGAGACTGCAGCCATGTATGAAAGTTGGAATACCATGAAAGTGTTATTGTATTACCTCTGCAATAGTATTAGGTTGTACATCAGATCTAGAGAAAATATGTGGACAAAAATCTAGATCTACAGTAGATCCATGCACTATACAAGATCTTTTATCAATCCCCCTTGGGGTTTTCAACAATACAACATGTACAAAAGGCAGATATGAGTTTTAATACCGCAGATCTATGGAAATATTTAGATCTATAAAGTGGATTTGATCTTATATAACAAGATAAAGGATCTCCTCCAGCGGATCTCCAAAGTGAAGGGCATATCCCCAACACTCAACAAATCATCTCTCCAAATGGTGCACTGAATCACCCTGTAACAAATCCTTTAGAAATATTGCAGATCTGGACTCCCTTTGCGTTGTAGGGGATAAAATGATGTTGGCTTGCAGCCAAGATATGGAAATATATCTCACAACCTTCAATATTATCCTCCCAATGGATTAGAAGACTCCTCCACTGAAAATAAGTATTGAGATTACCTAGTTCTGAAGATCTAGCCTGCACTTGTTACAGCTTTCTAAAAAAGTCAAACCCTCAACAGGATTTATGCTATCAAAGGAAGGTGAAGCTTGGCCTCAAGCCATATAGTGGACAATATGGTGCAAGGCTCCTCCAAGAGCTACTCCATGGAAGAGAAGGAATTCCTAAATAGGAAGATCTTGTGCTAAACAACACTCTATCTCAGCTAAACATCTAGAGAAAGAAGTATGTCTAAACAGACCACACAATCATAAAATAATAATCATAATCTAACCTCATATTAC
The DNA here is from genome assembly GCA_034641835.2 of Pinus albicaulis. Classification (NCBI taxonomy): domain Eukaryota; kingdom Viridiplantae; phylum Streptophyta; class Pinopsida; order Pinales; family Pinaceae; genus Pinus; species Pinus albicaulis. Next base: position 467,649,686 of record CM076581.1, on the reverse strand, counting down.
TGGCATATTCCTCCTTATAACAAATGTGAGCCTCCTCTCCTTTGATCCCACTCATTAGGGTTTCCATTTTCATGTAATGAATCTCCCTCCAAATCTGCATTGTCCCTTCATCAATACCACTCCTCCATAGCAGCGCTGATGGACTTGGTCAATAATGACTGGATTTCCATGCAATGTCTTCTTCCACACACAAGGTGGCTTTATTCCAACTTTATAATTAGATCTATATTCCCACTGGGTTATCTTCATTAGTGTTTCACATCCTCCACATTTGCTTAGTTGACTTGGTCAAACCTTGACTTTGTCCACATTCTTTAGGCTCTTGTTCACACATGAAGGTGGTTCATCTAGTTATGAATATGATCCCTTTCCCATTTAAGAGGGATTTTATTGCTACTAAAGAGATTTATGGGTCTTCCTACCCCTTTTATTCCTCTATCTAGGAGAAAAAAAAACTTTTAATATTCCCTTAGCTATATGCTAAGTTAGGAATATTACAGTCCTCCCCTCCCAAATGTTGCTTGTCCTCAAGAAACTGCAACGATGGAACTGAAGAGCCTCCCCTCTTCCTTCTATAGAATTCTCAAGTGATATGCTCTTCCATAGAACAAGATGCCCTTTCAACAATATGCCCTCAAGTTGTTCCTCCCATGTGTAAAAGCATGCCTTTGGTAAAAATTCCAAATGGCTCTCATCATGAAAAAGTAGGACATACATGGAAAAAACAATATGTGTTCTAGAGGCCTTCTTGAGGCATGGAATCATAAATAATTTGGGAATCATCATTCGCATTTGAAGCTTCCATCCCCAAGCTATCATCCACAAGAAGTGAGTCACCTCCCAACATGGTAAATCATGAAACATCTCCTCCACCTTAAGCTCCTACAAAGAAGGTGGGATGCATGACTAAATTTGTGGGACTAGAATGTCCATCCCACATTGCTTCTCTCTCCACTTATGATATGTATGGGGCTACTGCTAATCTTGGGCTAAAATATCACGGTCCTCAAGAATGACCCAAGTCACCCCTCCAAACAAAACATCCATGTAGTGCCTCCCCAAAGAACTCAAGCTCCTCAAATGGTTCCTCCCACATCAAGACAAGAGGTGTAGTATGAAAATCATGGTTTTCCCATTGTTTCTCCTAAAACATGCATCTTATGAAGTATGGAGAATCATACTCCCAATGGGAACCTTCAACTCTTGTGCCATTACCCCAATAGAGCTTCCCATCAACATAGGAACATCATTAATATATGGAAGCATAAACAAATCAAAGCAAGTTGCCATGTGACAACTAGGAGGTGGAACATAGTTCCATATATGGACCCAACGTAGTGTATCCCTTGCCTGCCTTAAAAAAAAATGTAACAAGTGTCTTTTCAGCCACTTGTTTTCTGCCACAATCACCCTACAAGATGGAATCATGAAAGTACAACTTGGTGCCAATGATGCACACAAAAAATCATGTGGCATTCCCCCACAAACCACAAATAAAATGGCCAACTTCAATGCTGCAAATGGCCTTAAGTACAACAAAATACAATATACAAGGAGGAAAGACACTCCTTGGTACACTATTCTGCTCATAAAAATAAAGGAGTACAAATCATGAAGCAAAATTATACATCCTATATCATTTACTTTGGTCATTGAGCTGAAATGGCTCAATTGAATGTTCTCCTTCTCTTCAAGTGAGTATGGAAGTGGTTGTGCCAACCTCTCCATCATCTTCCAGCCTATGCATCTCCCCATATGTTGATATACATTATTTTGGATGCCCTCCCAAGTGAACTCCTCCATAAAGGAATGATATGCATCAAAGTGCACGAAAATAAGGCCCACGAGTGTTGCACGTTGATATTTCTTCGTATGCTTGAAAATCCAAGTCAAGAAGATCATATCATGGTAATAGATGTCTCCATCCACTACTCTATCACTCTCATTTCCTACATTCCCATCAAGTGTAGCATATATGAAGTGATCATGGGAACACTCCATCCAAAAACCCAAGCTCCCAAGTGACAGCGTTGTTGACCTATGTAAATAGGCTCCTGCCAACTCATAGCTTCCTCCTTTGACAACCCTCATGTCAAAGTCATCATCAAACATAATGCTGCTAAATGTGAGAGATCCTCTCCAAAGTGGAAGCACCTCCTCATTCTCCAAGGTTAAAGAGTATCCCCTTTGCACCATGATAGTGCCACCTCCTACTCTTGCAACATCATGCAAATTATGGGATAATATCATCCCATACTCTCTCGATAACAACCAAAGCAACAATAGCTCTAGTTGCCTCCTCACACCATGATCATATAGATCATGGAACAACAACATGATAATTGAGATGAAAGATATCACATCACTCCAATATACCCAAACTCCTTGCTGCCATATGATGTAAGTGCCCTGCCAAGTTCCATCCACCATCCTACTTTTTGAAATAGAATGTGTCATATGATGACCAAAATTTTTCAAGAGAAACCAATGCAGTATTGCATCGTGTTGTCCAGTATCATAGATCTGCAAGTGGTTTCCCAACCTCTTTCTCATCATCATCACCCATCCAACCCATGGTGAGTGTTTATCATCATGTCCAAAAGTGGCACTCCTCCAATGGAGAATACCAACCTCCCAAATCATATTTTTGTCTTTTCACTTCATGGGGTTTTGAAATGCAATCTTCTGAAGATCTCGAAATTAAGACCACTCATCAATGACCAAGTTGATCCCATAAGGATCCAAATAGGTGGTAGGAAAAAACCTCCCATCATGATGTGTAAGGCTCATCAAGAAGTATCCAACACAAACATGAGAGATGTTATCCATCCTAAGATGTCCTCCATCATCTATCTGTTCCCTATTTGTTATACATATGGGAAGGTCATTGGAATTTTTCAACAATGGTTGGGCCCCCAACTCATCACTACTACTAGATGACAATGTTGATGATCTCCATGATGGTTCAGTTGTTGCCTCAAGATCAGATCCAACGTTGAACACATATTTTTGCAATGTGTTGTTCAGGACAATACTCATCCCATCTTCCAAGAAACTACATTCCAACCTCAAGGGTTGTGTGCAGCTCATCAATGATACATTAGGACAATTTTTTGTCTCTTCCTTGAATGAATCAAGGTTGCTCAGCCTAGTGAAAGTTTGCTGCTCCAAATCAGAAATATACTTTGACCCTTGGTCATGCAATGGTACATTCCCATCATCCTCCATATGTTGCATTGAAATAACAGGAAATGAAAACATGTGCATACCTTGGTACAACATGGGAACATTTTGTACTGCCACAACGGTTCCTCCTTCCAGTGTGATGGCTTTCCCAACTACTGATGATGATGGCTGTTCTTCTATAGCTTCATCAGCACTGGTACAAGTCTCTTCTTCTTCATGCATCTCCATAATGGTGCATGGGACTCTAGATATCAAGAGATGAAGATCATCTTGCAAAGGTACAAGTGGTCTTCCTCCTAAAACAAGTGCTCCTGTAGAAAATGGTGGTGAAGGCTTCTTCTCATCTGATTTCTTCTTTTCAAACATTTTTATCAACCTTTGAGTAAATTCTGCATATGTAGTCACTTTCACATGACTCAAATAGCTGGACCACCAATTTTGTGCTTCACCTTGAACGTGCAGCACTGCAATCTCAACAACTTCCTTTTATACTACTGGATGTAGCAGAAAAAATGCATCCAACTTCTTCCCCTAGGTCTTTTCTATGCATGAGGATGACCCATCAAAGACAGACAATAGAAATCTATTTTCCTTCATTCTTCTATTGCTACAAGGCCTCCTCTCTTCTCTGAGCTGAATAAACTCTAGGAGAGTCAGATTCCTCTTGATGGCTCTAGGTTGGGACTTATATTCTACAAGATATTCACTTATAATCTCATGAGATAGGTATTCTTCACTTATATGCCTCTTATTTTCAAAAGGGAAGGCCATATAATGTTTCTTTGGAGCTATATGCAACACCATATCTTCTTTTTGCTGATAGGAAGTACTTGGACCTTCCTCATCTTGAAACCCTAACTTGGCTTCACTTCTTCTTTGCTTGAACTACTTGGTGAGGTCCTTCTTAGATCTAAAAATACATGAGAGTAAACTCATTCTTTCCATCATTCTAATCCTTGTTTTGTAGTCCACAGGCTGAGCCAAAGATCTTGCTTTGATACCACTGTAATATCCCAAAATGGGACTGCTCAGCAATGCATGCTAAAATAACATAGTTTTCATATATATGTGCAATGAAATGTAAATGCATCTCATGTATCCCTTAGATATTATATTATAGAAACTATATCTGAAAGGAATTCATAAACAAATCACTATTTCATAGTTAAACAGGCCTCCCATGCCATAAATAGCTGAAAATCGTGAAAAAATAGAGACTGCAACCATTTATGAAAGCTGGAATACCATGGAAATGTTATTTTATTACCTCTACAATAGAAGTAGGTTGTACATCAGATCTATATCAAGTATGTGGACAAAAATTTAGATCTACAGAAGATCCATGCACCATACAAGCTCTTTTATCAATCCCCCTTGGGGTTTTCAACAATACACCATGTACAAAAGGTAAGTTTGAGTTTTAAGACTGTAGATCTACGGAAATATTCAGATCTAGAAAGTGGAACTGATCTGATATAACAAAATAAAGGATCTCCTCTAGCAGATCTCCAAAGTGAAGGGCAGATCCCCAATACTCAACAAATCGTCTCTCCAAATGGTGCACTAAATCACCCTACAACAGCTCCTTCAGAAATAACACAGATCTAGACTCTCTCTTAGTTGTAGGGGATAAAATTATGTTGGCCTATGACCAAGATATGGAAATATAGCTCACAAACTACAATATTGTCCTCCCAATGGATTAGAATACTCCTCCACTAAAAATAAGTATTGAGATCACCTAGATCTGAAGATCTAGCCTCCACTTGTTGCAGCTTTCTGAAATAGTAAAACCCTCAACATGATCTGCACTGTCAAAGGAAGGTGAAGCTTGGCCTCAAGCTAGATAGTGGAAAATATGGTGCAAGGCTCCTCCAAGAGCTACTCCATGGAAGAGAAGGAATTCCTAAACAGGAAGACCTTGTGCTAAACAACACTCTATCTCAGCTAAACAACTAAAGAGAGAAGTATGTATAAAAATACCATACAATCACAAAATAATAATCATAATCTAACCTCATATGGCTGCCATATTCCTCATAAAAAATGTGAGCCTCCTCACCTTTGATCCCACTCATTAGGGTTTCCATCTTCATGTAATGAATCTCCCTCCAAAACTATGTTATCCCTTCATCAATACCACTCCTCCATAACAACGCTGATGGACTTGGTCAATCTTGATTGGATCTCCATGCAATGTCTTCTTCCACACACAAGGTGACTTTATTCCAACAGTATAATTGGATCTATATTCCCACTGGGTTATCTTCATTAGTGTTTCACATCCTCCACATATGCTTATTTGACTTGGTCAAACCTTGACTTTGTCCACATGCTTTAGGCTCTTGTTCACACATGAAGGTGGTTTATCCAATTATGAATATGATCCCTTTCCCATTTAAGAGGGACTTTATTGCTACTAAATAGATTTATGGGTATCCCTACCCCTTTTACTCCTCTATCTAAGAGAAAAAAAAAAAATTAATATTCCCTTAGTTGTATGCTAAGTTAAGAATATTACACTCAGGGCGCAATATACTTAGAAAGCAAAGGAACCAAACCCACGCCTTTCCTTTTATAGGTGATCCAAGGTGAAAACGTTTGGATTTCCATTAATGCAACTTAACTCCATAAAAATGGTTAAAAATCCCGTAATATCGCTTCATTAAATGCAGAAAACTCACTCCATCCAATGGTAAAATTGATTTTTCACCCAATTTTACTATTCCAATGGCTATTTTCTTCTGCTGCGCACCACCTCTGTGCTCCAGGCACACCTGTCTGCACATTCCCTCTACTTCACGTGTAAAAAAATGGATTCTTATTCTCCTACCATATATTCATTTGGTCGGCACAGGGTTGTCCCTATATGGCTTTAGTCGGCCTCCATTGAAATACCCAGGAAGATTCTCACCACACAACATGGCCAAGTGCACCACACCTCCATCAGCGATTTCCTTCACAATGTATGGCTCCAACCAATATTTTCTCAACTTCCCCGGGTGGCACGTAAACTGACTGTCATATAACAAGACCAAGTCTTCCTCTTTGAACACCTTCTTCCTAATGTGCCTATCATGCCAGGCCTTTTCGTGCACCTTCTGCACTTGCATTTGGAAGTTAGCAATGAATCGTCCTCTTCCAAGGAAACCAATTGCACAAGACGTTCTTCCATGATGTCAGGCTCAACCATATAAGTGAATGTTGTGATGTGCAGGCTTGGGATGTTATATTCCATTGTCATAATTTCTTCTTGTCCGTAGACCATCTTGAGCTGTGTTTTCCCATTTAAATTCTTGCATATGGTCCTATAAGACCATAGAACATAAGGGATGCACATGTCCCAATCATTCTAATTTTCATTACAAACCTTTGTGAACACATTCTCCAAGATTTTGTTAAAATATTCTACTGAACCATTTTCCTGAGGGTCATAAGGGGTACTCTTCTGGTGATGGATTTGAAATTTTACCATTAGAGCTTCAATGGTTTCATAAACAAAGTGCGTAGCCCTATCACTCATCAATATCTTCGGGCACCCAAACCTAGTCAAAATATGTTCAAAAATGTAATGCATAACAACATATATGGTACAATCCTTGACTGCCTTAGCTTCTACCCATCTGGTTAGATAATCTATGGTAGTGATGATATATAGCACGCCATTCTTCTTCCCCAGAGGATTTATAGGTCCAAAAAAATCTATAGCCCATTTGTCAAAGGTCTGCAGGGCCATTTGTGGTTGCAGGGACATTTCATCTCTGCACAAGGGCTTCCCTATTCTCTGGCATACATCACAAGCTTGGCAGTTGTTGGAACGAGGTCTCCTAAAAAGCTACGAAACTTGTCCATTTTTGTTATTTTAGTTATATTTAGTATAGCACAAGGGTTTTTGGGTGGGTCAAAGCCTCGAACGCATTGTAATGGGTTAAAGGGTAAACTAGGGGTCCGAAAACCATGGGTTGTGGACCAGAGGAATGTTAAAGCTAGATTGTTATAAATAGAGAGGCATTTCATATTGTAAGAGGTAGGACTTGATGAGCTATTGATGTGATCTGTTGTGTAAGCAATCTGTTTTGGTTTTTGGGGAACGGACTCCTGCTGGCTGTGTACGCGGAGATCCTAGTCCAACTGTGTGCGGACCCTGCTGATGTGTGCGCAGGTTGGGAAGGGAATTGTAAGGAAAGGTTGATGAATGAATGAATACGTAGGATTATTAGATCTGAATCTATCTAGTGCACGTGGATGCAATTGGATACATATTTAACCCCGCGTAGAGACAAGGTAATCTGAATAGAACGCAACCCTGCTTTCCTTACCCTTCCTTTCTCAGGGTGCGGAAACCTAGTTCTAGCACCCACCCATACAACTTCGGGTGAGACTGTGACCTGCGCAAGCGGGTTACTGCCAAAAGGGCCAGTATTATAGGGGTTTGTTGGCAAACCTTGCACACTGAACCTGGGCCAGGACTCCTCAAGCCAACAAATGGTTCCATTGCCGAGACCAAAAGAGATATGAGAAATGAGATCGGGTAGTGGCATCAAAGATATAGCGTAGGAATGAATGAGCCAACGTACATCGCAAAACAGTGAGAACTATCGGAACATGCAAGAGGAAGATCGCCCTGCCCATAGTCTGTTGAGACCTACACAAAATTCGTCTGATGCCCCGACGCTAGGGCCTTAGGAAGGTAAACTGGAGGAGCCCATGGTGGCACACTTAAAATTACCCACCTTTAAAAGAGTAGTCGATGAGGACCTAGAACAATTATGGTTCATGGCCGATTCGGTATGGACGATGCAAGGGGTGGTAAGTGATACTATAAAAAGAGCGCAGCTATCCTTGGATTTTGAGGAAATGGCGCTGGACTGGTATATGTGGTACATATCTCAAAACGGGAGCACAACACTTCAAAATATTAAGGATGCCCTAAAAAAAAAATTCCAGAAACCGAAATCCTATTCCCAACTGGTATCGGAAGTAAAAGACTTCAAGCAGGGAGCATTTGAGTCAATTTGGGAGCCTGATCAGTGGTTAAAGAAAGCAATCTGGGAAGGCAAGTTCAATTATGACAAAAAACAAAAAATAGAATGGTTTATCGCTATGATCCTACCTCACTTGCGTACGCCCATGGGCCATCAGACTTTTGCATCACAAGAAATATCCTTGGAAGCTACCATGAAACTCGAAGTTGCACCTAAGGATGACACAAGGGAAGGAGTACAGAAAATTTAGGAGTAGCTCGGGGCCATGCACATGGAAATACAAAGCTTATAGATGGAACGAGGGAAGGGAGTAACCATGGACCTTTGATGCAAGGATTGCTGGGTGGCGGGACTGCATGATACAACCAACTGTTCGCGGATAAATAGAGGTGAATTGAAGCAAAAATGGTGCAGGCTCTGTCGATCTATAGGAAAAGATGAGCATATTTTCTGCACATATGAATTACTGGTAGATCGGGGAACCCTCTATAGGGTACAATCCGATCCTGCCTCTCTGAGATTCCCCACAAGCTTTGGTGGCTCCCCTGCACGGGGCAGGAAGGGGTGGGGAGGAAACATTGGACGAGGATGGGGCCAACTGATCTGCTATAACTGTGGAGAGGTAGGGCACTTTTCCTGGAACTGCTCAAATCCCACTATGAAGACCTGTAAATACTGCTGATAGTTGGACCATGAAATCAAAGACTATCCGATTTTGCTAACAAAGATGAAGGAAAAACAGTCTACTCCCACACGAAATATAAAGAGAGTCAAAACAGAGATAAGGAGCATAACGCGTAGCATGGTCACCCAGAAAGAAAGAGATGAGCTTGCTGTTCATAAGGAGCCAAATCTCAGAAAGCAGGAATCACTGGGAGCCCCTACGCAACTGCCAGAAGAAGAAGTTGAAACCTTTTTAAGGGCATGTTTGAAGCTCCTACATAGTCCGCAGGCGGGAGAAAGTCTTCAAGTATTACTGCAGGACTGCGCAGCTCAGCCCAGCATGAAAAATGAGGTTAAGGAAGTACACAAATTACACAACTATAAAAGGCGCACCAGGAGAGAGATGCGCTTGACTGCATAGATTGGTGACTATGAGATAGATCAGGTTATTCTTGATCTTGGATCTGATGCGAATGTATTACCAAAATAAACTTGGCAACGAATGGGAAAACCTAAACTAGAATAGTTCACCATCCAGTTGTGAATGGAGAATCAACAGAAGATCATCCCTCTGGGATGGTTTCCAAGGGTTATGGTTGATGTCACAGGAGTAAAGATCCTGGCTAACTTTGAGGTCATAGAAATTGTGGAAGATACGGACCCCTATCCTGCGCTCCTGGGGATAGACTGGGCTATTGACATAGGAGGTGTCATTAATCTAAAAAAATGCAGCATGGTGTTTGAGAAGAATGGGACACATGTAATAGTACCACTAGATCCCACTGAGGGCGCATGGTATACTGAACCAGCATATGAGGACGAGGAGATCGATCACATCTACAGGATGACAGCACAGGACGAGGACCAGGATGATCCTACAACAAGTGGAGCATTCAACTGGGAGAAGAACATGGAGTACTTTTCTGACCTATATGAAGAACTTGAGAAGTGGAAGACTTGGCTACATGATGTTTCAACCCTACGGTGCCCTCGGATTGCAACGACTCTCTACTGCATCACTTCAGAGGTAAGGGACCTTCCCCACTTTGATGGGTCTAGTACTGTCCAGGACTTTGTAAGAACATTAGAAGCTAGGGTGCCCAAGGATCGGCGACTCTGAGCGCTCAATTTGGCGCTATGGGGCACACCTGCCCGATGGTGGAATACCCACAAGAAAGCATTTCTAGACTGGGAGACGTGTCAGGATAAGATGGTGCTACGATTCACACCCCCTGCCGATGTGCACACAAAGATATTCCTGGGGCGCGGAGATCCTCGTGCACATCTGCGCATATGGACAACCAAGTGGGCCGACCAAACCCCAGATGAGTGGATCCATCTGTTTATACATTCCCTAGGCCCTATCCCAACTACTTAGTACTTAGATGCCGAATTACATCAGCGAACCTGCCATTGGGAGATATTAAAAGAGGACTTCCGCAGAACATTCAGACTCATTGGGGGAACAGAAATGCTTGATGAAGCCCTGAAAGACATTGATGTGTTCGTCTTTAAGAAGCCTCACCTACACACCCCACCAGCCATTCTGACATGAGAGGCCCAGATGCAAGGCATAGTCAACTGCCGGAGCTTGGCGATTAATGAAGAGGAAAATGACCCGCGGAATATCCCTGTTCCGAAATCTAAAGGGGAACGTACCGTTATCGGACCATCGCTCTTAAATTTCAATGTAACGCAACCTCTCTGGCTATGCGAGGTTAATATTGGGATAGATGAACACCCTAAACTAACAAAAATTGGGGACTATTTGGATGAAGGCACTGTGGGCAAAGTCGTTGAGCTACTAACGGAGTACCAGGACTTATTCCCTACAAATTTTTCTGAGCTCAAGGGAATCACGGGGGACCTCAGTATTATGCACATCACTCTAAAGCCGGAGGCATGGCCCATCAAGCAGCGGCCCTACAATTGAATCCTAGGTATAAAAAAAAGGTCAAAGAAGAGCTGGACAAAATGCTGACCGCAGGTATTATTGAACCAGTTGAACAGTCAGATTGGATCAGCCCGATGGTCGTTCAGGAGAAAAAAACAAAAGGAGAAATACGTATATGTGTGGACCTCCGAAAACTAAATGATGCCTGCATTCATGACCCCTTCCCTACTCCCTTCTCTGATGAAATCTTGGATAGTGTGGGTGGCTCGGAGGGCTATTCCTTCACAGATGAATTCTCAGGATACCATTAGATTAGAATTGCACTAGAGGATCACAGTAATACCACCTTTGCCACTGAATGGGGCTCCTTCTAGTACACATTCATGCCCTTCAGTCTTAACTTAACGCCCCTACTATATTTTCAAGGGTCGTAGTGGCCGTGTTCAAAGAATTTATCCATAAGTTCTTGGAGGTTTACTTCGATGACTAGACGGTGTTTGTCTTAGTAAAATATCATGTATCGAACCTACGATTAATGTTGGATGTGTGTCGAAAGCACCAGATCTCCCTGAATTTCAAGACGTGCATCTTCTGCGTGCCGTTTGGAATCTTGCTGGGTCATATAGTCTGTCAGTAGGGTCTGATGATTGATCCTACGAAGAAAGATATAATTATCATCCTGGTAGCCCCTACAATGGAGAAACAGCTGCGCTCCATTCTCGGTCACACAGGCTATTACAAGAAATTCATTCAAGGATACGCCCTGATCACAGCACCCATGGAACAACTGCTAAAGAAATATGTCTCTTTTTTTTGGAATGATGAATGTCAAAAGAGCTTTGAACTGCTCAAGGAGAAGATGATTTCCATGCCCATACTGATATTCCCTGAATGGTCAAAATAATTCCATGTACATATTGATGCGTCAGGCATTGCCTTGGGTGTGGTCCTTATGCAGCCTGACGAAGGGGATATTGATCATTTGGTTGCCTTTGCTAGTCGAAAACTCTCAAGTGCCGAATGGAATTACTCTACCACTGAACGTGAAGGACTGGCTATGGTGTATGCTCTAAAAAATATCGACACTATCTGTTGGGGGGACACTTTAAGATGTTTACAAACCATTCGAATTTTAAATACCTATTCAACAAGCCTATGTTGGGGGGAAATATTTTCTGCTGGTTGTTGTTGTTTCAAAAATATGATTTTAAGATCATCGTGAAGCCTGGAAGGTTGAATGAAGGCTCAAATCATCTATCTCGTATTGATACAGGGGAAGAACCCACTAACTTGGATGAAGGCTTACCTGATGCACAGCTGTTTACCATTAAAATGGTGGATGACCACTTTGCTGATATAATTGAGTTCCTTACTATGGGTATGGCCCTGCTGCATATTCGGTGCAACAAAAGAAGGAGTTGGTTACCCGAGCGGCAGACTTTACTATCATCGCAAGACAAATATACAAGCTAGGCATAGATGAAATACTCCGCAGATACGTATTAGAACATGAATGACCCACCGTTCTCGCAGAAGCCCATGAGGGAGTCACTGGTGGCCACTATGCAGGCAGGGCTACAACGCAAAAGATTTTGAGGGCTGGCTTGTGGTGGCCTACCCTGCATCACGATTCTTACACCTATTGTAGAATGTGTGATACCTGCTAACGAACCGGCCGCCCCTCACGACGCGATGATATGCCGTTATAGCCCCAAATGGCTCTACAAGCTTTTGATAAATGGGCCATTGAATTTATAGGACCCATTAATCCACCAAGAAAGAAAACTGGTGCGTGCTACATTATCACTGCCACTGACTACATCACACGATGGGCTGAGGCACTGGCTGTGAAGGATTGTACCACTGATACTGCTGTACACTTCATCTTTGAACAGATTCTGACCAGGTTTGGCTGCCCGAAAATCCTAATGAGAAACAGAGGTACACATTTTGTTAACCAAACGATTCAAGATTTGAACGATGAATTCTGGATCCACCATGCCAAGAGTACACCATACCATCCCCAAGCTAATGGGATGGTGGAAGCTTTGAACAAAATTTTGGAGTAGGCATTAACGAAGGTTTGTAATGCCGATCGTAGTGATTGGGATATTCGCATCCCCTCGGTCCTATGGGCTTACCGGACGACCTGCAAAAAGCTGACCGGTAGGACACCTTTCCAAATGGTCTATGGCAAGGAGGCCATCATGTCCATAGAATACGTTGTTCCTAGCCTATGCATTTCAATATTCACAAATATGACAGACTCTGATATCATAGAAGATCGTCTGGCGCAACTGGTAGCATTGGAAAAAGATTGGTTTATTGCTCAGTTTCAACAGCGGGTACAAAAAGCTAGAGATAAAGCCTGGCATGATCGACACATTTTCCAGAAGACATTTGTCGCAGGTGATCTTGTCCTTTTATACGATAGCCAATTTGCGAAACATCCTGGCAAATTCTAGTAGCACTGGCTTGGTCCCTACATAGTTCAGAAGGTTACGAATGGCGGAGCAGTCCAGTTAGCTACCCTGTGCAGTGACCTCCTCCCTGGTTTTTTCAATGGAGGTCGACTCAAACCATACCGGGCTACGAATCATGGGGTCGCAATAGTGTCGTGACTCAGGACGAGTCACAAGATTGTGTTGGGGGACTGTTGGAATGGGGTATCCTAACAAGCTATGAAATTGGTCCATTTTGGTTATTTTTGTTATATTTAGTATAGCGCAGGGGTTTTGGGGCGGGTTAAAGCCCCAAACGCATTGTAATGGGTTAAAGGGTAAACTAGGGGTCCGAAAACCATGGGTTGCGGACCATAGGAATGTTAAAGCTAGATTGTTATAAATAGAGAGGCATTTCGGATTGTAAGAGGTAGGATTTGATGAGCTATTGATGCAATCTATTGTGTAAGTGATCTGTTTGGGTTTTTGGGGAACAGACTCTTGCTGGCTATGTGCGCAGAGATCCTAGTCCAGTTATGTGCGGACCCTGCTGCTGTGTGTGCAGGCTGGGAAGGGAATTGTAAGGAAAGGTTGATGAATGAATGAATATGCAGGATTATTAGATTTGAATCTATCTAGTGCACGTGGATGAAATTGGATACATATTTAACCCTGCGCAGAGACAAAGTAATCTGAACAGAACGCAGCCCTGCTTGCCTTACCCTTCGTTTCTTAGGTTGCGGAAACTTGGTTCCAGCACCCACCCATACTACTTCGGGTGAGACTGTGACCTGCGCAAGTGGGTCACTGCCGAAAGGGCCAGTAGTATAGGGGTTTGTTGGCAAACCTTGCACATCGAACCTAGGCTAGGACCCCTCAAGCCAACAATAGTATGAATGTGCATCACTATGCAATGTGGGCCGCCATAACCCAGCACGAAACACCTTTTGCGGAGTAGCCTTCCCTCCATAATGGCCTCCACCCCTCCATGAGCCTCGATCAAGATGTCCTGCCTCTCATGTTCCAAAAAATACCTTCTGAATACTTGATCTACTACTAGCTTGTACAATTGACCAGCAATTAGGGTAAAATAAGTTGCATGCGCAACCAACTCCTTCTTTTGTTGCACCAAATATTCAGTAGGCACACTTCTAGTGGTCAGAAAGTGAATAATATCAAGAAAGTGCTCATCGACCACCTTAATAGCAAAGATTTATGCAGTAGGTAATCCCTCCTCCAGAATAGTTGGTTCTTCCCCATTTTCAATGTGTGATAGATGATCAGGTCCAAGATTCAGTCTACTAGGCTTCACAATGATCTCAAAATCATATTATTGAAATAGCAACATCCATATACAAATCTCCCCCTCCCAACATAGGCTTATTGACCAGGTACTTCAAAGAAGAGTGGTCAGTGAACATCTTGAAGTGCCCTCCTAGCAGATAGTGCTTGTATTTTTGCAGAGCATAAACCATGGCCAATCCTTCTCTTTTCCTATGGTGTATTAGTTGCACTCTACACTGGAGAGCTTCCTACTATCAAAAACAACACAATGATCAATGTCTCCTTCTCCTGGACGCGCTAAAACAACTCCAAGTGTTATACCAGATGCATCTACATGTACATGGAAGACCTTGGTGTGGAGTACTGAAAAGGTATGATTTTGATGATTACTTTAATGACTTTTTAATACAATTTGTGAACCTTTTGTATCATGGATTTAGAAAGTCATAAGGGAACTATCACAAAACATGTGAAAATCGATGTGTATAACTTAGCCACTGATAATGGTTATTTTCTATACAGGGAAAGAGGAAAACGAAGGGTTGCTGCTCTAAAGATAAGAACGAAGTGGAGATAACCGCCGTTCCTCTGGATGAGAACCAAACGTAAACATAGGGAGACAAGATCAAGGAGAATCGGCTCGGGCAAGAGAGAGAGGACACCAGCTCAGCGCAATAGCAAAGACCGGATGAAAGTTAACTGTTTGGCGAATCCCTCAGGATCGAAGATCCTAAGGGATCGCTGCTTTACTTATCTAATTGCTTGGACATCTCCGCCATCGTTTTTATAAAAAGAGACAAGTACTGTTAGTTTAGGGACAGAGAATGGCGAGATAAGATACGTTTGATGTAATCTTTTGTAAAACATTCAATTTGGTTATTCAGCTTTGTTGAGAACCGGTTCGATGTATTTTTGATCAATGTATTAATGAAAGACTGGTGATTATTCCATCTTCGCATCTGCGTTAACCTAAAGCGGTGTATCCTTGGAGGCTAAGGGCCCGGCCCCGAAGGACACTTGCTTCTGTACCATTACAGCTTCGTTTATGTGTGGTTTGTTCATTAATGTTAGTTGATTATTTGATATGCTTATACGTTCAGATTACATGCTCTGTTTAAGTTGAATCATTGAAGTTTCTACAGCCAGATTTGTGTGTTAACTCTGCATTGCGTTCTTATTCCTTTCTAGAGTTAATCGCATATCCTTCCTGACAAGCTACAGAGCTGTTCTATTGACATTTGTGTTGTGTGCGTTTCTAATGCATCAGTATTATTCCATAATTCCCAAACTGTTATTGCTGTTCCATTAATATGATTTGTGTCATTTGCCTTTAGAATAACAGAGTGTTCCTTGATTGCAAGGAGTGCATAGATTAAGTTTGAATATAACCCGCGGGACTTAGTATTCATTTGCTGTCCTATTTTAGAGTTGCTGTTCTATTTCAGAATTATAGTTTAATCCTTTATTTCCTTTGCTGTTCTATTTATCTGCATTTGATGGTTTGCTGTGAGAGATGATCTAAGACTGTAGTGAGCAGTATCAGTCACTGTTTAGCTCCCAGGCTTGTGATCTATGCTTGAGTTCTTTTTTCTATCAGTTTCTGAAGGGATGGTTTATCATTACCGAACCCTTGACTGATGAGTTGTTGAGTTTCCTGAGTGTGTGATTTACTTCTTTAAAGCAATTTGATTTCAGTTAAGCATCCATTTACTCTTGTATTTCTTAAAGCACTGTACTACTAGCATTACTCTGACGAATGAGCCTTGGATTGAGTCACTCTTTGTAATGACAAAACGCTCTCGGGTTGACATATTAATGTGAGGTGAATAGAGGTGAAAGAGACCCTTTTTATAGCTCTACATTTTGGCGCCGTTACCGGGGAAAGAGTGAAGCCATTTGTCTTTTTCAGAGTAGTGTACAAGCCTGCTAGGGAGGAGTTGGATCCTAAAAACGGAAGGTAAGAACCTACGTGCAGAGCATGTAAAAGACCTGCTCATTATCCGCTTTCCTAACATATTTGTTTTTGCTTGTTTGAATAGAAGTTCGTAGTTTATTTTTGAGTGCATGACTAAGCAGAAAAAACCAGAAAAAAATATCAAACCCCCATCCAAACCTGAAAAAGCTAAGGGGCCGGTGACCCTTGGCCGAACAACCTTCATAGACGAAATCTATAAGAAAACAGAGTCTCAACCATCAGTAGGTTTCAAGAAAAACACTTCTAAACCACCTACTAGTTCCCTTCAGGCCACAGGATCACCATCTATAGCCTGTGCTGAGGTGCATAGTCAAACTGAGGAGCAGGACTTTCAAGAAGTTGAAAATTCCACTCCAGAATTATTGCAGGAAGGGAACTCTAGCAACTTTTGTGAAGGAGAAGGAGAAACAGGGGAAACCGAGGAACCAAAATCTCCTCTTGAAACAAATAAGCCATTAGATAGCACAGATAAGGGGAGTGCCGCGAAAGTCATTGTTGAAGAGATTCAATCTCCTCAAACACCTGGTATTCCCATTATTCCGGATAAAGGAAGCGCTATTAAAAACATCCCTGTCAAAACCGTTCCCAACCAACCTAGGAATACCCTCCTAGATATCCCAGAAGGTTACTGGCATATATTCGATCCCATGGCTCAAAACCAACCAAACGCTCAAAACCAGCCAAACACTCAAACCTCTACATTACAATATCCTATAGTGGATTCTGTAGCAAATGCACCCATGAAAGCTATCCCTCTTCAACATATCCCCACATTTCATGGACTCACATCAGAGGATCTGGATGCATTCCTATTCGAATTCGATGTGTTATGTCGGGGGTACGATTACACCACCGATCCCCAAAAATTGAAATTATTCCCCTCTACATTGAAAGGGGCTGCCTTAAGATGGTTTATGGGGCTAGGTGGTGGGGTTATCAACAATTGGGATCAAATAAAAGAATCCTTCTTAAAGAAATACCAGGATTATTGTAGGTCTAGAGAATTAAAAGACGAAATATTTCAAATGATAGCCAGACCAAATGAAACATTAGAGGAGTATGTGGAACGTTTTCAGTATAATTTACAAAGATCTCCTTATGCATCGCTACCTTTACCTGATAATGTGTTAAAAAATGCATTAATGAGGGGCATGAAGGAACAATGGATTGAAACATTAAACATTATGGGCAAAGGGGATATTTATCAAGAGAATTTTACCGACATCCTTGACTTATGTATCAGAAGTTCGAGAGGCAGCACAAGAATAAAACCGACAGAATACGATCGGTCTGCAAGAAATAACAAAGTATCAGCAGAAGAAGTAACACGTGCAGAAATTGGAAATTTATTAGAAAATTTTAAAACTGATATTATGGGGACACTAACTACACAACTTGATATTGTGCAAGCTAAACAAAAGCAGCTAGAGGCAGAACAGAACATGGCAATCTTCTGTCCTCGTTGCAGAAAAAAACACAGCCACAAGGAGTGCCCTCTGGATAAAGTCCAAACATGCGCCATCTGTACAAAAGACCACCTTACGGAGAACTGCCCCTCACTTCCTGGATTGAAAGCAGTATATAAGGAAGCAGAAGAAGAACCAGAATCGGTGAATTCAATCAATCAGCGCCGCCCGTGGCAACCAAGACAACCTGGTATGTTTTCAGACCCAACCTCTTTCTTTCAAAACCCACAGTATAATGCTCAACAATATGGTATGTGGCAAAATCAATCTCAAACCCCATTTACAAACTGGTCACCACAATCATTTCCTTCTCCAAATCCATGGCTGAATCAAACAAGCCAAACTAGTTGGCCAAATTTCCCTTACACTCCACCATATTGGAAAAATGGCCCATATCCTTCACAATGGACCCCCTCTACTTCACAAAGTTCACCCTGGCAGACGAGCTGGCAAAGATCGATGTACCACCCAGCCGGAACGATTCCGCTCCCTCAACCTACTTTGCCAGCTTTACAACAAAATCCCCAGTCTAACTTGAGGCCGCAACTCCCAGCCCAACCCGATCCCAATCCAAACAACAGGCAGGTCCAATCTATTCAAATCATAGAATCACCAGAACCAGGACCTGATTTAAAAGAGTGCAACGACCTTCAGTTAAGATCTGGGCGTATAATTGAAACCGAGGGAGATAAAACAGTTCATATTGAAGATCAGTTACCCAGAGAACATCAGTCACAACAAGAGGATGTAAATAAGCAACAAACTCATAATCAAGCAACCACATCCTCTCCTCCGTTCCCAGAACGATTAGCCATACCTCGATCCATACAATACCCTGACTTTGACATTCTGGGAGAATTAAAAAACTTGTACATAAAAATTCCATTCCTCCAAGCTATTCAAGACATTCCCATATACGCCAAAACCATAAAAGAGTTGTGCATAAAGAAACCAAGGAGGAATATAACAAACAATCCAAGAGTCCAAGTAGTCGGCACCTTATCTGACCTATTGTCGGGAAGAGAAACACCCCTTAAATATGAAGACCCCGGGAATCCAATTATAACTATTCAAATTTATGGCCAGACCCTGCCTAATGCCTTAGTTGATTTAGGGGCTGCAATTAATATTTTAACAACCACAACTTGCCAAAAGCTCGGCATTACATCTGTAGAACCCACCTCTACTCTGTTAGAATTGGCTGACCGATCCGTGGTTAGACCAGAGGGCACTCTACATGATGTCATGGTCTCTGTAGAATCCTGGGAGTATCCAACTGATTTCCTGATAATTAATCCAAAAACCCGACTTGATGGACACCCGCTAATTTTAGGTAGACCTTGGCTCGCTACTGCCGATGCCTACATTGGCCGTCGGCAGGGAAATATGACCATAACCAGAGGACCAAATAGCAAAAATTTAGTTCTATATCCTCCAGCGCAGCCAAGTGTCACAATGATTAAAACGAATAAGCACCCAGTATCATATCTTACTGATAACATTAGATCTCCATTAACTATACAAGAGGCACTTGATTTCAAAGATCAAACAGAAGACGATGCCATTAACAATTTCATTACTCAAACTGAACCTCGCACACAATGTCACATGATAAAAGCAGAATTTGATAATGAGTTAGAAGAAGATCCCCTGAAAGATATTCATGATCAAATAATACCTGTCACTTCTGTTGCAAATAGTAAAACTGTGGAAATTGCACCGGGGAAAACTTTAATCATCAATGCTAATCTCACACCGAAACAAGAAACAAAGCTCATGCATCTGTTAACAAAATATCAAGAAGCATTTGCATGGGACTACCCTGATATGAAAGGAATTGATCCCCAGTTATGTACCCATCACATTTACATAGAAAAAGATGCCAGACCTGTGCGTCAGCCGCAAAGGAGACTTAATCCCCATCTAAAAGATGTTGTAAAAACTGACCTTCAGAAACTTTTAGATGTGAATTTTATCTACCCTATCTCTGACAGTAAATGGGTCTCTCCACTTGTGGTGGTACCAAAAAAGAATGGGAAATGGAGAATTTGTGTGGATTATAGGGAACTTAACAAAGCAACACAAAAAGATCATTTTCCTCTTCCTTTCATAGATCAAGTATTGGACACTTTAGCAGGGAAGAAGTTCTTTTCTTTCCTGGATGGCTTCAGTGGATACAATCAGATTCAGATTGCCCCTGAAGACCAGGATAAAACTACCTTTACTTGTCCTTGGGGAACATTTGCCTATCGAGTTTTACCTTTTGGCTTATGTAATGCTCCTGCCACATTTCATAGGGCTATCCTTAGTATTTTTGCAGATTTAATCAATGATGGACTTGAAGTTTACATGGATGACTTTACACCATACGGAGATGACTTCGATCCAGCTCTAGACACCCTAGAGAAAGTCCTACAACGCCGCATTGTTACTAGGCTTTGCTTAAGCAATGAAAAATGTTTTTTGATGATGACTGAAGGACTTATCCTAGGACACTATGTCTCAGCAGCCGGCATTCAGGTAGACCCGGCCAAAATCCAAATACTTTTGCTTATTCCCACTCCTACTACTCAAACAGAGGTACGCAGTTTTCTTGGATTTTCAGGTTATTATAGACGATTTATAGAACATTATTCGCACATTGCTGCTCTTTTATATGCACTGACTGGTAACGTTGATTTTCTTTGGACAGACAAATGTGACCATGCGTTCGAGGATCTAAAGAAGCTTGTATCCACAGCCCCAGTCCTTCGAGGACCAAACTGGGACCTACCGTTCCAGATATCATCTGATGCCTCAGATACAGCCATTGGTGCAGTCCTTGGGCAGGAAGAGGATAAAAAACCATATGCTATATATTACATCAGCAAAAATTTATCCCCCGCTGAATTGAATTACACTGTTACTGAAAAAGAATTTCTAGCTGTAATACATGCTGTCAATAAATTTAGACATTATATCACAGGCTACCCTGTCATCTTGTATACAGGTCATTCTGCTATAAAATATTTAGCAAATAAGCCTGTCACAAATGCCAGAGTAACTCGATGGTTAATCTTATTGCAGGAATTCGATATAACAATCAAGGACCGCCCTGGCAAAGAAAACCCTGTAGCCGATTTTCTTTCAAGGATACCAAAATCAAGCGATGTAGCAGCAGTGGAAGATCAATTTCCGGATGAACACCTGTTTGCTGTTGCTGTTCAAACGCCCTGGTATGCTGATGTTGCCAATTACCTTGCAGTAGGTAAATTACCAAAACATTTAACTCCTAATGAGCGTAAGCAGATTATTCAGTAAAGTTCTCGATTTTCGTGGATTGGAGGTTATTTGTTTCACACAGGAGCAGACATGCATATCAGGCGATGTGTTAGAGAGGATGAAATCTTTGACATCCTAAAAGCCTGTCACGATGGACCATGTGGGGGGCACTTCGCTGAGCGTAGGACTGGACATAAAGTATTGCAGACAGGATATTATTGGCCTACGATCTTCAAAGATGCAAAGAAGTTCGTCCAAGCCTGTGACAGTTGCCAGCGAGCAGGACGACCTGGTCAAGCTGATGAAATGCCTCTGAAACCACAGTTAGTCATTGAACCATTCGAACGGTGGGCTCTGGATTTCGTTGGACCCATCAACCCTTCATCAAATCAAAAAACATATATTCTGGTGGCAATAGAATATGTCACCAAATGGGTTGAGGCAGAAGCATTACCAAGAGCCACAGAGGACTCTGTCATACAGTTCCTGTTTCTTTTATTTGTCCGTTATGGCCTTCCTAGGGAAATAATTACAGATGGAGGACCACAATTTGTTGGGCATAAATTAGCTGCAACACTTAACAATTATCATGTCCAGCATAAGATCACTACTCCATATCACCCACAGGCGAATGGGCAGGTAGAAAGTAGCAATAAGATAATAGAATCAATCCCAACGAAAACTATTGCATCACACAGGCGTGACTGGGCTACCCGACTACCTGAAGCACTCTGGGCCTATCGAACCACATGGAGGAGCACCACTGGTTACTCACCTTATCAACTAGTGTTTGGAAAACAACCTATTTTTCCCATAGAATTCGAAATCCAAACACTGCGTACAGCACAAGAAGTTGGCCTAGACTTAACGGAGGCACAACTCAATCGACTACAGCAGATCAATGAATTAGACGAAATTCGGCTCTCTGCACTACAAAATACAGCATTAATTCAACAACAGCGAGCCAAATGGCATGATGCGCTCATTAAGAACAAAGTCTTCCACGAGGGAGACTGGGCTCTGTTATACGATTCTCGGTTTCAGGACTTCCCTGGAAAACTTCAGACTCGATGGTTGGGACCATACGAAATCCAGAAGGTACATGACAATGGAACTCTTACTCTAATCACTATTGACGGTTCTGGATATGCATTTAAGGTAAATGGTCACCGAGTCCGTCTCTACCGTAAACCACTTACTCGGAAATCCTTCTGCCAGCAGATACGCCGAGATACTGATCTGGAGATCTTAGGAGAGGAAGAGAAATCTTCCTCACCTGCAATTCATTAAGGGTCTATTTCTTTTTGCAATTTGTACATAAAGTTTTTTTGTTTCTGAGTGATTCTTGTACATAAGTTTGATTTGAATAATTCTTGTCATTTTGCTGTTCCTTTTTCTTCCACAAGTTTGATTTTTGCTCTTCTAATAGCATATGTGTGTTTTTATATTGGTTTTGCTTGTTCTGCTGTTCCTTTTCTAAAGGAACAACATTCGGATCTCTGCTGTTCCTTTTTCAGAAAAACGATATTGTTACGCTTATCGCTGTTCCTTTTGGTTACCACTGTTCCTTTTTCTTCAAAAAAAAAACAGCGTTCTTTTATTTCTGTGCTGACTTTTTCAACGGAATGGCATATGGAGTGTTTCGTATGATTGCCGTTCCTTTTCCCAAAAGGAACGGCATTTGCAGTTTTGTTCCTTTTTCTATTATCCATCGTTGTTACTTTTTCAACGGAACACCATTTGCATACTTTTGATCTCTTTGATGATTTAAATCGAGGATGCTTTTTCCCGTCTTCTTTCTAGTCTTCAAGCCTCAGCTATGCATTTATGCGATGAATATAAAGACACAACATACCGAAATCTGCAAACCATAAATCGCTCTATCTATAAGGCTCTGCATTAATAAAAGGACAGATGGAAAGACATACTTATTTCTTACCTTTTGTGACATGGTTTTACTAATTTTGCCCTGATTGGTTATCTTTATCATGCTGATTCCCTTAAAAATCTTTTTATTAATATTTGGGAATAAGGGCAAAGAGTTTAAATCTTCCTATTGAAATAATAAGACTTCTTCCACCATTCCTACTCTTAAGGAGTGCTGAACCACCCTTTGTGTATAAATAAGGAAAAAGAAAAAACATGTCAAATGTCAAATGCAGGATAGGGGGTCTCATTGAGAGCCAGCCTACCATGATCATGATGAGGGAAGTGAAGTGGCATTCCCATTCTGGCCACCACACCAAGGATATGGTCCAAAAGGTGTATCAAAATAAACAAACCTTGGAACAGGAGGTCTCATTAAGAGCCGGCCTGCCCACGTTTCGCTCTTTCCTCGTGAATGGCATTATGGTTAACTGGTCACCAAGCCAGCATAATGGTCTACATTCTGACATAATAATAGTCCCAAGTATACACACAGGATCATGGTTCCGGGGGTGAAAAACAACTCTGCCAAGGTTATGGACACCTGTTGGCAGCAGAGTAATGTTAATGGTATCGAAGTCACCTTACTTACGCCAATAGGTAAGATATTAACACTCTTTTGTTTCTTTATCCTAGGCATTAATCACATGTTATTTCCCGATTTATACACCGCATGAATATTTATCATTACCAATCATGGCAACGGAGGTGACCATGACCGCTTAAGATTGGCAAGTACGATACATGCCCTATCCATCAGCCTCAAATCATAACACAGTAGCCTCTTATATAACACGCGATCCATCCTCCGCCTCGATTTCGGTAATCTGTTGTCCTTTTCCAACATGGCATAAATCCACATGCTGTTCCTTTCTGACTTGATTGCAAACTGGGTGCCGCTCCTTTATTTGCCGGCTGGGACAGCCTATCACACTGCGGGGGGGGTTAACCTCATCATTCCCTATATTACGTGTCAATTCACCATTCGAAACAATTAGTTTACGACGGTTTGGCATGGTTTCACGGCATGGCATATTTTTATTTTTATTTTTCGCACAATTTGTTTTTGCTGCACTGTTGCATACTCTGTGTTTTCTTTCGCGAAACCTTGCTCTCTGTGTTTCAAACCGAAAACGTTTTTTGCTGTTCCATTTAGAAATCACAGCGAAATCATGGGGGGAAAGGCAATTCGTAGTGAGCCTCAACAGCTAACGATCTCTGCTGCTGCCCGAGAAATCCTGGAAAGGGCAGGATGGTTGAACTATTTAAATCGCTTACAGGAGGGTAATGAGACAGTAGCAATGGAGTTCTTGCAGAATTTACAAGATGACCACTCCATAGTAAGAGGGAAACGAATAGCGGTCACTGATGCCATAATTGCAGAAGTCTCAGGACTACCAGCTACCGGACCGGTATGGACATTCAAAAAGGAACGATTACAGAAGGTCATCGACATCTTCCAAGATGAAGGCCAGCATTTGACAATCAAAGGGAAAGGAATTTTGCCAGCGACCCTAGGCAAACCCTGGACAGAGCTAGCAAGAATAATACAGAGCTACATTACTTGCGAAGGAAGAAAAGACGTGGTAAGACCACGACACCTTAAACTTTTAGCTGTTCTAAAACAGAAATGCTCTGTGAATTTACCAGCACTCTTAAATTCGTCATTACATGATGTTGCACAAAGTATGAAAAGGGCACAGCACGTAGAGGCAATTGTTAGTCACCACGGGTTAATTCGACTTGTTGTTAGTTATAGTCTTACCCAGCAGCAGAGCAGCTGGGAAAGACTCATTGCACTGATTGAAGGGAAATCGACAGAACCATCCATGAGACACAGACGTTCTATAAACACACCAGAACAACAGGCAGAACGCGGAGAAAATGTTGCTAGTACATCGCAGCAACCAGAATTACAACAAGAATCCGCAAAGCGAAAGCATGTAGTTGGTTCACCCGAGCAACCAGAGGAACCCAGGAAATCAGCTCGGTTAGCTCAGATGAGAGGAAGCATAAATAAACCCAGGAAGTCAGCCCGGTTGGCTCGAATAAGGGGAAGGCTGGAACAGCTTCAGGAAGGCACCAGCCAACCAATAATAATTGAAGATGAGCAACCCGAAGAAGAAGTACCCGAGCCTGCGGGAATAGAAAAAGAAGCAGAAACTGAACAGGAAGAAGAAATGGGACAGCAGGAGGGGCCCTGACCCAGGTTCGTAGTTAAGGTTAACCAACAAAACCCTCTTACTATTGGCCCTTTCGGCAGATCCATTTCCAACTACCATGTAATAGGTATTAATCCAAAAAATGGCCAAACATATGAACCCATTCATTCTAGGTCTTCTCATTCCAAACCTCCATCCACATGGATAGGTGTTTGCACGGGTATCCATGACCATAGAAAAGCTCTGTTGGTCGGGTAGCAGGTGGATCAAAGTGTAGATTCATCATTTTTTTTCATTCCTCCTAGTCTTTAAAAAATCCCTTGTGCGTATCCCACCAATGCGTTGGGTTCGCGCGCATGGCCAGATCAAGTGCCCAGATCCTTCATTCTTCTGGGACAACCTTTTCCATTTTTTCCAAAAATACTACAACACTATTACAACCTTCAAAATAGGTTAATTCTCTTATATTTGAGGATATTTATCAGAAATTTTTAGTGATCTTGAGGCAACGCAACGCAAAAACATCCTGCAACCGATTCTGCCAATTCTCCATCATTAGGGGAATTTTTAGGTCTAAAATGGGCTTCATAAGGAAATTATAAAATAATTCTCCCCATCCGAATCTGAGAAGCATGAGCTATCCTTCTCCCAATTCAACATTCCATCAATTGTACGATTGATCTAATCCTCGTCCCGCATAGTTGGGTTTTAGATATGGTCGACATCATATCCTTCGCACATTGGCTCTATGTATATTTCTCCTTCTATCGGATCCAGTGGTACTATCACCCGCGTACATCATTTTCAAAGATCATGCTTCTACGCTTTAAGTTGATGATTCCTCCCATATCGATGGCCCAATCCATCCCTGACAACGTAGGGTAGGGGTCTCCATCAACCAAAATTTATATCACTTCAAAATATGCTCATACCTTTGCTCCACCAATATCTACTAGAACCTATATAATTCTTCCAAGTGGAATGATCTTCTGCTGTTTGGCCATGCATAGCTGAATGGTGGACCATTCCATCTTTGGTTCTCCCATCGTCTGCCAGGTTTTCTCAGGTAGCCATTTTCATCAGACCCTAAGTCCATGATGACCTGATCCATCTCATATTCCCCAATTCTCACAGTCATACACATCTCTTGACCAGTTCTCTTCTTGTTCTTATAGACATTGCTCATTGCCTTAGTCTCAGTTCGAGGCAATTCTTTGTCTGCGCAACTTTCAATCAGGGCTGAAGATTGTCTACTGCTTTCTTATTGCGCAATAACTTAATATAGGCTTGTAGGAATGGTTTGAATTCATCATCAATTTTTGATTCCATGATAGAATTCGACGTGGACGCCCCTGCAGCAACAAAATCCTTCCTTGCTTCAATAAAAGTCTCCTTTTAGTTATGCAGGTTGAGTCCTTCCTTCTTGTTAGAGGCTTTTATGATGAATGGCTCAACATCAACCTTCTTTTCCTCATCAAACTTCTTTTCCTCATCTCCTCTGATGGAAACACCACTAATTGTAATTATGTTTACACTTGGATCATCATCACACGATTATGCTATAACCATTTGTATGTTTTTCATAGGTGTCTGCTATTGATTTTCCTGAATTATAGCAATAAGAACATGACAGTCTTCAATTACATGATCAAATTGTCTACAGTACCTTCAAGATTGTCCTGCAAGGTTTGGGAAGTCATGCGCATAGTGTCCAATGTCTCCATAGTTATAACAAATTAATTTTCCTCTTCCATGACCTGCACTTCCACCACTCCCCCCTCCCTTTCCTCTTGTTGGGGATCCTCGACGTCTAGAGGGATATGCTGGTGAATATGGGTTTGCCTACACTCTATAGTATCACTATCCATCATTAGGTTGAATGTGCAGCAGTGGTGCTCATCGTGACCAAATGAAGAGAAAAACCTGCGCCATTGCTGCTTCAACTCTATCATATAGCTTTCCAAATTAGGGAAATGGTCTATATCATGTCGTCCTGCTACCCTACAATCATCGCACCATAGTTTGGGAGTACCACTTGGCCCAGCAACATCGCTGGGGTATAGTTTATTTGGCCCTCCTGCTTGCATGTAATTTGAGAATAAATTACACTAATCTTTGGTGTGCCCAGAACCCTTTCAACGTATGCAAAAGACATTTGCGCCAACTTCATTTCCCCTATCTCTGCATAGGTTTTGAATCTCCAAGTGAATTGCCTCCAATTGATTTTGGATTTTCAGAGTTCCAAATTGATCATTTTCCCTAAGCACAACTTCTAGTTTCATAGCAACTTCCAGAGCTTCGGCCTGAGAATCGATCTTCTTCTAATTCATAGGCCTACGAAGATGTTGCAAGAGCATGGAAATAAACCATTCCTTATGTTTCTTGTCATCATAGATAACTCCTCTCTCATTGATGGTGCACTTCAACCATTGATCATCCACCCAAAAATATTCATTTGGCTCTTGTTTGATATCTTTTAACTCTGTCACTCACTGCAAGTAGGAATTCGGCTTCTTGAATTGATGTTTCAATTCATCCTTAATATGCACAACAGTGGGGTCAACGTGTTATGTCCGATATTCCATAAACCAATCTAATGCACGACCTTCAAAGTTCATAGCCAACTGTGATCTTTTGACAACATCAGTGTTAAAATTTTGTGCAATCCATACTGCATTGGCAATAAACCACAGCCTATCCATGTCCTCATCTCCCACACCCTTGAAGGTGGATATCTTCATATGCGTAGCCATATCACCTTTAGGAGGTGGTGGTGGTGGGGTAGGAGATGTCTTACCCCTATGTGAGTCCGACTACAGAGTAGCAGGAGTTCTACGTTCGGTGTGCGTAGCCTTAACGCTCTCTATATCACTGCCAGACAAGTTTCTTAGAGGGCTTTATATAGATCTGTCTCCTCCCTGATTAACCCACTAATATTTTCCAATGTGTGTAGTGATTTCTAGCCTATCTGGGGTCATTCACTCAGTGTGGCTACAAAAATCACCCTTTTCACACAATAACATGTGAATTAGCAGAGGCAAATAGCATATGAATTTATCTCTTAGTCCCTTGAAGAACCTCCTTTCAGGGTTAGAATACGACACAAACTGATCTACTAAAAATAATGTCATGAACCCACCCAAGATTCTTTCAACCTAGTGATCTTCAGTCCGAGTGATGGAATTATCAGTCTACTCTAATTGTTAGATCAACTCAGGTGTCCACTAAGTGATATTATTGTCCTTCCAGCAGGTTTGCAACCCATCTAATCTTGACAACCACTCCTGTAATTCATGCACAAAAGTTACAAAGAAGATCTTGTGAACCTCTGTGAAGATATACTTCTATTTCCAATCTTCAACAAACAACTTCTTACTTATGTTTTCCTTAAGGGAAAATTCTTGAATCTACTTCTCAAACTAGTCTTCTAATTCAAGATTTGATGGCCACCAAATCACCCAATCTCTCTCAAAATGATCCTGGTCCTAGAAACAAAACCATTTGTTGGCTTGAGGGGTCCTAACCCAGGTTCGTAGTTAAGGTTAACCAAAAAAACCCTCTTATTACTGGCCCTTTCGGCAGCTCCATTTCCAGGTACCATGTAGTAGGTATTGATCCAACGAATGGAGAAACATATGAACCCATTCATTCTAGGTCTTCTCATTCCAAACCTCCATCCACATGGATAGGTGTTTGCACGGGTATCCATGACCATAGAAAATCTCAGTTGGTGGGGTAGCAGGTGGCTCAAAGTGTAGCTTCATAATTTTTTTGCATTCCTCCCAGTCTTTAAAAATTCCCTTGTGTGTATCTCACCAATGCGTTGGGGTTGCGCACATGGCCAGATCGAGTGCCCAGATCCTTCATTATTCTGGGACAACCTTTTGCATTTTTTCCAAAAATACTACAACACTATTAGAACCATAAAAATAGGGTAATTCTCTTATCTCTTAGGAGATGCATGAGAAATTTTTAGTGATCTTGAGGCAGCGCAACATAGAAACATCCTGAAACCAATTCTGCCAGTTCTCCATAATTAGGGGAGTTTTGAGGTCTAAAATGGGCCTCATAAGGAAATTATAAAATAATTCTCCCCATCTGAATCTGAGAAGCATGAGCTATCCTTCTCCCAATTCAATATTCCATCAGTTGTAGGATTGATCCAATCCTCGTCCCACGTAGTCGGGTTTTAGATATGGTCGACATCATCTCCTTCGCACATTGGCTCTATGTATATTTCTCCTTCTACCGGATCCAATGGTACTATCACTCGCGTACCATATTTTTCAAAGATCATGCTTCTATGCTTTAAGTTGATGATGCCTCCCATATCAATGGCCCAATCAAGCCCTAGCAACGTAGGGTAGGGGTCTCCATCAACCAAAATTTACATCACTTCAAAATATGCTTGTACCTTTACTCCAGAAATATCTACCAAAACCTATATAAGTCTTCCAAGTGGAATGATCTTCTGCTGTTTGGCCATGCATAGCTAAATGGTGGACCATTCCATCTTTGGTTCTCCCATCATCTGCCAGGTTTTCTTAGGTAGAACATTTGCATCAGAACCTAAGTCCATGATGACCTGATCCATCTCATATTCCCCAATTTGCACAGTCATGCACATCTCCTGACTAGTTCTCTTCTTGTTCTTATAGATATTGTTCGTTGCATTAGTCTCAGTTCGAGGAAATTCTTTGTCTACGCAGCTGTCAATCAGGGCTTGAAGATTTTCTACTACTTTTTGATTGCACAATAAATTAATATAGGCTTGTAGGAATTGTTTGAATTCATCATCAATCTTTGATTCCATGATAGAATTCGATGTGGATGCCCTTACAGCAGCAAAATCCTTCCTTGCTTCAATAAAAGTCTCCTTTTCATTATGCAGGTTGAGTCCTTCCTTCTTGTTAGAGAATTTTATGATGAATGTCTCAGCATCAGCCTTCTTTTCCTCATCTCCTCCGGTGGCAACACCACTTCGTGTAATTATGTTTACACTTGGATCATCATCGTGCGATTCTGCTATAACCATTTGTATGTTTTGCGTAGGTGTCTGCTATTCATTTTCCTGAATTCTAGCAATTAAAACATGACAATATTCAATTACATGATCAAATTGTCTACAGTACCTTCAAGATTGTCGTGCAGGGTTTGGGCAGTCACGCGCATAGCAACGTCTCCATAGTTATAACAAATTAATTGTCCTCTTCCATGACCTGCAACTCCACCTCTCCCCCCTCCCTTTCCTCTTGCTAAGGATCCTCCACATCCAGAGGGAGATGCTGGTGAATATGGGTTGGCCTGCACTCTATAGAGGTTAGCATTGTCCATCATTAGGTCGAATGTGTGGCAGTGGTGCTCATCGTGACCAAATGAAGAGAAAAACCTGCACCATTGCTACTTCAACTCTATCACATAGCTTCCCAATCGAGGGCAATGGTCTGTATCATGTCGTCTTGCTACCCTAAAATCATTGCACCATAGTTTGGGAGTACCACTTGGCCCAGCAACATCGATGGGGTGCAGTGGATTTGGCCCTCCCGCTTGCATGTAATTTGAGAATAAAGTACACTAATCTTTGGTGTGCCCAGACATTAGGGGAATTTTGAGGTCTAAAATGAGCCTCCTAAGGAAATTATAAAATAATAGTGGAAATAATCAAATAATATTTGATGACATCATCAAATTTTAGAGGGAAAAATGAAAAAACTACTTTTTCAACTCATATTTTCGACTTATCTCCCAAAGTTTTTACTCAAATTTCGAGCGGAGCACTCGTTGGATGCGAAATTTAATTCCTCATCCAAGGAGTACCCATGTTTCATACTTTCGATGGGTTCTACTACACAACAAATAAGAAATACTTGAAAAACGTGATTGTAATAACGTTTTTTTTTTTATGTATTTCTCATTTTTCATGTAGCAAGGTTCATCGAAAGTATGCAACATGGGTACTCTTTGGATGATGAATTAAATTTCGCATCCAACGAGCACTCCCACTTGAAATTTGAGTAAAAATTTTCGGAGATAAGTTGAAAATACGAGTTGAAAAAGTAGTTTTATTATTTTATTATTTTCTAATGATTTTACCCTTTTATTTAAAAAATGGTAAATCATCCCCCATGGTTGACATCATCATCTTGAATCCTATTGGTTGTTATAAAGTTTATTTTTGTTGTACATTTTTCTTAGGAGGCCCATTTTAGACCTCAAAATTCCCCTAATGACCCTTTCAACGTATGCACCAGACATATGCGCCAACTTCATTTCCCTTATCTCTACGTAGGTTTTGAATCTCCAAGTGAATTTCCTCCAATTGATTTTGGATTTTCAGAGTTCCAAATTGATCATTTTCCCTAAGCACAACTTCTAGTTTCATAGCAACTTCCAAAGCTTCGGCCTGAGAATCGATCTTCTACTGATTCACAGGCTTGCAAAGATGTTGCAAGAGAATGGAAATAAACCATTACTTATGTTTCTTATCGTCGTAGATAAATCTTCCCTCACTGATGGTGTGCTTCAACCATTGATCAGCCTCCCAAAAAGATTCATTTGGGTCTTGTTTTATATCTTTTAACTCTGTCACTCACTGCGAGTAGGAATTTGGCTTCTTGAATTGATGTTTCAATGCGTCCTTAATCTGCAAAATAGTGGGGTCAACGTGCTGAGTCCAATATTCCATAAACCAATCTAATGCACGACCTTCAAATGCCATAGCCAACTGCGATCTTTTGACAACATCAGTGTTAAAATTTTGTGCAATCCATACTGTATTGGAAATAAACCAATGTCTATCCATGTCCTCATCTCCCACGCCCTTGAAGGTGGATAGCTTCATATGCGCAGCCATATCACCTTCAGGAGGTGGTGGTGGTGGGGTAGGATATGTATTACCCCTGCGTGAGTCTGACTGCAGAGTAGCAGGAGGGCTACCTTTGGCACACATAGCCTCACCGCTCTCTATATCACTACCAGGCGAGTTTCTTAGAGGGATGTATATAGATCGGTCTCCTCTCTGATTAACCCACTAATAATTTATGATGTGTGTAGTGATTTCTAGCCTATCTGGGGTCATTCACTCAGTTTGGCTACACAAAACACCCTTTTCACACAATAACATCTTAATCAGAAGAGGCAGAGAGCTTATGAATTTACCTCTTAGTCCTTTGAATAACCTCCTTTCAGGTTCAGAATACGACACAAACTGATCTACTACAAATTATGTCATGAACCCACCCAAGATGTTGTCAACCCAGTGATCTTCAGTTCAGGTGATGGAATTATCAGTCTACTCTAATTTTTGGATCAACTCAGGTGTCCACTGAGTGATATTATTGTCCTTCTAGCAAGTTTGGAACCCATCCAATCTTTACAACCACTCCTGTAATTCATGCACAAAATTTAAAAAGAAGATACCGTGAACCTCTGTGAGGATATACTTTTATTTCCAATCTTCAACAAACAACTTCTTACTTCTATTTTCCTTAATGGAAAATTCTTGAATATGCTTCTCAAACTAGTCTTTTAATTCAAGATTTGATGGCTGCAACATCACCCAATCTCTCTCAAAATGATCCCGGACCCAGAAACAAAACTGTTTGTTGGCTTGAGGGGTCCTGACCCAAGTTTGTAGTTAAGGTTAACCAACAAAACCCTCTTACTACTGGCCCTTTCGGCAATGGCCTACTTGTGCAGGTCAAAGTATCACCTGAAGTAGTATGGGGGGATGCTGGAACCAGGTTTCCACACCCTGAGAGAGAATTAAAAATGTGGGTTTCTTCAGATCTAAAAAAATAGTGGTCTGACCTTCGCAATAGAAGCCCTAACCAGAAACCCTAACTAGGAATATTTAGGTCTGTTTACGCAGGTTATCCTGTGCACACACATATAAAGGTCTCATAATCCTTTAAACAACCTTAATAAATAACATTCAAGTTCAATAGCAATAGATCTACTAATTTAACATTCATCTAAGGCAGAAGACAGTTGCACAACCAATCCAAACACAGATAACATAGTAAATGGAAATAACATGCAGAAATAGAATATAAGGCAGAATATAGATGCAATTTATACTTAGATTTCTTTGAGAAAATTCCTTTATTCATTCATAGTTCATATCGTCCTTAAAATACTTTCATTCAACCCGTGCACATAGCTAGCGGGGTCCGCACACAACAAGGCTAAGGTCTCCGAGCACACAGCGAGTAGGAGCCTTCTAAACCCAGATAAGTTCACCTTCAACTCAGAAAATTATATCAAAACTTAGTTTAGACTACTACTGCTTTTCTTCTCGACTCGATCTAGACTCTTATTTTTATCTTTAGCCTGAGCTCATCTAAGGTCTGAAAATTGTGGTTTGCGGCCCCTAGTTCTACCCTTTTGACCTTTACAAATCATGAGGGGCTTTGACCCACCCCAAAGCCCCTTTACCTATGCTTTTCTTAGCGTACATGACCTAACTTACAAAAAATACTATATTTTTATCCAAAATTTTGGCCCTAAGGGACCCCGCTCCAACAATGGATGTCAATTTATTCGATGTTCCATAATCCCTGTCTCTCATTTTTTTGGACATCATTGTTTTTCTCAGTATCCACTAATGCATCATCAAATACATGCCTCAATATTGGATCATAATGTATGGCAAATATCTATTTTGGGTCCAAAAAATATTCATAGAAAAATACATGAACGATTACATGCATATATTATGCGTATGTTATAACAATTTTATTGATGAATAAACACATGTATATATTCACAATAAACAATGTATTAATATATTATTGATCACTACCACTTCTAATTCATTGAGTTAAAGAAATACCCACTCACAATGAATTGGTAGAACATAAGGCTCCTTATCCTCCGGTATGAACTTTGAGGAATCTATAGAAAAAAATAAACTATGGGTATCATGTCTTCGTGTCCTGTCAAATGCTTCATACCATCTACCCTTTAAAATACAACATTTAAAAGAGAGGTAATCCAACTAAATACTTGTATTTTCCCAACATATTGTAGATTCCCTTCAATAACATTCTTATCTTCTGAGCTTGTTTAACTTAATTGCTTGAATTCGACCATGATGCCACAATCTAAGGATTTCCTCTTTACATATACATGTTTTACATGATAATGTCGACCATATGCCCACATTGCTGGATATTTCCTTGCCTATGAAGGACCATTTATTTCAATTAAAAAAAATATAATGACGAATATTAAAATAGTTAATAGTGTCAAAACTATAAGTAAACAACATTACATAAAATTCCAATTGTACCTTTCTTTCACGTCCTCTAGACATATTTATTTCATATTTTGTTATGTTTGAATCTATACCTGCATCTTCTATTTTATTTTGAATTTTTTCAGTAACCCATTCTAATGTGAAATATTTGGCCCATTCCCTTTGCAGTTCAATGGGAAATGGGGTATTCCTTGGGTTCGATCTCTTAAATTGTCTCCTTGCTTCTAACACTTCTCACTTTTTATCATACAAATAAATTCACTTGTTCATAAAGTCCATGTGTTATAGAATGCAATTAACGAGTATAGCACTTTTGTCTACACCTATTACATGTCAACATGCTTATTTCAAACTCCAAAGGCCGTGTTGTTAATTTGAAAAATAAATTACATATTAAATTAATTATCACAATAAAAAAACTACAATGATCATGAATTCACTTACTAATTTCTACTTGAACACCATTATAATGTGGTTATTCTCCATCAATAATATCTAATGCCCGTTCTTCATCCCAGAATCATGGCCCATCTTGGAAATAATTACCAAGGAAATGACATAGGAAGAAAAATTATTCATTCAACACATACCCTTTGGCCATGCAACCCTCTGGATGTGCCTTTTGTGAGATATGTCTTTTTAGAGTTTTCATATACCTCTCAAAGAAAAACATCCACCTCGTTGATGCGACACCAGCCAATTCAATGTCATTGACTAGGTGTTTAAGTAAATGGACTTGTAGGTCCATGTAACTTGTAGGGAGCTCCTTCTCAAATACACATATAATTTCTGCAATTTACTTCTTCTATTTTGGCACTTCACATTCGTGGATCTCCTTGGATGTCACCCACATAATATAAGAATACTAAATTAGTATGAACCCTTAGGAAAACATAAAAATGCAATATAATATCTCTATGTCTCTCACACATTAAAATTCCATACCACATATCTTGAAAATGTTCACAACTGACTTATGGCATTCCTCAATTCAATGGTAATACATGAATCCCCCCTAATTTCCAATGGAATGATATGATGTCAAATATTTTTATCAAAAATCATCATTAGTTATTTTTGTCACAAAATATAATATCAGAATATATTTAGTACATGATCAATTTTACTAATAAATTTTAAATTATGATATATAATACCTTCATAGAAATATGAAAATCATGTGTTTTAATTCCTGTTATATGCCCATCAATTGTAAAATATTTATTTAAAAATGACCCATATCTAATAGGTGTCCTTATTGAGTGTATGCATTTTTTTAGTTGGTGTAGCTCTTTATTTTTCAAAATCCATGGAGCTTCTACATATTTTTCATTTTTCATGTTTGGCCACAAATGTTTTCTATCAAATTTGGTACGCGAAAGAGAAATATCTCTCCTCGAAGAAAATTTGTCCTTATCTTTGCTTTATATATGTCAAAAAATTGAATCTGTAACATTTTTGAAGATTTGACTGTGTTAGTGTCAGCCTTTGCAGCTTTCCTTCAGTGATCAAACATGCTCTTACAAAGTGATTTTAAGGTTTCAAGGTCAAATTTTGTCACTTCAATGAGTTTTCAAGCAAAATTTGGTCACTAGGCATTAGGTCTAGGGTTTGTTTTCACTCTTTTCAAAGTTGTCCAAATGTCGGTCCATGGCACCATTCAGCTGAGTGTACCATCATTCAGAGGGTTTTCATCATCATGTCAAGTTCCATTGGGTCATTTTACAGCTTGTTCATGCTTTAGTTGTGCCTAGGTAAGGTCCATTTCCCTCTCCTAGGGTTTTGGAGGTAATTTCTCTTGGATGGTCAAATCATTAGAAAAACTCATATCCTGATGTTCATACACCTTCCCCTATCATTAATGTACCTTATTAAACACTTCCCATCACTGAGATCCCCCAAATTCCTCATTTTTGCACAAACCCTAGTTTCTTGCCACAACTTGGCAATTTCTAGGCTAGGCCTATTTTTTGCCCTTTTGGACCCCTTCCCCTCACTCAATCTCTGAGATTCCACTTTCCCCTGCTTCCTAACATCCCTCCCTACTTCCCAAAATTTCCCCAAGAATTTAGAAGCCCCTTATCCCCTTCATTTCGTTTCATTTCGACAAAATCCCTTGTTTCACACATTGGGATAGGTTGGACTCTTGGGAAAAGTTTGGCACACTATTGTACATATTTTCTACATTTTGGCTAAGGAAAGATAAGAGGTTTTGCAGCACCTGTTGGGATTCTTGTGGCTTTCAGTTTTGATGGTGTTTTCTCTCAGTTATTTGTAAGTTCTTTAATTTTTAATGTATGCCATTCCCTTCTTTTTCTTCTGAAACTAAATGAATGAGTAAATGAGGTAGAATCCATTGATTCCAGTGCTCTGCCTTTGAATTTGTTTAGTTTTATATGTTTTCGCCAGTTTGGAGAGGATCCTGGTTCTCCCTTGCCCTCTTCAGCTCCTTATCATTCTGATCCATCCATACACATAATTAAAAGCATCAAGACTACTGCCTACCTTGCCCCAATTCGAATTCTGCAAAGTTTTGGCCTCATCCCCGAGCCCAAAATTGTTTTTCCCATTTTCCAACAAAAACCCAAAAATTTAAATCAAACTTTCCTATCTCTTTACTAGCCTAAAATTAGTATCAAATTTGAGTCATCTTAGCCCCTTTGAAATTTTTTTGCCGAGATAGACCCGGAGAGAGCCCTCTTCTGTCCTCGTAGGGCTAGCTACGAGGCTAAGTGTGGTTTGATGTAGCCTTGAGTTTTACCTTACTTCAGCCTAAGGTAGATTTGAGCGCTAACATAGTGGCGACCATACTGGGGAAAAATCTCAATGGTTTGCTTGTTGATGTGTTTTTTTCATGAGTCTTAGACGGAGTCTGAAGTCACGCCAGGTAGCTTTCAAAACGCTTTTTCCATGCATAAGCGGAAGTAGATAAACACTGCTTCAGTCGATCTCCGGTTAGCTTGTGAATGCAACACTCGATTTGCAAATTACCCCAGTATACTTATTTGTTCTAGACCTTTGGATGATTGAGTCTAGAAGTCGATAGGCTGAAAATAACCCATTGTGTTCCTTGAATTTTTCTTGAGTAGATCAATTTTCTTCAAAGCCTTTGGATCAAATCACGATCCGTCGCCTCAGAGTATATGAAAACCTTGTTGAGACTTCTCATATTCAGATTTTTCAGCCCTCGAAAGCCATTGATTTTCAGTTAGGATAAGGGAAGAGGTCTACATGTGATCTTAAATGATGAGGTGATACGTACCATTTTTGTTTTGAATCATTTCGAGTTTTGAGGGTAAATTTATAATAATCTTAAATAAAGCGACTATAAAAATCAACAATCTCTCAAATTGTTAATGTTGAGGATGAGGAAGTGATAATGAAATTCTTGAAAGCGGCACATCAGTTTATTACGAATGAAATTGAAGGTCAGATTACAGATGAAGGCATAGGAGATGAAATACATGATTTAATGATGCAAGAGGATTCTGTACCCTTTTTTTTCGAAGCATTCCAGTTTATAAGGCAGAATCTTCGTAATATATCTCAAGGAAAAGATGAACAACCAGTAGGATGTCATACAGCTTCAAGGGATACAGTGCAACAGTCTTCTGAAGTTTTTGATGATCCTATTGCTCGTGTGTTGGATGATGTTTGCTGTAAAAATTTTCCTTCATTAGCTAACCATGTGCCGGAAAAGAATGTTGATGATAATATTATTCAAAGGTCGCCTTCATTCTCTTGTTTAACATATTTTTCATTACAAAGCCCTCATCAAGGTTTGCAGTCATATGAGGAGATTGATGAAGGAGAATTGTGTTCTATTTGTAATCAGCAACAGTGTTTGGTTATTCACAAAATTCAAGATCCTTTTGGCAGCTTGCTGCAATCACCAAAGAAAGACAACATAGAGGTGAGAAAAATTTTAAGATTAAGGTATGGAGATTATCTGGATCAGAGCAGTGATGTGTTAATGGAAATCAGTAGCTATGTGTATGAAGATCCTTTCGCAGTATTCTTGAAGTCATCCAATCAATTCATGCTTTGCAAGTTTATCAGCAGTCAGCTTGAGTTCAAATTTCCATGGGATTTGCCTTTCGATTCTTTACTTTTCCTGCGCATCAGAAAGCACTTGCAGAGAATTAAGATATCAGCCAGCATGCTTACATGGTTGCATTGGCTATTCCATTTCACTTGATCAGGTGGTGAAAAGAACAATTAGAGTAGGTTGTATCGAATAAGCTCTACTTTGAGCATATTTTCCAGCTTGTCAGTTGTGTTTAAGTATCGAGTCAATTTTTAAGAGTTGAGTCAGTTTAAGTCAAAGTGTCAGTCAAATAAATTCATTCTTGAGTTTTTTTGTCAAATAATGGATTCCATGGCCCAATGGACGAAGGCACTGGTCTGTTCTCCCAAAGATCTGTCGTTCTTGGCACCTCCAAGGAGCTACCATCCCCATTGGATCCAATGTTAGTGTCAGCCTTGGCAGCTTTCCTTCAGTGATCAAACATGCTCTTACAAAGTGATTTTAAGGTGTCAAGGTCAAATTTTGTCATTTCAATGAGTTTTCAAGCAAAATTTGGTCACTAGGCATTAGGTCTAGGGTTTGTTTTCACTCTTTTCAAAGTTGTCCAAATGTTGGTCCATGGAACCATTCAGCTGAGTGTACCATCATTCAGAGGGTTTTCATCATCATGTCAAGTTCCATTGGGTCATTTTACAGCTTTTTCATGCTTCAGTTGTGCCTAGGTAAGGTCCATTTCCCTCTCCTAGGGTTTTGGAGGTAATTTCTCTTGGATGGTCAAATCATCAGAAAACTTGTATCCTGATGTTCATGCACCTTTCCCTATCCTTACAGTACCTTATTAAATACTTTCAATCACTGAGATTCCCCAAATTCCTCATTTTTTCACAAACCCTAGTTTCTTGCTACAACTTGGCAATTTTCTAGGCTAGGCCTGTGTTTTTCCCTTTTGAACCCCTTCCCCTCACTCAATCTCTGAAATTCCACTTTCCCCTATTTTCTAACATCCCTCCCTACTTCCCAAAATTTTCTCAAGAATTTAGAAGCCCCTTATCCCCTTCGTTTCGCTTCATTTCGACAAATCCCTTGTTCCACACATCGGGACAGGTTGGACTCTTGGAAAAAGTTTGGTAAACTATTGTACATATTTTCTACATTTTGGCTAAGAAAAGATCAGAGGTTTTGCAGCACCTGTTGGGATTCTTGTGGATTTCAGTTCTTGATGGTGTTTTCTCTCAGTTTATTGTAAGTTCTATCATGTTTAATGTATGCCATTCCCTTCTTATGCTTCTGAAACTAAATGAATGAGTAAATGAGGTTGAATCCATTGATTTCAGTGCTCTGCCTTTGAATTTGTTTAATTTTACATGTTTTCGCCTGTTTGGAGAGGATCCATGTTCTCCCTTGCCCTCTTCAACTCCTTTTCATTCTGATCCATCCATACACTTAATAAAAAAGCATTAAGAATATTGCCTACCTCGCCCCAACTCGAATTCTGCAAAGATCTGGCCTTATCCCCGGACCCAAAAAATTGTTTTTCCCATTTCTCCAACAAAAACCAAAAAAATCAAAATCAAACTTTCCTATCTCTTTACTAGCCTAAAATCAGTATTCATTGTTCATTATAAGTCATCTCAGCCCCTTTGAAGATCCTTTGCCGAGATAGACCCGGAGAGAGCCCTCTCCTGTCCTCGTAGGGCTAGCTACGAGGATGAGCGTGGTTTGATGTTGCCTTGAGTTTTACCTTATTTCAGCCTAAGGTAGATTCGAGCGCTAACAGACTGGGATCTAATAAGTGAGATATTAATATATCCTTTCAATATGGGAGCTCATAAAATATGGATCTGCTTTTCATCCCTTCTGGAATCTTAGTTACAAATTGTTCTAGTTCTTCAATAGAATTGCCCCCATCAAAAAAAATATTCCAAGCTTTCAATTCAACATCTTCATACTTCTTAAGCCAATTAGTTGGACCCATAATCATGGGAGGGCCTCTATTTTCAATTTTTAATTAAAATTGATTCTTATGGAGGTTTCTAAACCTATGATCCAGTGGTAGAAGAACCTCGTTGTTTGCATAAATAAATTTATGAATATCTTTAGAATACCTCCCTTGAAATTGTTCTGCACATATTGAACATGAAAATATCCCCTTTTTTTGAAGCCCTGCAATTCAATAAGGTTAATAACATCAAAATAGTATTACAAAACTACTTATGAAACTTGGGATGACAATAAATTATGAGTGTAAATAGGTACTTTTTTTAATCTTACGGGAACAACAACTAAGTCCTGGGAAATCATGAACATTCCAACATAACACACCATACATTGTTAGGTCCCTATATTACTATTTTAGTCCCTTATTGTTATTAGTGTAGTCCCCTTATTGTTATTTTTGTATCCCTGTAACCCCAATATTGTTATTATTGTGCCCTTACATTATTATTGTTAGGTCGGCTAGGATTATATTGTGGCCCCATGGACTCCTATATATAGAAGGAGGTTTTGGTCATTTGTAGCATCCAAGAATTGTTCATTAATATAATGTATGGGAGGTTTCCCCCTCAAAGTGGCTGATTTATAAGCCATTGATATCTCTTTTCTTCTATTTTTGGAGCTGGTTTCATAATATTTGATATCATAGCTTTGGATTCTAGGGTTTCGCTACTCCAAACAAGCCATCGTGGAATTTTCGCTATAATGGTTTTTCTACGAAGGTTCAGAAGCTAAAATTTTTAGAGTGTGAAGAATAAATCCTGAGGAATGCCGTGGAAACATTTCAAATCTTGGTTCGCAATATTTTTGGAGATATGATTAGTGGAATTTAGGGCTTTTTGAAGGCTCCTGAATTTAACCTAAACAAGTCATCTTGGAATCTTTGCTATAATTTTTTTTCTACGAGGGTTCATAAGCTGAATTTTTTACAGAGAAAAGCCGAAATCCTGAGGAATGTCATGGAAAATTTCAGAGCTTGATTTGCAATATTTTTGAACATATGATCTGTGGAAGTTAGAGTTGTTTTAGGCTCCTAAATTTCATCTCAAAGAGGTGATCGTGGGAAAATCGTCATAACTCTCTCTCTAAGCATCGGATTGGAATTCTATAAAATGTGGCCTCAAGAATATGGATTTAAGTTTACTTTATATAAATTTCAAAGCCAAAGGAGGAAACAATGACACGTGGAACATCGTACAAGTTCACTCTGCTGAACTAGTCCATAATTAGGTAATTGTGGGAGATTGGGTATAACTTTTCTTTGAACAATCAAAATCAGGTCAGACCTGTGGAATTTGAAAGAAGCTTCAGTGGGCTACTACAGGGCCAAATTTTAGATATTGAAGATTCTAAATCATAGAGATAATTCAGTTTCAATCTAGAGCTCCTCAAAAGTAAGAAAAAGGTGTGTATTTTTTTTTGAATTGCATAAGTCTTGTGTGAAAAATTAGTTTGAATTGATTCCAAGGGCATATTGTAGCATAGATATCAATATTGGATTCTAAAATGCCACCTAAAGAGAATTCAACACCCATTAAGCCTTCAGAAGTCTCTACTATGATTAATGAAGATGAAGAAATAAGACATGACATATCAAAATTACAAGAGCAAGTGCACCAAATTTTTCTCTCGCAAAGAGAAACAAAAAATAAGATGGATGGAATGGATGCTGGCATGAAAGCTAAGATGGATGCCATGGAAGCTAATATGGATGACATGGAAGCTGGGATCGATGAAAAAATGAAAGACAACATGGGGAACACGAAGAATTATCTAAAAGAAGACATGGAAGTTTTGAAAATTTTGAAACAAGAAACGTTTCCTATTGGCGAAAGGATAGTAGAGGAAACTCATGATGAGAACAAAATAAATGTTAATCACGATTTCATAAACTCTAATGTTGGATGGAAGAACCACCATATTCCAAATATGGATATGAGGAAGTTTGATGGCAAGGATCCCGTAACATGGATACTACAGATGGAGCAATATTTTGATCTCAATAATGTGCAAAACACACAAAAGGTACGCATTACAGCTTTACATTTAGAGCAAAAATACATTTGTATGGTATCAATGGCTTTGCTCCCATAAAAAAATTGTCACTTGGTCAATTTTTACGGAGGAAATGATAGCACATTATGAGGATACAAAAATCAACACCTTCTTTACCTAATTGATAAATCTTAAACAAAAGGGTTCAGTGGTGGAGCACATTGATGACTTCCAAAAATTGAATATATGGGTAACTGATATTCCAGAGGAACACAGGATTGATGTCTTCATAGGGACTTTAAAGGATAACATACAACATGGAGTTTTCATTTGGGAACCTGATTCATTGGAAAAGGCATTCAGGTTGGCAAGAAAAATTGAATGTAAAATTATGGCGACAAGGAAGCCTACCACTCACATATATAAAAATGGAAGTGTTGCTACTCCTAGACTTCCACAACCTACAAGGTTTACACCACAACAATTGGAAGAAAAAAGAGCAAAAGGGATTTGCTACAGTTGTGATAGAAAATACACTAAAGGTCATAAGTGTGATGAGAAGAAATTATTTTACATAGATTGTGAAGAGGAAGAAGAAAATGAATAAGAATCTTCAAAAGAAGAGGATATACACTAGGAACCAACCCTAGAAGAGGAAGAAATGAGTCTGACCATATCGTGTAATGCATTGAAAAGAATTACCACTCCTCAAACTCTCAAGATAGAAGGACATATCAATAAGAAAAAGGTAATAGTTTTCATTTATTTGGGTAGTATCCATAATTTTATGCATTGTAAGGTAGCCAAGGAATTGAATTGT
Organism: Pinus albicaulis; assembly: GCA_034641835.2. NCBI lineage: Eukaryota > Viridiplantae > Streptophyta > Pinopsida > Pinales > Pinaceae > Pinus > Pinus albicaulis. Next base: position 467,606,347 of record CM076581.1, on the reverse strand, counting down.
TTCCTATACCCAACACCAGAATGTCAAGTGATGGTTGCAAATGAAGGAACTATAAATTGCACTGGAAAATTGCATAATATCAAGCTAACCATGGGGGAATATGTATTGAATAGTCCAATGCTTTCCATTCCAATGGGAGGCATTGATGTTGTACTAGGAGTACAATGGTTACAATCTTTGGGGACGGTAGCTTTTAATTTTCAAGAACTTTTCTTGAAATTTTTTTCAGAAGGAAAGGAAGTCGAATTACGGGGTATTGCAGGGAAGTTGGGAAAGATAATAAGCTCTAATTTCATGACAAAGCTTCTAAAGAAAGAACAACGAGGTGTAATTGCACAATTATGCTCACTAGAAGTTCCAACATCAAAATCATCTATTTCTGCGATGCGAAAAAAATTCTTGGACAATCATTCCAAGGTGTTTGAAACTCCCAAAGGACTCCCACCTATTTGTGATCATGATCATGCTATTCATTTGATTCTAGGAATTGTTCCTCCAAACATCAGGCCTTATAGATATCCTTATGTCCAAAAGAGTGAAATTGAACGTATGATTGCGGAAATGTTAGAGGCTGGTATAATTCAACCTTGTCAAATTTATTTCTTTGCTCCAGTAGTATTGGTGCACAAGAAGGATGGATCATGGCTCATGTGTCCGGATTATTGGGAACTCAATAATATCACTATTAAAGATAAATTTCCCATTCCTGTGATTAATAAATTATTGGATGAATTACATGGAGCAATTTATTTTACCAAGTTGGATCTTCATTCAGGATATCATCAAATTAGAATGAAGACTGAAGATATTCTGAAAACCGCATTTCGAACCCATGAGGGTCATTATGAATTTTTTTTCATGAATTTTGGCCTTACCAGTGCACCTTCTACATTTCAAGGGTTGATGAATTCCATTTTCAAACCCTTCCTTAGAAACTTTGTGCTAGTATTTTTTGATGATATACTAATCTATAGTAGGTCTTGGAAGGATCATGTTCAACATGTTGACAGGGTGCTCAAACTATTGAAGGAGAAACAATTATATGCAAAAACCTCCAAATGTTTCTTTGGAGTACAAGAGGTGGAATATCTAGGTCATATTGTATCTTAGGAGTGTGTTAAGGTATACCCTAACAAAATTAAAGCCATTAAGGAATGGAAAGTCCCCACAACCATAAAAAATTTGTGAGGATTTCTCAGGTTAACATGGTATTATCACAAGTTTTTTAAGAATTATGGGAAAATAGCAGCACTTCTAACAACATTATTGAAGAAAGATGCATTTTCATGGAAACATGAAGAAACTAAGGCCATTGAACATCTTAAAGAGGTAATGTGCCTAACATAGGTCTTAACTATGCAGTTTCACAAAAACCTTTATTGTGGAATGTGATGCCTCGGAGGAAATGGAATTGGTGTTGTTTTAATGCAAGAAGGAAGACTCATTGCTTTTGAAAGTCGTCCAATCGAGAGGAAACTATTTACAGAAAGCTGTTTATGAGAAGGAAATGTTAGCAATACTACATGCACTAAAGAAATGGAAACCTTACCTAATGGGAAGACACTTCAAGGTAAAAACTGATCATGATAGTCTTAAACACTTTTTGGAACAAAGACTATCTTCAGAAGTGTAGCAAAAATGGGTCACAAAGTTGTTGGGTTATGACTTAGAAATCGTCTACAAAAAAGGGAATCTAAATGTTGTTGCAAATGAACTCTCAAGAAAGGATGAAGAGGTGGAAGCATTGCTTTGTGACATTTCTATTATCCAAACAAATTGGATTACCAAAGCAAGGGATGAATGGAATAAGGATGAAGAAGTGTGTGTTGGGGTTCCCATGTTTTGGCCAGATTGGCAAGACCGAAAGATGAGACAACATCAGAACCACTTTGGGGCCCTAGGATCTAGCCCTCCTGGACCCGGAGAGGGATCTCTCCAAATAAAGCAAAGAATGATATGTCTTTAAAGCTCGAATTGAGATATTAGGCTAGTTATGAAGTACAAAGGGGGGTTTAAAGTGGTTTGGTTGAAGGGTTTCTGGGTTGGTTAGGAGATCATAGGCCGAGAAAGCAATGGGAGGAAAGGAACATGGCAGCAGGATGCTTCAGCAAAGAGGATAAGCCAAGACAGTGCCATCCATTGGGCTATGGAGTCATGAAAGGAAATTACAAGCAACAACTAGCCAAGGCTTTCAAAGGGAAAGTCATCTATACTAAAGGATCTTTTAGATAGATGATGGGATGGAACATTAAGGAGGAAAGTGAAAGAAGGAAAGCAACCAATTTTCTGTCTATAGATCAGGTCAGAGGTCATTTAACTCCAGACCTGCTTGGACATACTTAAAGGCTGCTCTCAGAGAGACAAAGGGGCAGCTTATATATCAGACCAGAGGTCATTTAACTCCAGATCTGCTTTAGCAACTCCAAGGGAAAAACAGAGATAAGATTACAAAGAAACATCTAAGAAGCAAACCCCCAAGTTCATACATCAGCGAGCAGGCAATGACATCACGGCCCTTGTTGGTTAACCCGTGAACCCACTCTTCGACAGCACATAGGGGCGGAAAACATAAAGGTAGGGAGAAGCGAGACGACGCAGGGCACCTAACAAGGGTGAATCCTATACCATTGATACCGTGCCTACCCGGAAGAACATGAAGCGATATGGAAATGTAATAAACGAGTAAGAAAAAATCACCTATAGTAATAGACAGGGATCTGTGAAATGTGCTTTGATTAATTGATGCAAAACCCGGTCATGTACAATAAGCTCAATGGGCCATTACGGTCAGAGACTTTCTCCTCCCAGCCTATTACACACAAACTACTCTGCAACTTCCTCCCAAGGCTGTTCTAACAGTCAAACTGAATCCCTCTAACAACAGATGCCCAGCAAGGCAACAACAACCTTTTCATTATGTTCTCGGGGATCTTTTATAGGAGAGGAGAGAAAACAGAGGTAGATGAACATTGAATTGATCTCATTAAGACAGAATTGGCGGAAGTGTTCACGCCCATACCGCTTAATGGCAAAATGCAGCGCTATGTGTACTCTGTAGACTGCTTTGGAGATATCTGTCAGGCCGAAATCGACCTCGGATGTTTCTTTGGGATCCTTTCTGGTGCTTGGAGCTCTGTGCTGCCATTCTGGAATAAATGAACTAGATGGAAAACTGCAAGTCCTTCCATGCTTCTTTAATGTTGCCTGACTGTCTAAGTTGAGCTTCAGTCAGCGTATTTAATTGTCTCAGGGCTCGAGAAGGCATGGAGGGCGCTGTGGGGAGGTGTACCTCTGGAGGAAAAAGTCCTGCTATTAGGTAGCGCAGTTATGGCGTTGCTGGTGCGCTCCTAGTCTTCAAACTGAACCTTAATCCTTTGAATGCGGGGTTAACATTTGATTTCATTAATAACAGGCACCAACCCCCTTTGAATTCCTTCTGTTGGTCGCTGGCAATGCTGAACTGGCCATCTATGTACCACCTGCATAATGAAATGAACTGTTACAAGCCCGGGCAGTGGTGGTGGAGAAATGTTGTGGAGGCGAAGGGATGGTGGCAGAATAGCGGTGGAATGGTGAAAACAACGGAGATGCAAATGGAGGGGTGCAAACTTATGAACAATGGAGTTTGGTGATGGTATGCAGCGCAGACCGTTAGATCTTGGTCTGGGAACAAAGATCGACGGCGGGGTTTGAGCGGCGTAACAACATATGCAACGGACAAACAATACACAAAACACATGAAACACGGTGGAGATGAATGTAAGAGTGGGACCTAGCGGAGGCGAAGAGCGATCAGATTTGAGCCGTCAGATCTGGGAGGAAACGGACGGTCATGATCCAATCGCACCATCGCAATCGGAGGTCGGAGGGAAGAGCATGCGATTGCGATCGGAGGTTGGGATGCGATTGAGCGCTGACCGTCCGATCGGGGATCAGATCAACGGTTCTGATTCAATCGGAGGGAGAGAAGAGGAGTGGCGAGATGACGATGTGATTGTGCGATAGCCGTTGGATCGCGCAACAGATGGACGGCTAGGATGTAATCGGGGGATCTCAATCGGGGCGGCACAATTGGGCTTTTCGATTGCGATTGGGAATGGGTTTGCGATTAAGCGCTGGCCGTTAGATCGGCGGGACAGATCAACGACCAGGATTGAATCGGGAGGGAGACAGAAGGACTTGCGATCGCGATCAGAGCGCTATTGCGATTAAGCGCCATCCGTCGGATCTGGAAGGGAACGGACGGTGGGGATGCAATCGGGGGATTGGCGGAAAGACTTGCGATTGATCGGAGGGCACACACAAAACGTTGCGATTTCGATTGAGCGGGGGGCTGCGATTAGCGCCCAGCCGTTAGATCTCCGCGGAAGATCAACGGTGCGGGACGCCCTGCGGGACTTATGTGTTAAACAAATCGCATCGGGACTTTTGATATTACAAAGGAAAAGGACCCCCGCCGATCTTCCGATTGCGATTGGCGCTCGGGACTTAAGCGCTTGGTCCCAGCGCCGGGTCATATGTGGGGAAGTGGTTAACGGACTTGCGGTAAGGGGCTAGGCCTTATAATAAGGTCGGGAAGTTGGTTTTTAGCCCATCTTAATGGATTTTAAGGGGTTTGAAGGGGAATGGTAGAGGAATAAAGGGGAGAAGAGGCCAATCAAAGGTTAGGGGAGGAAATTAAAGGGGATTTTGGGGGAAACTGAAGGGTAAGAAGGGAAATAAAAGGGGAAGACAAGGGGATGAAAAGAGGCTAAATGAGGGGAAATAAGAGGGCAAAGGAAGCCTTTGGGCATTTCTTCATCAACAGAGAGGCTTTATAAGGGAAATCAGCAGAGGGGATACTATCAAAGGAATAAAAGGCACATGGAGGCTTCAAGGAGACTGTGTTTTCAGAGGAAATGCATTCCTTGAAGGCTAAAAAACAATTTAGCCCCCTATTTTCTTGTCAAAAATTTCATAGGGGGGCTAACAGTGGCTCCACATGGGGATGGCTTCTTCTTGAAGGAGTCAAGAAACCAGAAAATGATCTCTTGGTGTAGGCCAGATGCCTATTGCTTGACCATCCATTTCTTTCCTTGATCAGCTGCCACAAACTGTGAAGACAACATATCAGCAGTACAATTCTTCCAAACAACTACCTACCCACACTATAGTCCTAACATTTTTTCTTCTTGGGTGCATTTGGACTTGCAGACCCTTTACATCATTAATTTTTACAAACAGGAAAAAATAAACCTATTCTACTTCTACCCTTATTACTCCATGAGACCAGATTAGACTGTTGGCCTCATATGTTTCTCTACCTACACTACTACCTGCTAGGATTAGACTATCTAGCAGGTTTCTTCTCTATATTCTAAAACAGAAAATGAAACAACTAATCTACTTGCTCAGAGGCTGAGCTTTATTGAGCTTCCTACCTACCCTACTCTAACTGGGATATTTAAAATCTAGCTTACAAACATGGTCTTCCAATGTAACCAGTCCATCAAGTGATCCCATGGCTGGTCCTTCTTGCTCAACTCCTTGAGCATGCTGGATAGGCAGGGCAGCTCCCGCTCTTTTTGTTTGATAACAACAGCTTTGGAAAATTTTCTTCCTGTCTGCATCATGTTGCTCAAAAATACCTTTGATCCTTCTTCATATGTATGCAGGAAATGTGCATAAGGATCATGAAAAGATACCTGGTTGTGAATGTCTGGCAGGCTGGTTTCGACCAGGATCTCTTCTTCTTCCACTGGATCAAGAAGAAGACTCTCTCTCGAGAGAGAATCTCCTTCATCTTCTGAACTGGAGGACTCATCGTATATTGGGGTTGAGTCCTCTCGGAGCTCCGATATGTTCTGCTGTGGTGTGCTAAGCTCCGTGAAAAGGTCCATGTGTTCTTGATCAGGGGCTTGTTCCATTACTTCCTCCTTTTCAAGAGGAAACTCTTTGCTTTCATCATGCTCAAGAATCTCTTCTTTGCTTTCTTCCTCATCTTCTGAAAGGAAATACTGCTGGCGTCCGATCTCATGACACTCATCACTGATGCTTTCATAACTTTCCCCATCAGTGTCATAGATAGGCGGACCTGACCAAGTCCACCATTCTGGGCGCACAACAAATCTTTCTTCGTTCTGATCCACAGAGGAGTCTTCTGAAAATAAATCATCAAACTCAACTAATGACTGAGCAGGAGCTTGTGTTCTATAGAAGATGCCTGGGGTGGACTGCTGGTTTAATATCCGGTCAATCTCTTCTTCTGTCAAAAGAGGGATTTCCCTTTCATTAGGGACAGAAGAACAACAGTCCTCTCTCTCTTGCATTAGCTGACTGGGAGGCAGGATGTATTCTTGAACCTCTTCTTCTTCATCAGGTTCTGCCTCTTCCATGTAGTCGTCTGCTTCCTCAAGGCAGCTTTCCCTATCAGCCTTTGCTAATAGGTCCTGATATTCTCTGGTCAGCGTAACACAAGGCATAGGTAAGCAATCAGGCAATTTCTGATCACTTTCCTCCTCATCTTCTATAGATTCTTGAGCATCATACAGGTCCTGCTCATCTTCTATATCTTGAGTTTGTTCTTGCTCTGAAGACGACATGGCCTGCTCTAAATAATCATCATTTGTATTCATATTGGCCATGTGCGTCTCCAGCATTTTGCCAAGCACTTCTGTTATTCTGCATACTTTGTTATACAAAGCATTATACTTTGCATCCCTGTCCATGCTTGGATTCACGCTTATGCAAAGAAGGCTACTGCCTCTTCTCAACCAGTTCAGTGTCCTTCACCAGTGGAGTCATTTGGTCTTTGGATCATAGGGAGTGTGGAGTCGCCAGGTGGATGATTATGACTGTTTGGAGCTGGATGCTGTCCACCATCAGCAATGAAAAGCCAATCTAGAGACAAAGCAGTTCTTTCCCCAGTGGAGTCGCCATTATGTTGGTGACGACAATGGGAAATAGACCAAATATCAGCGGTTCTTGACTCTCAGATTCGTCCCCAGCGGAGTCGCCATTATGTTGGGGTTCCCATGTTTTGGCCAAACTGGCAAGACCAAAAGATGAGACAACATCAAAACCACTTTGGGGCCCTAGGATCTAGCCCTCCTGGACCCAGAGAGGGATCTCTCCAATAGAGCAAAGAATGATATGTCTTTAAAGCTCGAATTGAGATATTAGGCTAGTTATGAAGCACAAAGGGGGGTTTAAAGTGATTTGGTTGAAGGGTTGCTGGGTTAGTTAGAAGATCATAGGCCGAGAAAGCAATGGGAGGAAAGGAACAAAACAACAGGCTGTTTCAGCAAAGAGGATAGGCTAAGACAGTGCCATCCATTGGGTTATGGAGTCATGAAAGGAAATTACATGCAACAACTAGCCAAGGCTTTCAAAGGGCAAGTCATCTATACTAAAGGATATTTTTAGATAGATGATGGGATGGAACATTAAGAAGGAAAGTGAAAGAAGGAAAGCAACCAATTTTCTGTCTATAGATCAGGTCAGAGGTCATTTAACTCCAGACCTGCTTGGACATACTCAAAGGCTGCTCTCAAAGAGACAAAGGGGCAGCTTATAGATCAGACCAGAGGTCATTTAACTCCAGGTCTGCTTTAGCAACTCCAAGAGAAAAATAGAGATAAGATTACAAAGAAACATCTAAGAAGCAAACCCCCAAGTTCATACATCAGCCAGCAGGCAATAACATCCGCTGCACTGGTTAAACCCGTGAACCCACTCTTAGACAACACATAGGGCGGAAAACATAAAGGTAGGGAGAGCAGACAGCATAGGGCACCTAACAAGGGTGAATCCTATACCATTATTCTGATGCCTACCAGAAGAACATGAAACAACATGTAAATGAAATAAACAGAGTTAAGAAGAACATCACCAATAGTAATAGACCAGGATCCTGTGAAATGTGCTTTGATTAATTGATGCAAAACCAGTCGCGAAGCTCAATGGTCACATAAATGCATTTCTCCTCCTAAATTTCATTACATACAAACGACTCTCCTGCAACTTCCTCCGAAGGCTGTTCTAACAGTCACCGAACTCTAATGAAGAGATGCTCCAAGAAGGCAAACAACCTTTACATTATGTTCTCATGGGGATCTTTTAGGAGAGAAAACAGAGGTAGATGAATGCTTTTGAATTGATCTCATTAAGACAGACTCCATGATGTTCACGCTCATACCGCTTAATGGAAAATGCAAGACCGTGTGTACTCAGACTGTTTTGGAGATTCTGTCAAAATAAATTCCAATTCCTGGTGCTCTTGAATCCTTCGGTGCTTGGAGCTCAGGTATAACATCCTCGAATAAACACTTCAATCGGATGGAAAACTGCAAGTCCTTCCATGCTTCTTTAATGTTGCCTGACTGTCTGAGCTGAGCTTCAGTCAGCGTATTTAATTGTCTCAGGGCTCGAGAAGGCATGGAGGACGCTGTGGGGAGGTGTACCTCTGGAGGAAAAAGTCCTGTTGTTAGGTAGCGCAGTTATGGCGTTGCTGGTGCGCTCCTAGTCTTCAAACTGAACCTTAATCCTTTGAATGCGGGGTTAACATTTGATTTCATTAATAACAGGCACCAACCCCCTTTGAATTCCTTCTGCTAGTCGCTGGCAATGTTGAACTGGCCATCTCTGTACCACCTGCATAATGAAATGAACTGTTACAAGCCCGGGCAGTGGTGGTGGAGAAATGCTGTGGAGGCGGAGGGATGGTGGCAGAATAGCGGTGGAATGTTGAAAACAATGGAGATGCAAACGGAGGGGTGCAAACTTATGAACAATGGAGTTTGGTGATGGTATGCAGCGCAGACCGTTAGATCTTGGTCTGGGAACAAAGATCGACGGCGGGGGTTGAGCGGTGTAACAACATATGCAACGGACAAAAAATACACAAAACACATGAAACACGGTGGAGATGAATGTAAGAGTGGGACCCAGCGGAGGCAAAGAGCGATCATATTTGAGCCGTCAGATCTGGGAGGAAATGAACGGTCATGATCCAATCGCACCATCGCAATCGGAGGGCGGAGGGAAGAGCATGTGATTGCGATCAGAGGTCAGGATGCGATTGAGCGCTGACCATCCGATCGGGGATCAGATCAATAGCTCAGATTCAATCGGAGGGAGAGAAGAGGGGTGGCAAGATGACGATGCGATTTTGCGATAGCCGTTGGATCGCGCAACAGATGGACGGCTAGGATGTAATCGGGGGATCTCAATCGGGGCGGCACCATTGGGCTTTGCGATTGCAATTGGGAATGGGTTTGCGATTAAGCGCTGGTCGTTAGATCGGCGAGACAGATCAACGGCCAGGATTGAATCAGGATGGAGACAGAAGGACTTGCGATCGCGATCGGAGCGCTGTTGCGATTAAGCGCCATCCGTCAGATCTGGAAGGGAACGGACGGTGGGGATGCAATCGGGGGATCGGCAGAAAGACTTGCGATTGATCGGAGGGCACACACAGAACATTGCGATTGCGATTGAGCGGGGGGCTGCGATTAGCGCCCAGCCGTTAGATCTCCGCGGAAGATCAACGGTGCGGAACGCCCTGCGGGACTTATGTGTTAAACAAATCGCATCGGGACTTTTGATATTACAAAGGAAAAGGACCCCCGCCGATCTTCCGATTGCGATTGGCGCTCGGGACTTAAGCACTTGGTCCCAGTGCCGGTTCATATGTGGGGAAGTGGTTAAGGGACTTGCGGTAAGGGGCTAGGCCTTATAATAAGGTCGGGAAGTGGTTTTTTAGCCCATCTTAATGTATTTTAAGGGGTTTGAAGGGGAAAGATAGAGGAATAAAGGGGAGAAGAGGCCAATCAAAGGTTAGGGGAGGAAATTAAAGGGGATTTTGGGGGAAACTGAAGGGTAAGAAGGGAAATAAAAGGGGAAGACAAGGGGATGAAAAGAGGCTAAATGAGGGGAAATAAGAGAGAAAAGGAAGCCTTTGGGCATTTCTTCATCAACAGAGAGGCTTTATAAGGGAAATCAGTAGATGGGATACTATCAAAGGAATAAAAGGCACATGGAGGCTTCAAGGAGACTGTATTTTCAGAGGAAATGCATTCCTTGAAGGCTCAAAAACAATTTAGCCCCCTATTTGCTTGTCAAAAATTTCATAGGGGGGCTAACAGTGTGGACACTCATTCAAAAGTTGCAGCAAGATCCTAGTACATCCGATACATTTAGTTGGAAAAATGATTCCTTATGGTACAACTATCGCTTATATCTTTATAAGAGTTCCCAAATAAAACAAAATATTATTTTGGAATTGCACACTTCTCCTTTAGGAGGACACTTAGGATTTTTTAAAACTTACCACAGGGTGAAGAAAGAATTTTTGTGGGATGGTCTTAAATCTGATATTCAAAAGTTTGTAGCGGAATGTTTGGTTTTCCAGCAAAACAAAGTTGAGACAATTAAGACCCTGGATCTTATACAACCTTTATCCATTCCAAGTCAACGTTGGGCGGAGATTTCAATGGATTTTATCATAGTTTTACACAAGTCCGAAGGAAAGATTGTCATCATGGTGGCAGTTGATAGACTTACCAATTATGCACATGATTGTGCATTATCTCATCCATTTAAAGCAAGTATAGTTGCTACTACATTTATGTACACAATTCAAAAGCTACATGGAAACCCAAAGATTATTGTGAGTGAAAGAGATCCCATTAATTCTGGAAATTTTTGGACAGAGTTATTTTCTTGTTTGGGTACTCAACTAGCTCATAACTCGTCTTACCATCCTCAATCCGATGGTCAAAATGAGATAGTGAATAAATTTTTGGAAGGATATCTTCATTGTTTTGTATCTGATAAACAAACAAAATGGGTCAAGTGGTTACCTGTCGCTAAATGGTGGTATAACACTTCCATCCATACTGCAGCAAAAACGACCCCATTTATGGCACTTTATGGATATCATCCACCATCCATCACATCATATTTAAGAAAAAATTCTAAGGTTCAACTAGTGGAAGTTCACATCGAGCATCAACAAGAGGTTCGCCAACTCTTAAAGGATAACCTAAATTTGGCACAAAATCAAATAAAAAAAAAGGAAGATCAACATCGCAGCGAGAGAAGTTTTGATATAGGAGACTGGGTGATTTTACGGCTACAACCATACAAAAAAATTTCCCTCAAGCAAGCTAGGAAGGATAATAAATTATCGCCAAAGTACTATGGTACTTACAAGGTGTTGCAAAAGATTGGTACTATGGCATACAAATTGGAGCTTCCTCCTTCTTCGCGAGTGCATCCAGTTTTACATGTTTCATGCTTAAAGAAGGTTATAGGTGAAAATCTTCCAGTTCAAACTATATTTCCAGAACTTGATGAGGAAGGAAAAATCATATTGGAACCTGAAGCGGTCACGGAAACAAGAACTCGACAACTACGAAATCGATCAATTTTAGAGTATCTCATCAAGTGGAAGAACTTACCCACTAAATATTCTACATGGGAGGATGAGAATTTTATATAGAAGCACCCAGAGCTACTCAAGCATTGATGACAACACTTTTTTGAAGGAGAGGGGCATGTTAGGTCCCTATATTACTAGTTTAGTCCCTTATTTTTATTAGCGTAGCCCCCTTACTATTATTGTAGTACCCCTATAACCCCAATATTGTTATTATTGTTCCCTTACATTATTATTGTTAGGTAGGCTAGGATTATATTGTGGCCCCATGGACTCCGATATATAGAAGGAGGTTTTCGTCATTTGTAGCATCCAAGAATTGTTCATTTATGTAATGTATTAGAGGTTTCCCCCTCGAAGTGGCTGATTTCTAAGGTGTTGATCTCTCTTCTCTTCTATTTTTGGAGATGGTTTCATAACATACATGAAGGGCCTATTTGATGGAGGATGTGATATGTCATATATTCTTATGCCTTTCCATAGTAATTGCATCTCATTAATAAAAGGTGCAAGATAAACATCCATGTTTTTAACTTGATGTTTTCTTGGAACAACGAGAGTCATCATAAGGTGATCCTTTCTAACACTCATCCATGGGGGAATATTGTATACTATCAATCCAACTGGAAAAACACTATAATCTAAGCTCATGAAAGAGAATGGACACACTCCATCAATTTCAAGACCAAACCTGATACTACGGGATTCATCTCTAAACTTTTTTGGCCATTTTTCCTCTATGTATTTCAATACTTTGTAGTCGGCCGAAATTCGCATGAACTAATATTTACTCATATTCTTTGCATGCTAGTGCATAAATTGTTCAAGTGATTTTAAATGAAACATTCATTGAAGTCTAGTTATAATTGGCATGTGACGTAAAACCTTCTTTGGAACTATAGGACCTTGCACATTTGTATGATATCTCTTCTCTTTACATGGCATTATACATTGTGTTGATATTCATATCTATATAAAATGCAATCATTTTTACATGAATGAATTTTCTTATATTCAATCCCCAACTCAACTAACAACTGACATGCCTCTTTGCAATTTAATGCCAACACATTCTCTTCAAGGAATATTTTAGTTTTTAGTGCCCTGTAAGATTTCCAAAGATTAGATCAATTTAATGTTTGACTTATGATGAACATGTTTGATATGTCAATATTGTTTATTATTAATATTCATATAAAATATATGGTTTTAAAATCTCCTTAAATAAATATAAACGAAGTTGATGAATGCTTACGAATTTCATAGACCAATTGACAATTCATTGTAAGAAATAGGTTTCAACTCACTTAAATAGGGTGTTGAATCCTTTGTTTGACAAAAAAAATAGTGAATTTGTTATAGGTCAATTTGGGCACCATTCCCAATGACCTGGTTAGCTGGGCATCATCTCCAGGACCAATGATCAAGGGTCATTAATTCCCTATCATTTCAATTGCTACATTCCCTAAGACAAGAAACAAGACAAATCAAGAAATACTTTAATCAAGAAAAGGTTTCCAAGGTTTGAAGCTTATTATATAGCATATGAGAGCTCACCAATGCAGGTTCTAAGGGGCCTAAGTGTGTTGCATATGCAGGTAGCCCCATGCAAGGTGGCTCTGCAAAGCACTTCCTGACATTCACAGGTGCGTTGGTCACATTGGGAGCGAAATTCTCATTGTTCCAGAATCTCCACTTGGCCAGTGCCTTCTAGAAGTGTTCACATGTGTCAAGCTTTGGATCCAAGTGTCCATTTGACATCTACATGATTGGAAACATGTCTTTCCTATTATTGGAAAGTCATTGATTGCAAAACAACCTATAGTGCATCTATAAATTGAGCACAGATCTAAGTGCTCGAGGAGGAAGAATTTGAGTAGAGAAATGTTGGAGAATTTTCAATTGAGAGCTAGATTTGTGTAGTTGCTGCTGGAAAGATTTATACTGTGATGAGGCTTGGGAATGTTGCTGGAAGGTCACTTCAAATCAATCATTAGGTTGTAACCTATCCTTCTATCATCAATAAAGAGTACTGCTTATTTTTCCCTATATGCATCTGTATTGGCTTTGATTTTCCATATTGCAAGATCTTAGTTGATGTATATGGTTTATGCTTTACTGATTTAGCTAACTAGCTTGAATAGATATCTATATTATTACATCTTCTGGTGCTTCAATGTTATTTCTTGAAGGAAGCATTCAACCCAAAAACCGCTTGAATTTGAATCTACAACATAAGCGAAAGAAGGAGCCATTTGGAAGTGAATGAACAAGTAAGCCTCCAATCCTTTCTGTGTATCTATTCTGAGTTAGGAAAAATAGTCGTATAGTCCTTCACCTGTTGTTCTAGACTAACACCTGTCTAGGGAAGCGTGATTTATCTGTAATTCACAATTCTGGCCCAACAAATTGGCGACTCCACTGGGGATCATTTCTCTTAGTACTAGGGCTTTAAGCCTCTTATTTTCTTTGTTTATCCACCCAGTAGTTGTTACACATAAATATTAAACCTTTTCAGAGCTTAATTTGCAAAGACAATGAGTTAAACAGTAGTATTTTTCTTTGTATACTGCACCCAACGCACCATTAGACTGGACACAGTACTTTACACAACATTGTCTCCTTTCCAAGCCTGCATTGCAGATCACTATCTCCCCTTGGAGACTGCATTGACTCCTGAAAGTAAAAAAATTCCCTTGAATTTTCCTTTGCAATTTTCTTTATTTTTGTTTGCTGCTGCGTTCTGAAAAGTTTGATGCTCAATTGACTAGTGACTCTATATACTTCTTCTCCTTTGACTGAAAATTTGTTCAATGTTGTTTTAAAAAGTTTTTCTTTATCATTGAGAAGTTGATTTCAAAGTAATTTTTATGGTTTCATTAAGAATCATTTTCTTTCGAAATAGGAAATTTTTGTAAAATCTTCATTTCCTTGATAGGAGAAATTGTTGTTGAAATCCTCGTTTTTCCTTCAAAAGAGAAATTATTGTTTGTATTCTTCGTCTCTCAAAAGTAAAAAGAATTTGAATTGTTGATTTAGTGCACCTAGTTTCTTTTCTACATTCATAACATTAAGGAAACTGAAAAGAAAAACTTGCATTTGCATGTAGAATAATGTGTGTTTTGCAAAAGGAACATTAGGAAATCTACATTTATTTTGTGATTCATTGATTTGTTTTTTTCATTGATTTGTTTGCTCACAAATTATTTTCTCTGTTCCCTTAGTAGCTAGGTTCTTCATTGAAAAAGTTGAAAGTGAAAGTTTGTTTATCATTCTTAGCTTTCATTTTAGGAATTTCATACACATCATCGCGGTGAACCTTTGAAAGGAAAATTGTTAAGCAAGATCAACATAAAATTAATCTCAATTTACTTAACAACACATTGGAACCATAACGATAACATTTAGAAGGTCTAGGCTAGAGATGTGTTCCGACGTCATAAAATATAGCAGCTATCGTTAACTTGTCTCCGATACATTTCGAGTGTGATACCTCACTCCACGTACGTAAGTATATCGTAACTTGTCCACATAATTTCGGGTATATCGGGTGGTGTTACAGTACTATAAGTATAGAGCAATGCTCTCACTGTGCGGTTTCACATTAGACAACACTAATATGGACTTGGGCCTCCACATACCTTCGGGTATATTTGGGAGGACAACTTTTAGGTGATATCCATCCATAGTGAACCGAGCCGGCCACCTTGAAATTGTGATACACCAAACACAGCATTCGGGGAGATTACCTGCCCGTACTCCTTCGTTCGCCAGGAGGTATTCTACAGTTCATAGTTTTTTGGTAAACCCTTTTGCCTAGCATTACCCTCTTTTTTTTTATTTGTTTTTTGTTAAAATAAATCAGTAATCGTGGAAGAAAAAAATCCTATTCCCCATTGTTCGTCTAGATTAGCTTTAAAACCACCTTTACCACCGGAAGTTACTTCTAGTAGGCAAAGGAGATCACGATCTGTTGAATCAATTACAATTCGTATCTCTAGTGAAACATCATCTTTTAAACCAGAGTTAGCTCAAATTGTTTCTACACATCCCGGTTCATCTACTGTTGTCGAAATGGAGCCTTCACAGCTACCCATGGTCACAATCCATTCAATTGTTGAGACCATACCTCTTAGAACTGACGTTGTTCAATCAAAAATTGATCCAGATCCTGTCTCTTCTTTGCCAGAACATCTGAATCCTGAAGTCGAACAAACAGAAGTTGTTCCTACCTTGGTCATCCCACAAAGTTCTGTAGCTATTGAAGCTCCTATATCACACAATCAACTATCTGAAATATATTTTTGGCCTGACCGTGAAGTTCTTCCTCCTGCTTTAATTGTGATTGAAGAAATCACACAAGACGATACACCTTTAACTCCAACCCATTTTTCGGAGGACCTTTACCTATACCAATATTTTCCTCAATCGTTTCCATTTGCTTTTTTTTATCCTATTGCCATTCAATCTTCCGTCGATTTTCAAGTGTATACATTTGGTAAAAAAACCATGTCTGAACCAACATCTTCGATTGGGTCTGATATTTCAATTACGTCATCTCCTACATTCACTACTTTGTTGATGTTCACTACCTCACCAGAGTCATATTTGCACGGTGGCCCTTCGGTCCCAACAGGTTACAAATCATTGTCTGGCACTTTCTCTGGTGCATCTTCATGTTCATGGTCTTTGCCAATGTCATCATTCAGTGTTTTAACTAGTAGTCCTATCATTACTACTGAATGACTTGATTCATTACATACATCATCAGGGCAATATCAAGTCGGCCCTTTTGGGTCAATTCCTTTAAGTACCATATCAACTGGAATCCTAGAATTTGGAGAAAATTATTTTTCGTCTTATTATCCTCCTTATGCTGGGGGGAAACCTTTGGTCACCCAATATGACAATACTCAGTCACTTTTTGATCAAACTAATGTTGAAAGAAATTTTTGTTAATGGCAGCCCACTCTGCCTATCCAACCACAAACGGTTGTACATTCATATCAACCTGTTCAACTTGTTACACCCAATTCATTACCACTTGTTAATACATCTATACCCCTGTTACAGAATCAAAATATTGTACATCAACCTTATCAGGAGGGTTCTTCGACTTAATATCATCAAATGTTGGGTCCACAAACTCAAAATCATTTGGTTAATTTACAACAACCTGTATCAGGAATCATTTATTCACAAGATGGTGTAACATTTTATGGGATGTCACAAACGCAACCTAGTTATAAATATCAACCGAATCCAAATTATACTAATTTGGGTTATAACATTGGTGGATAGACCCCTTGGTAGCAACAAGCGCAAATGCCTCAAAATTCATTTCAACAAGTATCATATCCAGGTTTTGGTCAACATAATTCTCAAGCATTTGCTATGCAAAATAACCCCTATCTGGGTTACCAGTAGCAAATTCTATATGTTGGTGCTCAAAGGCATGTTGCCCAAGCAATTCCATGTTACCCTGGCTATGCTCAGCCTGACCTTAATCGACAATTGCCTTTTGTTGCAACCTTTGAATTACCATATTGAAACTGGTTAACCAATGATCTTATAAATTATGCTCCTTTGTGGCTAGTGATACCTCATAAATTACCTTCCAATATTCCTAAATTCAATGGAAACCCTAGAGAAGATCCGTTGACTCATGTCATGACTTATCATTTATGGTGTTCATCAAATTCCCTGAATGATGATTCTATTCGACTACGTCTTTTCTAGCGTACGCTCACAAGTCCGGCTACTAAATGGTACATTGAGTTACCTAGAGCTTCTTTCGACAATTTCACTGCTTTATCTACTGTCTTTTTGACTCATTTCCAGTTACCAATCAAATACGAAACTGGAACGGAACCCTTGACCAACTTCAAGCAGACTAATGCTACTCACATTTCTGATCATATTCATGAGTGGCATCGCTGTCGACGAATGGTTAAGACATTTGTTCCCGATCAGCTCCTTGCTGAATGGTTCATTAAGTCCCTATTACCATCTATAACGGAGGATATGGCTAAAGGTGGTGTTGTCACAGAAGAGCAAGTTATCGCTCGTGCCCAATATTTAGACTTGATTTATACTCAGTCCGACATGCTCTATGAAAAAATTCCTAATGCGCCGCAATATAATTTCAATGTTCCTCCTCAAATAAAGGACTCTCATGCCGGAGACGGCTTGATAGGCACTACAAACACACACCATGCTACTGCATCTGATCCTGCTCCTACTTCCGAAATTAATGCCATGTCATTTGACAAAGGCAAAAGTGACAAGCAACCAGGAGGTAAGAAACAAGGGAAATAAAGAAAAATCAAACTTCTAACCCACAGGAAAGATCATCTGATCAACTGTCAGGACCACGGAAACCTTGTTATCCATGCATAATCTGTAACTAGGAACACTTTGTTATGGATTTTCCTCACCGTGCCGAAGTCTCAAAAATCATCAAGACTTCCCATGCATCAATTGTGTTGACAGACCCATTTCCAAATCCGGACACTAATTTGGTTTCTACGGATTCAACTCCTAGTTCCCAAGTGTTAATGTTATCCACCACAAAACCTTCACAAGATATTTTGGTGTTGACGTGGAATAAGAATTATGGTAGTCCGACCACTGATCAACCTACGACCTTGACAACAAATCCATCTAATGAATCAGTTTGACCTACTATTATTCCTGAATTGACAATTAAGCCACCGAAGGGAGTAATTCATAAATCGATATATAATCCTCAAGCCAGAGCTGCACAAAATTATAATATAGTTGAAGATTTGGCTCAGTCCCCTTTAGCTATGTCTACTCTTGAGGTATTGAAAAATTTTCCCTCCCAGAAATAGGCTTTATTGTCGGTCATTGGTGGAATTTATACAACTGATTCTAATCTTGTCATCTTTAATCATACGGGCTATGTGCCGAAATTACCAGCAGAATTGGCATTCTCCATACGAGCAAATGCTCTCAATCACCTTGTTCATTGCACTATTATTGATGAGGGAGCATCTACATGCATTATGTCTCTAAACTGTTGGAAGTCACTTGGCTCACTGCGATTATCACAATCATCAACGACGTTGAAGGCTTTTGATGGAAGAACATATAAACCTTGTGGTATTATCAATAATCTGCATGTTGAACTAGGGGGGGAACAGTAAATATTGATGTCGAGGTTGTTGATGGGCCCCTTGACTATAATATTTTTCTTAGAAGACCATGGGTATATGCAATGACTGCCATTGTTTCTACATACTTTAGAATGATTGCCTTTCCACATAAAGGTACAATCATAGTTATTAATCAATTATCCTTTTTTGCCTCTGCTTCGAACATAACTGGAAGTGTCCCATTTTTTCACTTACCCAACCTAGAAATTCAGAACATTGGTGTAGGACTCTTAAAGGATTCCACTCTTTTGGGAACCTTTGCATTACCGCCACCCACGACGTTGGCAGAAATTACAAGTATAGATACCTGCTACATGATCTCTTTCACTCTATCTGGCTTAAGGGAGAGTAGGATGATTCTAATATTTCTACATTAGATGATGTTTTACTGCCTAGCCCTATTGAGCTGGCATAGAAATCAATCTATTTGGCTTGGGTGGAAAATCTGAAATCAGCGTCCCCGAGTGTTTGGGTTGATCATTCCTTAGATTTTGGTACTCCATCTGATCCATTTTCCTCAAAATTTTTGATAGATGAAAATATTTTGGAAGCTATGATGTTAGAAGGAGAACCATGGGAATATTATCATCATCATTCCCATCCTCCTGATTATGAAGAAAATAATCTCAGTGAACTATATCACCCATCCATCAAAAATTTATTTTCAAATTCTTTACCGATTAATGCAATTGACTCTGAGCAAAAATTATCAAATATCGAAGAAAAAATTTCTATCGATATTTCGACCAAACCTGGCATTGTAGAAAATATTAATGTCGGTGTATCTTGTTCTCCATCAGAACTTGATTCATATCGCTCTCTTTTTCGTGAATTTCGTGACGTATTCGCTTGGTCTTACGAGGAAATTCTAGGCATTGATACTAGTATAGTTGAACACACTATTAATATGTATCCTGATGTCAAACTGGTGTGTCAACGGCTTCATCCTGTTCATCCAAAGAAATTCGTTGCCATCAAAGTAGAAGTTGAAAATTTTTTGCATGCTGGTTTCATTTACCCTATTCCACTAACTGAGTGGGTTTCCAATATCGTTCATGTTATGAAAAAACAAGGAACCATTAGAGTGTGCATCGATTATCGGGATGTTAATCATGCTTGTCCAAAAGACAACTATCCTACTCCCTTTATCTACCAGATTATTGATGATTGTGCTGGATGCAAAATATTTTCTTTCATGGATGGATTTTTCGGCTACAATAAAATCAATATACGCCCAGATGACCAACATAAGACAACATTCATCTGTCCTTAGGGCACATTCGCATATAGGAGAGTACCATTTGGTTTAAAGAACACTAGGGAAAATTTTCAGAGAGCAATGGATTATGCTTTCAACGACATAAAGCACATTGTTCAACCATATATAGATGATTTACCAGTGCATTCATGAAATCGGATTGATCACCGATGCATTTGAGAGCCATTTTCTTACGCTGTCGACACTACAAGATACACCTCAATCCACATAAATGTGTTTTTTGTGTTGGTTCTGATCGATTACTCGAATTTGTAATCTCAAAAGAAGGAATTTGAAGAGACACACTAAAGGTACAGGAAATTCTTGATTTTCCTGCACCTTCAAACTTACTTCAGATACAGAAACTTCAAGGAAAGGCTTACTTCCTGAGAAGGTTCATTCCAAACTACGCTGAAATGGCTAAAGGATTTACTCGATTATTGAAAAAGGGGGTTCTCTTCCATTGGGACCAAGTTGCGCAAGCTTATTTTGATGCTTTCAAGGACCATCTTGTCCAAGCGTCATTAATGTATCCTCCTAATTATCAAAATGATTATTTCCTATATATCGTTGCTGCTAAAACGACCATCGCTATGGTTTTGGTCCAAGTAGAAGATGGAATTGAAAATCTGATCTATTATTTGAGTTGTAATATCAATGATGCAGAAGTTAAGTACTCATATGTGGAAAATCTTGTCTTGGTAGCTTTTCAAGCTCTCCAAATATTTCGCCATTATATCCTGCTCCGAAAAACAACAATAGTTTCAGATTGAAACCCCATGACTTATATCTTATTACGTCAATTGCTGGGGGGAAAATATTCAAAATGGGTTGTCATTTTGCAGGAATTTGATTTGGAATTCATCAAATACAAGTCAAAGAAGCCTTTAATTTTGGCTGAGCTTCTCTGTGACCTTCCCTCTGATAGTACTGCTACTACGTCGGAACCATCTATTCCAGACGAGTCTCTGTTTCTGATCAGATCATCTGATCCTTGGTATGGGGATTTAATAATTTATCTCCAAACCCAAAATTTTCGACCTAATACCTCTCACTCTGATCAA
Organism: Pinus albicaulis; assembly: GCA_034641835.2. Taxonomy (NCBI): domain Eukaryota; kingdom Viridiplantae; phylum Streptophyta; class Pinopsida; order Pinales; family Pinaceae; genus Pinus; species Pinus albicaulis. Next base: position 467,585,428 of record CM076581.1, on the reverse strand, counting down.
CGACGTATTCGATACCAAGCCAAAGATTATTTGATCGTCGGCGATATGCTTTATTGTCGTGGTGTCGATACCATTTTAATGAGGTGCCTCACTCATGAGGAGGCTGAAAAAGTGTTAAATGGTTGTCATGCTAGGGCTTGTGGTGGACACTTATCTGGATATGCTACCATGCAGAAGATACTCCACACTGGTTAGTTTTGGCCTACTATTTTTCGAGATTACATCCTCGTAGTCCGAAGTTGTCATGCATGCCATATTTTTTATTGTAAAATCTACAAAATGCCAATGCCAATGCATCCTATTGTCTCTACTGGACCATTTACGAAATGGGGTATTGACTTCATGACATGTAACCCTCCTTCATCTGGGGGGCATGGTTATATTATTTTCACAGTCGACTATTTTACCAAATGTGCCGAATCGATGCCTACATTTAATAACACAGGACAAGCAATTGCATTGTTTTTCTTCAACCACATTATTGCAAGTTTTGGGGTCCCAGAGGCTATAGTTACGGATTATGGGAATCATTTTTGCAACCATATGATGTTTAAATTTACTACCAAGTTAGGATTGTCACATGATAATTCTACTCCTTATTATCCACAATGAAATGGACAAGTTGAGGCTATTATCAAAATTCATAAACGAATGCTTCAACGAATCATAGGAGTAAGTAAAAGGAACTGGCACTTGATCCTGTACTCTGCCTTGTGGGCATATCAAACCTCGGTGAGAAATGCAACCGGATTTACTCCTTTTCAATTGATGTGTGGTCTGGAAGCTATTTTACCAATCCAATGTGAAATATCAGCATTAAAACTCGCAATAGACTTGTTACCTGACACCTCAAAAGAAGAAGCACGTCTCCTTAACCTCATCCATCTAGATGAAACGCGTCGTGAAGCCCAATTTGCCAATGAAGTGCATAAGAGACATATAAAGACATAATATGACAAAAACTTCCAGCCTCGCATCTACTCAGAGGGCGACTTGGTCCTTCTTTACGATAAAACATCTGATGTAATAGGTACAGGAAAATTCGAGCCATTGTGGCATGGTCCCTATGTTGTCAAAAGAGTTCTTTCTAAGGGTTCCTATGAGTTAGTTGATTATGACAGAATTCCATTGGCATAACCTAGAAATGGGTTGTATTTGAAATGTTACTATGCTTAATCATGAGCGTAGTAATTTTTTGTATTATATTGTATATATGTTGTTGATTTGCATTCACTATCTTAATTTTTTTTTAGAGTTTTCTTGATGTTAGTAATCCTCTTTACATTTTATGGAAGATGTCTAAATCTTCATAACCATTTGTTGGATATGTTGATGGTGCTAGTCATAGTACGCAGAATATGTCCTCTACTGTGTGGGCCATTTTCGCTCCAAATGGCGAGTTAGTGAGTTTTCAAGGGATTTGTATTGGTATATCAATGAACAATATCGCTGAGTATTGCGCGTTGATCGAACTTCTCTCTGATGCCATTTCATTTGGTATTAACCGCATAATCATAAGGTTAGACTCACAACTTGTGGTATTAAAACTTACTATTGTTTATACTGTTAGAAATCCAACACTTCATAGATTGTTCCTAAGAGTTCGACTTTTGGAAAAACATTTTGATTTCATTCAATATCAACACATTTCTAGAAATTTGAACACTTTGAATGATTCATTAGCTAATCAAGTTTTAGACAGACATTTGCAACATAGGTAAAGAAAAAATTCACATCATTGAATAGGATTCAGCATTAAACATAGGAAAAACTATAAAATCATATAAATAGATAGTTATAGGTTTTTACAAAATTTGTGCCCAAGACACATTGGTCACTTGACCTAAAAATGTATGCAAAATGTCACAAGTAAACTAGTGGTGCTCATGGTAACATGCTATAGATCCAGAAATCCTATGGAGTAACCACATCCAATGGTTAGGAACCCCAATAGTGTGTCGCTGCAGTCACATGGGAAGTTGTTTGATCTGGCAATCTGGAATCCCGAAGGTAAACCCCTTTATGTGTTGCTGAAGCTCAGCCAGAGTATTAGCGATATCAAGGTCCTGAAGGACTGCTCTCCTGACAGCCCTCTCTGCTGGCACATCTGCTTCGCACTCTGATTCCTCTACTGGTTGAACATGACCAATATCTGGATTACATTAAACATTTAGTTTAGTCTTGGAAAGAAATCAAAACACAAAAAAATTGTATAAACCTTAGAAAAATAAAAAAACATGGTAAAACAATTCTTACCTATGGCACCCCACTGAGTGCCTTCTGGTAATACTAAATCTGGATCTCCTCGGAAGTCGACGCTTACGTATGCATACTCATTGATGGCGACAATCTGTCACCAGAACTAGGCGAAGAATGCAGTAGAGAACACAACGGTTGATTGGCCTGCATGTCGACCCATGAGTTCTACCCATCTCTGCATTCGAGGATATCTAGGACTAGATATATCCAATGTTACTTGTTGTGGTTGCATCAGTGGAATCCATTCCAAAGTGAAGGAGATAAGGTTGAACCATAACTAAAAAATTTCTTCCTTCCTCCCTTTGCTTTGTTCAGTTTTTACTTTATCAGAGATAGAACATCTTCAGACAAATTGAAGATTGTTGGCTCTAAGCACTCTAGCGCATACTCCATATACGATTTGTTTTCCATATGTAGTGTAATTGTGCCAGCAATTTTAGCGATCGTGAAAAGGATGGTTCTCAAAGGCAAATACATGGCATCCCAGATGTTTATTTTTCCATATTTGCTAGGTTCTTCCCCTGGATAGCAATACTGCATAACATAATCCCTCACTGTCTCTCCTCCAACGGTAGACCCTATGAGAGAAATGGGCAAACCTCTCCTCGACAAAATTGTGAGAAAATACACGTCCTCAACTGTTATGGGAACCACTTTTTTAATTAATGTGAAATGCCTCTATCGCCGGATCCCATGCTCGAACTAAGAACTCCAAGAGTTCTATTTGTTGCCCCATTCTCGACAATTTGAAGTACTTCAGTAGTCCACAATCTCTTAGGGCTCTTACAATACCCAGATCATTCAAGGCAATCATATCTTTTTATTCATGTCCTCTTTCCCTCCATGTAATCGTCATTGTAATCTAATGGAAAACTGAAATTCAACCATAATATCCATTAGATTCCATTCATTACAAAAAAATAGGAAAATTTTTGGCTCAACATGAAAATCAAAAACTTGAACTCCGCCCAACGCACTCCCTGGGCTGAGACAATGTGTTGCACATTCAAGTACCCTTCACTGTACCTGTTATGCATCGTAGGTTTCGACATTCAGGGGTGCGTTGCCCTCATTTTGGGCATAATTTACCCTAGGGGCCTTAAAACCCTAAACATTTGCAGAGAATGGAAATGAAATGAATACTAAAGGGAAGGGGAGGTTCATGGCACTAACCTGGATCAAACGGTGATGAAATTCATCCACAAAAATGACTGTAATCAACGACTACAGTTCTGGGGAAAAATCAGGTTCAGAGCTCCAAAATGAAAATGGTAAATATGGAATGGTGAAAATGAATAGTGAAACTACTTTTTATAGTCATTTAATTGTTTTCAAGTTAAATTTATTGCTATGACTATGATTTTATTATGTTTTTATCATGAAACAGGTATTTTTAACCCATTTGATGTTGTTCTGAGTAGGAAATACAACTGATGAACAGATTCGTCATGTAGATTTATTCAAAGAATGACTTGACCACAAAGCATACTTTTTCTCCTTATTTTTAGAGCTTTGTTAAAAATGAAAAAGGATTTGAAGCGTACTTTTATCTCTTTTTTGAGCTTCGATAACAACAAAAAAGAAACCCCTGGATTCTTCTTTCATCTCTTTTCAGACTCCGATAATGTGAAAAGATTGCCGAGCACTTGTCTTTTCGAGCTCGTTAAAGTAAATGAATTTATATCTATTCATTATAAGTTTAACCCTTGATGGATTATTTACGAAAAAGTAATAACTTGGTTAAACATGACCAAAGAGGTTCTCTCAGATATTATTTTACACTTTTTTGGATCTGAGTGACAAATTTACGAAAAATTACTTTTGGAGTTCTCTTTCGTCCTCTTTTTCAAACTCTCTAAATATGAAAAAGGATCGGGCTATCACTGTCGTTAAGCTCGTTAAAACATAAAATAGCGACGGGCTTGTCGATCATGGCAAGAATCGAGTTTCATTCATCGCTAGACTCGTTAAATTATTAAATAGCGATACTTTATTCGCCCAAAGGGTTGAATTATAGATCAAGCAAATGTTATCCTCCTCAAGCTTGTTAAAAAATAAAGAGGCACTGGTCGACAAACAACGGGTACTCAAAGTAAGAAAGCTCTTTTTGTAGAAGCTTGCCTTCAATACGCACACTTTCACCCATGTTCGCCATCGTTTTGGCTGGGTGGTAATCATCTTCGATGTTTCATTCACACCTATGGTTCATCATACCTTCACTTTGATTTTGGTTCAATGCTGCCAACTCATCACAGTGTCGCCGATATGTTCAAGTGAAGTCATCCAATGATTAAAAACTCATCCTTCTACAATACTCAAAAACCTTCATTTTCATGACCTTCATCCCTTAAAATTGCTATATCAAGTCACACCCTTGTCTCCGAAATCAAAAGAATCGCTTTGGTAATACCGCTAAAACAAATCAATATCTAGGAAGTTCACTTAGAAAAATTAAATTCCAGTACCATGAGGCTTGTTACAGCATCGACAAGATCCTTGCTTCTGGACTTTTAACCGAAAGATTTTATTTGGCGTTCGACATCAAATCATCTATTCATGCCTTACGAAATGTACTGTAGTACCTTGAGAGCCATTGAAATTAATGGTGGTTCTCTCGCATTTGTTAACATCTCACATCATTGGATGGTAATCAAACGATGTCTTTCCATGTTCGACTACAAATCATATATTCGCATGGCTAAACTTGTACCCGAATGATCGAGTGAATGAGATAAGAAGACCCCAGATCTAGTTTCATCCATCCAGGCTGCGATTTCAGGATTTTTGTACACATCATCTGTATGGTGACCTTACATAAGGATTGTCATCCAAACATGGGCCTATATCTGTAGGCATGTCTGCATCTGGGCAACATTCCAATGAAGATGACTTTCTGAATTATGTACATGTTATTAGATTGTTTTATGTGTTGAACATGGGAATGCCTACCCTTAGAAATTATGAGCAAAGAGGATATATCATTATATAATGTATTGTAATATTGATGCAGGTGACCACTCTGCTTCGTTTCCAGACTCATCACAATGTAAAGCATCTCAATCAAATGTTCTTATTATTTAGATCTCATGCTTTAGGGGGAAATTGTTATAGGTCAATTTGGTCACCATTCCCAATGACCTGGTTAACTGGGCATCATATCTAGGACCAATGATCAAGGGTCTATCATTCCCTATCATTCCAGTTGCTACATGCCCTAAGACAAGAAACAAGACAAATCAAGCAAGACTTCCATCAAGTAAAGGTTTCCAAGGTTTGAAGCTTATTATATAGCATATGAGAGCTCACCAACGTAGGCTCTAAGGGGCCTAAGTGTGTTTCATATGTAGGTAGCCCCATGCAAGGCTGATCTGCAAAGCACTTCCCAACATTCACAGGTGTGTTGGTCACATTGGGAGCAAAATTATCATTGTTCTGGAATCTGCACTTGGCCAGTGCCTTCTATAAGAGTCCACATGTGTCAAGCTTTAGATCCAAGTGTCCATTTGACATCTACATGACTGAAAACATGTATTGCCTATTATTGGAAATTCATTTATTGTAAAACAACCTACAGTTCATCTATAAATTGAGGATAGATCTAAGTGCATGAGGAGGAATAATTTGAGTAGAGAAATGTTGGAGAGTTTATAATTGAGAGCTAGATTTGTGTAGCTGCTGCTGGAGAGATTTATATTGTGATGAGGCTTGGGAATGTTGCTGGAAGGTCACTTCAAATCAGTCATTAGGCTGTAACCTCTCCTTTTATCATCAATAATTATGCATCTGTATTGGCTTTGATTTCCATGTTGCAAGATCTTAGTTGATGTATATGGTTTATGCTTTACTGATTTAGCTAAATAGCTTGAATAGATATCTATATTATTGCATCTTTTGCTATTTCAGTGTTATTTCTTGTAGGAAGCATTCAAGCCACAAACCACTTGAATTTGAAGCTGCAACAGAAGTGACAAAAGGGGCCATTTGGAAGCGATTGAACAAGTAATCCTCCAATCCTTTCTGTGTATGTATTCTGAGTTAGGAAAAATAGTCGTATAGTCTTTCACCTATTGTTCTAGACTAGCACTTGTCTAGGGAAGTGTGATTTATCCGCAATTCACAATTTTGGCCCAACATACTTGATTTCTAATAATATTAATGTGCATGTCAATTTTGAGGTTCTACTTGCACCTAATTTTAACACACGTGTCTTTTCTGCTTGCTTGATAGGGTATTTTAGCAAGTTGTTATCATCAACACTACATTGCTAGTAATGACTGTTGTTTCCATCATTAGTATCTACCATATGATAATTATTTTCATCATTGTTTCCATCCCCAATGACACTTGTAAGCGTCTCATTAAATCCTTCTTCATGCATTTCATTTTCACTATCATGATCATCACCATTAAGGTCGCTAGCTAGTACCATATTACAGTCATCAGTGTATGTGAATCTCATCAGTTGTTCAAATTACTCAGGTGGTAGAGTTATATTTAAATATGCTTTTTTCACTCGGGTATGAGTTAAATGATGGTTTGGATAATCTTGTTAAAATCTTAATAGAAAAGTTGGATAAACTTGGGTATTAGTTGTCATTCTATCATAATCATATTCTACCTATCGAAAAATGCAATTGTTATTTAATGTTTGGAATAATTTTATAAATCATAAATGTATCGAATTCAAAGAAATATAATCAAATATCGCTTAACAAATCTCATCCCATGTACTATAGTCTTCACCAGACTCTTCTTCAGTGGAATCATTTGTTATGTTTGAAGTATCCATTGTCATATCCTCTTCCACCCATTTTTTTCTTCATGATTTAACAATTTTAGGTCCACGCACACGTATATATGTTTTTTTTTTCTTTTGCTAGTTGAATGCTTAGGTTGTGCACTTGTTCCAATCTCCATCTAAAATATCAACAACATGCATTAATTTATTTCAAGTTTAGATAACACACTATAAATTCTAATAATACTGTGAAAAAGGATGGGCGTATCACAAAATACTTCCTAAATTAAGTCACAATTTGATAATTACATGATGTTCCATGACATCGGTTGTGTCCTTATGTAATATGACACGATTTATTGCCATGGCTTCGTATTTCCCTTATAATACATAAAATAGTCAATGATGTTTATGACATCAACTATATCATTTCAACCAATAACTTATCCAACAAAATACCTCACTTTACTCAAATATTTGACATATCGATATCATGTTTTGGAAGTGAAGAAAAGAACAACATATTTTATATAAATTTATCTCATCTATGTTGTATCATCTTTGAATTCATAAACACCATCCTCTTTTGGTTTACGTTTCTTTGTATTCTTACCTTTATTGTATCTGCATATTTTGTATATGATTCTATGGCCACCCACTTGCCTCTCATTGATTTAGGAGGTATACATCATCCACGTCCTTTGTCTGTGGCCTCCTCTAGATCCTGCATGTAACAATGACATTAGTCACATAACATGTATGCACTTCATTGTTTCTCCATCCAATTTTCTAAAAGCACAATTGATTTAAGCTTATCTATTTTTCACTGCACCTTTCTAATTAAAATGTCTCTATTTTAAATATATACCCTTTTTGTTACTTTCAATTCCAAATACGATGACATGACACAACTCTTATAAATATTAGATGAGGATTATGAAAACTAATGGACTAATTTTTCATTTTTTCATATTTTCATTTAAATTAATTCAAACCCTTCATCAATAACTTTAAACCGAAAAATATCTATATTTTTATATATTTAAATTAAAAAAATCCTTTGACCCTATATGTTAGAGAATATACTATTTTGAATTTTTTTATTTTTAGGTCTTCTAAATGGACTAAACGTATAATATAATAATTAGTATAAGCTAAATTGTGGATGAGATATATTTTCAATGCCAACATCCACCCTATAAAGGAGTAAAGAGTGAGCGACGGGATCGAAAATGTTTGTGTCAGATGTATACATAATCACTAAGCAACAGAACCTTTAAAGGTGAATATGTGTGTATGTGACTATAAATTGTGGATTGTTACACTATGAGTCATTGGATATTAAAATAAAATTACAAAGTTCGAAATCACACCAAATTCATTAGTGGGTTAGGAAAATATGACATAAAACACCCTTCATTGCAGGGTCAAAACACAATTTATAGGGTTGTACATCAACCAACATTTCAGATTATCCAATGTGCCTATGCACATTGCACATCCAATATTGGTATTCAACTAGCACAACCACATTAAAAAATGAGGTTGATAAATTTCGATAAGCATATATTAAGAACATTTATTAATATTTCTATCAACCACATTTAATAATAATAATAATAATAATAATAAATATTATTATTATATAACTATAATAATAATTATAATTATCCCATGTGCCTATGCACATTGCACATCCAATATTGGTATTCAATTAAACCTCATAAGAAATTACAATAACATGGAAGGTTCCCACATCGACATTGCAAAGTGTAAAGATAACAATGGATAAAAATTATACCAAATCAAATATTTTTTTTAAATCCCGCCATTCTATAATGGGCACACAGAATGGTTAAACATATTGTGGATCCTAACTATTCAACCAAAACATTGTAGTACATTCACCATATTTTCCTTATGATACTCACCAATTGCAAATTGAGGGAGATTTGAAGTTTTGTGCGGAGTTGGAGAAGACCATGGTTGGAGCAATGCATTGACGATACAAAAGCAAATAACTAATCAATTGGATCTCTGTTGATGGTGGGCAGAGATATTGATGGAACTTTGCTCCCCTTTTGTGGATTTCAATAAAAAAAATTGATTTGTGGGTGTGATTCAACCTCTAACAGTCACAAAATAAATTTGTGCATCTCATTCACCCCCTACCAGAGACAAAAATCAAACCCCTTTCCATCCATTTTTCACTACTATTGTTTAAAAAAGTTGGAGTGAAGGGAGAAAAATGTAGGGAGAAAAGAGAAGGGATTTTCCATAGTTTGGAGGAAACAAAATCACACTAGGACACCAAAAAATGTCAAGGATCAAGAGAGGGAAACAAGAAAAGGGATATGATTCTTGCGAGAATGGGGTATTTCATACTAAATTTATAGATTTGCACATGTTTCTATTTCTGGTTTGAATTGTGTTTTTTAGTTTTTAGCCTCTAAATTATAATAGATAAATTAGGGTTTATTTTATAATTTCTAATTTTAAAATGATTTTTTTTTAGTGTATATATATAGGGAGATGATAGTGAGAAAATAAAAGAGGAAATGGATTCTATATTAGGGTAGAAAAAATGAATAAACTAGAAGGTATGGACATGTTCATGCTTGTTGAATACGTGGAAAGACGTACTAAAGGAACTGACATAGACAAACCAAAGCAACCTTGTTAAAGGGAATCTATTGACTCCCCATCAAATCCTAGATTGAGAAACATTTCTAAAAAAAAAAAAATCACAATAACCTCTAAGAATGTGTAACAAGGAAAAAAAATTTCCAATGTCCCACCCACTCCTGGGACACAATTTTATTCCACCACTAGTAGATGTAATTATGCATCTTGCATTGGTAAATATGGAACCGGGTTATAATATGATTTTGTCTCTAGGGAAATCAGAATGACAGATGCCAGGAAAGTGTTCAATTGTAGGTTGAAGGAATCAAGCCTTCAATTATTCAAATAGAATCTAAATATTCCATTATCGAAGATACCCATGCACCTTCAAAAGGTAGTCATCCATGGCATGCAAACTAAATTTGGGATAGGTTGGTCAGTAAAGAAAATAAAGAAAAAACTGACTCAAAACTACAAGAGATTACCTTGCAACCAAACGAAAAATATAAAACAAATTCCTCCTGATATAAGGGCCAAAATAAGGCCAATTGATGTAAGCGTGAAAGTGTGGAAAGAGATCATGAAAGCATATGATAGAGTATATGCACTGAGGGAGTCTCGCGAGGAGAGCATGCAGGTATTTAAATTTTGTCATAATATTATTTTAAATTCATTAAATGATTTTTTAATTTTACTGGTGCATAATTAAATTGAATTAGTGTATGTTTTAGGACAAAGCATTGAAAGCCAGGCTTTCCAAATATCATGCCACACATCATAGTGGAAAAACAGGTTTAGAAACCTTAGCATTAAAATTTGTAATTATTCTTAATATATGAAATTATATATTAATATTTTAATTTTGTACAAAAAGTAAATGATTGTATATTTATTAATTTAACTTTTCCATCTCCCATGTTTTGACAGGATAAACAATATGGCCATTATCCATCACAATTGGAATTCAATATGAAACAAGACAAAAAATGGTCCGATTTTGTTATTAGGATGGAGAATAAGGTATCATTAGTTGAATTTCAATATCTTACTTAGATATTGGTATGTTAATATTTCAATTTGAATTTCTTATGTTGAGTTGTTTATTTATGTGTATCTTGAGTTCTTTTGTGCTCCTATCGGTCATAGCACCATTATAAATTACAAACCTTTCACGATGATCAAGTCCTTATAAATCAAAATCAAATCATGGCTTTACCAAGTTCTTTTCCAAACACTGCAGGCCAAAGGAGGGATGAAAGACCATGTAATACATAACACATAGACAACAAAACATATTACAAGGGATTGATTATAGATGCTTGGGTTGAGATCACATTGCATGTTATTGATTATGGACCCAAATACATGTGTTGAGGAGCATGGGATGGTTTTCTTGGAAAGAAATTATCCTGGTGATGAAGAGCACTTAACACTTGTGTTGGGCAGTGAAAAAGGTATGAAATTACTGTGTATTTTCTCATTCTTTTACTATAGACATACTCCTTTTTACCTTGGGAAGGTAACTTATTATAAGAATTATGGTAGAATTGGAAAGGTTTATGTTTATTGTAAAAAGATGACTAAAGATAGCTTTTTGTTGATAAAACAGGAATTAGGCGAAGCGAACAGTTGTACCAAAGGCGAGGCTGAGATTAATGCAACTGCTGCTCCACCAACGTTAAACCACATCTAGCCAAAGACAAGGAAATCTGAATGTATTGCCAAGAAAAGGCAAGGGACATCTCGACTTCGGTCAAAGTAAATCATATGATAACCAAATGAAGAGAAGTGAATCCCTCAGGATCCTTCGATCCTGAGGGATCGCTGTTCAAACTCATCTTATTCCTCATCTTGTCTGTCAGGGTTTGTTATATAAGGCAATGCCTTTGATGATTAAAGGGGGTCGGAAGTTCTCATTATCAAAACATTTCCTTTGTAATATTGTTTATTGACTCTCGGTTTTGAGAGAGCAGTCTCTGTAATACCTTATGTTTGATTAATATCAAAGACGCGTTTCGTTTCATCTCTTAAGTTCTGAAGTAGCCTAGCAGTATTTCACTGACGCTAAGGGCCCGAATTTGGTGGAATTACCTTACTGTTTGTATCTCTAATATTTGCTTACTGTTGTGTGAAGTTTTGTTTAAAGTTTATTTAAATTGCAGAGTTGATTCACTGTTGTTGGATTGAATACAGATTCATTGTGAGCATTAACGAATTACAGTGCTACTTTATCATCTACAGGAATTGCATGCACTATTTATTTACCTTGCCATCCTTATAAATCTTTTCTACTCTATATTCAATTCTAAGTTGCTATTCTATTAGTTTATGATTCTTTGTGATTGATTGTTCTGTAGTATTGGTTGTCGACAGGATTGAAGTATTGAGATTAGTTAAGTTTGTAATATCTGTTCAATTCATATTGTTGTTCCATTTATATTTATTTTTCATTTCTGATTCATAGCTCTATATTAGCAGATAGATTGGTTACAGTTGCTGTGTGTGCATAGAAATTAAGAGTTGTTGTTCCTTTCTAGCCTTTGAAGTTCCTTTCAGTTATTTTCATCAGCAAATAGTTTGAGTTTGATTTCATTTCAATTTCTTTAAGATCAGCAGCTGTAGAGGACACTGGTTATTGCTTCCAAGTTCCCAGATTGGTTATTTTGCATCGATTTCTAAGGGAAGGAGTTAGTACTACTGTATCCCTGATCGATGTTTTGTAGATTGATTTAATTAATATTCCAAATCATTTCCATTTATGTTCCTGTAATTAGATTTCTTTACAAGCATCTGTTTACTCTTATATTCAGAATTCTGTACTACATCTTCACAGCATTACTCTTAGTTAATTGCAGCCTCAGACAGAGTACACTCTTGAAATAAATAGTCGCTCTCGGATTGATGATTAATGTAGGCTAATTAGGTGTTTTAAAGATACCTTTTTATGAGTCAACATTTTGGCACTGTTTCCGGGGATAATGTATGCCATTTCAAAGGAGTGATGGACAAATGATTTTCTTCTACTTGCGAAGAATTGGGTATTAAAGACGGAAGGTAAGAACCTGTGCACTGGGCAAGAAACACACTTGGTCACATCCCGCTTCATAGCAGAAGTAGGTAAGCTTCTTTATTTAGGTAGGAATGAAGTCTTGTTTTCTTGAATGAATAAACCAACTAAGAAAAACAAAATTCATCCTAAAATTGAAAAACCTAAGGGACCGGTGACCCTTGCGCGGACAACTTTTATTGACGAAATCCTTAAAAGAACTGAATCTCAGCCATCAGTAGGATTTAGAAAAGCTATTTCTATACAGCCTACTAGTTCCCTTTAGGCTACAGAGTCACCATCTGAAGCCTTTGCTAAGATACACAGTCAAACAGAGGGAATTGAGTAAGATTCCCAAGAAATTGAGAATCCTTGCATAATTTCTCCTCAAGAAGGGAACTCTAGTAATCTCCGTGAAGGAGAAGGTGAAATAGGAGAAACGGGAGACCCAACATCTCCTATTGAAATAGCCCAACTAGTAAGCATTCCAGATAAGGGAAGTGTTGTTAAACTCATTCAAAACCAAGATCCTGAATCACCTCAAATAGTAGGTCAACAAGGAATACCCATTGTTCCAGATAAGGGAAGTGTTGTCAAAGCCATTCCTGCTCCTTCTAGTCAGCCTAGAAATTACCTTGAGATCCCAGAAGGATATTGGCACATTTTCGACCAAATGGCCCAGAACCAAAATTAGAATCAGTAGACACCCCAACAAACCTCTACGTTGCAATATCCTATGGTAGATACTGCAGTCAATGCACCTATGAAGGCCATTCCCCTTCAACATATTCCCACATTTCATGGCTTAACATCATAGGATGCAGATGCATTTTTGTTTGAATTTGATGTGTTATGCAGGGGATATGATTATACCACCGATCCCCAAAAACTAAAACTATTCCCTTCTACATTAGAAGGGGCAGCCTTACGATGATTTATGGGATTAGGTGGGGGTGTCATAACTAATTGGGATCAGATGAAAGCTGAACTTTTAAAGAATTATCAAGATTATTATAGGTCTCGGGAACTAAAAGATGAAATATTCCAAATGACAGCAAAACCAAATGAAACCTTGGAAGAATACGTGGAACGGTTTCAATACAATATTCAGAGATCCCCTTATGCATCCTTACCCTTACCTAATAATGTGTTGAAAACTACATTAATTAGGGGAATGAAAGATCAATGGGTTGAAACATTGAATATTATGGGAAAAGGTGATATATATCAAGAAATTTATGCTGACATCATTGATTTGTGTATCAGGAGTTCAAGGGGCTACACAAGGCTAAAATCAGTAAAACGTGATATGATTACAAGAGACAACAAGACCTATAATGAAGGTGTGACTCGTGCAGATATTGGAAACCTGCTGGAAGATTTTAAGACAGATATGCTTGGGACTCTAACAACGTAGTTCGATAGTATGCAAGCCAAACAGAAGCAAGTAGAAGCAAAGAAAAATTTGGTGATATTCTGTCCTAGATGTAGGAAGAAACATAGCCACGACAATCAGGTATGCCAACTGATCCATTTTCTTCTTTTCAACCTCCTCAATACAATGCTCAGAAATATAGTGGAATGTGGCAAAATCAACCACCTTTCCCCAATTGGTCACAACAACCATTCCCTACAACATCTTGGCCAAATCAAACAAATCAAAATAATTGGACTAGCTTTCCTTTCTGCCCACCATTTTGGAAAAATAATAATTATCCAACACAATGGTTCCCCTCTACTTCACAGAGTCAGGCCTAGCAGTCAAACTGGAAAAGACCTACAAATCAGCCAGCTAGAAAAATCCCTCTCTCTCAACCTACACTGCCAGATCCATATACAAATCCCCAGACCAACTTAAGACCACAACTCCCAGCCCAGCCCAACCCAAACCCATACAATAGGCCAGTTCAGTCTGTCCAAATAATGGAACCCCCAGAATTAGAAACTAAACTGAGGGAGTGAAATGACCTTCAATTAAGGTCTGGGCGCATAGTATAAACAGAGAGAAACAACGATGTTCATATTGAAGATCCATTACCTGTATAACAAACATTACAGAAAGAGAAGGAAGTTCAACAACAAGATCAACAACAAGTAACAACTTCCTCTCCACCATTCTCAGAACGATTAATCATACCACGCCCATTAGAACATCCTAATTTTTATCTTCTGGGAGAATTAAAAAATTTGTGTATAAAAATCCCTCTCCTCCAAGCTATCCAAGACATTCCTATATATGCAAAAACCATTAAGGAATTATGCATAAAGAAGCCAAAGAGGAGAACAACCACCAATCCAACTGTCCAAATAATCGGTACTTTATCTGACTTATTATCAAGAATGGAAACACCTATCAAATATGAAGACCTAGGAAATCCTATAGTGATAGTGCAAATCAATGGGAAATCATTTCCAAATACCTTAGTTGATTTGGGAATAGCAATCAATATCTTAACAACCACTACCTGTCAAAAACTCGGCATTACATCACTTGAACCAACAACAACCTTGTTGGAATTGGCTGACTGATCGGTAGTCAAACCATAGGGTACACTACAAGATGTAATGGTATCTGTAGATTCCTGGGAATACCCTGCTGACTTCCTGGTTATCAATCCAAAGAACCGACTAGATGGACACCCGTTAATCTTAGGTAGACCTTGGTTGGCAACTGCTGATGCTAATATTAGATGCTTACAAGGCAACATGACAATAACAAGGGGAAACTATGTCAAGAATTTAGCTTTATATCCCCCAGCCCAGCCAAGTCTATCAATAATCAAAACAAGAAAACAACCTGTATCATATCTTATGGAAAATATGAGATCACCTCTAACTATATAAAATGCTCTTGATTTCAAAGATCAAATAGAGGATGATATCATTAATAGTTTTATTAATAAACCACAAATCATATCCCATCTACAATGTCATATGATCAAGGCAGAATTTGATAATAAAGAAGAAGAAGATCCTTTGAAAGACATTCCTGATCAATTAATACCCACTACTTCTATGTACAATCACAAGATTGTAGAAATTGAGCCGGGAAAAACTCTAAACATTAACAAAAATCTGACTGCTGAACAAGAAGAGAAGTTGGTCCAACTATTGCGGAAATGCAAAGCAGCCTTTGCATGGGATTACCCCGATATGAAAGGAATTGACCCTCAATTTTGTATAAACCACATCTATATTGAAAAAGATGCGAGACCCATTCGCTAACCCCAAAGAAAACTAAACCCTCACCTTAAATATATTGTGAAAGCTGAACTACAAAAACTATTGGATGTTAATTTCATCTACCCAATATCTGACAGCAAGTGGGTCTCTCCATTAGTAGTGGTACCAAAAGAGAACAGAAAGTGGAGAATATGTGTATATTACCATGAACTTAACAAGGAAACACAGAAAGACCACTTTCCCCTTCCTTTCATTGACCAGGTATTAGACACATTGGCAGGAAAGAAATTCTTTTCCTTCCTAGATGGCTTCAGTGGGTACAATCAAATCCAGATTACCCCTGAAGACCAAGACAAAACTACTTTTACCTATCCATTGGGGAAATTTTCCTACTGAGTCTTACCTTTTGGCCTATGCAATGCCCCTACTACATTCCAAAGGGCCATTCTCAATATCTTTGCAGACTTAATAAATGAAGGTCTCGAAGTATATATGGATGACTTCACACCTTATGGGAATGACTTTGAGCCAGCATTGGAAAATTTAGAAAAGGTGTTGCAAAGATGTATTGACACTAGGCTTTTTTTAAGCAATGAAAAGTGTCATATGATGATGACCGAAGGAGTTATCTTAGGGCATTATATTTCAGCAGCTGGAATTCAGGTGGACCCAACTAAAATTCAAATAATCTTGTTAATACCCACACCCACCACATAGACAGAGGTATGTAGCTTTCTTGGATTTTCTGGTTACTATAGAAGATTTATAGAACATTATTCTCGAATAGATGCACCTTATATGTACTAACTGGAAATGTTGATTTTATTTGGATAGATAAATGTGACAATGCCTTCAATGATTTGAAGAAGCTTGTTTCAACAGCCCCAGTGCTGAGGGGCCCAAATTGGAATTTGCCATTCCTAATTTCATTTGATGCCTCAGACACAACAATTGGAGCAGTACTTGGGCGGGAGGAAGACAAGAAACCATATGCAATCTATTACATTAGAAAAAATCTATCCCTTGCTAAATTAAATTATACTGTGACTGAGAAGGAATTTTTAGCTGTAGTTCATGCTGTAAATAAGTTTAGACATTATATAACTGGGTATCCTGTAGCTCTATATACTGATCACTCTGCCATTAAATTCTTAGCAAATAAACCAGTTACAAATGGAAGAGTGACAAGATGGTTGATTTTATTGCAGGAATTCGAAATTACAATCAAAGATAAACCTGGAAAGGAGAACCCTGTAGCTGATTTTCTGTCAAGAATGCCAAAGCCAACAGATACAGAAGCAGTTGAAGACCACTTCCCAGATGAACATCTGTTCGCTGTTACAGTCAGAACCCCATGGTATGCTGATATAGCAAATTATTTGGCAATAGGTAAATTACCTAAACATCTATCCCTAAATGAACGAAAGAAGATAATACAACGTAGTACCCGATTCTCTTGGATTGGGGGCTACCTATTTCACATAGGTGCAGATATGAAAATAAGAAGATGCGTTCGGGAGGATGAGGTATTTGATATTTTGAAAGTATGCCATGATGGACAGTGTGGTGGGAGTTTTACAGATCGTATAACTGCCCATAAGGTTTTAAGAACAAGCTATTATTGGCCTACTATCCTTAAAGATGCCAAAAAATTTGTGCAGGCCTGTGATAGTTGCCAAAGGGCAGGTCACCCTGGGCAGGCTGATGAAATGCCTTTGAACCATCAACTAGTGATTGAACCATTTGAATGTTGGGCCCTTGACTTTGTTGGTCCTATAAGCCCACCATCAAACCAAAAAACATACATCCTAGTTGCAACCATGTATGTTACTAAATGGGTTGAAGCAGAGGCTCTTTCAAAAGCTATAGAGGACTCTATAATACAGTTTTTTTTCCAAATATTTGTGCGATATGGCCTCCCTAGGGACATAATCACAGATGGAGGACCAGAGTTTGTAGGTAATAAATTAGTTGAAACACTACAAAACTACCACATTCACCACAAGATTACAACCCCATACCACCCACAGGCCAATGGCCAAGTTGAGAGCACGAAAAAAGTGATTGAATCCATATTAACAAAAACCGTTGCCTCACACAGACGTGATTGGGCCTACAGATTTCCAGAAGAATTGTGGGCATATCGAAAAACTTGGAGACCCACTATAGGGTATTCACTATATCAATTGGTATTTGGAAAAGAACCCATCTTTCCAATAGAATTTGAAATTCAGACATTAAGAATAGCTCAGAAGGTGGGTCTAGATTTAAATGAAGCCCAAGCCAAAAGACTGCAGCAAATTAATGAGTTAGATGAAATTAGGCTCTCTTCTCTTCAGCACATAGTGTTAATTCAACAACAGAAAGCAAAATGGCATGATGCCCTGATTAAAGAAAAGATCTTCCACGAAGGAG
Organism: Pinus albicaulis; assembly: GCA_034641835.2. Lineage (NCBI taxonomy): Eukaryota > Viridiplantae > Streptophyta > Pinopsida > Pinales > Pinaceae > Pinus > Pinus albicaulis. Next base: position 467,567,162 of record CM076581.1, on the reverse strand, counting down.
ACTGGGCACTCCTATATGATTCTAGGTTTCAGGATTTCCCAGGGAAACTCCAGACACAATGGCTCGAACCCTATGAAATACAGAAAGTGCATGATAATGGCACTATCACATTAGCCACCATTGATGGATCTGGACATTCCTTTAAGGTAAACGGTCATCGAGTATGATTGTATCATAAACCGCTTACTCGAGAATCCTTTTACCAACAATTACGGGAAGATTCTACCATGGAAATTCTAGCTGAAGGGGATAACTCCTCCTCAGAAGCAGTTTATTAAATCGTTTCTTTTTTAAATTTTTTACATAAATATTGTTCATTTATTTGGATTGTTTGTTTTATGAAACTCCCTTTTTTTTCAAATCTCTGTTTATTTCGTTTATTTTGAGTTTTGTTGTTTGTCTCATGGAATTCTGTTTTTTTTTTCAAAAACTCTGTTTATTATGCTTATTCTAAGTTTTTGTTGTTCCTCTCTAAAGGAACAACACTTCTGCTGTTCCTTTCGAAAGGAACAACAGTTCCGCAGATTTTTGTTGTTCCTTTCGAAAGGAACAACAGTTTCGCACATTTTTGTTGTTCCTTTAGAAAGGAACAACAATTCCGCAGATTGTTTCTGCTGTTCTTTTTAAAGGAACAACACCTTTTGATTCGATTGTTTTTTGTTTTAGATTATCATTTTGAGAATTTATGATGACTCTTCTAAAGGCAAACATATTATTCATATACAATCATAAAAATTAAAGCTAATTACTATAATCAACAAATAAAAAAAAAATGTCATTTTTAAGGAAGTTGTGTAGTAATGATAAGAAAAACAGGAAAAAGGGACATAATCAATAACATGATTTTGCTGCCTTATTACCACTAAATCAATCTGATCGATTATGCTTGTAATGTTGGTTCTCGCCATATGTTATAACTTTCTTTGATTTTTATTTATGGAGTAGGAATAAGGGAATATTCTTTTCTATTGAGATGTTCAGACTTTTTCCACCATCCCTACTCTTAAGGAGTGTTGAACCATCCTTTATGTATAAGTAGGAAAGTGCTATATGAAAAAGAAAAATATTTATAAGTTCACTAATAATTTTATGATTTGGTAGATGGAGGATAGGGGGTCTCATCAAGAGATAGCCTACCATGATCATAAGGAGGTAAGTGAAGTGGCATTCCCATCATGGCCACCAAACTAGGGATATGGTCCAATGGACAATTGAAAAAATTAAGGAAGTCCTTGGAACAGGAGGTCTCATCACGATCCGGCCTGCCCACTTTTCACTTCTTCCCGGTGAATGGCATTGTGATTTATCTTGTCACCAAGCTAGCACAATGGCCTCCATTATGACATTTAACAAGCACTTCCTCAACATAAATAAAGGAAAATGGTTCCAAGGGTGAGAAAGCAACTCTGTCAAGGTTATGGACACATGTGGGCAACAGAGCTCTGCTGATGGTATTGGAGTCACATTTATACACATCAATAGTCATATTAAACCCTTTTTCCTATATATCCATTTAAATATCAAATGAAAGTATGAATTCTTAATCTTTGATTTTGAACCTATTATACATGAATATCATTACAAATCGATCATATTAGTTTGAAGTGGTAATAAATGCATCTGTATTTATGTTTATCTTAAGCTATCCCTTCTCCTTATATTTGAATCATTACAAAATGATTTTATATCTATTAACGATTTATCACACGCATTGATTTCATTAATTGTTATAATTTGATTGAATGTATCATAATTATGCCTGCTTTTTCCTGTTGTACTTTTGTTGTGCCACACTTGCCTCTCTCAATTGATGGTCGAGGACAACCTATTATCCATTAGGGGGGGCGCGGATGTCTACATGCAGTTCAAATCCCAATATTTCTTTACCTGTATGCGAACCAAATCCCTGCATTCTAGGGAATAACAAAAATTTAATGACATTATTCCAATTCACCGTGCTGTGTTGTTCCATTCGATAATTGTGTGTTTGGGAAGAACTAACAGAGTGTAGAGACAATGGGAGGAGAACCAATTCGGAGTGAGCCACAGGTGCTAGTCGTTTCTGATGCTGCATGAGAGATTTTGGAAAGACTAGGATGGATTACATATTTCACGAGGATGCAACAACCCCATGAAGCAGTGGCCACCGAGTTCTTACAGAACTTGCAGGAAGGATAGTCCATGGTTAGAGGAAGACAGATAGTTGTATTCGATAAAATAATTGCTGAGGTGTCTGGCATTCTGGTGCAAGGAACTATATGGACTCAAAAGAAGATCATAATTCGAGAAGCCATGAAGATTTTTCAGGATGACGGAAAGACATTGGTTGTCAAAGGAAAAGGATTTTAGCCAGCATCATTGGGAGAACCATGGACGGAATTGACCAAGATAGTGCATGCCTACATAACATGCAACAGAAGGAAAGAAGTGGTAAGACCCCGCCACCTTAAGCTACTGGTTGTATTAAAATAGAAATGCACTGTAAATTTTCCTACATTTTTAAATTCCTTACTGCATGATATTGCCTGTAACATAAGAAAATCTCAGCATGCAGACATGGTGGTAAGCCACCATTGCCTAATCCGATTAATAGTAAGTCGTAGCCTTGCCCAATAGCAGACCACCTGGGAAGAGTTGATATTCTCCATTGATGGAGGGTTAGCCTTACCTGCCCCTAAACAAAAGAGAATGGCTGGCTCAATAGCTGAGCCATCAATTCACAAACAATCCCTCCATTCAAAACAAAGCATGGGAATGATAGAAGGATTTCTAGGCAGCAGTAGCCAGCCCCTGGAATCGCACAACTCAGAGGATGAACAACCTCCACAATTAGAGGGAGGAAGTCCTCGTACTGATGAAGAAGAGGAAATGGAAGGAGAAATTTGCTACTCGGATGAAGAAGAAATAAGTCACCACACCAGTGGTGAGAAAAAATATAGTGCAGAGGAAGGAAATACTGAGGAAGAGGAAATTGAAGGAGAAATTCGATATTCGGATGAGGAAGAAGGAAGCTATCATACCTGTGAGGAGGACGAAGATAATCATAGCAACGATAAAGAAGGAAAAAAGCCTCCCAAAAATGTTACCGTAAGCCCTTTACAAGAAGAACAATTGGCCCAAATTCTGGCCAATATGAGTGACTATGTGTAGCCTCATGGCCCTTTGGACCTTAACATTGATATTAATCAGTTGCAGGAGCACTCTGCAGTTAACAAAGAAACAACTGAAGAAATGCTGGATGAAACAGAAAAACCTAGTGAAGCTAGGGTTGCTTCCCCTGAAAGGTATGAACAAGAAAAAGAGAATACTAAAGCAATATCTCAACCTGAAAGACCTCAGGGGATTGCATAGTCAACCGAGGATATGATTCCCGAAGAATTTAGCCAGGGGCATATGAATGTTGAAGAAAAACCCCAAGAAGAAGACCAAGAAGAGAACCTAACTAAAGGCACGACCAGAATGGACCAAAACCCTGTCGAGCAAACAGGTTTAGATAAAGGAACAATTGTTCCATTAAAAAAGAGGAGGAAAGTAACTGAGATTGAAAATCTTAAGAGGGAACAAATGAAGCTTCACAGACTCATGGAATAGCTCAGGAAAACCATTAGGGTTCTGAAAGTGAAACAAATGCCTAAGCGAGCCCCTAAGAGAAGAAGCATAGCTACTAAGAGAGCTTCAAAAAAGAGAAAAGTGGCCACCAAGAGGAACCCCCAAGTCGCAGAGGCCATGCCTGAGCCTAATTATAGAGATATGGAATAGAAAATAGTTGTTCCAACATAAGTTGTTCTAGAGGGACCCGCTTCAAGTGAAAACATGCAAGCTAGTAGTCAGCATACCTTTAGTGACCCGACACTAGCCAGACTCCAAGAGGAGTTGGCACAGGCCCGAATAGAAAGGCAAAGGTTGGAAGAGGACACTGTCTCTAGGAAGAGATATCAGGAGTTGCAGAAACAGATGAAAATTATCCATGAAGCAGAAGCTGAAGCTCACGAAAAGTGTCGAAAAGAAGAGGAAAAGGTTGATAAGGTAATGAACCAATTAAAATTAGCCTACAATCAAATGAACACTCTCTGCTCATTGTACACTGATGTATTAGCCTGTAGATGCTCAGCCAAAAACTATGCTTTATTTTTACTAGAAAGATATTTACAGCTAAATATTAAGGCAGTTAGGGCAGGGAAATCCATAGAGCTAAAAACTATAGATGACTTTGTATCATGCTGCAAACTTTATGGGATCAAAGTACAACGCCTTTTGTGTGAATTTTACTTGCATAATTTAATACTTGAAAATGATTGTGAATCAAACCCTAGCCCTTTTGTGGGAGATGTCCAACACCGGGCATTCATTTCCTTTGCTGTAAATCAATTAAAATGGGTTAAAGCCTATAATGATTTTCAAAGGAAAGAAAATTAATTAGATTTATGGGTTAGGAGTGAACCTCAGGACCCATTTCAATTTTGGGCTAGGCAGAAAAGTTTGATGACAAAGGAAGGCGTTATCCAAGCATTGGGGCCTATCCACAAATCAGTTATCTTTAATGGCACATATTATTTCTTATCTATTAGAAACCAGGCTTACATAGCAACTAAGGTCCGATGGAGAATTTCTAATAAGAATGTGAAAAATAGAGAAGCATTCAATTATAAAAACTTTGGGCTAGATGTAGACCACTTGGTTTCTTATAGTCAATCTTATTTTAAAAGAAGGACTATACCGGCTAGCATGTAGGTTCCGAAGCCCCATTGCATGGTATCATGCTTCATACTACAAAGCCATTTACAAACTCCCTAAAGGACAGATAGAGAATGTTTTTGAGGAATTAGCTGCACTACATGGTTCTAGACCTTTTAATGACAAACCTTATCCTTCTTATTCTTTGACTGCTTTCCATGTGAACTATAGTTTTCGTGAGGACATGAAAAATATTAAGCAGGGGGGTATGTTGGGTAGTGAAAAAGGTATGAAATTAATGTGTATTTTCTCATTCTTTTACTATAGACATACTCCTTTTTACCTTGGGAAGGTAACTTATTATAAGAATTGTGGTAGAATTGGAAAGGTTTATGTTTATTGTAAAAAGATGACTAAAGATTGCTTTTTGTTGATAAAACATGAATTAGATGAAGCGAATAGTTGTACCAAAGGCAAGGCTGAGATTAATGCAACTGCTTCTCCACCAGCGTTAAACCACATCCAGCCAAAGATAAGGAAATCTAAATGTATTGCCAAGAGAAGGTAACGGACAGCTTGGCTTCGGTCGAAGTAAATCATATGATAACCAAATTAAGAGAAGAGAATCCCTTAGGATCCTTCGATCCTCAGGGATCGTTGTTCAAACTCATCTTATTCCTCGTCTTGTCCGTTAGGGTCTCTTATATAGGGCAATGCCTTTGATGATTAAAGGGGGTCAGAAGTTCTCATTATCAAAACATTTCCTTTGTAATATTGTTTATTGACTCTCGGTTTTGAGAGAGCAGTCTCTGTAATACTTTATGTTCGATTAATATCAAAGACATGTTTCGTTTCATCTCTTAAGTTTTGAAGTAGCCCAACAGTATTTCACTAGTGCTAAGGGCCTGGCTCTGGTGGAATTGCCTTGCTGTTTGTATCTCTAATATTTGCTTACTGTTGTGTGAAGTTGTGTTTAAAGTTTATTTCAATTGCAGAGTTGATTGACTGTTGTTGGATTGAATATGGATTCGTTGTGAGCATTAACGAATTACAGTGCTAATTTATCATCTGTAGGAAGTGCATGTGCTATTTATTTACCTTGCCATTGTTATAAAGCTTTGTTGTTCTATATTCAATTCTAAGTTGTTGTTCTATTAGTTTATGATTATTTGTGATTGATTGTTCTGTAGTATTGGTTGTCGACAGGATTGAAGTATTGAGATTAGTTAAGTTTGTAATTGCTATTCAATTCATATTGTTGTTCCATTTATATTTATTTTTCATTTCTGATTCATAGCTCTAGATTAGCAGATATATTGGTTACAGTTGCTGTGTGTGCATAGAAATTACGAGTTGTTATTCCTTTCTAGCCTTTGAAGTTCCTTTCAGTTATTTTCATCAGCAAATACTTTGATTTTGATTTCATTTCGATTGCTTTAAGATCACCAACTGTAGAGGACACTGATTATTTCTTCCAAGTTCCCAGATTGGTTATCTTGCATCGATTTCTAAGGGAAGGAGTTACTGCTACTGTATCCCTGATCGATGTTTTGCATATTGATTTAATTAAGATTCCAGAGAATTTCCATTTATGTTCCTGTAATTATATTTATTTACAAGCATTCGTTTACTCTTGTATTCAGAATGTTGTACTACATCTTCACAACATTACTATTAGTTAATTGCAGCCTCAGACAGAGTACACTCTTGAAATAAACAGTCGCTCCCGGATTGATGATTAATGTAGGGTAATTAGGTGTTTGAAAGATACCTTTTTATGACTCAACAACTTGCAACCCATGCTTAGAGAGTGCACCACTTGAGGATGGGACTCTTGACATGTATACCATGGAGAGATATCACTTCACTTGGAGACCTTATCTTGGGCATTAAATTAAACTGCTTGTGTAATTATTCCACTTTACCAATGTTGTCCTCCCTCACCTACTCTATATAGAGGGAAGATAATGTCTTTATATACACTATACTCGTTATTCCATCTACATAATTTCCATGGAGATTTGTTAGTCATTTGGGGAATTTTGAGGTCTAAAATGGGCCTCCTAAGGAAATTATAAAATAATAGTGGAAATAATAAAATAAGATCATATTACATCATCAAATTTTAGAAGGAAAAAAGAAAAAACTACTTTTTCAACTCGTATTTTCAACTTATCTCCCTATGGGTTTACTCAAATTTCAAGTGGGAACACTCGTTGGATGCATAATTTGATTCCTCATCCAAGCCAATGTTGCATACTTTTGATGGACCCTACTACACAAAAAGTGAGAAATACATGAAAAACGTGATTGTAATCATGCTTTTTCATGTATTTCTCATTTTTCGTTTAGTAGGGTCCATTGAAAGTGTGCAATATGGGTACTCCTTGGATGAGGAATTAAAATTTTCATCCAACGAGTACTCCTAGTCAAAATTTGAGTAAAACCTTAGGGGGATAAGTTGAAAATACAGTTGAAAAAATAGTTTTATTATGTTATTATTTTTTAATCTTTTACTTTTTTACCCCAAAAATGGTGAGTCATCCCCCATGGTTGATATCATCATCTTGAATCCTTTTGGTTCTTATAAAGTTTATTTTGGTTGTAATTTTTTCTTAGGAGGCCCATGTTGCATAATAGAAGAATACCTAGAGTTTGTGACATAAACCCTAGAGAAGAAATAAAGATGAATGCTAGCACGAGGGATGATCTTGAGTCTTAGCACTTGTCTTAGAAATTATTTTCCATATGGTAGGATGAAGGGTGTATTGAGATCTAAAACAGTTGTTTTGTAGTGATAAATATATTGAATGAATTAAGTAGATATGTAGGGACATGGCTATTAGAATAGAAACATTTACAATGTAGGCCTTTTTTAGAGCCTGTTTGAACTTTGAAGGCCTGGTTTGATATAAAGGAACTAAAACTCTATAGGAAACTTCCTTTTCTAGCCCTATGGGGAGTATGGTTACTGCATAACTTGGTGATTTTTCAAAACATAATCATTCCTACATTATAGAATACAACACAAGTATGCTCATTATTCCAGCTTTATCAAACCTTATTAATCCTAAAACAATTAGACAACTAGGGCAGGTGAGGATAGACCTACAGATGCAATGTGAACTAGTTTTTGGAGAAGTTAACGAATAAGTTCAACTAGTCTATTTATCTATGATTACAACTTTTAAAATTGACATTATGGAAAGAAATTTGAGGTTTAAATCATAGGGCTAAAAAACATCCTATGCATTATATCTACATCAGAGAGCATGAGATGAATGAAAAAAAAATGCAAATATTGTGAGCTACTTCATTAAGGTTTCTTAGATAAAAGTCATAGGTATGTCAACTATTCATACAACATTGATAAATTTTTTAATGAAAGAAACCAAAAACTTTATTACATAGGTCTCACAAGAAGAATAAAAAAAATGTAGTTACTAAGAAATACCTCTTTGGTTGCCCACTTTCAAGATTTGACAAGAAAGACGAAATTGCATGTTGTTACAACATCTGTTGTCACACATCATATGTTATGACATATATTGTTACAAAATCTACTATTACAACATCCGTTGTTACAAAATTTGCTTCTCAATCAATTTTTATGTATGTTTGTGCTTCTCAATTCGTTTTCTTGATCCCCCAAGTGTTGATGTAGTATTGGGTGGCAAAAACACCTCTGTCACTGCCCACTTTCAATATTTGACAAGAAAGATGAAATGACATGTTGTTATGGCATTTTTTGTTACAACATATACGGTTACATCATCTGTTTCTCAATCCGTTGTTACCTATGTTTGTGCTTCTCAATTTGTTTTCTTAATCCCCCATGTTTTAACTTTGTATGTAGACATTGACTAAATAACTGAACCAAAAAATCAATGTGAGAAATTGAGAGGAATTTAGAAGGTTAAACATTCTCCATGAACATTTAATCATCTAATAATATCATAGACGTATAGATGAACCTCTATAGCCAACACAAATATATTCAAGTACATCATAGAAGCGACAATATAAGGATTTATGGGCAGTAAATTAAACAGATTATTCAATTTCTAACTCATTTGCGAACATAACTTTGCAGAGGGACATCATGGATATTTATACTCGATCTATCCCTTCCCAATGTCCTATACTAGAAACAAACTATGAAATTACAAGAAGAAATCACAAGTACACAATTTTTGTCATGAATGAAAACCAGAAGCCTTTGATTAAATCCAAGTTGAAAGTATTACAAAAATATTACAAAAGCTCTCTCCAGGTGTCAACCCTTTCTTATTAAAAAATAAGGTATATATAGAGTGCTTTACAAAATATCCTCTCTCTTAAAATATTTACATTCAAAGTATTATTTATCCATAGATTTGGATAATGTTTAAACAAATTTTAACCAATGTTTCCAAAATCAACATCAGGGTCCGAAAAACCAAATGATATTTAAAATCAAGAAAATATTGGTAAAAATTGGCAAAGATAGACAAAATCAAAATACCATCAAAATATTGATAAAAATCGGCAAACATCGGCTAGGAAAAAAATGTGATGTTGAGATAAAATTAGGATGTTATCGAGATGTTTTCAACACTTATTTTAAATAAAAATAGAAAACTAATCCAATTTGTTTTGCAACTGTGCTTGATTTATGCATTCAGGTTAAATGTACTTGAAATTTTTGTGTTCTTGTTACTCGGAATGCTTAATAGTTGTGATCTATTGCTAATATGATGCATTGATAAGCTGGATTTATTGAACAAATTTTACCAACTTCCCCCATTGTTCATTTCTTGGGTAACTAATATCCATCATATGTATGTATGATTCATATGCATCAATAAACTTCTCATAAGAATATTTTACTATCAACAAGTGTTTTTTTTCGTAGAATATGAAAATGCCATCAACTAACATTTGAAGTATATGCTGACCGCTAATCTCTTCCTTGATTCCAAAAAACGTTTTCATGTCCCATGCCTCTCCCTTAACCAATATTTCATATTGGTATTATGTTACCATCTGGCCATATGAATTATTGAATGATGGAAAACCTCTCTCTTGCATAATAGAAATATTTATGCACAAGTTTTTTATTTGCACTAGAATATTTTCACACATTTCCTTTGTCTTCAACATCATAGTTTTATTCATGAGAAATTTTATGGTATGAATAACTGATTATGTTATGTCTTCAATTCCCATTTCTTCAAGTTATTCTCTAGACCTTGTATTTAGAGCTTTTATTATTTGACTTTCTTGTCCAAGTTTATTTCTCAATTGTATTTTGATGTCATTAATAACTTATTTGGATCTTTCAATCAACTCCCCCTCTTATAGAAAAACCTCCACAAACTACCAAATATCATATAAACATGACATAATTTCTATCCAAATTCGTTTTTTTGCCTCTGATAAACATTGAATACTGTTAGAACTGCTCAAATATTGTCCTAATAGTTTTTCCAAATTTGTATTTTTCTTTATTTCCTCAACTAAGGCATTGTCTGATTCATTTTTTTCATCTCAAATTTGTCCAATTTTTATTTCAATCTATCAATCTCCACATCCTTTAGATTAAGAGAAGATAATGCATGTAATATAATTTATGTGGAGCCTATTTCTATTGTTGGAATTACTATATTGTCAGTATGGGCCTTCTCTTTTAACAACTCTTCCATCCTTTCTTACATTTTCTGAATCTACGGGTTCTTTTCAATTACATAGGATAATATAATTTCCTCCTCCTTATCTAATTCCCAAATTTATTGTGCTTGGGTATGCTCTATTGTGGGAAGTTGCAACTGTCTTATAATTTCTTGAATATATTCATTTTTATTATTAACAATATCTTGAGTTGGAACCACATTTTTCAGGATCCAAACCTAATTTAATAGCAAGGTGTTCCACTGAATTGATCCTAACATCCTTCGCTAGAGAAGAAGTATCTTCCTTTTTAAGTTATGCAATAGTATTATCAATTTTGATCCATTTGAAGAAGAAATAGTGATAGAGGAATAGATCATATCAATAGTTTGTCTATGCAGATCAATCTGATCTATATGATGTATCTTTTAAGTATTGAAATATAAAACAAAAGTACTATAATCTCCAGCAGCTCTAGGATTAGAAACATTAGGTTCAAGAAATGGTAACTTAAATTCACATTTTTCAGTATCAAGAGTTGAAAGAAAACTTTTTTTATCGGAATAAGTTTGCTTCTAGAATTCAGTATAAGTCACTTCCTCCAAATCCTAATTATTTTTATTCATTTCCAAAAACTTAGAAACAATTTTTTGGTTATAATAATAAGATGGAGAAGATTTTTCTTTCCATAGATACAATTCTTTCATTATGAAAATAGGCTCACCTAAAATAATAATAGATGGTGAATAAATGTCGGATGAGACAGTGTCTGATACCACTCCGTCCATATTGTTTTTCTTATTTCTCTTGTATACTCTAAATTGTTCCATTTCCAAATTTGATAAGCTTTGATCTGTTCTCTTAAGTTATTTTTATTTCATTGGAGGTGTAACCAAAATTTTCTTTCCTACTTCCTACTCCATATTTTTTTCTTCTATCACTTCCTACAAAGTGTACTTTTCCTCCTAGGTGTCCTTATTACCAAACTTATATATCTCAGTCTTAGACACATGAAAATAAGGTGGGGATTTTTGTTGAACTTTGATGGATGAAATAATCCCAATGGGGTCATATGGACAAGTAAACCCTAATTTAAACTTCATATGTTCCAATAATTTGTCCACTTTTTTGTCTACTAATCTTTGATTCACTGTAAATGTCCATATATATGCCTTCAGTTTAAACAAGGTATGTTTCCTTCTACGTAAAAAATCCACTTGATCTATATTGAGGCTTTGTCTGATGAATTCAAGCGCAAAAATACACATAGGGAAAAAACTGGAACTGATAGGGTGGAAGTTCACACCCAGATAATATAATTTCTATAAAATGTTGGTACAACTACCAATCACCAAGCCCTGTTTGTTCACTATGTTGCATAATCCTTTTGATTCAGGTGAAATTTTTGGAGGAATATCATTAATCAATAGAATGTAGCATATGTGAAGAAATGTTTTCACAAAATCAGTGAAGGAAAATTTCTCATAATTCCTTTTGACCAAGGATGTCCAATGAATCACAGATCATTGATTCCATTGAAGATACAAATTTTATAATTGTATTGGGAATGTGTCTAACTGATAATACAAAAACAAATACATGAGAATTTATTGATATTTAAATATTTTTCAACTCCAAATTTAAGAAAATGGTCATTGTTGAGATTCAACAAGATGATGATCCTAGTGAAAATTAAGCACCTACACTAGGATGGAGCCTCGGGCTATTTTTAGGTGGAAGTCTATTTTTAGAACGGATGAGAAAATTATATTTCTAGCTAAATTATATTTATAGATGGTGAGAAAATTCTATTTATAGATGATGTTCTATTTTTATATGTATGTGCAAAGTTTATTTATAGATCGTGTGTCTATTTATAGATGCATATCGACTATTATTATACCTTAATTATAGTTGGAAAATAAATATTAATCTATTCTCATGGAGCACTTGGAATCAGTTAACTGAAGTGTAAAACTAGTTAGCTGAAGGAATTTTGAGTTCAAAGGTTGGTTGGTGGGACATGCAAGTGGAATTAGTTGTAACGGAGTTGGATGTGTAGTTATGTTAGTTTTAAAGTAGTTTAACTCAGTTAAGTGAGTTAAACTCAGATGTGCTAGTTTTAATTGAACATACACTAGTGAGAGATAATTGAATTAATTCACAAGCAATGGTCTCACATGAAACTGAAGATTTACTACTGTTAACTACATGCATGTCAGATTCAGTGGAGACCCAGTTGAGAGATAGGTGAAAGGGATAGTTTGACTATTAGTTGTGACATTAGTGGGTGCACTCATGCAACCACACACACATTGGATGTGCCAATGAGGATTGCGTGGTAAATTCAAGAAGGATCTCATTAATTCAGGGATTGCGCAGTGGAGGCAGGTTGTATGGAGGCAGTAAATTAGCGCATGTATTTGTGAATTTTTGTATGACAGTGTGAGACAATTGTATATTCTACTAAAAGCTCTTGGATTAGAGTTTTGTATGATATTGTTTCATGATCCATGAGATATACATAATATATGATAGTGGGGTTTTTATCTTTATGCTTTCCCGATAAAACCATCTTTGTTATGTGTGATTAATCTTTCTTCATGTGTTTGCAATTGGAATTGTGTTTTAAATTTCTGCAAGAATTTTTGTAGAAGCGATTCTTTATTTAACAATGGCATATAATTGGTAGATCAAGAGAATCAAGACAATACATAATTTTTATTAAAATTTCTACATGGTATCGGAGCACAGAATATTGAAATTTAGGAAGCATTAGCTGAGTTGGTGTAAACAATTCAAATTTGCTATAAGAATTTCTTGGTGCAACAGTTGAGTAAACATCGAAATGAATTTCAATGGCTTGTAGCTAGAGTATGCACTTGAGGGTGGCTAGAACTACATATCCTGGAAGGACAGGATGAAGGCAGTGCTTGAAGATAATGGTTTGAAGGAATTCATCGAGAGTGATGTTCCTAAGCCCACTTCGATGGATGCTTCATTACTTGATGCATGGCAAAATAAAGTATCGAAGGCAAGAAGGATTCATTTGGAAGGTATACGAGACCACATTTTCTCAAGCCTTCATGGGAAATCCATTGCATATGCTATGTGGAAGGCTTTGATAGATCTTTTCCAAAGCAGCAGTGACCATAGGAAATTGGCACTGAAGGATAAACTCAGAAAGATCAAGATGGAAAAGGGCGACAATATTCCAAAGTATCTCACAAAGTTTGTCCAATTTTGGGATGAAATGGGGAGTGTGGGAATCGTTGTTTCTAATGATGTTTTGGTGAGCTTGGCTCTCTTGGGACTTCCTAAGAGTTAGCACAGTTATGAAGAATCTATCAATGGATGAGAAAAAATTCCAGATTGGGAATCAGATCTAGTGCAGGAGGAGTTCAGGTGGAACACCAGAGATGGCTCTTCATCAAAGAATAATGATGAAGGGGATTGTGCTTTGGTTTCCAAGGAAAGGAAAGGGAAGTGCAATAAACTCCATTCAAAATCCGAGTCTAAATGCAAGATGCTGGATTTCTCCAAGGTGAATTTTTTTCACTTTCACGAACATGCGCATCTCACCAATAATTGTCCACAGAAGAAGAAGAAAAATAAGGCTACTGGAGCTGCAGCTGGTGAGGCCCTTGCCTCACAATTTGAACTTGATTTCTCTTTGATCGCATGAATGGTTTCAAGTGCATTGGGATCAGTGTGGTATCTTGATAGTGGTGCTTCCTTCCACATGATGGGAGATAAGGATCTTTTTAGTGACTTGGAGGAGGAAGATTTCTAAATGCATATAGAGATGGGAAATGATGGAAAATATAGTGCGACCGAAATTGGTACCATTACCTTTGAGAGGGATTCAGGTAAAATATTTCAATTGAAAGATGTTATGCATGTTCTAGGTCTGAAGAAAAACTTGTCCTCACTCGCAATGTTGGAGGACAGAGGCTATGACATTGTTTTCAGTGATGGAAAAGATTTCCCGTGACATAAAAAAATGGTTCAAACCAAGAGGATAGGGATTCGAGTTAAGAATCTCTACAAGATGGAGGTAGATTGCTATGCTGGCATGATGGGCAAGGCTGAAAAAGTGGTGAGTCTGGATGAGGGTGAATTATGGCACAGGAAATTGGGCCATCTTCATCATGGAGCCTTGAAATTCATGCATAAAATATCTATTGGACTTTCAATGGGAAAATTTTCTCAGTTAGATCAGTGCAAGGGTTACACCATGAGGAAGTATGTAATGTCCACCTTTCATAAAAAGGAGAACGTGCTTCGGTGATCCTGGAGAGAGTTCACACAGATGTGTGTGGACCATTCTTGGTTCCTTCAACAAAAAAACACATGTATTATGTTATTTTTCTTGATGAATTTTCTCATAAATGCTAGATATTCTTCATGCAAAAGAACGACCAAAAATTCTCAAAGTTCCGTGAGTTTAAGGCATTGGTGGAGAAAGATTCATGGGAGAAAGTGAAGGCTTTGAGGAGAAATAATGGTGGAGAATACATCTCTAATGAATTCAAACACTTCTGCAACAAAGAAGGAATTCAAAGAGAACTCATAGCACCTCATAACCCACAGCAAAATGGGGTCACGGGGAGGAAGAAAAAAACGATCGTGGGTGCAGCACGAGCAATGATGCATGATCAAGTCCTGCCAATGCATTTGTGGGCGGAAGCTTGAAACACTATGGTTTATGTGAAAAATTGTTGTCCTCATAGAGTACTTGGCATGAGTACATTTGAAGAAGATTTCACTAGTAAGAAACTGAATGTTTCTCACTTTAAGATTTTTGGCTCATCTATTTATGTGCATATGAAAAAGAACACCAGGAAGAAGGTGGAGCTGATTGCTGAAGTTGGGATATTTGTGGCGTACACAGAAACACCCATAATTATCATGTGTATTTTCCTAACAGTAAGATGACTATTATGTGACGGGATATAAAATTCGAGGAGGGGAAAGCCATGCGGTTGTCACTTGAGAGGGAGCTAGACTTGCATGTGGAGGAAGAACTATTGGTTCCCAAATATGAGTCTCTAGATGTGGATCAGCCATAGAAGGAAGTTCATGGAGTAGAGGAGTCCACTCACGCAAAGCCAAACATCAGAACTCGCAGAAGGCATACCACAGAAGCTGATAGGCTGAGACTTGATGTTGCACAGAATGTAGGAGCCCCTACCTCACAACGCAGACAAAGACAGTCTCCTGACCGATTTACTCGATACATGGTTCTCATCAGAAAATGTATTGTGACTGAGCCATCTTCCTTTCAGGAAGAAGTGCAGGAACCCACATGGGTAGATGCAATGGTGGATGTGTTGGTGAGGTAAATCACCTCTGCGAACATAGGTGATCCCACTAGCCATAGAGTGGGCCTAGGCACAAACAAGACATGATATAACATTGATTCCTAGTTAACGAATGGACAGAGATTCGATAGATGACTTACCGGAGGTCCTAAATTGTTGTTATCATCAGAAAGAGTGGTTGCCTCTCGCTCCTAGTTTGACAGATCATAATCCGCACGTTCTCATGCTCAGATACTTGCACATACACAAGAAAAAAAGACGATATACAACATACTATTTCGCATTCATAACTATCAGTCAATCAAAGAAGACTAAATCTATTGCATCAGATAAATATAACACAATGATGGAACCAATACCATAGTCGAGTATATTAATGAAAGGAAGGAAGAGTACAACCAAGCTTTGACGTTGCGGTCTCCTGCAATAGGGTTCCAATGGAGCACGTCTCACAAAGGCTCATCAGGAATTCGGATAGGGCTCTCTCTACGGAATTCTCCTTGGTTCTACCTTCTCAATAGCGATTACTCAGCTATAGTATCTCTTCTCCAAGTTCAGCTTCTTGGCTATATGTTCAGCTGGCTTTCATAAAGGGAGAAGACCTTTTTATATAGAGGGAGAGGGAGGGGTTAGGATCCCTATAATCATGGAAGGGAGACCTATCTTGAAGGAGTGTTCCATGGGAGGAGGAAACCACTACCTAAAGAGGGTGATCCATGGCTCATCAGATTAACCACTTCTTGTGACTCATCCCTGAGGTGGTTAAAGGAAACTTTCGCCTCTATTTTGTTACAAAACATTCCTAAAAAAACTGGTGTGGGCACAAAATAGAGACAGAGCGCCAAGTGGTGCAGGCTCTAGTGTAAATCCTCCACATTGGCACGGGGGATGAACTGGCTACCCACACCAAGGCCAAAACATAGGTTTTTGTGGGTTTTTTGAGGAAATGTTCAACAGGATAAATGATTTCCTTATGGAGAAGGATGCAAAGAAGGTGTTTGCATAGTATGACACTGCTCACAGGTCACGGGAAAGACCCTCCAATATGCAGGGCGAGGGATTGTAGGGACGGTGACAAAATGTTGTGTAACATATGCCCCCTAAAGCATGAGGTCCAAGAGAGAGGGAGGGGTTAAATGCTTTATGAGAACATGTTCGACCCAAAAACTGTTGTCAGAAAACTTGCAATTACGAATACAACTGATACATCTGATACATGACACGTGGCATGGGCGCAGCCATCCATAATAGAGTACATAAACAATGAGATCCAAGGTATGGACATAGCCATCCAGCAGGATGGATCAAGAAACAGACTTAGGTATGGTCGTATCCATCCAATTAGAAGAGTCATGCAATAATTCATAGTAATCCACAAAGAACCCATAGCCTAGATTTCACCAGACAAAACCCAGGGTCTTGCCCTCCATCTCGAGCCGAACAAAGTACAAATTCGAGCATGCGAATATGTGAGCTGAAGTCGAACATGCAAGAAAATCGTCTGATTAGCCACCAATCATGAAAGATGTTAACAGACGCGAGAGAAACCACCAATAATGATAATGGCTCTCAAGGTACTAAAGGTACAATCCACGGAATGTGAACAGTGATCTGACGTCGAACACCCATAGAGTCAGTTGATCGAAGTTCAATGATGTGGACCTTACGTCGAATGCGAAGAACCTTCCATTGAGGCATGCAAGCTCCAAGGTACCTGAAGGGAGTCTCTAGATCAGATTCCTGGATAATGAGTTGTAGTCGACAGGAAGTGACCTCGATCGAAGGTGGGCCATAATGTTTCCCACAACATCGACATGAGACAAAAGAATATGATGTTTGTGAATCAAGACCAACAGAGAATCAGAGGGAGGTTGAAAATTTTAGAGGAAAACTTCTCTTGAACATATCAGTGACATGACACTGGATTTGGCAGTATTTCACATCAAGGGATCCGAGGTCATGGCAACGTGGCAAAGAGAAGATGAGCGGTCAAAAGAGATTACTCAAACCCATGGAGGAAAAAAAATAACGAGATGAGATGTCCCCAACCTGACACGAATGCAGACAAGTGCCATGTTCAAGAGCGACATACTGCCAATATGACTATAATGTGGTTCCATTTTCCCCCGCCATTTCTAGCGAGTACCCCAATTGTTTTTAAAAGACAAGCTTGAAGGGGATAGCATATGATTGCGATGTAAGTTTGTCCTTCAGAAAAATCCAACGTAGTACATTTTACGAGCCGTAGGAAGGAGGGACTCAGGTAATGTCATAACGACGGAGTCCGATGTCATCAGAGTTTAATGAGTATGACAAAGGGAGAACTCGGCATATTTTCATATTTAGAGAGTTTGAAAAGAAGGCAGAAAAGAAAACTCCAGCAGCCTCTTTTCGTAGGTAGTCTCACAGATCCAAAAAGGTAGAAAAATGTGTCTGAGAGAACCTCTTAGTCGCGATAGGCTAAGGTATTCCTTTTTCGTAAATAATCTATCCCAGCCTGAAAAAGGGGTAAACGTATACTGGGTAGATATCGTTTCGCAACCAATTTAACGAGTTTAAAATGACAAGAAACTTAGCAATATTTTCAGTTTTAGAGAGTCAGAAAAGAGTTGAAAGGTGACTCTAGTAGTGAATTTTTCGTGTTTTTAACGAGTCCGAAAAAGTATAAAATACAACTCGTTTCTTCATCATAACCATGTGAAAACCTGTCGTTGCACAAAAAGACGTGTGTAAAATGTATTCCTCGAAAATAATATGACAAAATAATCGACAAATATGTTTTAAAACCTAATTTAGTATTTCTAAAAGTTATAAAAGACCATAAGTGGTAAAAATTATTTACTTTTCACTTTCACCTCTTTGCAGAGCAACAGTGACCCATTTTCCTTGTGATCTTGTGGCGACAATTGCGAGTGATCTAGTGAACCAATCCGGATTCCGTCAGTTTCAGGTAAGAGCTGACACCATTGGCCATCTTTTGAGATAAATTTTAGTACCTTTAATTGTCATTTTGAATCCTTTATGGGAGGATTTTTCAAAACTAGGGCATCGCGGTTGGCACGGGTTTCGGGCATGGACCCGCGCCAATTGACCCTTTTTCACACAAGGGTCACGCCCAATGGTGTGACTATTAGCAAACTAGTCGCGCCAACCGTGCAACCCAAAATCCACCTCAATTTTAAGTAAATGCAACCATTTGATTAAAAATTTTGATACCTAAGGAGACTTACAATGCTCATATGAACAATGTGCGCAGGTACCAAGTAGAAAAGTTGGTAATTGAGTGGAAAGAGAGAGAACACAGTGAGGAGGATGAACAGGCCATGGAGAATGAACAGTGCATGAACGCCCTAAGAAATTGTGGGCTAAAAAAATTCTTCCTGACACCATGCCTCTGGGCTCAGCCTGAATTGCTTCAATATTTAATAAGCATTTGGCACAAAGATTAAGAAAAGTTTGTGTTTTGGGATCAAGAGCTTGAACTCGAAGTCTCTAATGTGCATTTTATCACTAGATTTTCACTTAGGGGTGCAGTCCCTATCTTGACCGGTACCTGTCCTTTTGGCGAAAGACTGGAAATGGTAATTGACAGGGTGTGCCGAGGGGCACGAAAAGGAATAGGGAGTGGCAAAGTGGACATCCAAACCATCCCTGATCTGGCACTAAGAGAAGTGATACACACTATCACACGAGTTGTTGGATCACAAGCACAACATGAGGCCACAAAGACACAACTACTTCTTGCCTCAGAGTGTATGAACCCAACTCTCTTCAACTGAGCCGAGGCCATGACTATCAAAATCAAATGACAACTCTCTAAGTGCAAGAAGACCAAACTAAAGCAGTTTGGGTATGGATCAATTATGGTATCGTTCTTCTTGGAATGACTACCCATATTCCAACGTTAGGAGGTTATTGTCCTGATGCCACCACTCAAAGAGCCACGGATGGCCCGATGGGCTGCATTGATGCCTAGAGCAGGGGGTGGCCAACAGATGTCCTGGAGGCCATATTTTTTTGATCGGCTTCAATGACAACTGATTGTCATGGAGGATCAACCCTACGCCACCACAAACTTCACTAGTGATCCAGACCTCTCGCTCCCGGAGGGAGAGGATTGGGACAAAGAGCTAGGTGAGACTCATTTTTTATTTTCATGAGTTTATGATTTTTTGGTATATATTCATGTCCTGACAGTTACTCTTATATGTATGTAGATGTTGGCCCAGAGCTTCCTGCAGGTATGTCAGCAAGAGCGAGGTGAACTCATCGTGATTTCGATCCACATGGTGAGGGCAGTGACGAGGAGATAGTACAGAACCTGGAGGGGATCACCCGTGGGATTCCAGACTATGCTCATTTTGATGATGTTCCTTGGGCCTATCAGAGGCACACTGTAGGGGTTCCGAGTCGTATCCACCGCTTGCTGAGGTGGTTGGTACAGGCGGTGATGTACTATCATGAGCACCACACCAATTAGGCACTTAGGCTTTTATTTCTGCACATTTTTAAGAGACATGTTGTCTCGCGATGTAACTAAAACAAAAATATATATATTGGGTTTTATGATGCACATGTTGCAAACAGTCGATATATATATATATATATATATATATATATACATCTATTTTCTACATGGGTCTATTTACAGATGATGATGTTTTATAAATTGCGCAAATGTCTATCTAGCACAATGTTAGCTATTGCATCAGTTAATGTATTCATTCATCTTGGTATATGTTGATGTGTAATGAAATCAAAATATATTTCGAGTAAACGAATACGCAAATACAATCTCAAAATGCATGGGTTTCAAACCAAATAATGACCGTTAAGCTGAAGAACAAGAAGTTGTGAATCCAAATTCACAAGAAATGCGCGTATGTCAAGGTTAACTGCCTTGGTTAATAGTTCCAAAACAACACTATATTCAACGAAATTTTTTGTAGTTGGTCCTAAAAAAATACCTTGTAGGTTAATCAACTCACCAACAGGATCATAAATTACCTAGGCTACTGAAGACAAGTTCCTGGTATTGCGAGAAGCACCATCCGTGAAACCAACATAAGGAGAAATAGACATCTGCATAACAAAAAAGACCCAATAAGCAGAAATCTCTCACAAAGCACATCAAACCAAAGCATGCACAAAAATGAAAAAATCGCCTATGTACACATATCATGCATGAATGACTCAAGCATAATACTTTTTTAGGTACAACCCATTTCTGGGTTGTGCTAAGGGACAACATTCATAATAAATGAGCTCATAAGCCCCATTCTGTAACACACATTTGATGATGTAGGGCCCATGCCACATGGATTGGACTTTACCTGCCCCCAGCTTGTCATGAGCTTGGTCGTACAGGAGAACGAGGTCACCTTCAGTAAAAGAATGAGGAGGAACTATTTGGTCAAAATGAGCTTTGACTCGCTTCTTCTATGCTTCGATGACCAAGGCAGCTAAGCAACGAGTTTCATCCAATCTCTCTAATTAGAGGAGATGCTCTTCCTCAGGCGAAGTGTTAGGCAGTATTTCCACAGCTAGTTTGAGGGAAGGGATTTCACATTCAATCGGAAGAGTAGCTTCCAGACCATATACCAACTGAAATGGAGTGAATCCTGTTGCACTCTTAATCGATGTTCGGTAATCCCATAGAGCTGAAAACAACATGAGACGCTAGTTTGATTTATGAATCCCAATTGATCGTTGAAGCATTGTAACAAGAAATTTGTTTATGGCTTTAACTTTTCCATTAGCTTGAGGATAATAAGGCGTTGAGCTGTCGTGACACGGACCCAGCTTAGACGTCATCTCTGTCATCATATAGTCCCAAAAATGAGAACCATGATCGGTAACGAAGGCTTGATGGACACCAAACTAAGAAATAACGTGATTGAATATGAATTGCGCCACTATCTTACTGTCCACAGCCAGTGTGGGCATTGCTTCGGCCCATTTCGTAAAATAATCGACGGCGACGATAATATAGGCATGCCCCCTAGCTGAACGAGGGTTACATGTCATAAAATCGATGCCCCATTTGGAAAAAGGAACAACGGTAATGACGGGGTGTAAATGAACTGGTGGCACACGCATCTTGCGTTGATATATCTAGCATGCATGGCATTTGCGTACTGCGACAATGTAGTCTTTAAAAATGGACGGCCAGAAATAGCCAGCATGAAGGATCTTATGTGCGGTGGAATAACCAAACATGTGACCACCACAGGCGCCACTGTGGAAGTCATTTGAAACTCTCTCAGCTTCCTCGAGGGTCAGACATCAGCGGAGTACAGAATCGACTCCAACACGATAAAGGGTATCTCCGACAATACGATAAGGTTGTGATTGATGCCGAATGTGGTGTCGGGCATCTTTCGTTAACTCAGACATGAAAGTAGAAGTTTGGAGATACACAATGATATCACCATACCACGGATCAAGGTTGCTAATCAAGAAAAGAGTTTCGTTCAGAATATAATCCTCAGAATGAGAACGAGTAGAGCTAATGGGGAGAGAACAAATCAAATCAGCAAAAATGAGTGATTTCTTCGATTTGGCTGTAGTAAACTCCAAATAAAACTCTTGGAGAATAACAATCCACTTCAAGTATTTTCCCCCTAGCAAATACCAAGACAGAATATAGTTCATGGGGTTACAATTAGAAATCACGGTCACCATGCATAAAAGGATATAATGATGAAAGCGTTGGACAACCTAGACCGCAACTAGCGCTAACTTCTCGACATGTGCGTAACGTGTTTCAGGGTTGAGAAGGTTCTGAGACAAGTAGTGAACGAAATTCTAATTACCGTAATCATCATCTTGAACCAAAACCATGGTGATCGTACTGAAGGCGGCAGCTAGATAGAGGGTGAAATCATGATGGTAATTCGGAGGACGTAATAGAGGAGCTTTGACAAGCAACGTCTTAAGCCTATCAAAAGACTATTGAGAAATCTCATCCCAACAGAAAGGGACGTCCTGCTTTAAAAGTTCTATGAATCCTTTGGCTACTTTGGCATAGTTCAGGATAAAACGATGTAAGAAATTTTCTTTCCCTTGGAGACTCTGAAGCTGGTGTAACGAGGATGGGGAGGGGAGATTAACATTAGCCTAAACCTTAAGCGGGTCAAGGTGAATTCCGTCTTTAGATATGATAAACCCTAAAAATCTACAGAGTCAACACAGAAGACGCATTTATGCGGATTGAGCCAAATGTTGTAGCATCTACAACGAAGAAACATCTAGTGGAGATGGTCTGGGTGGTCTTTTCGCGTAGCTGTATGAGCCGGAAGTTCATCCAGGTATGGTTTAAAAATATGACAAATATCGTGAAAGGCATAAGACATGGCGCACTGGAACGTAGCCCCAGCATTATTCAAGTCGAAAGGGAGTTTCTTATACACGAACGTTCCCCAAGGACAGATAAAATAGGTCTTGTGTTGATCGGACGGGAGAATGTTGATATGATTATAGCCAGAAAAACCATCCATAAGGGAACAAATCTCACTCCCCACACAATCGTCAATGATCTAATTGATGAAATGGGTGGGGTAGTTATCCTTAGGATAGGCCCGATTGATATCACGATAATCAACATAGACACAAATTTCTCCCTACTTCTTATCCACAGGAAGAATTTTAGAAACCCACTCTATCAGAAGAATCGGATAAATGAAACCCACTTTGAGAAGTTTTTCAACTTCAACTTTTATAGCAGCGGCTTTCCGAGGATGCACTGGATGAAGACGTTGGCGAATAGGCTTCGCACCTGGGTAGGTGGGAATCTCATGCACCACAATACTAGGGTCAATTCCAGGCATCTCTTCGTAACACAAGGTGAAAACATCATGAAATTCATGAAAGAGGCTAGTATACACTTGGACTTCTTCGGAAGAGCAAGTGACTCCCACATGGATGTTCTCGACAATTCCTTGTTTCATGAAAATTTCGATAGGCATTTTTTGAGTAATGTTACCCAAGTTACCTTCAACGAAGACTTCTTGAGTCAAAATAGGTGTTTGAAGTGATGGAGAAGGAACTTGAGACGCAAAATGCTCAAGAGAGTTAGACATTGCCCCGAGGCTCGGCATAAACGAGGAACGTTGATGCCCATTGCTCCACGGTGGATCTTCGAGAGACATGGTTTCCATGATAGCCTCGTCGGATGGAAACACTTATTTCAAAGGATCAAGTGAATCCACATCTTCGAGCCAGGGGGATTGAGAATAAACGTCGAGAGACATGCTTAAAGGAGCACCTTTAGAAGGGGAAGAATCAAATGTAGTTGTAAGCTCACAATTATGGATTTCAATTGGACTAAGCGGCATCGAATCCCCAAATGAATCAACCTGTTTAGGAAAAGGTATGATCCATGGGTCATCAGACCTTGAGACCATATTAACTTGAATGGTATTTGGTGGTGGAAGGGGAAAGATACCCATGAGAGTAGAATCTTTGAAAAGACCCAGCCCTACGCTGTCAGGGGGAGAAGGAATCTAATCCACGCATGGCACGTTGTTCTCGAAAGACGAGACAAATAACGACAACTATTCGACAGTAATGATTTTTCCCTCGTGTGGAAAATTTAGAAGTCGGAAGAGGGTGGACGGAATGCACAACATAGCGTGAGTCCAACTGTGACCGAGTAGAAGATTGTAATTGAGTTTGGCGTCAATGACTTCTACTTCAACGTTGACCATCTTTCCTTGCAACGTGATGAGCAAGCTAGCGAGAACACCCAAGGGTTTCGATTCCCTTCCATCAAATTCCTCGAGGGCATTGGGTGACGAAGTTAGGGCTGGAGAGACAATAACCTTCCAACAAGCGGATGACATGACACAGGTAGATGCACCCTTGTCTACAATGGCTTTGTGGATGTTGAGACCGTTAATGCCGACTTATATGACAAGCGCAATATGGTGTGGAAGTTGGGGGATGAAATTCTCTAAGTCGAAAGAGAGAAGGCTAGAATCAGTAGGATCAATCCCGCCGATTGCAGATAATAATGCTTTCCATTGAGACGGAAAACTCTGAAGCACTTCTAACATAGACATCATGGAAGGCACTTGTGCTAAGTCCTCAACAATACTGTAATGATGAGCAGCATGGGCGTTAGGGTTATAAGAATATTTTTGGAGAACACCTTTAGAAGGTAGTCGTACAACATGTTCAGCAGTAGGCATTTCAATTTCAAGAGGACCAAAGGCAAGTGGGGGAGGAGGACCACCAACGACCTCTTTCTCGACGGCCTTGCCTGATCCGACATAATCCTTCGACTGAGTAGCGATGGAAACGGGTGCAGAACCAATTATCATGAATACTTGAGAGCCAAACGATGCAGATGGTGGAGGTTGCTTGACCATCTAAGTTTGCTTAGATGGGAAAGGTTCTTTAAGGACCGTCAAAGTTCCCTTAGTGCCTTTGAGCAGTTGACTAACTTCGGATCGTCTAAGACAATCCTTAGTGTAGTGTTCCTCATCACAAATCAGACAGGGATATTTCAACTTTCGTTGTGAACCATCATCAGCACGAGTTTTAGACAATTCTGGTTTTGGGGCATCGGCTTTGGCCTTGCCTTTTCCCTTCCTTCTCCCCTTGGATGTCTTGTCCCCAGGATTAGCCTGAACAATGTTGACCTCTGAGGTTTTACCAGAATTTTTGGTAGCCTGAGGAGTAGAATTATGGAAGAATTTGATTTCTGCTTCCCATTGGAAGACTTGCATGAAGTCTGAGACACAGAACCAATAACACCGTCGACTAATGGGGTATTCAGTGCTTTATAGGTCCCAGGTCGTGGAGCCTCAGTCAAGATGTCATACAAAATGCTCGATTGAGAGTACACTAAATCAAGGTACTGGGCATGAGTGATGGCTTGTTCCTCGGTTACACATGCCCCCATGGCCATGTCTTTTGCAATCTGATTCACAAAAGAGGTAGTGAACCAATGAGTAAGAAGCTGATCAGGAATTTCGAACTTGATTAGGCGTCGATGCTGTCTCCATTCATGAATGTGGTCCTAGATATGGGTAGCCCGGTCCTGTTTCAAGGATGTTAGGAGATGCGTCCCGGCTTCATAACGAACCGACAACTGGAAATGAGTAAGGAATGCTATAGAGAGAATGTTGAAATCTTGAAAGATACCATGAGGCAGTTCGATGTACCACTTAGCAGCATCTCTGATGATATTTTGCTGGAAGAGACGGAGTTGAACAAACTCATCCACCCAAGAATTGGAAGACACAGTAAATGGTATGTCATGATGTGTGCTTGGGGTTCTTCTCCAGATTTTCCCTCAAACTTGGGACCATTACCAGGAACCTTCGTTGGAACCGAAGGCCAATAAGGATTACGAAGAATGGGATCATTTGTCAATTTGGACACATCCGGTAACTCCAACGTGGCGAGAAAAGGTAATTGAGGGTTAAAAGGCATAGCAGGTCCTCGATAAGGACCCCTACCCATACTTCATCCCGGTTGAGTAAATATTTGCCCCCATTGGTTCTATCGCAGAGGATTTAGACCATAAAGGGTATAAGCTGGATAATTTAGTTGATATGGTAGCTGAGGACCAGGATACGGGGGTTGAAGACCAGGATACTGATTCTGTGTATACGAGGGTCCTGAATGAGTAGCATAAGGATTTTGCTGTGGAGTATAAGTATAGCCTGGCGATTGAGGGTAATAAGCAGGACCTTGAGGTGGTTTGTAAACCATTCAATATTTCCCTTGAGGGTAATAAACACCTTGGGGTCGAATGAGCTATTGATAAGTGGGGCCCTACTGAGCTGGATAAGTCGGGCGAAGAGGTTGATTCGGTTGCGGCATAGAGTAGAACGGTGGCTGAGCAGGGTGAAATGTCTATGCAGGTTGGCCCGCCTGAGTAGGTTGACCTGACTGAGGAGGGCCACTAGGTTTCCCCTGCGGAGCAGGTTGGCCTGATTGTAGCGGTGGGCCAGGCAGTACTTGATAACCAGGTTGACCTGGAGCAGGACCATAAGGTGGTCCTGGCTGTGCAACATTTGGACCAGTTGGAAGATATGGCTGTTGTGGTTGCACCAAAGGTTGAGATGGATGGATCTACCCCCATGACCATATGAAGGTCCGGGTTGATATATCGGTTGCCGAGCCGGTCCTTGAGGTTGCCTTGGTTGGATCACAGGCTGAACTTGTAAAGTTTGACCCTGAGGATTGTAAGGATGCCCCTGCAGGCCGTAAAATAATCCTTGCTAGATCGAAGGTTGTCCCTGTAAGGGTTTCCCTTGTGGGTCGTATGCATACCCTTGCTTCACCGAAGGTTGTCCCTAAAAGGTTTGTCCTTGTGGGTCATAAGCATACCCTTGCTGAACTGAAGGTTGTCCCTGAAAGGGTTATCCTTGCTGGTTAGAGGGTTGCATAGGCAAGGTAATTCTAAAACTGGAAAGGAACTGATAAGCCTTAGGAGCTGGTAAGTATATAGGGTTGCCTTGCTCATCATACTGAAATGGAAGTGAATAAATCAGGGTACCATCCACACCATAATGAGAAAAATAAGACCGATAAGGATCCTAAGGGGACTGATTAGTCTAGGAGCTCTGCTGCTGAACAACCAGCCGATACTCCTCAAAAGAAAGGCCGCCACGGATCGCCATGGCTATCGATGTCTCTACCGAAGTCAAAACTCCTGACGACTGAACGGTGACAACCAATGCCAATGCAACCACGCAGACAGTAGGCTTAGTGGGGACAAACGTAGCAAAAGGCATCGACGAGACAGGTGTCTTTGGCGACATCCCTAATGATGGGAGAACCGGCCCCCTTGACGGAGTTGATGTTGCCATGGAGGCAATACTGGCTATAATATGACCCAAAGACCTATATCCAACTGGAAGTGACACCGATGGTGAAGATTGAGGAGGCTCTTGATGGATTTCTTCTGGGAAAACTTGGTATTCTTCATCAGAAACTGGAATACCTTCACTGCCATTAGGACCAGACGATTCCATGTCTCAATCCACCGTGAGATCTTGCAAAAGACTATGACAGCTAGGAGGTATGATAGCAGCCAAAAATGGTGATCCCGATGTAAGAGGGGGAAAATGTTCCCCAGCCCCAAATCCAAACCAAGCGTTTGAAAGAGGCCAATGGAACTCAACTGGTTCTCCAAAGGGGCACTCTGATGGGATGATAGGCTGCTGAAGCTCGGCAGACCTAGAGGTCTCAGAAGTTTCAGATGAATCATCTACGAAAGCATTGCTAGTAGGTGAAACTGATGGTTCTACCACTCTGACTGTAGCACAGCAGAAAAAGGGAGAAAGATCGAAAATTAAGACTCTTGGATCAAAACCAAGGCAAACAAAGACAGGCCAAGTATGAAAACTTTAATGGGCATGTAATCGTAGGTAGTTTATTTTACCACATTGAAACCAAAAATTTTCTATTTCATGTTTTAAGAGTCAAGAACAGTCAAAGATGACTCTAGTCTCTTTCAATTTTAAGCGAATGCAAAAGGACAAGTGCTCGATGATGTTTTCAAATTTATGGAGTCAATAAAGATCGAAAATGACTGCTTAGGTAGTCTAGGTAAAAGGGTGTACCAAGTTCCCATGAACTACCATATACACCTTGGTTATAAAATGAAAGAAGAATCAACCAAGGACTTGACGTACGTGTAGGTAGTCTCTCCGAATGCTGTGTTTGGTGTATCACGGTTACAAGGCGATAGACTTGGCTTCCTACAGATAAAAGGATTGCAACCTAGAGGGGTCTCCCTTTATATACTCGACGGTACGAGGAGCACAAGTCCGTACTAGAGCTGTCTGAAGCCAGATGGTGAGCTATAGCTACTAGGTTTAATGATGCTGGAACATGTCTCTAACTTAGACCACTAAATGTTTCGTTAAGTTTCAATGTTGCCTTAGGTTAATTGAATAAATTTTAAGTTGATCTTGTATTTATGTTTCAATTCCAAGGTCCTAGTAAATGTTGGATCTAACAAATCCCTAAATGCAAGCTACATACCATAAAATACCATTTCATTCGATGAAAATATATCTACGAGAAGGTTAGGAGTTTTCAAGCAATAGAAAATAATGAGAACACATAGAAGCATCCACTACAGAATCTGATGCAAGCTAATGAAAATGAGAAATCTTTCCTAGAATGCCCAATTCTAGTTATGCGAAAGATTTTCCAATTCCAAAATGCAAACAAGAATGCAAGCACAATTTTTTTTTTTGATTTTTCAGTGTAATAGAGCAAACAATGCACTACATGACATGAAAAACAAATCTTCACACTAGTTCGAGAATGTTAATGCGAGATTAAAACGAAACAATTCAATCAACACAAAAGAAAACAAACAAAAACTCAAACCAATGTTGCAATCTCTCAAATCGAAGAAAGATGTTGGAATAGACCCATACAAGCAGTGTAATCTATGCTTGGTGTGACAGAAATCACAACTGAATGAAAGAGGCAAGACTCACTCAAGACTCATTCCACCAAATGCAATCACTGAAATGGATCAAGAGAGCTGAATGCAATCAAGAAAATAATGAAGGTGATCACGAAACAAAATAACGAAGCTCCTACAGGAGGCTCAGCATACCAAAGCACTAGAAAACCCTAAGGCCATGATGCTGACAAGAAATGGACAAACAACTGAAGGAAGGAGGTTGTTCACAGTTACAAACAATCCCAAAGCACTCAAAACAAGTCAAGAAATCACCCAAGAACACCAGTACTGACCAAAAAATCCAAAACAGGGAAAACCCTAACACCTACAGGAAATGGCGTGACTGTCTAGCTGTAATCAGTGCCAAATAGGGGATGGCACTGGTGCTAAACAGGGGTCTTAGACTCAGAAAAAATAATCAGAAAACGCAAGCTAAGCAAGCAAAGACCAAGAAGAATACCTAATGGACAAAAGACAAACTCGCACTGATCCCCAATGGAGTTGCCAATTTTTTGGTGAGGTAAATCCCCTCTGCGGACAGAGGCGATCCCACTAGTCCCAGAGTGGGTCTAACCACAAACAAGACACGCTATAACATCAATTCCTAGTTACCGAATGGATGGAGATTCAATATATGACTTACCAGAGGTCCTACACTATTTTTGTCGTTGGAAATAGTGGTTGCCTCTCACTCCTAGTTCAACAGATCATGATCTGCTCGTTCTCACACTCGGATACATGCACATACACAAGAAACAAAGATGATATACCACATACTATTTCGAATTCATAAATATCATTCAGTCAAAGAAGACTAAATCTATTGCATCAGATAAATATAACAAAATGATGGAACCAATACCATAGTCGAGTATATTAATGAAAGGAAGGAAGAGTACAACCAAGCTTCAACGTTGCGGTCTCCTCCAACAGGGTTCCAGCAGAGCACGTCTCACAAAGGCTCGTCAGGAATTTAGACGGGACTCTCTCTACATAATTCTCCTTGGTTCTACCTTCTCAATAGCGATTACTTAGCTATAGTATCTCTTCTCCAAGTTCAACTTCTTAGCTATAAGTTAAGCTAGCTTTCATAAATGGAGAAGGCATATTTATATAGAGGGAGAGGGAGAGGTTAAGATCCCTATAATCATGGAAGGGAGACCTATCTTCAAGGAGTGTTCCATGGGAGGAGGAAACCACTACCAAAAGAGGGAGATCCGTGGCTCATTAGATTAACCACTTCCTGTGACTCATCCCTGATGTGGTTAAAGGAAACTTCCACCTCTATTTTGTTACAAAACATTCCTAAAATGGATGGCGCAGGCATAACACAGAGACAGAGCACCAGGTGGCATGGGCTCTAGTGTAAATCCTCCATATTGGAGCAAGGGATGAACTAGGTACCCGCGCCAAGGCCAAAACACAGGTTTTTGTGGGCTTTTTGAGGAAATGTTCAACAAGAGAAATGATGTCCTTATGCAGAAGGATGCAAAGAAGGTGTTTGCAAAGTATGACATTGCCCACAGGTCATGGGAAAGACCCTCCAATATGCGGGGTGAGGGATTGCAGGGACGGTGACAAAATGCTGTGTAGCAGGAGGAGTATGACTCCATTTTCAGAAACAATGCCTGGGAAATTGTTCCAAGTTCGGTTGATAAATCAGTGGTAGGTTCAAGATGGATGTACAAGGTAAAGCAAGATGCTAATGGGAATGTTGAGAAATACAAGGCCAAATTTGTGGCTCGAGACTTCTCACAGATCGATGGGATTGATTATGAAGAAACATTTTCACCTGTAACATGGTATTCTTCCATAAGGACCATCCTTGCGCTCTCAACGTAGATGGGTTGGCACATTTATCAGATGAATGTGAAGAATATATTTCTCAATGGGATCATTTAGGAAGAAGTTTAAATTGAGCAGCCTGAAGGATTTGAAGAATACATGTGTGTAGACTAAAAATAGCGTTGAATGGGCTGAAGCAAGAATCCCATGCTCGGTACACTCGGATAGACAGCTATTTCACCAGACTTGGCTTCAGCAAGAGTGAGGTGGATGCAAACCTATACCAAATTATGGTGGAGGGAAATCTTTTAATCATTTCTCTTTATGTTTATGATTAATACTGACTGGTGATGAGAAACTTATACACTGATGCAAGGAGGACCTTGCAAAGGAATATCAAGATGCAGATATTCTGACGAAGGCGCTCACCAGGAGAAAATTTGAATACCATAGAGACAGGATCGGGGTGAAGGATAAT
The DNA here is from genome assembly GCA_034641835.2 of Pinus albicaulis. NCBI lineage: Eukaryota > Viridiplantae > Streptophyta > Pinopsida > Pinales > Pinaceae > Pinus > Pinus albicaulis. Next base: position 467,535,811 of record CM076581.1, on the reverse strand, counting down.
CCCTTTCTTGTTGAGAGGGAGTGTTGAGATTCAACAAGATGATGATCCTAGTGAAAATTAAGCACCTACACTAGGATGAACCCTCAGGATATTTTTAGGTGGAAGTCTATTTTTAGAACGGATGAGATAATTCTATTTATAGCGAAAGTCTATTTATAGATGGTGATAAAATTCTATTTATAGATGATGTTCTATTTTTAGATGTATGTGAAAAGTCCATTTATAGATCGCACATATATTTATATATGCATGGCGATTATTATTATCCCTTAATAATAGTTGGACAATAAATATTAATCTATTCTCATGGAGCACTTCGAATCAGTTAACTAAAGTGGAAAACTAGTTAGCTGAAGGAATTTTGAGTTCAAAGGTTGGTTGGTGGTACATGCAAGTGGACTTAGTTGTAACTGAGTGATTCAAAGTTGTAATAAAGTTGGATGTGTAGTTATGTGAGTTGTAAAGTATTTTAACTCAGTTAAGTGAGTTAAACTCAGTTGTGCTAGTTGTAGCTAAAAATACAGTAGTGAGAGATCAGTGAATTAATTATTTAATTAATTCACAAGCAATGTTCTCACATGCAACTGAAGATTTACTACTGTTAACTACATGAATGTCAGATCCAGTGGAGACCCAGTTGAGAGATAGGTGAAAGGGATAGTTTGAATATCAGTTGTGACATTAGTGGGTGCACTCATGCAACCAAACACACATTGGATGTGCCAATGAGGATTGCACTATCAAGGTAAGTAGGATCTCATTCATTCAGGGATTGTGATCAGCAGGGATTGCGTAGTGGAGGTAGGTTGTCTGGAGGCAGTAAATTGGCACATGTATTTGCCAATTTTTGTATGATAGTGTGAGATGATTGTATATTTTACTGAGAGCTATTGGATTAGAGTTTTGTATGAGATTGTTTCATGATCCATGATATATTCATAATATATGTAGTGGGGTTTTTAGCTTTATGATTTCCCGATAAAAACATCTATGTTATGTGTGATTGATCTTTCTTCATGTGTTTGCAATTGGAAACCATGTTTTAAATTTCCATAAGGATTTTTGTAGAAGAGATTATGTATTTAATAGTGGCATATATTTTTTAGATCAGGAGAATCCAAGCAATACATAATTTGTATTAAAATTTCTACAATCGTGAATTACCTCAAATAAAAATTGGGTAAATTGAATAAGATTTGTGGTTTCTTATTTGGCCAAAAAGTTGACAAAAATCTAGAATTATTTCATCCACCTTATCATCAATCTAATACCCTAAACTAAAATATAAAATGGATATGATTTTTCTTGAAAATTATGGAAACATTGATGAAGGGTAAGGAAGACTGTGAGTGGGAATACCAATCCCTTCAGTCATGAATAATTCAAAAGTAGTTTCTCTTTTTTCAAAAGTTAACTTCTGATATATTTCCAAGAGAATTTGACTAGAGAATGGGTGCAAAGAGTTGGGAAAAGATATGCATAGGGATTTTAAAATGGACTCAGAAGTTATAGAAAATAGGGTTTCACCTTTTTTAGCAATTATGGTTTTATCATTGGGTAAGTACTTGTCCACACACCATACTACCAATTCTAGAAAAATATGAGTTTGAGGAAATGTAAATTGGGGTAAAAAGGTCTCTAGGGAGGATACTCATCGTTATTCTCTTGAAAGTTTTTGGAAGCCTAATTTTGAAATTTATATAGGTCAAACTATGAGTTTGTACCTTCTATTCTACTTTCCCTATCAACTAAGGGTAATTCATCAATTTTTGGGAGGGTTTCAGACTAAACCTGAGACTCTTTTCCTTTAGTTGAACTCATTTTGAACTATCAACTTGTAGCAAGGAGAAAAATTACTTGTAAAATGTATCACGCATTGTATTTATGAGTTTTTGTTGAGGGCTTTCTGTAATTTTTCACTTTGATTCCCTGTGTTTGGTGATTGAACGAAAGGTGAGAAGGGACATACAAAGGCATGAGTGATTAAATTATGAACGAGAGTGAGAACGCAGTGGAATGAACATTACGATAAGGGAATATTTAGAATTAAATGGAAAATGGTATTAAGAATTAAATGGAAAACAATCAATATAATGGTGGCAGGTGATATTTATTAACGAAAACTGAGAATGGTTTTTTGTGCAGGGGGTAGGAGGTAAGTGTTAATTAGTGAGAGGAGGGGGGGCACAATTCATATGTCACTGCCATGTTACCCCCCATTAAATGTATACCAAGTGAGGGGAGGGGGGGGGGTGGGGGGGGCGCACACAATAAAACTAGAGTCCTCGATAACCAAAGCACCAAACACTGCGAATAGAAAATGCATGATAGCTAGTGTTCCACGATTTGACATTTTATTTATTTAAATAAAACAAAATAATATATTGTGACATTATATATTTTCACGAAAAATAATACAAAGTGCAATACAAAACAATTTTTTTTTTAATTTTCAATGTAACAAGAAAATGTTACAACACCCCAAGTGTTGGTGTAGTGTTGGGTGGTAGAAACACCTCTTTGGTTGCCCACTTTCAAGCTTTGACAAGCAATATGAAATAAATTTCCACCCCTTCAATTTTTACAACATCCGTTGTTGTTACAACATCCGTTGTTACAACATCCATTGTTACAACATATGTTGTTACAAGATCTTCTATAATGGTCATTGTTTGAGTAGTTTCAATAGTAGTATTTGTTACCTATGTTTATGATTCTCAATCTGTTGTTACCTATTTTTTTATTCTCAATTTTTTTTCTTGATCCCCTAAGTGTGTTAGATGATCCAAATATAATAATGTAAAGTTAGGATAAAAATTCTTATTAAATTAGAATATTTAATAAATATTAGAGACACTTAGAAATAGAATATTGTTAGCAAAGATAGGACTCTAGAATTGAGTCGTATATTAGGCTCTAAAACAGGAATAAAGTTAGTATATTGGATAGACGATCATTTATTGTAAATGGACACTTGTTATTTTTTCAAGTGGTCCATAACTAAATTAATTTAGGACATATAGCTTATAAATAGGTTAGTTTCCTAATTGCAAATTAGTGGAAGTTTACGTTTGTATACTCCTGCAATTTTTTATGTAATTCCTTTTCCAATATCAATAAAATTATGTGTCTGAGGACACTTCTGTATTAATGTGGTATTAGAGCCACCAGTAATGCAGATGAATTGAAGGTGGATATTTCAGCTTTGCAGCATTTTGGAAAATTCTGCTAAAGGATGAATTGGTATGCAATCTTGTCAATGCTTTAAGGAAAAGAAATTTATTGGTTATAATCTGAAAATCAATTTTTTAATTTAAGATTCAGTTTGTTTTTAAAATTCAATTTTCTACTTGCTTCAAGTACGAATCTATCTCCATATCTACTCGAGGTTCACACTTTTGTTCTTACCCCTATGGAACAAAACTTGAAACTTTCAAAGTTTGAAGGGGGGGAAATGGTGGATAGCACTACTTATCGACAGTTGATTGGTAGCCTGATTTATCTGACAACTACTTGACTAGATATTTCTTATGCTATTAGTATTCTTTCCCTCTTTATGCAGGAACCATGAGACAACCACTGGAATGCAGCTAAAAGAGTTCTTCATTATATCCAAGGAACAAAAGAGTTTGGTCTTCTTTACAAAAAGACTAAAAATTTTGTACTTGGTAGATTTTTAGATGCCGACTTTGCTGGCAGTATTGATGATAGGGCATCAACCTCAGGTTATTTAATGAACATGGGGTTAGTTGTATTATCCTGGATTTGCAAGAAACAAGCTACAGTGGCCACTTCTTCAGCAGAAGCATAATACATATCAGCATGGGAAGCAACATGTGAGATTGTTTGCTTGCGTAGAGTTTTACAGGACTTGGGAATTCCTCCAGCAGAAGCTATTTCGTTATTCATCGACAACCAGTCGGCAATAAATCTTGCCAAGAATCCAGTATTTCATTCAAAGACAAATCATGTGGACACCAAGTATCATCATATCAGATCACTCATTGCAAAGGATGTCATCAAGCCTATTTATTTTCCTTCAGAATATCAAACCTCCAATATCTTCACCAAACCTCTTGGCAAAATAAAATTTACTAAGTTCAAAGATGAACTTGGTATATGTTGTAATGTATCTTTGGATCATAGGGAGGAATTTTAGATGATCCAAATATGATAATATAAATTTAGGATAAAAATATTTGTTAAATTAGAATATTTAATAAATATTAGAGACACTTAGAAATATAATATTGTTAGCAAAGATAGGACTCTAGAATTGAGTCATATCTTAGGCTCTAAAATAGGAATAAATTTAGTAGATTGGATAGAATATCATTTATTGTAAATGTACACTTGTTATTTTTTCAAGTGGTCCATAACTAAATTAAGTTAGGACATATAGCTTATAAATAGGTTAGTTTCCTAATTTCAAATTAGTGGAAGTTTACGTTTGTAAACTCCTGCAATTTTTTATGTAATTCATTTTCCAATATAATTAAAATTACATGTCTAAGGACACTTTTGTATTAAAGTGTTGGTGTAGTGTTGGGTGACAGAAACACCTCTTTGGCTAACCACTTTCAAGCTTTGACTAGCAAGTTGAAATGGATTTCTACCCCCTCAATTTTCTCCTCAAGCTGCTACATCTCCTTCAAGGCTACAAATTTGGCTCCTTTGATAACATATGATCCATAAAAAATATGCCTATGGCATATTTTTCTCATCAACATGGATCATTTTTCAAATAAACATAAAATAAAACAATGATGTCTCTAAAACTCAATGATTGTTTCCAATGCAATTCATTAACGAGTTGTCAATGTAATTAGTTTAAAAAACCATAACTTTGTCAAGTTCAGTTCAATGGTCCTTTGTTAGTCCAAGCAAGTTAAAGTATCCTACCCATTATGCATTTTTGTAATTCACGTAACCAATTATCAAACTTCAACTTGTATACAATTTACCAAAAGAAACATTTGTTATGATCAATGCTCTTGATAAACAAAGGACATAATCGATTATGTTTGCATTCGGTTTCAAGCCGAATTCCAAATGGATTCCAACATTATAACTCATCAATAAGAGTATATTTCATAAGTAATTTTGATTTATTTAGTTGAAAATTGATGCAACATATAAAATCCATAGGTTCACTAATGAATAGAGGTTCATCATGCCCAATCTATGAAGTGGCTAATGTCAATTCATATATTCCATGGATTATCTTGATTTTAATTTTACCCGTAATTACTATCCCTAGTAAAATCTACCATGTTATCAAAATGTTAGGCAAGCACAAATAATTTGGAACAATCATCTATATGGAAAGTGTTTACCCTGTAGAAGTCACGATGAAAAATCATCTTATAGTTTTAGTGCTGACTTGTAGCATCCATTTAGGACAACCCTAGGTCACCTCTAAGTCACCTTCCTTGCCTTCATTCTTAAACTGAAGTCAAGTTATTTCTTCATCCCACAAGTTGTTGACTTGTTTTTACCTCTAAGACTAAGCCTAGGGTAGAATGATCCCTCTATCTCCTAGCTCTTCTACATGTGAGATTAAAACAAAACCATTTCTCCAGGAAGTGACATAGACAAAGCAAAGCTCCCTTTCACTACTTCTTGAAACTAGATAGTCAACACTACAAGTTGAAATTGCACTTGTGCCATTCTTCCTAATCCTTTTTCTCCACCTAGAGTTTACTCTATTCTCATTCCCCACAACCATTTCATCTTCAACACATTTACTACACCTATCTACTCAACATTCAAAGGAAGCATTGACCATCCCTTCACTTGAGTGTGGAAATGCAGTGTATATGTAGCACAATATTTTACAAAATCTTCGATCAAAGAGTCCCTATATCTCCCTTTTATTTGTGTGTGTGTGTGTGTGTATGTGTGTGTGTGTGTGTGTGTGTGTGTGTGTATATATATATATATATATAATACAATGATAAAATATCTACAACATCATATTCTAAGAAATTCTTCTTCAAATTGCTGAAAAGTGGTGATAATACCATGTTGAAGGGATCGAAATGGGTGTTACAACATCAGTTGTTACAACATTTTCAACATATTTAACATTTTTTTTTGTGTATCAGGATGGAAACTAGTAACGAGAACCATACAATCATAGCTTCCACCCAATATCACATTGCGTTGCTCCCAATGAAACCCCACTGGTCGTCATCATTCCCCGCCAAAAATGCCAATCAAGTTTAACAGGCTTACGCCTGACATGCTCCCCATGGGGTTTGAACCAGTGACCTTTACAAACGAGTGCCTTAACAAAACACTCAATCACCAACAAGCCCCCACCCCGTGGGTTCAACAGATTTAAAATTGACAACTATGATGGCATCTATTGTTACAACATTTTTTTTTACAACATCCATTTTAATGGTTATTTTTTCAGTAGTTTCAACATTAGTAGTTGTTATAGCATCATCTTTTACAATAATTTCAACATTTTCAATAGTAATGGGTGTTACAACATTTTCAACAGATTAACATTAACAATTTAATTATGGCATTTGCAGTTATAACATCTACTATTACAACATCCTGTGACATCCCTACCCATGGTTCCATCATAAAATTCATTGTAAATCATTTTTACAAAGATGTGAAATTAAGAAAAATGGAGTTAGTCAAAGGGACACAAATTCCAGAGTTGGGGAGAGGATTTCTTGCTTGTAATGTTGAGGTTTTCTTGTGCCTAAAATATGAAATGTTTGGGACAACTATTAAAATCTTGTTTTTTCATGAATTAATTAACTGGTTCTTAAAATTGAATGAACTACAAGGAAGGTACATAGGCCCATGCACTTGGGAACCTTCGCAAGGAAAGGGACAAGAAACCAACAGGGGAAATGCGCAGTGCAAGAAAGTAAGGACAAAGAAGTGAATGCAAGAAAGGAAAAGAAGGCAAGACATGTTATTCAAATTCATGCTGAAGGAAATATCAAACACAATTTGAGCAACATAAAATAGAGAAATATGGTTTGATCAGCAGGAAATGCAGAACACGAGATAAGGGATTGGATCTCAGTTTCCTTGGAGGTTGTGGGTTGAAATGCTAGTCTCTGGAACCCTTTAACAATTTGGGGTTCCTTGGAGGCTGTGCGTTGATATAGGATCCTTGGAGCCCTATAAAATTTTTGGGCTCTCGGGAGGTTATGGGTTGAGATAGGATCCCTAGAGCCTTATAATAGCTTGGGCCACTGGGGGTTATGGGTTGAGATAGTATCTGGAGCCTTGTAACAACTTGGGTACTTATAGGCTATGGTATGGGATGTAATATATGAAGCCTTGTAATGGCTTGGGTCTCTTGGAGGCTATGGGTTGAGATAGTAGGATCTAGAGCCATAGAAAACTTGGGAAGAGGTTAATCCTACAACAACATCAAAAGAAGACTAGATTAAAAACCTTGGTTACAACATTATTATTACAATGGATCTTGGACTCCTTGGAAGGGAGTGAATCATTTTGTATGCATTTGGGGTGAGGAAAGAACCTCCAGAATCCTTATGCTAAGAATATGGTAGCATCAACTGGTGGGATTGAGGAAGAGGCCTTAAGGATTCCTTATTTCCATTAGCAGTTGGTGTTTTAATCCCTTAAGCAAGCACTCCCATCAGAATTTGGAGTCTGGCTCGGGGGTGATAGCTACAAGTGTGGTTGCAGCTACTATGGTTGGGTGGAGAGTCCTTGTCCCAGACTAAGTTTCCATGCAAATTTAAAGACAAGTATATGTTTTTGTTACATAAATATTAATGAACTTATGATTCATTTATGGTTGAAATCGTTTGGATTGTTTTTGGACTGTAACAACATTGTTAATGTGATGAACATGTGAATGGCTCTCTATGCAAAGATAAATTTATAGTTAATATAATAAATACCTTCAAAGTGAACAATATTAATAAACAAGTCGAAATAATGTAGGCATCTGCAATGGAATGAAGTCTCATGTTAAATGCTCATTACTGCATTTCATAACATATATTCTGCAGCAGAATGTGTAATGTTGTATACAATAAACTAACTTGAGTCATTTTCCTGAACCAAAATCCTATCTTGGGGTAAATGTTCATCATACTGATTAACAAATCAGATGTAAGTAATACAAAGATTTCATGAAATGCCACATGCAACGAAAGGATCCATAAGAATCTCGAATAAAAACTTGGAACATTCGGCACAAAGACCATTTTTATTAACATAAAATAACTACATAATAGACAACCTGCTTGAAATGGTTTGTACATATACATGGATGTTCCTTCACCAAAATATAAGCCCTTGAACTTGTGTAAAATCCATTGTGTCAAAATTGGAAGGTTTATCCTCCATTTAAGCATAGGAATAACTGAAACCCGTGCAGGTAGGCTTCACTAGCCTTGCATTAAAAGTAGTATGGATATCTTCTGCTTGCATCAAGGTGTAGCTATCTCGGCCCCGAAAGTATTTTCATATCGCCATGAAGATTCTTATAGGCCTAATTTGAAGCTTGAAACCTTTGGCGTGTGGCATACGAGGTGGAGACCCTTTAAGAGTTCACGCGGAGCCGGTGGTAGGTAAGGGATATAGGAACACTTATGACAACATGTTTGGAATTCCCTACCTGGGAATAGGGAATGTAGAAGGGTCAAGAACACCTTGGATTTGGATTGGCTCAAGCTCAGGAGGGATAGAAGCATAGGGCACCTTAATAATCCATTGATATTGGCACCAGGTACTGCGTTGATACAGAAGTCTACAAGACCTCCGAGACAAAGCCATGGTCGAAATTGTAAGAACCCTGGTTAAAAATCCATCTAAAAAATATAATACCAAGGTCATGGGACACATATTCCAAGTTGAATGGTGGGAAAAAAATCTTAGAAGGTGTCCAATTGGTTTATTATGGCTAAGGAAATTGGAAAAGGATTTGGAAAGGCATGAGGCATTAATTGGCATTTTATTATGAGAATACTAGAAAATAGAAGAAAAGGAAGGTGAAAGGTCATAGGTTGCATGTGAGGAGGAAAATGAAGGAAATAGAGGAATCATTAATAAAAAGGCTTATGAGGATTAGTTGGAAAGGTTTTTTTTTTGTTAAGCTTTTGTTAGTTGAGACTTTTTTTAGTTCACTTATGATTCTCATTCTATTATCTCTCTCATACTCTTGGACACTTAGATTTTTCTTGGAGCACTCTTTGAGGAGTGTGGAATACATTAGATTTGGATAAAGAAGGAAAATGAAAGTAGGAAAGCACAAGGGGGAAATGGGATTAGCTTCTATAACTAGATTACTTTGTAGGAATCGTTTTGCATGTATGGTTTCCTTTCTAGTTTTTGCATGCATGGCACATGCTATGATCTATCATTGGCATGGAGGATTGCCTGGATTGACATAGGTTTTTCCTAGCCTTGCCATTTCCTTGATATTCATTGTGTTGTGGATTAACCTTTGTTTTCTGGTTGGTTATCATGTTCCTTATGGCTGTGGGTTGAGTTATTAGTTCTTGGATCCTTGGTTGGAAAAATGCTCTAGAAGACTTGTAACAACTTGGGTTGAGTTACTATTCCTAGAAGCCTTGGTTGGACAAATGCTCTAGAAGCCCTGTAACAACTTGGGATGAGTTACTAGTCCTGGAAGTATTGGTTGGAAAAATTATCTGGAATCAATTGGTGGGTTGAGTTACTAGTTCTAGAATCCTTGGTTGGAAAAACACTCTGGAAGCTTGGCGATAACTATGGGTTGAGTTACTAGTCCTAAAAGCCTTAGTTGAAGAAACACTATGGAATCCCGATGAAAACTTTGGGCTGAGTTACTAGTGCTGGAATAGAGATTGGAACAAATTCTCTAGGACCCTTAACAACTTTGGTAGAGACCAATATTGTGATGGTTAGTGATGTTCGAACGTGAGGCGGAATCACTAGTTGAGGGTTGAGGTAGTTTGGCCTCTAGAATCTCTAGTTTGGTTTTGTTTGGTTTATTCTATGGGATCCCATATTCATGCTTGGGATATGGCACCAGGGTGACTGGTTGAAAGAAATATTTGGTTCCACCTAGTCTATGGTGGTGAGCCCTGGTATTGCACGAAGAATGTTGCAACTCCAAAAGGCTTCCCTACTTTACTTTATCAACCTAGGGTTCGTACAAACTTGGAGGTGACAGTGTTATATACACAACAGATGCATTATTCTCATGTCATCCTCTTCTAAGATTTACAAAAGGGTGCCACTTCTACGATTACTGGATGAATTCTGTCACACTTTTGAAATTAGGCATAGGGCTACAAATGATTCAAAGCCATGGAACTATCAGCAAGTACAAAACTACACTACAACAAGAAAGTACATCTAACTATTCTACAATGAAAGAAATCTACTCATTAAAATATGATAAGAAATGAAAGCAATGTAGCCATATTGCATGAAGTAAATTGTTGAATTGAAATGGCATAAAGGAAACTAATCTAATCACACTTTGCTAGGCCAAATGGATAAACACACTTTACTTACTCTATGCTCTATCTATCATGATTTTAATCATGCAACTACTCATTAGCTAACTATGCTTGTAATTGTATTGTTTTGCAGCTAGGCAAAGAAAGTGCTATTGTGGATTATGGAATGTGGAAGAAAAGAAGAAGAGTGAATGAAGAGAAATTTCTCCTCTGGATCCCAAAAACCATCTTTAATCAATACCTACAAAAAAAAAAAACACATAAATGCATAGGTATTTCTTCTTTTTCCGTTTCTTTTTTCTCTTTTTTCAACTTTTTTTTTTAAGGCAAGTGGGATGCCTCCATAGAGGTTTTCAACCCACAGGCCTGCTTTGGGTGCCTCAAAGAGGTTTTCACCCAAGGATATTTTATTTTCTATTTTTTTTCTTTTTCTTACTCCATGACTTCCTCATGGAGGTTTTCAACCCTTGAGTTGGCCTAGGGCACCTCAGAGAGGTTTTCACCGATGCCTCTTTATTTTTTCGTTTTTTTTTTATCTTTTTTTTTCCCCTATGAGGCATTGGAAACTATGGAGTTTCCCACGACATACACCTCCTTGTTTATGGAATCTATAAATTATTCCCTATATAGGTGCTTCTTGTAATCCTTGAGCTTGTAACCATTGACAAGTAGGGGAATTCCATCCTCATCTATGGCTCTGATATGAAATGCACCATTATCATAACATTTGTCCAGTTTGTAGGGTCCCAATCATCTTGTAAATATTTTTCCTTTGAAGTCCTTAAACCTTGAGTCTTACAATAGCGCCCAATATCCTTCTTGAAAGGTCTTTTCCTTATGTTCTTGTCATTCCAGAACTTCTTTTGCAGCTGAATTACCTATGTGTGAAGGAGTTCTTGAATCTTGAACTCATCCAATCCATTTAATTTCAAAACCCTCTCCTTTTGGGCCTTTGATATATCTAGTTCTAATTCAGCTACCATCCTTAAGGTGTTGAATTCAAAATCAACTGAAAGAAGAGATTTATTGCCATACAACAGATCATAAGGAGTGAATCATGTTGTTGTTTTCCAAGTAGTGTTGTAGGCCCAAGTATCTTCTACCAATATTTCTGCCCAATATTTCTTGCTGATGCTCACAACCTTGGTGAGGGTACTCTCCAAGGCTTTGTTAGTCACTCCCACTTGGCACTTTTCCTGAGGGTGGTAGGCAGTAGAGGTATTATGCTTTATGTTTTGCCTCCTGAGAAGATTCTCAATGAGATGAGAAGTGAATTGTGACCCCTGATCAGTGACTACTTCTCTGAGGTATCCAAATTTTTAAAACACATTCTCCCTCAAAAATTGTGCTACTTTCTCCTTGTTTGCTATCTTCAAAGCTTTTGTTTTAGCCCACTTTTTCAAGTAGTCAATGCAGACTATGATATAATTTTTTTATGTCCAGATGGTGGATGAATACGTCCAACGATATCCATGCCCCATATGTCAAATGGATCAAGAGCCACCTGAGGATGCAAATGTATCTCATCCCTTTGTGTAGGTTTCCCCATCCTTTGGCACTGGTCGCACCTTTTAGTGTATCTTCTGGAATCCTAGTGAAGGGTAGGCCAATAGTATCCTACCTGCAAAACTTTGAAGGCAATCCGTTTTACAGCAAAGTGGCCTCACAAGGGCTATCGTGAAATCTAGAGAGGATACAAAAAACTTCTTCCTCCCTCACACATATTCTGAGAATTTGGTCAAGGCCTAGCTTGAAGAGATTTCCCCCAATCCATGTGGAAGGGGTGTTTTTTCTAAAGATCTTGATTTTCTCCTTGAATGAGAGGTTAGGAGGGAACTTTCCAGCAACCAAGCAGTTAGCTATGTTAGAAAACCATGGTGAGAGTGTTGATATAGAAAAGAGATGTTCATATGGTGGCTGGTCATCCACCATTCCTTCTTCATTTGGAGATAGAGCTAACTTGGATAAAAAATCTGCAACAACATTCTCCTTTCTAGGTTTATCAACAATGGTTAGGTCAAACTGTTGTAAAAGTAACAACCATCTAATTATCCTAGAATTAACATATGGTTTGTTCATTAAATATTTAATGGTTGCATGTTCAGTGTGCATAAAGGTATAATACCTAGTGACATAATGTATAAATTCATTTAAAGCATGGACAATAGCTAACATCTCCTTCTCAGTGACAATATAGTTGAGTTCGACCTTAGACAAGTTCTTACTCATGAAATAGATTCATAAGGTCATTTTTATTTTGACTTCCCTAATGCTGCTCCCATAGCTTTGTCGGATGCATCTATGTGGATGTGGAAAGGAAAATTCCAATTCGGACCTCAGAGAATGGGGGCAGTAGTTAACTTTCCCTTAATGAGCTCAAAAGCTTCTTGAAAAATGTTGGAACAAGTAAGCTCAGAATATTTGGCCAATAAACCTAATAGTGGTGCAGCCATCTTACTAAAATCTTTGATGAATATTCTATAATATCCAACTAACCCTAAGAAGTTCCTGACATATCTCTGCTTTTGAGGAGCAAGTACCCTTTTGATAATAGTGACTTATCTCGGGTCCACCTTCATTCCTTCTTGGGAGATTGAGTGTCCCAATACAATTCTACTCTTTTCAGGAATTCACACATTTCTGGGCTTAGGGAAAGATGCATTTCAATGCACCTTCTCAGCACTTTTTCCAAATTGGAGAGAGCTTCCTGGAAATCATCCCCATAGGGTGTGAAATCATCCATGTATATTTCAACAGAGTCATGGACTAGATCACAAAAAATTCTCAAAACAACTCTTTGGCAGGAAGTTGGGGCATTGCACAACCCAAAGGGTAGGACTCTGTAAGTGAAGGTACCCCAAGGGCAGAGGAAAGTAGTCTTATCCTAGTCTTTGGGGCTGATTTGGATCTAGTTATACCCACTGAACCCATCTAAGAAGGAAAATAACTTCTTTGCTGCGAGGCCATCCGACACTTGGTCTATAAAGGGAAAAGGGAAATGGTCCTTCTAGGTGGATTTGTTAAGTTCCCGATAATGACCACAAATTTTCCATTTTCCGTTCTTATTCCGAACTAGGACAAGAGGAGATACACACTCACTATTTGATATAGTGTAAATGAAACCTGCATCCAACAACTTATGTAGCTCTTCCTTGACTATGTCCTTTAGAGCTAGGTTCATCCTTCTTTAGGGTTGTCGCGTAGGATTGCATCCTTCCTTAATGTAAGTATGATGTCTACATATTGAGGGATGCACCCCTTTCATGTCCTTGTAATCCCAAGAAAATGCATCTAGGTTTTCTTTTAAAAGCTAGCATAGTTTATTTTCTTCTTCATTTGATAGGTTTGAGTTTATTTTTAGAGATTTGGATGGTCCAAAATCTACAGCCTTAGTAGTTTCAAAGGTTGAATTGACTGAGTGCAATTCCATCCAAGGTTCGCTTTCTGATTCTTTGAATAGGTTTTCATGTGGACTATTAGTGGGGGACTGGTTTTGAATGACATGGTTGATGAGTTCATCTTCATCAACTTCTCCCCCTCTAAGAACAACATTTATGGTACGAATGGAGGTAGTGTTATATAACTCATATTCTTCATCCTCTAACCATATAGGTAGATCATGATCAATGGAAGGTTGGGCTGGAGAATATAATACCAATTGTTTAGACAAGGGCCCATTTGTAATACTCATGTTTCTGGCCTGAAAAATGATATAAGCATCTATAGTGGCTAACCAAGGTCTCCCCAAGATGAGAGGATATCCATTGAACTTGGCTTTTGGCTATAGAACCAAGAAATTTGTAGGATAATCCTAAGAGTCAATTGAAAATATAACACCCTCTAAAATTCCTTCTGGAATTACTATGGACCCATCTGTAAGTTGCAGAACTATTTTTGGTTTCCTCAAAGTCCCTTGGAGGTTGATTTTCAACATAGTTTCCTCGATCATGAAATTGATGGCAGCGCCTAGATAAATTAGAGTATTGGGGACATGGACACCATCTATGTGCACATCTACAACTGGATTTACAGGGTCCCTGTACTTTGCAAATATCACCCTTCCCCACATTTAGTCATATAAATGTCCTACTACATTGATGGTGGGGGTATCCTCCTTCTTTCTACCAAGTTTCTTGAAGCACTTTTCCTTGATGATCCTATAGTAAATAGGGACATCCTTAATGTCCTGGAGGAGTGGTATATCTACACAAAAAAATTTCAACTCTCCCAAAAGTTTAGTCTCCTATGGGGTGTGCTAACTGGAAAGGATCAAGCACTCAGGAAAAGGAGCTTGTTGGATTTGAGTGTCAATTTCTTACTTTTCCTCCTCAACCTCTACAGGTGGAGATGGAGGGTGGTTGTCTGGGAGTACTCTTCTCGACCTGAGATTAATATCCTATATCTCCATAGCATAAGCTGGATAGGATGTCTCTCCATTATAAACCTATTATGTATGTCTGTTTTTCACATTCAAAATTGGTTGTGCAGGCGTTTGAGGCAACTTAGGTGGAGCAGCATGAGTAAGATGATTTTGAGGTTGGGGTGGAGGCATTATAGCAAGTGGTTGATTATGTTGAGGCCTCCACCCTTGGGATGGATTGTTCCACTAAGGTTATTGAGGAGCATACTATTGAAATGGTTGGTTCACAGGCTGAGGATGATATGGAGGGTTGTAAGGCAGAGTAGGAGGTGTAGACCAGGATGGAGGAGTGGGGCTGTACCAAGGTTTCATGGGTGAATTTTCATTATTGTGATAATAAGAGTAAGGTGCACCTTGCATACCCTACTGATATGACCTAGGGCCTTGAGGCCTTCTCTGGTTGATGAAACAGAGTTACTCTCGTCCTACTTCCCCACCTTGATATAAAACTTTAAGTCCATGGAAGGGGGGACACTTTTCTATGGCATGATTCTCCTCACATAATAAGAAAACCTCTATAAAATTAACTGGACATTCATTTCTAGGGTGTTTTCTGGTACATCTAGGGCAAAATATAGCCAAGGATCTTTCTACTTCCTCTTGCTTATTTTTTACCTACATTGTGTCCATTTTCAAAGAAAAGGTGTGCAACATGTCACTCTTGAAGTCCTCTAGCATATTTCCAATCTCATGTTTGATGGAGGTGGAAGAGGAAGGGGTATTGGTTGTACTTTGGATAGCTCTTCCTTTCTTCCTCACTGCCCTAGAATGGTTCCTGAATACAATTTTGATTGTTTCATAAGGAATTTGGTAGATATCTCCTCTTGATAACATATTGAGGGCTTCTATCACCTCCTCTCTGATCCCTCATAGAATTAATCACTAGTAAATATGGTCAAAATTCTGACACTTTTGACGTATTGTTGGAAATTTCCCCAATTTTGACCCATTTTTTTAATCCCACCAACAAGCGTCACTATAGCGACGATTTGTGAATATCGTCGGAAGAGCGATGTTTAGGGAAATTGTCGGTCTTGTGACGTTTAGGGACACACCATTATCATTACAATGTTTCGGTGCCAGCTATTGGTCTTGCGACATTTAGGGACACACCGTCGGCATTACAACGTTTCAGTGCCAACTGTCGATCTTGTGATGTTTTAGAACCAACTGTCAGTCTTATGATGTTCATGGAAACCATCGGTATTGCAATGTTTAGGGACAAACTGTTGGTGTTGTGAAATTGCGGGAGTATGCGTCAGTCTTGCAACATGTAGGAGACACACAGTCAGTCTTGTGATGGTTTAGGAACGATATTAGGGTTTAGGGTTTGGGAAAAAATTTTGGGAGTTAGAGTTTAGGGTTTAGGAACACTGTTCAGGAGTTAGGGTTTAGGGTTTAGGAAGAATGTGTCTAGTCCTGTGATCGAGTTTAGGGTTTAGGAACAATGTGTCTAGTCCTGTGACTGGGTTTAGGGTTTAGGAACAATGTATCTGGTCATCATGTGATCGAGTCATGTGAGAGAACCCAAGGAAATGAATTCGAGCAGGCCAGGTTGGGCCTGGTCAAATCGTGTGGGGCCACCCAAGGAAATGCGTTCAAGTCAGGTCAGGTTGGGTCATGCCATATTCTTAGGGCACCCAAGGAAACACATTCAGACGCACTGGGTTGGGTTGGGTGATCGGGTCGGGTCGGGTGAGGGTGGTCATATAAAAAATGCTAATTTGTGATCGCACGTGTTGCTTGTGCATGTTTGTGCAATCCATTTTCCATTTTCTCCCTTGTGCGCCCTAATTCGTTAGGGCGGGTCGGGTCATGCCGTGTAAGGGCACCATAGGAAACACAACATTCAGGCGGGTGATTAGGTCGGGTCGGGTCGGGTCATGTGATGGCGCCCAAGGAAAAGCATTCAGGTCAGGTTGGGTCGGGTTGTGCCATACTATGAGGGCACACAAGGAAACACATTCAGGCAGGTAGGGTCAGGTCGGGTCATGTGAGGGTACCCATTAAGGAACATGTACGGCCGGGTCGGGTTGTGTTAGGCAGTGTGAGGCGCCCAGGCTAGAAACGCGTTTGGGCAGGTCGACTCGAGTCATGTGACGATGGGGCCCAAGGAAACGCGTTCGGGTCGGGTCAGGCCAAGTCATGCCATATTGTGAGGGTGCCCAAGGAAACACATTCAGACGGGTCGGGTCAGGTAGGGTCAGGTCGGTTCATGCCGTGTGAGGCCGCCCAAGGAAACGTGTTTGGGCGGGTCGATTCAGGTAGTCTGAGGGTTTTCATATCAAAAATTCTAAGTTGTGGCTGCCCGTGTTGCTTGTGCATGTTTGTGCGATCTGTTTTCCATTTGATCCCTTGTGCACCCTTCATTTGGGTGGGTCGGGTCGTGCCGTGTGAGGGAACCACAGGAAACGAGTTTGGGTCGGATCGTGTGATGAAGGCTGTCTCAAAAATGTTAAGCTGTGACCTAGTCATGTGTTCCTCGTGCAAGCTTGTGTGACATGTTAATCTGTTGTTTTCTTCCTCGTGCCTTCGACATACAAGCGGGCTGGGTCAAGTCAGGTTGTGTGATGGCACCCAAGGAAACGTGTTCGAGTCGGGTTGGGCTAGGTCATGGCGTACTATTAGGGCGCCCAAGGAAACACGTTCGGGTAGGTCATGTCAGATCGAGTCATGTGAGGGCACCCACTATTAAGGAACATCACCGGTTGCGTCAGATCATGTCGAGTTGTGTGACGACACCTAGGGAAACGCGTTTGGGAGGGTCAGTTTGAGTCGTGTGATGGTGCCCAAGGAAATTTCACGTTCACGCAGGTCATGTCAGGCCGAGTCGTGCCGTATTGTGAGTGAGCCCAAGGAAACACATTCGGGAGAGTCAGGTCAGGTTGGGCCCGGTCAGGTCGTGATGTGTGAGGCCACCCAAGGAAACATGTTCGGGCAGGTTAGGTCGAGCCGGGTCATGTGAGGGTGGTCGTATCAAATATTCTAAGTTGTGACCACCCATGTTGCTTGTGCACGTTTGTACGATCCGTTTTCCGTTTTGTCCCTCGTGCACCCTTCGTTTGGGCGAGTCAATTCATGTTGTCATATGAGGGTGCCATAGGAAACACGTTCAGGTCAGATCGTGTGAAGGAGGCTGTATCAAAAATATTAAGTTGTGACCTCCCATGTGCCTTGTGCACATTCGTGTGACCCATTCATTTGTCATTTTCTCCCTCATGCCTTCGACATTTGAGCGGATCGGGTTGGGTCGTGTGACGGCACCCAAGGAAATGCATTCGAGTCGGGTTGGGTAGGGTTGTGCCATACTATGAGGTCACCCAAGGAAATGCGTTCGGGTGGGTCGGGTCGGGTCGGGTCATGTGATGACGCCCATTAAGAAACATGTCCGACTAGGTCGGGTCGTGTTGGGCCGTGTGGGGGTGCCGAGGGAAATGATTTTGGGCGGGTCAGGTCAAGTAGTGTGATGGCGCCCAAGTAAATGTGTTTAGGTCAGATCAGGTCAGTTTGTACCGTATTATGAGGGCTCGCAAGGAAATGCATTCAGGAGGGTCGGGTTAGGTCAGGTCCGGTTAGATTGTGCCATGTGAGGTAGCCCAAGGAAATGCATTTGGGTGGGTCAAGTTAGGTAGTGTGAGGGTGGTCGTATAAAAAATGCTAATTTGTGACTTCTCGTGTTGCTTATGCACATTTGTGCGATCCATTTTCTATTTTCTCCTTCGTGTGCCCTTCGCTCGGGTGGGTCAGGTCATGCCATGTGAGGGCGCCATAGGAAACACATTTGGGTGGGATCGTGTGAGGGAGGTTGTATAAAAAATGTCGAGTTATGACCACACGTTTGCCTTGTGAATGTTCATGTGACCCATTTGTCATTTTCTCCCTCATGTATTCAACGTTCGTGTGGGTCGGGTTGGGTTGGATCATGTGAGGGAGGTCATATCAAAAATGATAAGTTATGACCACATGTGTGCCTTGTGAACATTCGTGCGACCCATTTGTCGTTTTCTCCCTCGTGCCTTCAACGTTTGGGCAGGTCGATTCAGGTTGTGTGATGGCGCCCAAGGAAACACGTTCAGTTCGGGTCAGGCTATGTCATGTTGTATTGTGAGGGCGCCCAAGGAAACGCATTCAGGCAGGTTGGGTCGGGTCAGGTCTGGTTAGGTCGTGTCGTGTGAGGCCACCCAAGGAAATGCATTTGGGCAGGTCGAGTCAGGTAGTGCGAGGGTGGTGATATCAAAAATGCTAAGTTGTGGTTGCCCGTGTTGCTTGTGCATGTTTGTGTGATTCGTTCTCTGTTTTCTCCCTTGTGAGCCCTTCGTTTGAACGGTTTGGGTCATGCCATGTGAGGGCACCATAGGAAACGCGTTTGGGTCGGATCGTGTGAGGGAGGCGATATCAAAAATGCTAAGTTATGACCACTCGTGTGCCTTGTGAACATTCGTGCGACCCATTTATCGTTTTCTCCCTTGTGCCTTCAATGTTCGTGCAGGTCGAGGAGGGTCGAGTCGGGTCGTGTGATGGCACCCAAGGAAACGCGTTCGGGTCAGGTCGAGTCAGTTCATGCTGTAACATGAGGTTTCCCAAGGAAATGCATTCGAGTGGGTCAGGTCAGGTCATTTCATGTGAGGGTGGCCAAGGAACATGTCCGAGTTGGGTCTGGTTGGGTCGTGCTATGTGAGGTTGCCCAAGGAAATGCGTTTGTACGGGTAGGGTCGAGTCATGTGATGGCGCCTAAGGAAACGTGTTTGGGTCGGGTCAGGTGGGGTTGTGCCATATTTTTAAGGCGCCCAAGGAAACACCTTCGAGTGGGTCGAGTCGGGTCAGGTCCGATCAGGTCGTGTAGTGTGAGGCCGCCCAAGGAAACGCGTTCAGGCGTGTCGAGTCGGGTCGGGTCATGTGGGGGTGGTTGTATCAAAAGTGCAAAGTTGTGACTACCAGTGTTGCTTGTGCACGTTTGTGTGATATATTTTTTCTTTTCTCCCTCGTGCGCCCTTCGTTTGGGTGGGTCGGGTCGTGTCGTGTGAGGGTGCCATAGAAAATGCGTTCAACTCGGATCGTGTGAGGGAGGTCGTATCAAAAATAATAAGCTGTGACCACCCGTGTGTGTTGAGAATGTTCGTGCAGCCCTTTAGTTTTTTGTTTTCTCCATCGTGCCTTCGACGTTCAGGCCGGTCGGGTCAGGTTGGGTCTTGTGATGGCGCCCATTAAGGAAACACGTTTGGGTCAGGTTGGGTCGGGTCATGTGATGGCACCCAAGGAAACACGTTTGGGTCAGGTCAGGTCGGGTTGTGCCATATTTTTAGGGCGCCAAAGGAAACACGTTCGAGCGGGTCGGGTTATGTAAGGTCCGGTTAGGTCGTGTAGTGTGAGGTCGCCCAAGGAAACACATTCAGGCAAGTCAGGTCAAGTCAGGTTTTGTGTGGGAGGTCGTATAAAAAATTCTAGTTTGTGACCACCCATGTTCCTTATGCACATTCGTGCAACCCATTAATTTGTCCTTTTCTCCCTCATGCCTTTGACATTTGGGTGGGTTGGGTCGGGTCGAGTTGTGTGATGGCACCCATTAAGGAAACATGTTCAGGTCGAGTCAGTTCGGGTTGTGCCATATTGTTAGGGTGCCCAAGGAAACACGTTTGGGCGGGTCGGGTCTGGTGATGCAATGTGAGGCCACCCAAGGAAACGCATTTGGGTGGGTTTGGTCGGGTCATGTTGTATGAGGGAGGCCATATTAAAAATTCTAAGTTGTGATCACCTGTGTGCCTTATGCACATTCGTGTGACCCATTAATTTGTCATTTTATCCCTTGTGCCTTCGATGTTTGGGCGGTTCGGGTTGGGTCAGGTCGTGTGAAGGCACCCATTAAGGAAACGCATTCGGGTTGGGTTGGGTCGGGTCATGTGATGGTGCCCAATTAGGAAATGCGTTCGGGTCGGGTCAAATCGAGGGTGTCTTATTGTTAGGGCGCCCAAGGAAACATGTTCGGGTGGGTTGGGTCTGTTCTGGTATGGTCAGGTCATGTAGTGTCAGGCCACCCAAGGAAACACGTTCGGGCAGGTCGGGTTGGGTCGAGTCATGTGAGTGTGTTCATGTAAAAAATGGTAATTTTTGACTGCCCGTGTTGCTTGTGCAAATTTTTTCGATTCATTTTTCTTTTTCTCCCTCATGCGCCCTTCGTTTGAGTAGGTCGGATCATGTTGTGTGAGGGCGCCATAGGAAACGCATTCGGCTTAGATCATGTGAGGGAGACCATATCAAAAATGTTAAGTTGTGACCACCCATGTGCTTTGTGCGCATTTGTGCGACTCGTTAATTTTTCATTTTCTCCCTCATGCCATCGATGTTCAGGAAGGTGATCGGGTCAGGTCAAGTCGTTTGATGCTGCCCATTAAGGAAACGCATTTGGGTTGGGTTGGGTTGGGTCGTTCCGTACTATGAGGGCACCCGTATTGTGATTACCACACAAATCATATAAGCGCAATGGGTGCCCTCCCCACCTGCTTCAGACATGGTGACAAATCACACTATCAAGATTTTCAACATGAATGTCACTCGCCTAGTGACTAACCTACACATCACCTTGGAAATTCACTTCAACATGACATTTTTCCTTCAAATTTACTTTTGTTACCAGTCCATGAGTATAACCTCACTCATAACCATGTCATGGTTGATGATGAAGACTCTGTATCATAATGCTAATTATATGATGGATGCCTGTCATTTTCAAAACACCCCTAATCACTTCCCCAAGGAAGCAGCCACCATGGAAATCTTGTGCAACAAGAGCATTGGCACGTAGCACAATCTCCATCGCAACTCCAAGTAGAGTGAAACATCCTTAAATCATGCATAGTTTGCCCAAATAATGGTAATGCGATCTCCCTCAGTCTCAACAATATTATGCATTCCAATACTCTCATGTGCTTTAATTACCATGACCATGCAAATTTATTTAAGATAAAAAATATTCCTTTTAACTAGAGTATATCATTCAGTGCAGGTTGCAATCTGTGTCCTAAACTTGGTGATTCAAATTCTTAGTGAAGGCCTCTTGACCTTAAGGACTTGGCCTTATAGCCATTCTTTGTCTTCAATATATTTCCCTCTCTGGCCTTCTTCTCGACCTTTCTATTACCCTCCCCTATATTCGTGCATTTCATCTTTAGCCTTCGGCCTTTTTGAAGGCTTGTCCCTTTTCAGTTTCTCTTTTTTCCCTTGAAATATTCACCTTTTAAAGTTTATTCAAATTAATCATAAGGAATTTTGCATGGGATATAGCTAGTTACATATCTCTCCATAGGAGTACTTCATGTTTCATGAACAAGGCAAATATATTCTAGGTCCTTCAGCCATCCTTAATTGAACTTGAAAGGGGAACCAGGTTTCTTCTCAAGTCCATACATCTCAAGGAAGCTATGAGAGTGGTCTGATCCCCCCTCAACCGAACCCATTGCATAAATCCCGTAAACATACTTGCAAAACATTCATTCAAAAAGAAATGTCGATCCAATATATTTACCACACAAGCATCCCCCACTCTCTTGTTCCTCTATGTAGTAGATATTTTAATTAGATTTGAGTCAATAAGGTGCCCTTATCTTAATTTGTTCAGGAAAAAATGTGCAAGGGGATCTACTCGAGCCATGGGGGCCCATGTTTCAGATAGGCCTAGGGATAAATTAAGGTCACCACCCACCACCAAATTGGAGGCAAACATGTAAGACTTTGAGAGAAGATTGTTCCAAAAAACTATCCTCTCCTGATAGAGCCAATATATATTGACAATTATAAAATCTATATCCAGTTCAGTTGAAAATACCTCTACTCCAATGACCAATTCAGAGCACCATGCGTTTTTTAGTTTTATGGCACTTTCTTTTAACCCCATAGATAATCCTCCTAATATTCCTTTGACATCCATAGTCACAAAATACCAACCCGAGAGAATTTTCATGAGGGATGCTATAACTATATATCCCTAGCCCAAAGTCTATTGGATCATAATCACATGATCAGGTCTATAATTAAGGAAGATAGCTTTTAGAGCTAGTTTCTTAAGAGTGATAGCAAACCCTCTACAATTGAAAGACAGTAAAATCATTTGGAAACATGGACAGGGGTACTCTGCGTCGCTCTAAGCACCGACCCTTTGAGAGATAATTGTTTCCCATCCAATATTTCTATCATAGATTTTGGCTGTGCCTTTAATATGTCATTTTTTTGAACCCTTATTTTCATGGGCTTTTAAGGAACAGGAAGACATCCCAACCCCCCATTAAAGGCGTCAAAAAATAAGAATTTTTAATCCTGGGGATGAAGGTTGTATGGGATGGTGTCAATGGATAATTTAGGGATGGTAGTAGTGATGATGTCCATGGACATTATAGAAATATTTTTTATGCACAAAGGCTCATTTACTAGGGGCCTGGAAAGACCGGGTGATTTAATAACATTTAATAACAGATCAAGAGTATCATGAATAGAAGGAAGGGATCGAGTGACAGTACCCACCAAGTCCGGTGCAGGTTCCACTGGAGCCTGAGGGTCCTGTGCTTCGTTCAATATCTCACCATCAAATACTCTGAGATGAAAAATCAGTAACATCCTCCCCCTCCTCTTCAGATAGCCCAAAAAACTCTTCCACTTGCACCACTCAGGTAGCACTAGCCCCAAGTACCCGTAAATCTTTCACAAACTCGGGAAATAAATCATGAGAGAACACTAACTCATTATTCCCCTAAACCATAGATTCACCTGAATCCCCTAACCCCTAAGCCCCCAATCCATAACCCCTCAACCACTAACTCATTATTCTCCTAGCACCTGAACCCTAATCCCCTATTCCCCTAACCCTTAAGCCCCTAACATTTAAAAAAAAAAAAAAATTAATCAATTAACATTACAGTCTAATTAGTAATTTTTAATTAAGTTTACTTATTCATAATTAATCAATTGACACTAATTATTTTAGTCTAATTAGCTTAATCTCTAATTAGATCAAAGCATATTTCCATTTTATTAATTTTAGTACCATAATTCTTATCGCTAAATCTTTCCAACAATGTGAATGCAATTCTTACAGCTTAATGCAGCTTCCGCACACTGGCCCTGTAATCGTTTTTCAATTCCATATTATCCAACAGTTGGAATGAAAGCATATCCCATGGAGGAAGTAAAGTAATAAAGGCCAAAATTGGGCGCAGCAATACTAAAGGGAGTTTACTTTAGCCATTTTCACATACATTGGTTCAGGGGGAAATTTGTCAATCCGCCAAATGGTAATGACCTTTATTTGATTTTACATAGACTGGTTAGAAATAGGACTATGTTTAGACTTACAATAAGACCTATTTCTTCTTTCGATCTAGCTTTCAACATTCTGTAGAAATGATTTCTTTTACATTTAAGAATATGGCCGATTACACTTCCCTCTCATCTTTAATAATGTATTCTTACTCAAAATCGAGCTCTGGCTTGATACCTCTAATAACATATTCAAGGTGTTGATCCCTTCAGTGATCAAGTACCAATGTATGTTCACTGTGACATGTAAGTTCCAATTTATGGATTGCAGATATTTTTGCACCGTTCGCCTTCCCTATAAGGCTCAATAAGATTCAAAATATGGGTATTTGATGTGGGTATTTGAATCTTATAAGAATGAATAAGATTTTGCACTACCACCCCGTAGATTTTGGATTGGAACAACTCCTCTCAAATCAATACTTCCTCTCACTTTAGGAATATGGATTATGCATCCCTCTCGTCCTTAATTGTTTATTCCTACTCAAAATCGAACTCTAGCTTGATACCTCTACTAGCCTATTCTTCTATATTGCCACTGTATACTCCATACATCTACGTCCTCAAGGCACATTCTAATGCTAATAACAAATTTACATACATGGACAGGAAATATGGACACATAAAATCATAACCAAGTTCATTAATTAAACATGAAGGAATTATGTGAAGGGGAACTTCTCATGCTTGCTTCTGGAGCTCTTCTCTTTTTTATTTCCAAACTCATGTGCAGCAACCCTAGATATGTAATTCTAATAGCTAAAAATATAACAGAACAAACTAACTAGAAATTTGTCCTACCTAAGCTAGACAATTATCAAATTTTCAAAAATATACATCAAAATATCCTAACAACTAGCCAATCCGGATTCCTCTAGGAAAGTTAGCCCTATTACAAAGCCCTATAAATAAAATGAGAAAATAAAACTCTATCTTCAATTTACATATCACTATTGGGCCTTTAAAATAAATGGTACAGTTAGCACTGATGCCTCTGCATTGAAATCCCTCAATGAAAAATTTTGACCTCTTGGTAAATATGATCAATCTTCTAGGGTCCTCAAAAAAAAAAAAAATTATATGCATATGCACAGCTGTTGTTTCATTGAAATACCAATTTCAATCTCTTCTGAATAAATTTTCCTTCAATTCATATTCCATGAGGACAATATTTTCAACCTTCAGTACTGAAAAATCTGTGTTTACATAAAACATGTCATTTTGAGATGTTGAGCCCTTCCAACATCTTTTGACGTCCTCTTTAGCAGTTGTTTTCTTTCCACTAGTGACTTTTATGAGACAGAGTTTCCTCTTCCTCCGTTATGACAAATTCGAGTTCCCTTCTTCCTTCAATTCCTTGGGAAGATATCATGACAAATATGTGTGGTTTTCGTCCCTCATCATTATTGAAACCTAAATGAAAATACAATTTGTTAGATTTAAAAATGTAAGGTTCTTTTTCATCATTTAAAATATTTGCAACCAAATTTCCATTTTTGTTTGAGTGTGTGCTCATGGTCTTCTCTTTGTTGTAGGGTTGCAAAAGCTTTATCCAATTCTTATTGTTCACATTTTACAGCTTTATTTTCTTCCAAATTCAGCTTAGCATGCTAGATGAATACATTTAAATCAACTATCCTATCCTAAAATGAATTAAAATCCATACAAATCAAAAAAAATGATTTGAATTTTTTTTTATCTCATTCTTTTTCATCCATTAGTTTCTTCCAGCAACTCAATTTCTACATCATGCTCCATGAGCTCTTCACTTAAACTCATCCAGATGACACTATTAGAACTCTATTTTTTTTTGTGTCTCCTAAAGGAAACTACATAACCTTTCATTCTTTATGAAAATTTGTAGTCATTGTTTCCCTTCATGATCTTCATGGCCTGCACATGAAAAAACAAATTAATTTAAAAATTTTGGAGATTTTGAGCCTTTGCAAATACTCCTAGTGTCATTTTTTGTTCCTAGCAATTCACCATAGTCCATGAGACTTTTGATAAGTATCTACTCTTCACCCTCATCCTCACCTTCACTCCTTTACATAATAACTTTTGATCAGGGTTTATCTTTTCCCTCAACATCATTGTTCCCATTTTCCATTATGACAGTCTCTCTTAACGGTTTGTAGCAACCCTTCTCTTCCTACTCTCGGTTTTGAGATGCAGTCCTTACACCCACTTATTTTTGTTGGAAATTATGTTCTTGATTCTTCTTTTGATTTATATAAAGTTCACCCACTTTAAATATGAAAAGGGCATCTAGCCACCTCTAGTATTTTTGCTACAATTTTCTCCTCGGTGACCTTTTCCAATATCTCAGTAGCATCATCAATGAGGCCTTCTTCACACTCAGTGATACATTTCACTAGTGTGTCATCAAGATCATTTATTGGAAGCCATCCATAAACCTTAATGTATGTCCATATCCACACTGATTTTTCAGGGAATTTGTCTCCTTTTCATTATATGGCTTCCAATTTTCTACATCCCCATAATGGTAAATAAAATGAAGAATCCCAAAATTCTAGTAACTTTCTATCAATGTTTAGTGCCATGTATTCCTTAGTTGCAAATGAGAAAAAGGTCTCTTGAGACAAACAAGTCTCATTACCCTTCTCCTCTCCCTCATCTCTTGGAAGCATATTTGCATCCTTTTCAGAATCCCAAGAGTCCACATATCATATTTATTTTCCAAAAAATTCACAACAGTGGGGTAAAATTGTGTGGTTGCTTTTTCCATGCAGCTTTTTTGAACTACAAACTCATATTCAACAATATTTATACTTGGATTTACTTCCCATATCAAAACAGTGGTCAAAATATCCTTCAACCAACTCAAGACTTGCTAGATGTCTATGTCATTGGAAAACTAATTCCAATCTCTTCCAAATAAATTTTCCTGCTCTTCATCTTCCACAAGAACAATATTTTCAACCTTGAGTACTAAAAATTTTGTATTTACATAAAACATGTCATTTTTAAACAGATGAGCCCTTCTAGCATCTTCTGACATCCTCTTCATCAGTTCTTTTCTTTCCACTAGTGACTTTTATGAGACAGAGCTGCCTCTTCCTCCATTATGACAAATTCAAGTTACCTTCTTCCTTCAATTCCTTGGGAAGATATCATGACAAATATATGTGGTTTTCATCCCTTATTATTATTGAAACCTACATCTAGATGCAATTTGTTAGATTTAAAAATGTAAGGTTATTTTTCATCATTTAAAAACTTTGCACCAAAATTTCCATTTTTGTTTGAGCATGTGCTCATGGTATTCTCTTTGTTGTAGGGTTGAAAAAGCTTTATCCAATTCTTATTGTCCACATTTTGCAGCTTTATTTTCTTCCAACTTCAGCTTAGCATGCTAGATGCATACCTTTAAATCAAATATCATATCCTAAGATGAATTAAATTCCATACAAATAAAAAATTTTGATTTGAATTTTTTTTTTATCTCATCCTTTTTCATCCATTCATTTCTTCCAGCAACTCAATTTCTACATCATGCTCCATGATCTCTTCACTTAAAATTGTCCAGATTCCACTCTTAGAACTCTATTTTTTTTTGTGTCTCCTAAAGGAAACTCCACAACCTTTCCTTATTTACGAAAATTTGTAGTGATTGTTTCCCTTCATGATCTTCATGACCTGCACATGAAAAAACATATTAATTTCAAAATTTTGGAGATTTTGAGACATTGCAAATACTCCTAGTGTCATTTTTTGTTCCTGGAGATTCCCCATAGTCCATGAAACTTTTTATAAGTATCTCCTATTCACCCTCATCCTCACCTTCAATCCTTTTCATAATACCTTTTGATCAAGATTTATCTTTTCCCTCAACATCATTGTTCCCATTTTCCGTTATAATAGTATCTCTTAACAGTTTGTAGCACCCCTTCTCTTCCTACTCTCAGTTTTGAGATGCAGTGCTTACACCCACTTATTTTTGTTGGAACTTTTGTTCTTGATTCTTATTTTTATTTATATAAAGTTCACCCACTTTAAATATGAAAGGCCATCTAGCCACCTCTAGTATTTTTGCTACCAATTTCTCCTCGGTGACCTTCTTCCAATATCTCACTAGCATCATAAATGAGGCCTTCTTCACACTCAATGAGACATTTCACTAGTGTGTCATCAAGATCATTTATTGGAAGCCATAAATAAACCTTAAATGGTCTTTCCATATCCACACTAATATATTCAGGGAATTTATCTCCTTTTCTTTATATGGCTTCCAATTTTCTACATCTCCATAATAGTAAATAAAATGTAGAATCCCAAAATGCTAGTAACTTTCTATCAATGTTTAGTGCTCTATATTCCTTAGTTGCAAATGAGAAAAAGGTCCCTTCACACCTATAATTCTCATTACACTTCTCATCTCCCTCATCTCTTGGAAGCATATCTGCATCCTTTTTAGAATCCCAACAGTCCACATATCATATTTATTTTCCAAAAAATTCAGAACAGTTGGGTATGATTGTGTGGTTTCTTTTTCCATGCAACTTTCGTGAAATACAAATTTGTATTCAACAATATTTATACTTGGATTTAATTCCCCTATCAAAACAGTGGTCACAATATCCTTCAACCAACTCAAGACTTGCTATATGTCTATTTCATTGACAAACCAATTCTAGTCTCTTTCGAATAAATGTTCTTGCTCTTCATCTTCCACGAGGACAGTCTTTTCAACTTTGAGTACTGAAAAATATGTGTTTACATGAAACATGCCATTTTTAAATAGATGAGCCCTTCCAACATCTTCTGACATCCTCTTCAACAATTCTTTTCTTTCAACTGGTGACTTTTATGAGACAAATTTGCCTCTTCCTCCATTATGACAAATTCAAGTTCCCTTCTTCCTTCAATTATTTGGGAAGATATCATGACAACTATGTGTGTTTTTCGTCCCTCATCATTATTGAAACCTACATCCAGATGCAATTTTAGATTTAAAATGTAAGGTTCTTTGTCATCATTTAAATATTTTCACCCAAATTTCCATTTTTGTTTGAGTGTGTCCTCATGGTCTTCTCTTTCTTGTAGGGTTGCAAACGCTTTATCCAATTCTTGTTTTCCACATTTTGTAGCTTTATTTTCTTCCAACTTCAGCTTAGCATGCTATATGAATAACTTTAAATCAACTATCCTATCGTAAAATTAATTAAATTCCATACAAATCAAAAAAATCGATTTGATTTTTTTTTTTTTTTTATCGCATCCTTTTTCATCCATTCATTTCTTCCAGCAACTCAATTTCTACATCATGCTCCATGAGCTCTTCACTTAAACTTTTCCATATGCCACTCTTAGAACTCTATTTTTTTCTGTCTCTCCTTAAGGAAACTCCATAACCTTTCCTTCTTTATGAAAATTTGTAGTGATTGTTTCCCTTCATGATCTTCATGACCTGCACATGAAAAAATGCATTAATTTCAAAATTTTGGAGACTTTGATACTTTTAAAATACTCCTAGTGTCATTTATGTTTCTGGAGATTCCCCATAGTCCATGAGACTTTTGATAAGTATCTCCTCTTCACCCTCATCCTCACCTTCACTCCTTTGCATAATACCTTTTGATCAAGTTTTATATTTTCCCTCAACATCATTGTTCCCACTTTCCATTATGACAGTCTCTCTTAACGATTTGTAGCACCCCTTCTCTTCCTACTCTCGGATTTGAGATGCATTCCTTACACCCACTTATTTTTTTTGGACATTTTTTTCTTGATTCTTCTTTTTATTTATATAAATTTCACCCACTTTAAATATGAAAGGCCATCTAGCCACCTCTAGTATTTTTGCTACAAGTTTCTCCTCGGTGACCTTCCAATATCTCACTAGCATCATTAATGAGGCATTCTTCACACTCAGTGAGACATTTCACTAGTTTTTCATCAAGATCATTTATTGGAAGCCACCACTACTACTTTGGAATTTTCACACAGTCCACAACACTCTTAAAGAAATCTCTCATTATATTATTCTCTGAAGACATCACCTCTCACTATCTCACAAGTGTGAAGTGTTTAGATATAAACTTAGTTGCAGTCAGTTCTTCCTCTCTTACTGAAGCAATAAACAAGCGCTTCAACTCTTTCCATGGCCTCTTAAGTATATTCTTCTTGAAACCCTTCTATTTAACAAGCAACCTAAACCTTCTTCTTATTTCCAATATCTATCTCTAGTTTTCTCATTCTAGCATCATATGATAGCTATGTTTCTCTCTCTCCATATGCCCCATATGACATAGAATGACAGTGATTTGTATGACTTATATCCCCGAAACCAAGTTTAAGGCATGAATCAATAGAGGACCTATCCCATGAGATGCTCATGTTAAGGATATGGCCTACCCCTAAGCATATCTCAGTTACAAAGGGACACTTCAATAATCATACATCGTGGAGCCAAGGGGTGGCCATATTGGTTTCCCCTCCTTATAAATGTGCCTCTAACTTGTTGTGTTGTATGTTGATCTGAAAACTTAGAGAAGACACTATCTTAATGTTTCTAATTTATTGTTTACTCTCTTTAAACTCGAATGTCATTTGATGGTAAATTTGTACTCTTTAATGCACATATTTTATGTATTAGAAAGGTAAATTTAGAAATTATTTCAGTTTTCATTTTGTGTTATCAAGTTAGATATTTTTTTCAAGTTCTCACATTTCTAATTTTATTTCAATGTGGTAGACTAATCATGGCAGTACAGGAACAACCCTAGCACAGGTAAAAAATAAAAATTTCAGTTTCATATTAGTTTCTTTATCTTTAACAACCTTTTTATATATATTTCATGCTTCTTATTATTTTATAATGTGGCAGGATGATCATGGAAAGGGGCCAGCTGAAGAACATGTAAAGCGCCAGCCTTGCTCTATGTTCAGTTATTTTAGTTCTTTACATAATTGAAATAATGTTAATTTTGTTCAAATATGCAGATGCCTAGCCATGGTGTGTGTGATGATTCCCTCAACGAGGAAGAGTTGTCTTCATCCCAATTTCCATTGGTGTTGCTGCAAAAAAAGGTGCTAAAAGAAACCAAGGTGTTATCACTCAGAAAAATGTGAAACATTACTTGATATGGTTATACAGTTCATTTATCAAAGTTCTCCTTAAGTCATTCAAGTTGGTATAGGAAAATTTCAATTTTTAAATATTTAACCTTTCCTAAGTGTTACACTAAAAATTTTCACCTTGAAATTCTGCTGACTGTATGAGCTCATTAACACTCATACATGCCTCCTCTGCAAGTCTTACAACCTTTACTCCTCATGTCAATCCCTGAAATAGGAGGAAAAACCCTAAAAATCTCTGAAACTTTGGGTATGCAGGTAACATGAGGCTTGACTGCGTTCCTAGCTTTGGTACGCATGTAATACACTGTTTACCTATGTTTTAGAACGTATTTTTCCTTTGCAATGCCTGCGTACCCTCCTCAAAGTAAAAAAGGTGAGAAATTAAAGTCAAAAAAGTGGTTTGAGGTCAATTCTAGAAGGTTCTAGATGAGAATTTTTGGGGATGAGTACGCCTTGATAAGGTGCATGTATCCCTCACCTTAAGGAACTAATCCCTTGATGTGAGGAGTCTATCCCTTTGAAGGAGGATTCTATCCCTACAAAGGTGGAATCCTAACCTCCTCATCTTCTCTATAAAAGGAGGCATTGGGTAGCCTCAAATGGTTAAGTTTTTTGAGTTAAAGTTTTTGGAGATTGAGATTTTGGAGATTGAGAATTGGAGGTCAAGCTTAAGAAGATTTGAGGTTAAGTGTTGTTGAGATTTAGACTCAGTTAACTAAAACTTTTGTGAGGAGAGATTACATACCTCTATTTGTCTTGGTTGGAGGAGTGCAGAACTTATCAAAGTAGAGGAGACTCCCGCTTCAAACCCCGGGAAGCCCTTTCGAACATCAAGGCTAAGGTTGTAAGGTTCTTCTGCTATTTTTAAGATTAATACAATCAAGTTCTATTTTTCTCAATAAATTGTCGTTCAATTGTTTATTTCAATAAGCTGTCATTTGATCGTTTATTTCATAGATTCCTTGATCACTATGATAAATATGTTTTATGATTATTTTTTATACATGTGCTATTTAATATTTTCTTGTTTGTGATTGCATGTCGATGAAAGACGACACTTTATTGCGACGAAATAATTCTTGTTGCGACAGAAGGATTATTGTTGCGACGAAAGGACTCTTGTTGCGACGAAGGATTATTGATGCGATGGAAGCACTATGACTGCAAATAAGCATTTGGATCTAAGGTAGGATCGACACCTTTATAACATTTATTTTTAAAATGAATATATTTAGAGAAAGACAAACTTAGTTTTTCATTTGTTGCTAGATTGTCTTCTGACACTAGGGAGATCGGTCTTGTCCGCAAGAACAATTTATCCGGCCAACACTAAGGTTCAAAGCCACCTGCATTTAGGTCATGTCATGTCCCATCAATCATCATTTGATGTCAGTTTTCATTTCCCAAGCGTTTAAATTTTAAAATTAGACTTAAGCCAGTTTTACAACTTTTCATAATGTTTTATACAACGAAATAATAGTTTTTTCTACGAAACTACATAATAGTTTCATACCGAAACTATCAGAGAATAAAATAGCTATGCTACAAAAAACTGTTTTCCTATCTGTCTTTTCAAACTCAATGCAGAGTGTCAGTTCATTATTGGAGGAGTTAGGTTGGAGGTCATTCGATTCTAT
Source organism: Pinus albicaulis (assembly GCA_034641835.2). Classification (NCBI taxonomy): domain Eukaryota; kingdom Viridiplantae; phylum Streptophyta; class Pinopsida; order Pinales; family Pinaceae; genus Pinus; species Pinus albicaulis. The sequence continues at coordinate 467,502,884 of CM076581.1, read as the reverse complement.
TAAGGTTAATTCAAAAGTTCAAGGTCATGTCTGAGGTCATCATTACCACTTTTAGCATGTGTGTGTCATGAATAAGGCATGACTTGTCATTAAAACCATAAAAAATTACCCAATTAGTATTTTTTCATACTCCACTTTATATTTACATGTTATTTGATTTCTAGAGAGCTGCTTCATCAAGCCAAGCAGGTTACTAGCATTTTCAAAGGTTGTAGGTGTCATCAAGCAAGCGAGGCTGAGAAGATATAAAGTCACCATGGCTGCAAGGAAGAAAACCAACAAAGGTGGTCATTGCCACAGATATAAGCCCATGGACATGAATTTTCTCAATGAAGACCCAACTGCCATGGAGGTATTTAGAATAACAAGTTTTATGCAATTTTGTCAAAGGATGCAGGGTTGTCATCTACATATTTCTAAATATTTTGCTAACAGTTTCATTGGGAGAGCTTCAAAGGTTGGAATTTTAAAGCTCACAGTAACACTAGACAACATTTTAGCAGCAACAGGAATCCCTAGAGGAGGGGAATAATGGTTTAAAGGAACCAGGTTCACCATGCAGAATTGAAGAGATTTACTAGGAGCCAAACAGTGGTTAAGGGTAACTTATAGGACATCTTGCATGTAATTAACATTGAAGAAACTCCAATTTTCCAAGTTGAAGACATAGAAGATGGAGGAAGAAAGCTTAAGAAAGGTAAGCCAGCTAAAAATTTATAGTTTGCGGGTGATGATGTTGGTTTCATGTTTCAGCCTAGAAAGCCAATGAATAGACATGCAAGAAAGGTCATGGAAAGCAACAAAGAGACTCAGAAGGTTAGTGAAATTTCCCAACCACCAAGAATCATAGATCTCTCTTCACCTACAAAAGAAGAGCTGGTTATCAAACAAAATAAGGGTAAAGAGAAAATCACTGAAAAATAAGAAATTGAAACCCTTAAGGAGCAGTTGAAAGAGGCAGGAAAGGAGATATCAGTCTTGAAGCAAGAAGAAAAGAAGCATAGAGCTGAGAAGGTTTAGTTTGAACAAATGAGGAAGATCTAGGAAGATCAAGTCACAAGTGTCTCAAAGACCTTGGAAAATACAGAAAAGCTGATAAAGTGGACTCAGCTACTAAGAGGAGAGGTCGGGCACATCAAAAAGGTAAACCTACACTTGCAATCCCAGAAAATGGCATTGAAGGACCAAGTAAAAGACCTTCAAGAGCAATTGGATCTGATTCATGAAGAGCTAGAAAAGAAATGTTTAAAGATGAAATTGGTAGAAGAGCATATAAGTCAACTGATTGTAAATGAGGAGGAAACACCACAAGAGCAGTAAGTTGAGATGGAATATGTCTTATGAGTTTAATAACATGCAAAGAATAAAAAAATTTCAGCTGTAGGTCAGCTTTTGAAGACAATTTTGAAGGGGGCAATTTCTAGGTTTTTAGATAGTTTCATAGCATACCTCAGGCTTGAAGCTAGGAATACACTACAAAAAAACCTATAGGTGCATTTTTCCATTTAAAGTCAGTTTTTGAATGTTTTAAGGGAGGGTATCCATGGTTTTAAGGTGTCATGACATGATTAACATAATGGAACAACAAATAATTGAAGAGGATGGATGGAAAAGCCACTTTTCCCACGCTACCAAAACTCACTACGAAACTATCATGTTTTCGTAGCGAGCATTTATTGAAGGATTTTGAGCATCTTTAAAGCAGTTTTTTCCAGCTGGAGACTTCCAGCATGTTAGCGGACTTCATAAACATATATTTATGACTCAAAGAAAGTGCCATGAAGATAGGTCATCACTCAAAACAACATTAAAGATAAAGGTCATCCATTCCTAGAAAGAAGGGTTATGCTCCAAAAATATAGGGATGTTTTAAATATGTAAAGTGGGGATGAATTTGGTCATGTGTCTCTTGAGCATGTGACATTCAATTTGTAACCATCATGTAACTGTTTCACAGATAAGATAAAGGAATATAATAAATCGAATATAGGGTCCTATTAGGATTTGGTTTCTTAAAAAATAGCTCTCAGTTTTCTGTTGTAAGTCATTGATTTCAGTTATGTAAGGTGTCATAGGAGAATTCGAGGATCTGGCCACTAGACAGATCATCCTTGTTGTAAATAATGTCTATTTATAGAAAAAACATCAAAGTAGTATAGGGTTGGAGAACATTTGCACCAAATTGCTGCTTGTATGCTTTTGACAAATATCAGTAATACAAAGTGAGATTCTTCTTTCCAGACCTGAGAATCTCATGAGGTTTTTGATATCTTGTTGATATTTATCTTATGTTTTATCACTTGCAGTAGACTTCATCTCTAATTACTTAGAATTCAAAATATTATGCTTTGACTTCCTCTAGTGGCGAAGTGATTGTGTTTTCTTATGTTTTGTGTGTGATTTGCCTTTGTTAAAGAACTCTATCTGCCTCAGCTTCCATGTGAAGAACCACTGTCACTAAAAATACTAATTTTTGATTCCATAAGCCCAATGGCAGCAAGCCTGCATTTTTCAACGTGCAATGATAAAAACAAGTTATAATTTCTATAGAGTTAGCCATCTAGTACTATCATTATTCAAAATCATAAACCCCCTTTGAGAGAGCCCTCTCAAACTGAAGAGGCTAATCTTCAGTTAGAAGTGGTTTGAAATAGTTACACTGAGTTGTTTGATGAGTAGCCAATCAAGTTCAATTTGGTGATAACACAAGGAACTTGAGAATTTGGTAGACATTGTGCCTCAAACACCTGAATTAGGAAAAAGGATAAGACAAGTTATGACCCAACTAGAAACATATAAGGTAATAACAAAAAATCAAAAATATATTTTTATTGTTCTGCATGAAATCAATTGTGATAGGTTGATTTTTAATTTTCACATTAACTAAACTAACAAAAAAATTCTTTTGTATGTATCATTTTTTGGGACCTGATGTCCCTGGTGTTGGTGGTAGTGGGACACAAAGGCAAGAGATTCCCAAGGAACCCTCTCATACACCTTATACACCTTTAGGTAGCAACGAAGAAACTCACCCAGCCCAAGAAGACACACAACCAGCCGTTGAACGTGTTGGCAGTGATGAGGCTGGTATGGCCAACTTTATTATTGCATTTCATGTAGCTACATGTGTCACCTCCACGGGGACCATTCTAGGCACGTTTTTGGTGAACAATGAAGGTGTTCCTATAAATCAATTACAACTCCGAGGTAAGTTTTAGTATTTTAACTGTTTCATGTACTCTATCTAAAACATATTTTATCATGATTATTATTTTTAAATTAATGATAATATATTTTTTATGTGTAGGAAACAATGATTTCTACAAGGCCTTGGAGAGCAAGGCGTTGGTAATTTTTGGCCCAACCATATGCACAAGGTGGAATTCCTATAATTCCAACTTGAAAAAAGAACTTCTAGATTATCTAGAAGGCGTTTTGGGGGTGGGTGTATTTGATAGAACAACGGTCACCCAAGCAGTTGGAAAATATCTGAAATATACTCAGGACACCTATAGGACACACTTGCAAATTAACTCTAGATATGAGCATCCTCTCACAGTTATAGAGAGGGATTGGAGAGTACTCATGGATGAAAAAAAAGAGAAAAAGGCCAAGAAAGAAGGAAAAATGCTAACTGGACCCGCAAGGTAAATTACAAATTTAATTCAATAGCTTTAATTTTCTCTATGTCTAAAATAAAATTGTGCTACATAACTGACTTCAAGCTTTTGATGATAGGTTTCCTGACACCTTGAAGACAACCAAATCTAGGATTGAAAAAAATTACCATCACAAGCTAGGCCAGGGTGACTACTTGAAATTAACCGCAAGAATTGTAAGTAGCTAAACATCTTATAATTAATTGTATCACCTTCCAAAATTTTTGTAATCCCATCAAATAACATTAAAAATACACAATCATATGTAATGTAGGGTGACGACTTTGGAATGGAAACCAAAAAGGAAGGTAGAGAGATCGCTTTCCGTTACAGCTATCAAGTCGTAGTTGAACGTTGTAGAAGCTTGGGACAGGTCCCAAGATCTAGAATGTCTTACAAGGTAAAACGTTAACCTTTTAATATGTTTGTTTTCGTTCATAAATTTAATGTCTAACAACTTTGTTTAAATCAGGGGAGAAACATTTTCAATGAGCCAAATAACCCAGTTGTAGAGCAATGCGTTGAGAGTGAAATATTGCCAGAAGGACATGGTCCTCACGTGCAACCTGATCATTCCAGTGGGGACGAGGCAGACAATGCTACTATCAGTGAGGGTCACGAATGTAATTAATTTATACTTATAATTTTTTCTAATTATACCTTGAGGGTTGTGTCCTTATAATGCTTTTTGTTTAAATGACATAGAATGTTGTACTTGAGCATCCTACCACTAGAGAGGAACACAGGGCAATAGTTCCAACGGTGACAACTGGTGCACTAGGTAAATAATGTCATTGAAACTTTTTTTTATTAATATTACTGAACTAAATAAATGATATTTAAAAACTGACAATTAAAATTTAATATTATTTGTTTTCGTAGGTGAAGCCCTGTCCCTACATGAGACCATACATCGTGAGTACGCAACTAGGTCAGCTATGTGGGAAAGGCACGAAACAAAAGTAGAGCACAATGATGTTGATGATGTAGTTAGGAACTTCAGAATTAGGAATAAGAAAAAGAAAATTTGATAATGTAAAATATGGTATTATTATAAGACAAATGTTACCATACATGGAACCTTTTTTGCGTTATATAAAAACTCATTTATCATACTATTTTTATGCCAAGCACTTTCAATGTTTTCCTGCGTACTTTTTGTTGCATTTTTTTGTTATTATTTATTGAATATTCTTTGTTGCATTGCGTAAATATATATTGGGTATTGGGGAATTGAGAGTGATGTGAGGGGGGAGGGGCTATAAGATCTTCCACCTTCAAGTGGTTGGCCCTGTTTAGTAGAGAGTAATTTATTGGAGCAAACCTCCCTCGATACAACGTAGCATCAAAAAAGTCATTGTTGACTTAGTTGCTACTCTTTCAGATCGTGGGAGGCTTGTTCCAAGTTTAGGCGACTCCAATAAATTGTTCTTGAAACGAAGAGAAGCTTATTCAGGTATATTTTTACATTGTCAACATATGTTCTAACATTATCATAAGAATGCATCTTAGAGTAGAAAATACTACAAATATTACTTTTATTTATTGTATAGATAATTATGGATTTTGAATGACTTGGCAACACAGGTAAAAATCCTCTTGCATCATGAGCAGATATTATTTTTTGTGCACTTGACCAAGTTCGTAGTGTCACATTTTGTAAGTTCCTTTACAGTTCATAATTCAAGATGAAGCTTGTTCATGATCATTATCTGGTTTTCTTTATGTGTTTTTTACTCTATTTGATTGTAAGTTTGAACATGCTTTTAAACATTAAAACATTTTTTGTTTTTATACTATTTTTATACTTACTTGTTCTAGTTATGGTGATATAACGACCATTGTATCATATCTAATTTACCGCATTCCCTTGGGTTGTAGTTAGGTACAAAGTAACTCCAACCAGTTCCAATTCCCTCACATTCTAGTTGCAAGGACTATTGGAATAATTGGCACATACCACGTTGGCGCAATTTTTTGGCCATATTCATTTAAGTAATCCAAGAGTACATTATCATATTTTGGGAACAAGAAGCGTGTTATTTGTGGCATGCATGTGAAAACATATCGATCACTTGCATGATCTTTTCCACCCTAGGCTCTGGTACCAAATTTCCCAAGTGGAGCAAGGAAGTTAATATTGTTACTTCCAACAAAATCTTGTGCCATTCCAATAATTGTGCTAGAAAGACTCTGCTCACTGTGATGGTAATCAGAATGCTCTAGGACATAACCTGAGAATTGAGAAACATTTTCTTGTGTAAAAAAATTTCTCTTGAAAGAGAAAAACAATATTTTCCTTTGCCCTAGTTTCAAACCATAAACAATGGATGGGATGGATCTTTGCAAATCATCCATGGAAAATAGGATCAGTTCCTTTTTTACAAATTCGATGTACTTGATAAGCGTGTCAGTTTGGTCCAAATATGTTCCCAGCTCAAAATTTCTTAGCCAATTCTTTCTGGCCTCTATTTTCTTCTTGCTAAAGGCCAATTCAATTGTATCTCCATCTTTCTCATTTATCCACATGAATTATTTTTTATGTTTGTCCAAATTTTTAAAAATTCTTTCCCCTCTTTAGAAGTAATTATACCAAGACCTTTATAGTACTTTATGGTCCCTCTTGATGTTGATCCACCCAGATATTCTCTCCATGTTTCATACTCAGGCATGGTATAGAAAGACAATACCCATCCATTTTTATGGGTTTCCTTGAAAATTGGAGTAATGAATTCAACAAGAAATGAAGGAATCTTGAGTAGAGATGTCCAAAAAGAGTGTATGAAGTTGAAGTCTGCCCATGATTATATGTTCTCAACAACTCCATATTTATCAACTTTTTTCAAAAACTCTTGAGGGAGTTCACACTTTGAACCAAAGTTGTTCTGATGAGTTTTCAGTGTCTCCTTGGTTTTGGATTCAAATGCAAGATTATCAATCAAATAATTGAAAAATATCCATAAATGATTATTTATCGTGTGTGCTTTCACCGCAATTTTCTTGTTCTTCTTATTTGCAACGTTCATCACATGGGTTGTTATCTGTTTTACTTCTAAATCAACTTGGGAACCACCTTTAATGGTAGCTATTCCATTAACAAATATGAGGTATTGGTGTCTATACCTCATGTCTTTTCTATGTCGATAGTTATTTGATTACTTTTGCAAGCAGTAGTGAACTTAGAAAACCAAGTGAATCTTGGGGAAGTCCCCTATCATTGTCTGGAGTTATAATGTTGTGGTGCTCTTGAGGATTTATTTCAAATTTGTACCGTTGATATTTTGTTAGCATTTTTTGCACATGGTCACGATTTGGATCAAAACCTGATCCTTTTCTCTATGTTTGTCTTGCAGATCAAAGGTTTGATGGATATTAATGGATCAGAGAAGCTTTTAATAACTACTTAGTGTCTAATATGTGATCAGTTGAAAATGTTGGTGAAATTTAGACAAGATATAATCAGCAAAGGGTGATAAATATCTATGTTGATTTAAGGATTAGGCTCAAAATTAAGCTATGATGGATGAATAGTTGAATCTGTAATGTCTTGACTTACCAAAGACAATGTCATACAGTTGATGAATTGCAAATCAAGTGTGGAATGACACTCCCAATAATGGGTGCATGTGGAGGACACCAGCTTAACTGACAATGCCATCCCAGGTCTTGCACTCTACAAATGGTTTCAATATAAGAATTTTAAGCTAATATTCATCATCCTAGGTCTTGCAATCCTTTTTTATACCTTCCACTACTCAAGATAGAAGGTTCACTCCTTGGGAACTGGGAATTTTATAATTTTGCAAATTTGGCATCAATATTAAGGAGTTGATACCAATTTATTGTGGACCAAAGGTAGAGCAAGATGAGAAAAGCTGAATAAATTTTCTAGTTGAACTAAAGAAACCCAAAAATTGATCTTGAAACATGATGTGCTCAACACTCTATTACATTGTTACAATCCAAGCTTATGTATTTCCTCTGCTTCTACTCCAGAAGGCCTATTGTTCAAGGCACTGTCATTACCCTATTGTAGCTTCATTCTAATCTGTTCATGAGTTTCCTTCAAGATTTTTGTAAAACTGTGATCATCACACTCTTTTTATTCTTTGTTTCTGACAACTTGAGAAAATCAACACCTTTTGGAGCCCAACAATAAAGATACTCCCTAAAATGAACTTTTGTTGACGTATCTATTCATTAAATTAATATAAATGAATTCAATTTGAGATAAATTCAAATCCCATTGAACAATTGTGTTGTCCAGTAGTGGATATGGTTAAAATTACACATGGTTCGGTAGCACATATGTTAGACTGTATCCACTACTTTAGTCTAGATCATCTATGTGTTTTTCATTGAATCAAAGTAACGAAAACTTGTAATAAAGTATTGGAAATTACCTTTTATATATTGTTTCAGGTCTATGAAACACATGCTCGATTAGCTCTGGAGGCTGGAGATGTGCCCGAATACAACCAGGTATGAATTATTATGTCATGTAATTTTTACCTGCTGCTTTTGTATCTTTTCTTTCTTTGTAGTTGATGGACATATTTTTACTTTTTAAATTTTTGTGAGGAAATTAGTGTCTATTTCAAACAATTTCCACATTTTGGCAACCATGTTCAAATAGGATTAGTGTGTCTAGACTCTATATCATATCCTTTCTGATTCCATCTTCTATTTGCAAATCCATCTAAAAAACTTTATATATTCTTTAATTTTCTATCTTAATTCCTCTAGGATTAGCCATACGATTATTTTTTAGAGTTATGCCTTCTCTTGTTATAGTTATCTTTTGCCTCTAATTATGAATGTCACCAACATTATGTGACTACTGTAAATTACTTTGCATTGTCTGTTCTCGTAGTGGCTAAGACAACCCTCAATGTTTTAGTTAAGACAACTCATTCAGTGTAGTGATATAATTTGAACACAAGGGAACTTCTTAGCTCAGTAGAAGTCCTGTTCTTGGCACATTTCATAGTCTTATATATGAAAAGAGCCCACGTGAAAGATGGAAAAAATGACTAAAATCTGCACTATCAGATCTAATAGTTAAAAATTAAATTAGATCTGGGATGTGTTATTTTCCCTTTTTAATTAACTATCTACATTGTTATGGTACAATTCCAGTCATAGCTTTAAGGGATATATGCTAAAGGCATTGAGGGCCATCATCATCAATTTGTAGCTTACACGTTATTATATAGTTGTATGAATCTAGACAACACTAGTCATCTTTTGTCTTCAATGGAAAGGTATGTACGATGCGATTGGCATAAAGTAGTTCAAAGATGGTTTCTTGATTAAATACAATTTTACATTAAGCTTATTTTTCTAAACTATAATTTCTTGGTTTTTTATATCACAGAACTCTGATATGGTTCCCATTTATTCACTATTTTTGGTAGCTTGGTTTAACTTTAACCACTCACATCTGCATTGGTCTAAATGGACCACTATTTTGTGATCCTTGTTGTTTTAAGCTTGTATTTTGTTAATTTTTTATATCCACTTAAGTAATCATGTTTATTCTTGGTTCTAATGCATGCATTGTGTTCTGTAAAAGACAATCATCTTTTAGATTGAATAATTATTTAGGTTTACAAACAAAACGGATGTGAGGAAAAATTGCTAGTAGTACAATATATTGATGTTTAATGACTGCTATATTAATGGCAACCTTCTATGGAATAGATCTGAGAAATTTAATCTTTAGAACACATGCAATCATCAGTTTAATTTCAAATAATGCACTATCATTTACCGTGAATGATTTTAGCAATGCGCCTTATAAAGGACATTTATATAGAATGATACAATATTGAAATATTCATCGTGAATTCATAGAAGTGAAGTAGAAATGAATTCGATAGGATGCCCTATGCTGGGGTAGGATATCCTGCCAACCTCCTCTCCATTATTCTCCTTGTCATTAGTGTTTATCGTGAATTCATTATCCATGGTTACATGAAAACATGTTGGAACAAACACTTTGTATCCTCGTAAAGCTCAATGTTGGTGCTTTTACAGTGTTGCAGTATTCTTTGATTCTTATGCAATTTAGGATTTAATTTTTCTCTCTATTTGTGATATGGTAAAATTTCTATCATAGTATTTCTTGTTCTTTGTTTCCTTTGACACAAGATTGTCCTCTAGTTCAATGTCTAGGTTTTATCTACTTGAGATAACACTACGTTTTGTTATTTTGTTATTTGTTCTTTTGCTAGTTTAGCTTCTTGATTTCCATCTCTCCTTTTCAGGAGATGCCTTGGGTATCCCCACATTTCTATGTTTTCTTGATGTATGTTAGGTTGTTAACTACGCATTGTGTACATATGATTTCTTTATTGCTTCTTCCATTTAATGCAAACATTGGCTTTTGATACTTTCGTCGAGTATACCTCTAATATCATCCTATTACCCTAGGCAGTCTACCAAGTAGGTACCGAGTATTTGTCACCAGTGTGTTTTTCAAACAGTTTGAGTGAGAATATTTGATGAGTTGTATGGCCTTCTGTCTCAAGGAAAATGTTAAATTTACAATGCTGAAAGAATTGAACATGCTCTTGCAACAAAGTAAAAAACTAAGGGAAGGAGTAATTGTGATCAACCAAGACTAGATCGATGGCACATATAGTCAATCAATGTATAGATGCAAATATGATGGGAGTTTAGTCATCAACCAAGACAAGGGTGGTGGAGGAAAGGATACAAAATTTTTCAATAATGAAGATGAAAGAGGGATCACTTCAAATTATGTTAAGGGATGTTTTAATTGTTGCAAATTAGGGCATTTTGAAAAGGATTCTAATAAAAAAATGTGTTTTAACTCATGAGGTAATATGTGCTACCGAACCATGTGCCACAAAGACCTTACTTCAAAATATATTAGACTGTATCCACTACCTTAAAATGGAATATGTTAGAATATTTTTTTCCGGTAGTGGATATGTTAGACTGTGTACTTGATAGATTTGAGGATAAAATGGTTTTTTTTAGTTTAAATAACAGACCTTTTTCTTTTTCTTGAACCTGTTCTTTCATTTGTCAGTGAAATGAGAGATGGTCCCTAATTTGAATTGTCTCCCATGGGAATAAGAGTTCAGTGTTATGTAAAAGAGTATAGGATATTTTACATCCTCTTGTATTGTCTGAGTTGTTGTAAGGGCTTTGAAATGTGGCTAGATTAAGCCAAATTCACAATTATATGAGGGTAGTTAGTTGGGATTGATCCAAAATGACCATACTATGACTCCTTCCAGCAATTTGTTGACTTTGTTCAATAAAATATTTAGTGAGCCACAGTTAGGCACCTTTACACATTCTATTGAATAGAAAAAACTAATAGGGTGACCTACATTGACACATGGAATGTAAAAAGTGAGTAGGTGGATTTTTAGTCAATAATTGATATGAGCAGAGATTGAGCAAGATAAGAAATTAACATAACTCACATAACTCCTTCAGTGATGGATGTGATATTCTAAACTTTTAATGAATGTGCATGGATGACGAGGTTCCTAAAATACAAAGAAGACATCTCCTCATTAGCTCCATCTTACCTCTTACTAATGCCACATGCAGTGTTATAGGATGTGTCATGTGGCCTTTTTAATTCTAATGTTACATGCAGAGTGTTATGATTACAATTTTTCAACTAACTGTATCTATTCCCTTTATTGTAGGGATGAGGTGGAACTATTCAAGTGCTCTCTAATCTGAATTGAAATTGTGATTTTATTTGAGCCTGATATTATCAATTCTTTATGTATCATATGTACATTGCATTGTAACTTCTGGGATCTTGAGGCTACTATTGGCATCTTTATATTTTTAGCTTCGACCAAACATACAGTCAGTTACATTTAATTTGAGTTTTTGTTTGCCTGCAACGAAGGTAGTTGTATCTATGGCTCATTCATGTTGTATTTCTATGCAATTGAATATTCTGGGAAATGTTTCATAGGTGTATGATGTAACTAAATTCTTGGAGGACCATCCTGGTGGAGGTGAAGTGTTGATCTCAGCAACTAGTATTGTATCCTTTCTAAAACCACTATTCTTAAATGCTATTTCCTATTAAAATAAGAAGCATATTTACAAGACAAAATGTTGCTCTAAGTGATAGATCTGCATGCCATAGCAGTGTTACTAAGCATAGGATTTATTTTTATCAAGGTGTTGTTGAATGCAATCCCAAAGGCATGGTTATGTAGTAGATCACCATGTTGCAGCAGCTTAGCTAAATGATTACTTTCACAATCCCACTTGATCTTGTTGACAGGAAACAACTATCAAAAAATTCTATTTAGTGTATTTAAAAAGAACTGAACTTAGCATACCCCTTGCACGCATGCAAGAAAGATATAGATTCTGTTATCTACACTCTAATTCTTAGATGAAAAAATGGCACATTTCTTACATGATTTCTTTGCTAGTGCATGCATGCATATTTGCTTTATAACCAATGGGTTGTTACATATTAAATCTCTCTATAAGGATCACCAACAGATCATCTATCTTCTTGACCCCTTAGTTGTTTGTGTGCTGTGAAATCTATAACATATACGCACATAGCACCCAATTATGTATCACATATCTCTTTTGACATCCATATAACCTTTTGGCTTCTAGTTTGAAACATATTCCAATTTCCCACAGAGAGAGTGGGTCACTGAACAACCTAGGGTGTGGGAGATCTCCTATACTTTGAAGTTTGTATGTATAATGAGTTATAATAATGTAAAACATCAAAAGAGCCAATGTGTTGGAGAAGCTACCTATTGGAGAAGCTCAAACTAGGATATGTGGTAGCGAACGTGTGAACAGTCTTGTAGCTCACCTTTGTTGTGGACTATCACCTCCACAAGCTTGGACTACAAACAGTGAAAAAGAAGGATCAGACTGGCAGTGACCTAACTCAAGGTTCATTGGAGAGGGCTCAATGTAGTGATAAACTTTAAGAACACAGTACTGTGAAGCTCAGATAGTCAATAGTAAGGCTTGAATCCCCATTTTATAAATTCATGAGGCTCAGAAGCTTGGGCTATTAGCAAGTGAATAGGTATTTGCGGTAGCTTGGATTAGTAGCACAACTACCTGTGGAGAATGTTGAGAATTAGGTAGGGAAAAAGTTAATACAAATTCTCTTATATGATAACTTTTTGTGTTATGTATTTCCTTATTATCTTTGTTCATCATTATGGTTACGTTCAATACATCAAACAACCATCAAAACAATAATATCAGCAACACATTAGTTAGGCTCCAAGCCAGGGCTAAAACCCCTCCTCTTGAGGGGAAAACCCACAAATCTCTTCTTATAGATTCTTCACTTGATGAAAACAAATACCATGATCAAAACCTTGACCTAAACTACCTCTCCTAGACCAAGACACAATCATCCTCCTTGATTGCACCATGCAACACTGTGATACAAATACCTATTACTGAACATCATCTTTGCACTGAACAACACCATGACTATATCATGGTTGTGTTGGCCTTCCTTCACACTGTATATATCCTAGGCTAGGACTGAGGCTCTTCTACTTAATCTATATTCCACAAACTAAATTCATATCTTCGAAACATGTCATGAATCATTGTTACAGTAGCACCAAGTGACATCGAGCACCAAGATTCTACTTGAGACAGTGTTGACTTCTTAACTGAGGAAGAACTGGAAGATGTTATCAAAATATACTGATGTATTAGGCCGATACAATGAGGAAAGTGTCACTGTAATGTTTCCCAAAGTCTGTGCTACAATCCAAACTGTAATCACTATGTTTTTCCTAAGTCATCATCTGAAACTTCTTGTTGTATATTATCTGAGTTCCATCACTGTTACAAAGAAAGTGTCACTGTAATGTTGCTCAAATTTTGTTCTACAATCTGAACTGTAATCATTGTGTTTTTCCTGAGTCATCATCTGAAATTTTTTGTTGTATATTATCCAAGTTCCATCACTGTTATACCCATCCGAAATGAGAGATGCACCAAACTGTACTTTTGTTTTGTCATCGAAAAACCTCAGAGTTAAGTCACCGAAAATATCAGAGAATATGTCTGAAAATCATTAGGGGAATTTTGAGGTCTAAAATGGGCCTCCTAAGGAAATAATAAAATAATATCTAAACCAATAAAATAATATTTATGAATTTGCAATTCAATTTTGCACCACAATCCATGTAACCATAGTTAAATTCAATTCAAAAGTTGTACCAAAATAAAATTAATAAAAGAATTGTATTGATGTGACTATAAATAAGAATGATATTTTCAAGAAAAATTCATTATCACTGAACAACTAATGCATTTGTCCTTTGTACTTAAATAACTTAAAATAAAATATAAATATAAATTTATAAATTATTAATTATATTATATGCTATTATTTAAAATTTATATCATTTAAATTGTATAATAACATGTAATTAATATACTATATAAAAATAGTATAATATAATATAATATAATATAATAAATGTATAGGGATATGCATTCTTTCTTTCAAGAAATATGAAATGACAATAATAATTTTTTATTCAAAAAGTGTCAAGTGAAATTTATTATGAGTACTTTACTTTGACTTTAAAAGTAATCAGAGCACTACCATGGTTAACCATGAATTTTTATCCACCATTAAGAATGTGACAAGTAAGTACCTTTAACTCAAGCAATGCCACCTCAACCATTAGGGATGATGTCAGCCCCTCAAATGTGATTGGTTCTCATAAAGTGAATTTTGATTGTACCTTTTGCTTAGGGGGCCCATTTTAAACCTCAAAATTCCCCTAATGATCTGTTTGTACACTCAATCAAGGTTGTTATTTATAGTGACTAGGCTTCCATAAATAAGCTGACATGACTTCTTGAATGGACACGTCCTATTTATGTAGGTCGACATGTCAAATATATATTTAATGAGGCCAACTTTCAGGATGACTGTGTCTTGTCTTTTGGAGGTCTTCTTTCAAGTGTAACATGACGCTATTAACATGACAATGACTCTTATAAATCCTAATGACATCAAGAAGAAGTCTATCTACGTAGTAAATATCGCTCATAAAACCCATGAAGCAAGTACAAAAAAATACATTTTATTATCTTTGTCTTCTTCTTTACATAAATACACAATTACATAGTCAACATGAAGACCGGCCTAGTTACACTTTTCAACAGAGAAGACCCCAAACCAGTGAAAAAACATTGTTGGAGGGTCGGATTAGTAACTTACCTGTGGAATTGATCTTCCTTCAGAACCTAAAAGAGCTCAAACCTTGATAATTTTTGCCTCAGCATAGGTTTGAGAACAGTTGCCTTAGTCCAGACGTGTAGTTTGCAATGAAGAACAGTAATATATTCATTGGTATGTGGAACACCCACATGGAAGATAACATGTCATTTTTATTTGGTACATGATGTTGTGGCACTGAATTAGAATGATGTGGAACACCTATGTGGTAGATGGTGTATCATCATGACATGGCTCATTGGTGATGTGGTGATGACATGGTGAAAACATTTCACTAACATGGCACTAACATGGAGAGGAAGTGGAAGGTGATGTGGAGCTCGGTATTAACCTATTTTTATACTAGGATGTTGAGGAATTGATTCCAATAAATTTGGAATCCATTATTTTTCCTATCTCCCAATACTAATAGAACCTAAAAGTTTTTAGTTGACAAAATCATTGGAATTTATAAAATTTATCTCAATATCATAGACTCGAGACTTATTATTGGCTGAGATAGTTGTATCTGTACTCGAAACTAATACATTAGAATATTTAGAATCAGTTGTAGATCCATTTTTCTGGAATTTTCGAAGACCCTTGGAAGATGAAGATATAGAGGTCGCAAAACTTGAGTTTATAGTTAGGTTAGCTTCAATTCTAGTTGAAGAGACGGTCTGTATCCAAAGTGCTTGTGTAAACAGCCTCTGGGCAACTCTTCCAGGAATATGTGCATTTGACATCCTTGTCATTGACGAAAGATTTTGAGGATGAACTCTTAGTGCCTTATTGATAGAGGGTTGATCCACCGCAACCCTTAAATAATTTTCCTCGGGTGCCAAATGAGATGTCAAGGAAGTGCTTCTCCTATATAACTTCACCTCAATTTGAAACATGGAAGGCATTCTTGTTTGAAGGAATACCTACAAGAAAACTTTCCACATCCAAAACATTGTTTCTTCCAATTTCGCATCTTTTTGTTAAGTCTGAATCACCTTTAGAAGGACAATTTGACAATGGAAGCCCCAATGTCTGGGAAAACATTCTCTTAGTAGCTGTTGTAGGTTTGTATTCAAAAGTGGCTTTTTCAGGCTACAAAGACACATTTGCAACTTGTGATGAATCAGTCAAGGCTTTCTCTGTCATATTCTCATCTATAAAAGGAACCCTTGTGTTTGCATCTTTATATTTCATTTTAACTTTTTTAATTCCATGAGTTATTAGATGAAATGTTTATTTCATCTAAAAAAACATATCAACGTAATAAACAACTACATAACATGCTATCTCTTTCAATACTGCAATGAACACTACAATGAGCCCCTTCACTACACCTTGTGTTGCTAATTCTACTAAGGCATCCTCCATTTTATCCCATAAACATATATATAACTTACAAGGTTATATAAAATAGGCTACACATCATCCATACAAAGGATGAATAATAGTTTAGTGTCCTCCACTCGTAGTAGTATTATCACACAATTTATTAGTTAACAAGTTCCTTTCTTTAAACAGTTGGGGAGGTTTTGAAACAAGTTTCAAGAACAAATATTTTCCCACAAACATCAATCTATCATCACTAACTATTTATTCTATGTAAGGTATCTAAGTCACTCTACCGACACATTTTAATGCCAAGAATTCACTACAGGAAACAAAATCATTATAATTTTTTTTCGAGTTAGGATACAGTTTATAACATTAAGAAGTTGGTATTGGTTATAGGTCCATAGTGTTTCATATTTTCTATTTGAATTAATTAAATATTTATAATAATTACGTTTATGTCTGTGTGTGTATGTGTGTTGGCTCACACACAGGCACAATGTTGAGCCATCAAAGATGAATCTGAAAGGTGTGTTTCAAAATATAAGTGCACATGGGCATTATTGAACCAACAATGCTTGCATATTTCCTTCTCATGAACAAGTCTCAATGTGGAAAACACATGAAATATAATTATGTCAAATTTTTCATGTAATTCTTCCACATTTTTCCAAAAAAACACATTGCTACGTGCTCTTGTTTTTTCATTTTTCTAAGCAAGGAAATGGGAGCATTTTATGATATTGATGGTGAAGGTTATTGTGTCTACCTGTAGGTGCCCTCCTATGGGTCAAGGCCTACTACTTCTGTCTTTTCACTGAAAAATCTCAAAGATAGGTCACCGAAAATCTCAGAGAAGATGTTCGAAAATCTATGTTTGTATACTGAGCCGAGGTTTCTATTTATAGTCGTTAGGCTTCCATAAATAATCTGACATAACTTATTATGTAAGCTGACATGTCAAATATATATTTAATGAGGCCAACTTTCAGGATGGTCATGTCTTGTCTTTTGGAGGTATTCTTTCAAGTGTAACATGACTCTATTAACATGAAAATTACTCTTATAAATCCTAATGACATCAAGAAGAAGTCTATCTACATAGTAAATATTGCTCATGAAACCCATGAAGCAAGTACAACAAAATAATTTTTATTATCTTTGTCTTCTTCTTTACATAAATACACAATTACATAGTCAACATGAAGACTGACCTAGTTACACTTTTCAACAGATAAGACCCTGGACCAGTGAAAAAACATTGTTGTAGGGTCGGATTAGTAACTTACCTGTGGACTTGACCTTCTTTCAAAACCTAAAAGAGCTCAAACCTTGAGAACTATTTCCTTAGCCCAAACTTGTAGTTTGCAGTGAAGAACTATAATGTATTCATTGGTATGTGGAACACCCACATGGATGATAAAATGTCATTGTTATTTGGTTCATGATGTTGTGGCATTGAAGTAGAATGATGTGGCACACCTATGTGGTAGATGGTGTATCATCATCACATGGCTCATTGGTGATGTCTTGATGACATGATGAAAACATTGCACTAACGTGGCACTGACATGGAGAGGAAGTGGAAGGTGATGTGGAGCTGTGTATTAACCTATTGTTATCCTAGGATGTCGAGGAATTGATTCCGAGAAATTTGGAATTCAGTATTTGGCCTATCTCCTAATACTAATAAAACCTAAACTTTTTGATTTGAAAAAATCATTTGACTCTATCAACTTTATCTCAGTATCATAGACTCGAGACTTATTATTGGCTGAGATAGCCATATTTTTACTCGAAACTAATACATTAGAATATTCATAATCAACTGTAGATCTAGTTTTCTGGCCTTTTTGAAGACCGTTGGAAGATGAAGATATAGAGGTTGAAAAACTTGAATTTATAGTTAGCTTAGCCTCAATTCTAGTTGAAGAGATGGTCTGTATCCCAAGTGCTTGTGCAAACAGCCTCTGGGCAGCTCTTCCAGGAATATGTGCATTTTAAATCCTTGTCATTGAAGAAATATTTTGACAATGAACTCTTAGTGCCTTATTGATAGAGGGTTGATCCACCTCAGCCTTTGAATAATTTTCCTCAGGTCTCAAATGAGATGTCAAGGAAGTGCTTCTCCTATATAACTTCACTTGAATCTGAAACATGGCAAGAATTCTTGTTTGAAGGAATACCTACAAGAAAAATTTGTAGAAATTTGTTGAATAATGATTAATTATCCACCGAGACTATCCTGATCACATACAATTCGAACTTATATGCAACACATAATCTCTTCCACTCAGATCATCAAACATGCGGAAATAAAATCAAGCGATAACACATCAAATCATCATACACATTAACACAGTATGTATGGGGAAAGCTTATAGCTGAAAACCCCGCAACTATTGTGTATATTATAATGGAGAAATCATGTAACAAACTTAGCACAATACTCCTCACAAGTACTCAATACTATCTCATAAAGTTACACACAAACTAGCTCAGTTTTGAACATGTTATTGGTTCAAAACTCATCGCCAATTGCCTTTGCCTCTATTGCGCAATCCAGGCCTGTCTATATAGAGATCCAAGGTTCGAATCTCCTTGGCTTGACAACGCAATCATCATGGGAAATTCCTCCAAGTGTGGTGTAAATCTCATGCACAACTGATGTCGCCACTGATAGCTAACTCCACCCTTTCATCTACCTCTTTCACTGGTCTCCACTGAACTGATCATGCACTGTAGTGAACTGATGTGTTGTTGAGTTGAATAATGAGTTACTAATTAATGAATTAAATAATATTTAATTCACTCCACTCATAACTAATTGATTAGCTAGTTAAACTAATCTCAACTAGTTTAACTAAAATAAACAGAACACAACTCCACTAGCTGTCTCATTAACTCCTCCAAAATTCTGCCACTGAAGTCCAACTGAAGTCAACCATGCATGATGCCATCAAACCCTTGGGAACCACGTGATTCCTCTGTCAGATGCATGAGCCACTTCTGTAGCTCGAATTGAAGTGCTCCAAGAGAGTAAACTGTTGTTTAGAGTCCAAATATTATTAAGGGTAAATAATATTTGACTTCCCTATTTTTAGGAGAGGCAGTCTAAAAATAGACTTCGACCTCTTCGACCTATAGGTCACAAAAAATAGAGTCCCATATATTTTTACCAACATGACCAATGCTCCAAGAATCTCATACTGGAATCCCCGAACCATGCTCCATATGTCTAAAAATAGACATAGTCTAAAAATAGATTTTGCGCCAGAATTTGCCTGCGGGCCCACTTAGTGAAGGCGACTTCATTTCACTAAGCTCCATCATCTTGCCGCATTTTCAACACTCCCTCTCAGCAAGATATGGATTATCTGCAACCCCTATCCTGCCTCTGTGGAATTCGAACTTGCTCCTGGTGAGCGCCTTCGTCAGGATGTCGGCATCCTGATCCTCCGTGGGAACATATGAAAGCATCACGATTCTCCGTTGAACACAATCTCTGATATGATGATACTGGCGTCGATGTGTTTGATTCATCATGAAATACTCTGGATTAGGGGCCGAGAGTTTAATGCAACTCGTTTATCACGTAGATCACCTGTAGGCCCAAAATGCAACCCGAACAATCCCTTTCGCGAGGATCTTCCTCATCCATACAGCCTCGCATGTAGCCAAGCTTGCTGCCATGTACTCGGCCTCTGCTGAACTGAGTGCCACGGATCTCTGATTCCTGCTATACCAAGAAACTGCCGTCGACCCGATACTGAAAATCCCTCCAGATGTGCTCTTTCTGTCCGTTGTCTCGGCCTAATCCCGTACCGCTGAAGCGTAAAGATTCGCCTCCATCCTCCTGTCTGTACCATAGACCATATCCCGATGTGCCTCTGATATAGCGCAATACATGCTTGCCTGCCTTCCAAAAGAGCTTGGTAGGCTTAACCATAGCTTGCGAAAGCTGGTTAACTGCATAGCATATATCGGGTCGTGTAGCAGATAGTGGAGAATTAATGATCTGTCAATATTTAATTCACTCCACTCATTACTAGTTGATTAGCTAGTTAAACTAATCTCAACTAGTTCAACTAAAATAAACAGAACACAACTCCGCTATCTGTCTCATTAACTCCACCAAACTTCTGCCACTGAAGTCCTAACTGAATTCAACCATGAATGTGCTCACCAAACCCTTAGGAATAGCGTAATTCCTCTGTCAGATGCATGAGCCACTTCCGTAGCTCGAACTGAAGTGCTCCAAGAGAGTAAACTGAAGTTTATAGTCCAAATATTATTAAGGGTAAATAATATTTGACTTCCCTATTTTTAGGATAGGCAGTCTAAATATAGACTTCGACCTCTTCGACCTATAGGTCACAAAAATAGAGTCCCATCTATTTTTACCAACATGACCAATGCTCCAAGAATCTCATACTGGAATCCCCGGACCATGCTCCATATGTCTAAAAATAGACATAGTCTAAAAATAGACTTTGCGCCAGAATTCGCCTGCGGGCTCACTTAGTGAAGGCGACTTAATTTCACTAAGCTCCATCATCTTGCTGCATTTTCAACAAAATTTCCACATCCAAAACATTGTTGCTTCCAATTTCACGTCTTGTTGTTAATTCTGAAGCACCTTTAGAAGGAAAAATTGCAAATGGAAGCCCCAATGCCTAGGCAAACATTCTCTTAGTAGTTGTTGTATGTTTGTATTCAAAAGTGGCTTTTGCAGGCTACAAAGACACATTTGTAACTTGTGATGAATCAACCAAGGTTTCTCTATCATATTCTCATCTATAAAAGGAACCCTTGTGTTTTCATCTTTATCTGTCATTTTAACTTTATTGATTCCATGAGTTATTATATGAAATGTTTATTTCATCTCAAAAAAACATATCAACATAATAAACAAATACATAACATGCTATCTCTTTCAATACTGAAATGACCACTACAATGAGCCCCTTCACTACACCTTGTATTGCTAATTATACCAAGGAATCCTCCATTTTATGCCATAAACATATATATAACTTACAAGGTTATATAAAATAGGCTACACATCATCCATACAAAGGATGAATAATATTTTAGTGTCCTCCACTCGCAGTGGTATTCTCACACAATTTATTAGTCAATTCTTGTGACATTTTTTTTTAAAATACTATATTGTTAGCGTCGGTATTATGACGGGGGATCTACTTCGATGTTTTTTTTATTAAATATTTTATTTCCGTCGTTACTCTGACGTCAAGTTTTTTTTTTTAAATGTTTGTAGTGGTGTCGGTATTTTGAACTTTTAGCACCATCGCTCTAGCGATTTTTCATTTTCATGAAAATTTGTGGTTTCGTTGGTCTTCTGACCTTGTAGTGTCGTTGTTGTAGTGACGAATAGTTTTTTTTTAAATGTTTGTTCCGTTAGTATTCCGACGTAGAGGATCGTCATTCTAGCGACATTTGGCGGCGTCAGACTAGCGATGTTCGAAGGCGTCATACTAGTGACATTTGGAGGCAAGGACCAGCAATGTTTGAAGGCGTCGGAATAGCGATGCTTTTTCCCGTCGGAACTGCGATGATTCATTAAACGTCAGAAGTGTGACACCAATGTAAAACATCAAACCTACCGTCGCTATACTGGCGTTTAAGTCAAGTATCGAAAGTCTGATGTTAGGAGAAAACATGTTTTGGCACACCTAAAAATGTCTCTCTTGGGACACCTATGTGTCGCAAGAGTGACATTTCCACTGTCAAAATTTGGGGAAAATGTGCTAGTGACTAGTTTAAGTGATCCAAGATCGAGAGTATAATTGGCTCTCTTATAGTTTAACTGAAACCTCTATTCATAGTCTTCTATGGATTCATCGGGCCCTAGAGTCATCCTAAATATCTCATCCTTAGTTTATTTGGACCTACAGTGGTCCCTATACTTGTTGTTGAAGGCTTCTTTCATATGTCCCCAAGTAGTGACTATGCTCCCAGGTAGACACGTGAACCAGTGCAAGGCTGCATCCTTAAGGGTATATGGGAATAGCTTTAGCTTCTGATCATCTGAGGAATATTCATAGGTCCTACAGACAACAACAAATTCAAACATGAATGTGTCAGGATCTTCTGAAGTAAGTCCATGAAAGTTTGGAAGGGTTGAGAGCTAATGTTTTTCATTTTAGTCTCCCCATCTTCCTCTATAATGGAAAAGGCTTCCTGGGCTTTAGTGTCAATGATGGTTGAGATAGGTGATGCAGGTTCCTCGGTGAAACATGACCTTCTTCTTCTCCAATAGGTTCTTAAAATTTTTCCGAAGGCTCACCTATGGTGTGCTCAACCTCACAGCCACAGAAGAACAGTGAAGGGTGACTATGTGGTGATGTGGGGCTTTTAGGTAAAACTTTTCCCTGAGTATCTCTACTACGAGGCATGAAAATAAGGTTTTTTTGTATTTTTTTCAATATTTTTGAAACAACATGTAAAAGGAAATCAGAAAATAATGCTAAAACAAAATCAAAAAATCTACTAGACACCTCCCTGGAAACGTCACCAAAAAGTGGTGAGCCCTGGTATTGCACCAAGAATGCTACAAATCCCAGAAGCTACCCTACTTTACTTTATCAACTCAGGGTTTGTACAAACTTGGAGGTGATAGTGTTATATATATAGCAGATGCATTCTTCTCATGTCATCCTCTTTTGAGCTGTACGAAAGAGTGCTAGTTCTAGGGTTACTAGATGAAGTCTGTCACACTTTTTAAACTAGGCCTAGGGCTAAAAACAATTCAAATCCATGGTGCTATCAACAAGTACAAAACTACGCTACAAAAAGAAAGCACATCTAACTATTCTGCAACGAAATAAATCTACTCATTAAATTATGATACAAAATGAAAGCAACCTAGGCATCTTGCATGAAGTAAATTGTTGAATTGAAACGAAATAAAGGAAACTAATATAATCACACTTTTCTAGGAAAAATGGGTAGACACGCTCTACTTACTCCATGCTCTATCTATCATTATTTTAGTTTTGAAACTACTCATGACCTAAATATGCTTGTGATTGTGTTGTTTTGCAGCTAGGAGAAGAAAGTGCTAAGGTGGATTATGGAAGGCTTGAATATATGGGTGCAAGGCTGAAAGTGTATGAGTCATTTTTTTAGGTGTAGAGGATGTGGACGGTGGTTTATGGGCTTAAGGAGGGGCTCACTGGTGCTATTTCAAGTATTTCTATAGGTTTCATGTAGTGATACAGGAAAGTCCTGAATTGCTACAGGAAACAGTCCAAGGGCAATCTGAGGCCAAAAATAGGTGGAAAAGGGGCACGGAGGGTGGAGTGAAGTTGGATTAGAATGAGTGGAAGGTGGCCCACCCCTTTTCCAAGCTCATAACCTCTTTGGAGGCCTCTCTTGCACCCCTAGGGTTTTCTCAGGTCTGATGGTGGTTTTGATGAACAGAGGGCTGATGAAGGGTGAGAGATGAAGCTGAAGGTCCTGGTGAAGTTCTCCTTGGCTGTGATACCTATACCTCCAAGCATACTACCTATCCATGCAATAAAAATGGAAAAATTCATGATAAATAGAATGTAAAATATGGATTGAATTTTTAAATTAAATCTAATCTAATCTACAAATAGAGATCTAATCATAAAATTCAAAGCATCTCCATGGAATAACAACAACTAATTTTATCTATTCCAAGAAATCATAAACTAAAAATAGCTTTTGGTATGTGGGGAAGGTCTACCATACTCAATATCTAATGACAGAGATGAGAGGGGGAGGTTTGACTCACAAATTTATGATGTTATAATCTATTCTATGAACATGTAAGCAAGCTAAATCTACAACAAAAGACAAATGGAAGATAACTAAAAACAATAAATGAAAATACAAGCAAACTAGCTAAATAATCACAAGAAAAACTAGCTAAATGACATGAAAGTAAAGAATGATTACACAAGAGAGGTTGAGGAACATTTTGGGCCCTAACCCACAAGCCTAGCTCTCTGAAACCAGATCAGTAAAGCACAACTCGAATATTCATTTCATTTCAAAAGATAGTCTCATTACATCAATATAAAAGTCTAGAAAATTGATTACAAGAGCAAAGAGCCTAATGGATTTCTCCAAAATTCAAATTCTAATGAGCTCTTGCTCAACCCTATTTAATCTAAAGGGTAGCTACCAACATCTCCCTAAAAATTAAGTGATGATTCCACTTGACTGCAAGTGAAGTATGACTTTAGTGCACTTGATCTTGAGTTTGTTTGGTTTCCTTTGATTTCGAGTTGTTGGAGGGAATATCGAGGATCCATTGGCTGCCTTTGGTAGTTAAGGATGGAGGACAACCCCCTAGAATCTCTCCTTGTTGTCTACTTCGATTCCTGATGAAAAAATATTCACAAAAATGCAATATCTTCATGATTTTCCTGCATTTAACTCATGTTAGATACTCGAAGTATGATAAACCTCAATCACCATCTACACTAGCATCATAAGACCATAATATAATTAAAATGAAAGAAAAATAGACTTAATAAGGAAAAAATATGACCATTAACCCCTCCAAATGTACCTAATGATGGAGCTCGTCATATGGTTCGGTGGTACATGGAATTCCCTAACTTGGTTGGATTTTCATATGTTAATAAGTGTTCTTTTTCCCTTGGTATTTTCATGAGTAAAGGTACTTGATATTATGTGGATTTAATGTTTATTTCCTCATTGATATATCTTTAGTTATTTGTTGGTTATAAGCATGTTTTATGACAATTATGATGTATGGATTGCATCATGTTTTGATTAGTATGTGAAACAATAATGAATGAATGACCTAATAGATGATAATGCAGCTAATTTGATAAGGCATCAATCCTTCTTGACAATTCTAAGATAAGTACGATACCTTGATGCTTAGATATTTTGTCGAAACCTTTAGATTTCATATTTTTGGATATGTTTTCCAAAATGACTGTCATTGTTGGGATTGGTTAGGTCAAGTACTTGATCAATTTTTGTGATAGAGGCTTTGTCTTGGTGTTGTTTATTATCTCTAAAAGTCTCATCAAGTTCTAGGCAGTGGTTTGGACACTAGCCCCAAAAAAGTGGCTTAAATCTCGCAGTCTTTGACACAAAGTTGGCTGAAAAAAGTTGTAGTCTCTCCCTTATAAGCATTGTGGGAGCCACTGGAGGGTTTTAGTCACATGCATTCATTTTCATGGGAGCGACTAGGGGTTTAATTCATTGAAATATTAGGTTAACTTAGGGGTTGGGAATATAAAGTGGTGAATTAGCTCCTAGGGGTCCTATAGCACTTAAGGGATGTTTGTAAAAAGAAAATTCGTCAGTTCCACTTCCTTAACTGCATGGGGAGTTTAATCATATCATGGTAAATATTCATCACATGTTTACCCCGTTGAACCAGTTAAGTTGGGTAAATGTGGGAGGAGGGTGGTAGATAGTGGTATTAGAGCATGGTTCACCTCTTAGATTGGATAGACATTATTTGTTGGTCATGAATTCATGTAGATTTCATATGTGTTCCTTATGCTCGTGGTCTATGTGCTTGTTGCATATGTATGGCATTGGTCATAGTTGTAGTGGTTTCTCCATGTGAAAGATGATGGTGTTGTTGATTGGATGTGGTTGTCATTATTGCATGTCAGTTATGAATTTGTTATGCATGTTAGTGTCTATAGGTTGTTGTGCATGAATTGTTATGGCTATTTTTATGCATGCATAATAGATTATATATGCATTGTGAGGTAATTGTATGTAGTTATGTCATCATGATGTTGTTGATAAGATATGTTGTTGATATGTTGGCTAAGATAGAGTAGGAGATGCAGACTATTAGAGTGAGGTTGCAACACTAGACTTTGGGGTAAGATCATATCATCATAGATGTATTGCATGTTTGGCATGTAGGTATATTATTTAATGGATTTATAAATGCATTAGGGTTATATACATGTTTGTCATTTTATTGTTGTCGCGGTTACATGCATGGTATATGGTAGTAAATTGGTGTGGTCATATGCACCTATGTTGAATAATGATGAATGATAGTAATTTTCTCTTATATGCATTGTTGTTGTTGTTTTATGATAGTTAACTTGATGATTATGTTATATTTTTTTTATAGGTATGTTATATGTTAAATTTATTATTGTTATATGATAGTTAACTTCATGATTGTATTATATGTTGTTGATGAGTATGTTATATGTTAACTTGTTGATTGTTATATGATAGTTAACTTGGTGATTCTATTATATTTTGTTAATGAGTATGTTATATGTTAACTTCTTGTTGTTATATGTTGGCTAACTTGAGGATTAGGGTTATTTCATTAATATATTGATGTTATATGTATCATGTCACATCTTTATTGGTATGTGTATATGGTTATGGTTGTGAAATTCATGTATGAGATGATATACTTGTGATGTTGTGTTGTAGTAATCTAGACTGAATTGTGCATATGTGATATGCTCCCATGAGATACATTGAGGTATGAGTTTGATTATGTCGTCAATTTGGTTTATCTAGCATGACATGTTTATGAGTTGATTGAATGTTTGATTAATTTCATTATGTGAGTATGTGTCTACAATATTGCATGAAGGATTGATTTTTTTTTTTAAGATGGTTGTACTAACACATTACGTGTTGAGACAAATGATATGTACTTAAGTGCAAGTGAGTTCTAGTTGTATCATTATGATTTATGACTATGAGTGGAATGTTGATTATGACATGGTTGATAGTATTGGTAATGGTTAATTTCCATTACTAGATATAATGTCTTGATCTTTGGAACATGTGGCTAGCATGTGTGATTAGTTGCAGCGAAACATGATTGATATTAGCATGAAAAGGTAATAGTTGATTTGTTTATATAGCTAACAACTGGGTGATATGATAGTACATAATAATACAATTAAAGCAAGGATAAATGTAAAAGAAATGAATTGCGTGAGAATTCCTTTGGCTATGTTTGGAAACTGCAATTCCAAACGAATGAGTGATTTGTATACATGATGTCTTCTTAACCTTGATTTTGTTTGACATTATATGGATATGTGTTATATTCTTGAACATGTATTTGATAGGAATAACAACTAGTTTCTAGTTATGGTTGGATTCGTCAAGGGAATTGGAGTCCGTTGAGAGAAGGCATGAATGTATTCCGTTACAAGGAAACGTGTTTGGCACATCAAGGTAATGTAACTGATATATTATTATATTTATTTATACATTTACAGTTATTTGTTTACGACAATATGATGCATGGAATTATATGGCAAACGAGACTACTATGAAATCTTGCAGAAGGCTCAAGTTGAGCTTTCCATTGGAAGCATTGGGAAGCCATGGGGTTTGAGTCATGGTATTTGTTGCTAGTTTTATGATTTCGGTATTTTGTGATTTTTTTTTGCTTTATTTGCAGTTTTGTGTATGACTGGTGCATGGACATGCCACTTTGTTTGTGGTGTTGTATTGTTATTGGTTTTCATGGCTTTCTTCTTGTTTTTTACTTTTTCTCACCTTTTATGTTTTGAGGATCTTAGGAATTGGCTTGGGAAAGAGGAAAGTTAACAAAGCTCCGGAAGGGCTGAATGGAACCTGATTGGTATTGTAAGACTTGAATGGAGTCTAGTGCATGTATAAGTGCAATGGAAGGTAAGAATATGATAGTCGGTTGGACTGGTTGGGTCCATTGTGGTAAATGGGTGGTGGCAGTACAAACATGGAAAAGGTAATCATAAAGGTAAAGTAAATGGATTTGAGGCGTTATGTGCCTTGGATATGTTGGGAACTATTGT
Source organism: Pinus albicaulis (assembly GCA_034641835.2). Taxonomy (NCBI): domain Eukaryota; kingdom Viridiplantae; phylum Streptophyta; class Pinopsida; order Pinales; family Pinaceae; genus Pinus; species Pinus albicaulis. The sequence goes on along the minus strand of CM076581.1, from coordinate 467,474,826 downwards.
TCTCAATGTTGTGCATGTTGTGAATGGATAAAGAGAGTTATGTTAACCTTGACCTTATGCTGCCTGGTAATTATGTTGTGATCATGATTATGTCAATGTCGATATATGTATACATGTATGTATGTAGGTATGTATGTATGTATGTATGTATGTATGTATGTTGTGTCTCACAGGGTCTTCATAGGTCATGATTATTTTATGCTAATGATTATATATATGTATGTATGTGTGTATCTATGTTACTATCTAACAGGGTCATCAAGAATCATTCTTGTGGAGGAATGATTGCTTATGCAAGTGAATGACATGAAAAGGTTCATGGTTTATGGGGAATCAAGTGGGAAGAGTAGCCATGACATATCTATGAGGTCAATATCATGTGGATATGAATTGATATTATATGTTTATACTATGTCTATGTCTATGCTATGGTAGGTAATGTTGAGATATACATCAATGAAATGAAAACAATGTGATCCACGACATGCTAGGATAAGCATGGATGGCAGAGAGACACTCAAAGCAAGGATTCTTGGTAGAGACAATGTGGTTTTGGATGTGCAGTGCTATTTTTGGGTATATGTTATGCATACTGTATATTCAATGATTGTACCTATGGTGTTGTGTGACGGTTGGATATATGGCTTTGTTTGTATATTGCATATCCAATGCTAGTTATAGATGGTGCTATGTACCTGTTGTATATGTCGTTCTATGTACATATGGGGTTGTGTACATGTTATACATCTGGTCATATGTACATATGGTGTTGTGTGAAGGTGGTGCTATCTACATTTTGTGCATGTGGGGAAGTGTACATGTGGTGTTGTGTACATGTGGTATTGTGTACACATTGTACATGTGGTGTGATGTACATGTGGAACTATGTACACGTTGTTTAGGTGGTGTTGCTTACATGTGATGTTGTGCACATGTTGTGCAAGTAGTGTTTTTTACAAGTGGTACTGTGTACATGTTGTACATATGGTACTAGTGTACATGTTGTTTTTTGTACGTGTGGTACTATCTTATGTGCATTACGTATTCATGATATCATGGCATGTGTATTATTTATGCGTTACTCTGTATATGTATATGTATTGTGTTGTACACTAGGTCTAGGTGTATGTATTGTTGTGTTGTACACCAAGTGTAGGGGTATGTGTTTTGTTGTATGCTAGGTATAGGTGTATGTGCTATATGTCAACTATAGGTGCATGTATTGTGTGGTGTTTTAAGTCGTGTTTGGTTGTATACGGGTGGTGCACAGTATGTGTATGTTTATGTGGTTGAAAATAAGGCAATGGGTGCTTGCCAGGTGTACAAATTGATCATGTGTGTGTATGGAAAGGATAAAGGTAGAAGCTAAGGATCGGTTAAAGGATAAGTATCAACATTTTATTCCAGCTTTATTATGTATGTGATCTATGATTTTGACTTATGATGGTTAAATGTGATTTGTGATTATGGTTTATGATGATTTCATGTGATTCATGATTTTGACATATCATGGTTGTGTTTTGAGCTAACTAGATGTGATATGTTTATACATGATGATTTGATCAAAAAACTAGTTTGACTTGTTGTGAGAGGAAGTAAACAAGATTTCAAGTGTACCTTATTGATGAGCTACCAATGAGGTATGGTTTGAAGTTATTTAAATTTATTTTGAATATATTGGAAATTATTTTCTTGGTATAGGGAAGCATGCAATGCCCAGTTTAGGATGGTTCAAACCAACTGCAAGAATTCACAACATCAGTGAAAGGAATTGAAATAGGAAACAATATGATAGTAAATAATTTCAAGTGCAGGGCCATTGTGGGACACATGCACCCAATTGTGTCCATTGATTTCCATGAGCATGATGTGAAAAATATAATGGTTTTAAGGCAAGGCTATGCCTTAGTTTTAAATATTCAAATGCGAGGAAACATTTCCAAGGGAGGCTTTTCCCGACGGACTGTATAGCAGAGAAGGGGATGCCTACGAAACTTGAAAGATATGTGAATCCACTAAAGGGGGTGACCAAATTTCCTGAGGGACTATGTAGCAGAAAAGGGAAGGTCGGGGATGGATTTTTTTGGTCATTATAATTTCCAAGTGGAATTATATGCACATTGGGATTGTGCCGTAGAAAAATGAGTTGATAATTGTTCACTGAGAGGACAAGTGGCATAGGATTGTAGCACTGGACATTGGATGCAGCTTTGAATTTGGCAGTGGATTATGGATTTCTTGAGAAGGAGGTGGATCCTAGTATTACTTTGAGAGTGGAGGTGTGATCCTCTTGATCCCTTGTTGTTGATACAGGCATCGTATCCTTTTATTTTCTAGTTGAGAAATGTGCATGTGTATATGTGTATACCATTGTAAATACTGTATCGAGATGGATTTATAAAGCTCCCTAGACAGTACGGTTATTTTTTGGTTGAAGGAAATTTTTATAAGTGTATATGTGGTTATTATTGAAAATATCGTAATGAGTTTTGTTATAAAGCTCCAGTAAACAATATGATGGTCACATGTTCAGTAATGGTCATTGTAAATACTACAACGAGTTGTATTATAAAGCTCAATAGGAAATATGTTTTGTTTTCAATGGTTTGATGGTTTATAGGTGTCATTTAACACTGAGGATGGTGTTCCTCCAATGGGGAGGGTTTTGTAACAACCTTGGTTAAAAATCCATGTAAAAAATATAATATCTTGGTCATGTGACACGTATTCCAAGATAAATGGTGGGAAAAACATCCTAGTGGGTGTTCATTTGGTATATTATGGCTAAGGAAATTGGCAAAGGAAATGGAAATGGCTTAGGAAAGGTATGAGGAATTAATTGAAATTTTATTTATGAAAAAAATGTAAAATAGGATAAAAGGAAGGTGAAAGGTCAAAATTTTCATGTGAGGAAGAAAATTAAGGAAATATAGACCTCATTAATAAAAATTCTTCTTAGGATTATTTGGAAAAAAAAATTGTTAGTTAAGATTTTTTTAGTTGAGAATTTTGTAAGTTCATTTTTAGCTCTCATTCTATTATCTATCTCATACTCTTGGACAATTAGATTTTTCTTGGAGAACTCTTGGATAAGTGTCGCATACATTGGATTTGGAGAAAGAAGTCAAAGGAAAGAAGGAAAACACAAGGAGACAATGATATTAGCAGTTATAACTAGATTTATTTGCATGTACCAAGTTGCATGTATGGTTTCCTTGCTATTTTTGGCATGCATGGACATGCATGTGGTTTCTTGGTTATGATCTATCATTGGCATGGAGGATTTCCTATATTGACAAAGTTAGTTCCTAGCCTGGCCATTTCCTGTATAGCCATGGTGTTGTGGGTTTACCTTTGTTTTCTGGCTGGTGCTTATGTTCCTTATGGTTGTGGGTTGAGTTATTAGTTACTGGAGCCTTGGTTGGATAAACACCATGGAAGCCTTGTAACAACTTGGGTTGAGTTTCTAGTCCTCGAAGCGTTGGTTGGACAAACGCTCTGGAAGCCCTGTAATAGCTTGGGTTGAGTTAGTATTCCTAGAAACCTTGGTTGAAAAAAGGATCTCGAAGCCCCTGGTGGGTTGATTTACTATTCATGGAAGCCTTGTTTGGACAAACGGTGTGGAAGCCCGATGGAAACTATTGGTTGAGTTACTATTTGTAGAAGCCTTGGTTGGAAAAACGTTCTAGAAGTCTGGTGGAAAAGTTGTGGGTTGACTTATGAGTCCAAGAAGCTGGGTTGGAATAACAACTCTAGATCCCTTGAAAAATTTGGTAGAGGATGATCTGGTGATGGTTAGTGATGTCCGACCCTGAGGTGGAATCACTAGTTGAGGGTTGAGGCGGTTTAGCATCTAGAAGCCCTAGTTTGATTTGTTTGGTTTATTCTATGAGATCCCACATTCATTCTTGGAATATGGCACGAGGGTGTCTGGCTAAAAGAAATATTTGGTTCAGCCTAGTCTATGGTCAGGTGGTATGTGGAAGTCCCTGAGTTGGTTGGATTTTCATATGCTAATAAGAGTTATTTTTCCCTTGGTATTTTCATGAGTAAAGATACTTGATGTTATGTTTCTTTAATGGGTATTTCCTCATTGATATATCTCTAAATATTTTCTGGTTATAAGCATGTTTTATGACAGCTATGATGTATGAATCCCATCATGTTTTGATTAGTATGTGAAAAAATAATGAATGAATGACATAAAAAATTATAATGTAGATAATGTGATAAGGAAAAAATACTTCTTGGCGATTCTAAAATAAGCATGAGACCCTGATGCTCAGATCTGTTGTTGAAACCTATAGATTTCGTATTTGTGATATGTTTTCTGAAATGGATTTCATGGTTGGGATTGTTTAGGTCAAGTACTTGATCAAATTTTGCACTACAGTATTTGTATTGGTGTTATTTATTGTCTTGGAAAGTCTCATCAAGTTATGGACTGTGATTTGGAGACTAGCCCTGAAAAAGTGGCTTAAACCTCATAATATATGGCACAGAACTAGCTAAAAAAGACCACAATCCCTCCATTATAGGTAGTGTGGGAGTGACTGCAGGGTTTCAGTCACATGCATGCCTTCTCATGGGAGTTATTGGTGGTTTAATTCATTCAAACGCTAGGTTAACATAGGGTTTGGGCACATGGAGTCGTGAATTAACTCCTGGGGGTCTTGTAGCACCTGAGGGAGTTTTGTAAAGTGTTTTTTTGTTAATTATACTTCATCAAATGCACTTAATGAGTTAAATAAAATCATAGTAACTCTTCATCACATGTTTACCCTGGTGAACTGACCATATTGGGTAAATGTGGGAGGAGTGTGTTACAAAAATATTCAGCTCAGGGAAATTATGGTCGGGTTGAGACTTTCCCTTACAACCATCATAAAGATCCCCATCTGATGCATTTATTAAGGTAGGGTAAATATCTCTTAGTAAAAAATGGAAGAGATTGAATGAAAGATCGATGCGGCATAGGAGGTAAGTCCTTAAAATTATAATGAAAATTAAAAAAAAAACCTTTCACCGTTCCAAACCCTAGTCGTGGAGAGTCTTCATTAGAACAACTTGATTTTTCCTTTAACGCAATTGGATGAAGAAGTGTTAACGTGGCATGGAGGTACTGACCTTGAAGATTACCCTAGATGATTGTGTGGCGCAACTATGGTATCAACCGTGATGATGTTAACTAGGATGATTTGGATGAAAAGTAAGCCCAAAAGTTGTGTGACTGGTTTAAGGTGGAACCTATTGATAGGTTGGCGATGGGATAATGTGGTAGGAAAAGTCTGTTGTATTCTATATGGACTGATTAATATATGTATCTATATATATATATATATATATATATATATATATATATATATATATATATATATATATATATATATATATATATATATATATATATATATATATATATATATATATATATATATATACTATATATATATATATATATATATATATATATATATATATATATATATATCTATGTATATATATATATCTATATATATATATCTATGTATATATATATCTATATATATATATATGTATATATATATATATATATATATTATATATATATATATATATATATATATATATATAAACATGTAGAAAAACAACTCTAGTTGTGAGGCCCTTATGACGAGTTGGGAAGCCAAGTAGAGTACAAAGGAAAAAAAATATGTTTTACCACATTCCTATAACAATATGAGGGGTTGGGTGATGTTACACATATGTTGTTACAAAATATACCTCTCAATCCTTTTTTACCTACATTTTTTCTTCTCATTTCCTTTTCTTGAGCCCCCAAGTGCTGGTGTAGTGTTGGGTGGCAGAAACAACTCTTTGGCTACCCACTTTCAAGCTTTGACAAGAAAAATGAAATGGATTTATACCCCAACAAATGTTACAACATCTGTTATTCCAACATCCACTGTAATGGTCACTGTTTCAGTAGTTTCAATAGTAGTAGTTGTTATAGCATAACCTTTTACAACAATTTCATCATTTTCAATTGTAATGGGTGTTAGAACATCAAATGCTACAACATTTTCAACATATTTGAAATTGACATGGTTTTATGGCATTTGTTCTTACAACATACGATGTTACAACATCCGTTGTTACAATATTTTATTCTCAATCCATTTTTACCTATGTTTGTGCTTCTCAATTTGTTTTCTTGATCCCCCCAAGTGTTGTTGTAGTTTTGGGTGGAAAACCCACTTATTTGGCTACCCACTTTCAAGATTTGACAAGCAAGATGAAATGGCTTGTTGTTACAACATTTTTTTTTATAACATTTGTTATGGAATTTTTTGTTACAACAATTTTTGTTACAATATATGTTGTTACAAGATCTGCTTCTCAATCCATTGTTACCTATGTTTTTTCTTCTCAATTTTTTTTCTTGATCCCCCAAGTGCTAGTGTAGTATTGGGTGTTGGAAATACCTCTTTAGCATCCCACTTTCAATCTTTGACAAGCAAGATGAAATTGATTTTTAGCCCCTAAATTGTTACAACATTTGTCGTTACATCCATTGTTGCAACAATTTTTGTTACAACATCTGCTCTAATGGTCACTATTTTAGTAGTTTCAATAGTAACAGTTGTTATAGAATCAACTTTTACCATAGTTTCAACATTTTTACAACACTTTCAGCATGTTTAACATTGATATGTTGTTATGGAATATTTTGTTACAACATCCGTTGTTATAACATTTTCTTCTCAATCTGTTGTTACCTAAGTTTGTGCTTCTCAATTTTTTTTACAGATCCCCCAAGTGTTGGTGCAGTGTTTGGAGGTAGAAAAACCTCTTTGGCTACCCACTTTCAAGCTCTGAGAAGCAAGATGAAATGGCTTGTTGCTACAATATTTGCTGGTACTAGATATTAGTTGTAACTTATTTGAAATTTTATCATCGTATGTGAACTTTGATATGATGTAATATGATTATTGTTTAATTTCATATTTTGTAATATTAGTAACATAGAAACTAATTATTACATGAAATAAATTATAACTTTCCATTGTTTTTTTTTTTCCTTGCATAACAAGGATCTTCGAAAATATCAAAATGATCCTCATCACATACATCCAGATCACATTGGCTCCAATGTTGAGGTGGAATATGATGCTCATGATGACATAAATACAGATGAAAACGAGGCCATTTCTATTGAAAACACAACAATAAATTCCTAATTTGATTTTTCCCTTGATCAGATCAGGAGAAATTCGAAATTCCACATTAACAAACAACTTGAATGAGTTAAATGAGGTCATATAGTTTATATCAGTCAGTTAGCTTAGTTAATTCAAGTTTGGGGCATGAACTTTAGTTGCGTACAATGATTCCTAAATCTTAACAACCTAGGTTGAGTTAATTTCATTAGTAACAATTTAATTCAGTTAAACTGAGTTATGGTTAGTTAAACTAGTTCTAACCATTGCAAGAACTAGTGGGAGGTCTAGAAGTGGGGTGTAACTTCAATGTTTAACTAGTTAACTAATCAAGTAGCCTAAATTAACTCATGTATGCATAGAATTTGAGTTACGCATTTGATGTAGGAGCTCAAGGGTAGTGTAATATTAGTTGTAGATTATTCCAAGTTGTATAGGTGGTGCATGCAGTCAGAGAAGGACTTAAAGGAATTTCACAATCATAATTAAGGAATTTCCTAAATAATAGGCAGTTAATTCGTTGAGGAACAGTGTAAGGAATTAAGATCTTGGAGTCTTGAAAAAATTGGCTAACTCTTGGCCAAATTCAGTCAGTTAGGAAGAGGATAGAAGTTACAAGTGCATGTTATGCTCAATAATGAGCAAACATATTGTATTCATCCAGATTATTTGATTAATGCAATACATATAGGAAGGGGTTTTTAGTAGTTTCTTTCCCATAGATAAATCTCTATGTATGTGTGTTTAATAATGACACATGTTTTTGATATGTGTTCTCAATAGTGAATTTTCTTCCACAGATGAGTAGAGTATATTTGAGCTTATGTTTTAGTAAATTACATGAGAAGTTGTTAATCTACATTAAAATTGTACATGGTATCAGAGCTAGATTCACACTCGAGAAGGTAATTCAAAGTTGTCTTTGCAGGAGGATCAAATTTGTAGGATCAATTCTTCAGAGCTGGAAGGATGGATTTCTATGGACTAATACTCAAGTGTGCCCTTTAGGGAAGCTTTAATTAGGTTTCTTGGAAGGAACACATGGAGGAAGTGTTGGAAGATAATGGGTTGGAGGATTGTTTTTAGAGTGGAATTCTGAAACTGAGATTAGCTAGTACTCAGAATCTAGCAGAATGGAATAAGTATGTAGACAAGGTCAGGATGATCATATTGGAGGGAGTACGAGACCATATTTTCTCTAATATCCATGGGAAAGAGACTCTCTATGCAATGTGGCAAGCATTGACAGATCTGTTCCAGAATAGTAGCAACCATAGGAAGCTGACACTCAAGGACAAGATTTGAATTATCAATATGTAGAAGAATGACTTAATTGAACAATATCTGAGCAATTTCACATAATTTTGCGATGAACTTGCATGAGTCGGATTCATAGTACCATATCATGATTTTGTGAGCCTAGCCCTTCTAGTCCTTCCCAAGAGATAGAAAAACTATCAAGATTCGGTAAATGGAAGGGAGAAACTACCAAATTGGGAGCGAATCTAATCTGATTTGGTACACGAGGAAATAAGGTACAATACCAGAGATGGGACCTCATCCAAAGAAGAGGAAGAGAAATTTGAATTTGTTACAAAGGAAATAAAGATAAATGGAAGAAGTCCCAAGGTGAGACAAATTCCAGCCAAGAGGGAAAGAAGAAATAATTTTCCAAAATCAAGTGCTTTCATTGTCATGAATACAGGCACTATGCTACGAAGTTCCCATAGAAGAAGGTAAGAAAGAAGAAGCTTACAGTAGCAGCAAAATATGAAGCTTTGGATTCACAATTCAACCTTCACTTTACTCTCATCGCATGCATGGTGAGCACATTGATGGGAAGTGTGTGGTTTCTCGACAATGGTGCCTTGTTCCACATGACAGGGAATAGAGATTTCTTCAATGAATCGGAGGATAAATACCTCAAGAAGAACATTGATTTTGTATATAAAAGAAGGGATATTGTGACTGGTATCAATACAATCACCTTTTAGACGGAGTCGAGATCCCCTCTGAGACTCAAGGATGTAATTTTTGTTCCGGGACTAAAGAATAATCTTCTTTCCTTCATGGTGTTTGAAGATCATGGCTATGATGTGATATTCAACAAGGGAAAGGCATTCCTGAGACACATCGCCACATGACAGGTGAAGTATATTGATGTGCGAGTCAAGAAGTTGTATGCACTTGAGGTATAATATGCATGCAAAGAATTGATGAGCAAGGCAAAGGTTAGAGAATTGGTGGTTGAGAGGGAGCTTGATTTATCTCTCAAAATGGAGCCTCAAAATAAGCCTCTGTAAGTTGTGGGGAACCATAAATGGAGAAGTAAGGAGGAGACAGAGTGGAAACATCTAATGAAAAAGAGACCACCAGTAGGGGGATATTTTGAGCTAAGTGGGAAGAGGGATCACATGAAACCATACCTCCATGTGTGAGGTGGCGCGATGTGAAGAAACAGTCCCAGGAGTGTAGAAATTTGGACAGGATCCATTGAGGTGTTCCCCTCATGGATAATTACCTTAATACATGGGCCAATAATATTTAGTAGCACGAGGATCAATGTCAGTCAGATATTGAGGACTGTAGAGCAATGTTGACAACAGAGCAAGAGGCTTAGTAGTAGAGTCAGTAGCAACACAGTTTTCCTAGTAGACAGTTGCAGTTTGATTCAAAGATTATTTTTATTTATTTTTATGTATGCTTCTTAGTTGCAGATGTTGTAGTAGTAGTAGAAAAAAAAAATTTCACACAGTACGTTACAAAGGTGATGGAACGGGGTGGATGTGAATCCATTTCTTATTGAGAGGGAGTGTTGAAAATGCAGGAAGAAACTCCTAATTTAATGTTTCCCTTGATTAAATTAAGAGAAATTTGAAATTCCACATCATCAAACAACATGGATGAGTTAATCGAGGTCATATAGTTTATATTTTTTATCACTTAGTTATCTTAGTTAATTAGAGTTGGAGGGATTAACTTGAGTTCTGTAAAGTCATTCCTAAATTTTAGGAGATTAGGTGGAGTTAATTTTAGTTGTAACAATTTAATTTAGTTAAATTGAGCTATGGCCAGTTAAAATAGTTCCAATTTTTGGAGGAACTAGTGGGAGGTCTAGTAGTGGGGTGTAACTTCAGTGTTTAACCAGTTAACTGATAATTAAACCTAAATTAACTCATGCATGCATAGAATTTGAGTTACCCAGTTGATATTGGAGTTCAAGGGAAATGTACTATTAGTTCTAAACTATTCCAAGTTGTACATGTGATGCATGTCATCATAGAAGGACCTAAAGGAATTTCACAATCAAGATTGAGGAGTTTCCTAAATAATAGGGGGCTAATTCCTTGAGGAACATGGGAAGGAATTATGAACTTGAAAGTTTGAAAAAATTGGCTAAGTATCAGAAAGCATATTGTATTCATCCATATTCTTTGATTAATGAAATATAGATAGGAAGTGGTTTTGAGTAGTTTCTTTCCCCTACATAAATATTTTTGTATGTGTATTGAATCATGATGCATGTTTTTGATATGTGTTCTCGATTGTGAATTTTCTTCTGCATATGAGTAAATTATATTTGAGTCTTATGTTTTAGTAAATTACATTAGTTTTGAATCTAAATTAAAATTCTACAAATGTCGATACAGAAGATGATGAAGATCACAATGGTGATGATGATCATGAAGCAGTTGTTGGTAGTAGCTAGTGACATTCATGATCATATAGACTGCATCATGGATCATTTTTTATATATTTTGATGATACATATTTTCATGGTTACTATCATATGTATCATTTTTACGGCCTCTTGTACCATATTATTGAGTTCTATATCATTTGACATGTATTGATTCAGAATTATGAAGGAATGCAATAGAATAGAGATATAAACATAATCACATAGATGCAACAGAAATAAAACTCCGTTCCATTAAAATCAAAGAACTGAAATATGCTTACATACATAATGGAAATAAACTAGCTCGGGCGATGGTATATTTTCTATGAGAAGAAATGTGGCAAATACATTCATATGAACTGTGTTTCAATAAGGCTCAAGGGAATTTTTATTATTGAAAAATAAGGGAAAACCCTAAACCACCAAAAACCTAACCCCATGAGATGGAAAACCAAGCGCTTGTGGGCCCCATTGGGCAGCCAACGTCACTCGATCGTAACTTGGTCATATTCACTATGTTTGGTGTGTACGATACCTCTTTGGTAATATCTCTTCGAGTACTACATGATTTTTTATAGACTATTTCCTATGGCTATGGGCCTATTGGAGACCTCAAAAAGACACCGTTTAGGGGGTAAAAACTACTCGAGAAGTTTAGGACCCGAAAACTGCTAAAAATAGTAAATGTTGTGATAAATAAGGAAAATGATGAAACTGACTGGAGGCCTAGGTGGAATAGGCGGGTGGCCACCAATACCCATCTAGATCATTCCTCCCTGCTTAGGAGGTAATGGTACGCATTGCGTGAAAATAATCCATGAGGTGAGGAAATTTCTGTTGAACATGGTCCCTGGTGAACCACTTGCCATGGCAAAGGAGTTGGTCAGCTTTGACAAATCAATATAGTTGAATCCTCAGTTGGCAGTTGTTCTTGATCTATGTGTCCATGATCTAATAAATTGTGTGATGTTCCATGCAGTTTGGGTTTAACTTCGTTGGTGTGAGTTGTTCTGCAATGTTGGATGTGTCTAGTAATGGTGGAAATTATGGCCAAAGGCGATCCACATTGAACACTAGGTGCAGAACAAGGGATGAAGGAATGTTTAGGTTGAAGTTTGTGCCCCCTATAGCCTTGGTGATGGTGTATGGCCCATATCGAATCCGATGAATCTTGTGGTGCAGATCAGCGAGGCCCTCCTTCTGCAAATGTAGCCAACTTGTGTGGCATCTGATGCTAATCATGTTGCTGCTTTTACTTAGCATTGGCTCTGTCCAATATGTCATGGACCTGCTAGAGGATGTGCTTAATGTGCTCAATGAAAATTTTCTCCATGTAAGATTTATATTGGACATGAGTCAAATTTTCCAAAGTAGCTGCAAATAGTATGGCCACATCCATGGGACATAGTGGCTGGAATCCCTACCCCACTTGAAAGGGGCTATTTTCAGTTGAGATATGGAGAGATGTATTTGAACTGTGTTCGAAATAGGGGAGACTTTCATCCCATGTGCATGGATGCTTCGATTTTTACATGTGCAGAATGTGTATGATCATTGCATTGACGACCTATGTTTGATGATTAGTTTGGGGGTTGAAAGCCACATACTTAGTGAGCTTGGTATCCAGCATTGACTAGAGACTTGACCAAAATTTACTTAGGAACCTTCTATCCTGATCTGAGATAATGGAATGTGGAATTGTGAACCCACACTTGTTTAGGAAAGAGCTTAGTAGTGGCTTCTGTTGTGATACTCTTCTTGCAGGCCGCCAGAATTTCCATCTTACAGAATCTGTCGACGAACGAAAAAACACAGTTGTTGATATGCTTGGTAGAAGGGAGGCCCAACATGTAATCCATGGAGATGGATTTCCAAGGTTGACTAGGAGTATGAAATGAAGTATGTAGCCCTTTATTCTTGATGGTCGGTTTGGAAATGGCGCATTAAGTGCAAGATCTGATGTACCTTTAAACATCCTATCAAAGGTTAGGTTAATAGAAATATTTTTGTAGAACTGCCATTGTTTTCTCTACCCCGAAATGTCCAACGACCCGACTGTAGTGCACTTCCCAAATCATCTTGGAATGCTTACTTGAAGGAACACAGAGGTGTCCCAAGTGGCATAATAGTGCATCGTATAGGTGAAAATTTGGAACTTGATTTCCTTCCAAGAGCATCTGGTATGTGTTGTTGAATTTTGGATCGCTCTTGTAAAGATGTGGCCACCCCGAAGTCTTGTACCCATAAGAGTCGAGCACAGTGATCAGTTCCATGATAGGAAATCGGCTTAGGAATTCAACAACATTGTTGGTGCTACTCTTCTTGTACTTAATTTAAAATGGAACTGTTGCAGGTATGTGTATCATTTATGATGGCAATCGTTCTACAAATTCCCTTGTGTCTGTATGAAGTGCAAGGTTCGATGGTCTGTGGGGATGAATTTTCCTTCCCTAGAATTTAATTCTTCCATTATCGGCAAGTCTACACAATGGAATACATCTCTTTGTAATATATGGGATACTTTTAGACTATGTGTGAAAGTGTCTCACTCTAATATGCCATTGGATGCTCTTGCTAAGTAAGAACTGCACAATTAGAATAGCATTTGTCTCAATCTCAAATGGTTGTTGCAAGTCTGATAATGTAGGCAATGGTGCAGAGCAGAGGCGATGCTTCAACTCGATGAACACCTTCTATTCGGATTCAAACCAAAATAAATTTTGTTTCTCTCCACCCTTGGTCACTTTAATTAAATTTCGAGTGATATGAGAGAACCCCAACATGAACCTGCAGTAGAAGTTAGCAAGAACCAAAAAGTTGCAGAGCTCTATTAGAGTGGTTGGGGCTGGCCAATCTCAAATGGCTTGTAACTTGGCTAGGTTCACATCACTCCATGTTCATGAATTATGTACCCCAGATATTGAACCTGGGTCATACGAAAATTGCATTTCTATAAATTGGCACATAACTTGTGTTTTCGTAGGGTTTGGAGGACCTATCAAATATGGTGGAGGTGATCTTTCCAACTTTGGTTGAAGATCAGAATGCCATCCATACACACCACCAAAAATGAGTTGGTGAAGGGTTGCAATATGTATTCCATTAGCCTCATCAAGGTTGCAGGGGCATTCGTCAACCCAAAAGGCATGCCCAACCATTCCAAAAGGCCCTCCTTATATTTGAAGGCAGTCTTCCACACATCAGAGGGTTCAATTCATACCTAGTGATAACCATATTTAAAGTCAATATTGTTGAGATATTTGGCCCCAAGGAGCTGGTCCATAGGGTCATCAATCCATGAGATTGGATATTAATTCGAGACAATGATCTTGTTAAGCACTCGATAGTCAATACCAGGTTTCCAGGTCCCATCCTTCTTTCGTACCAACATGATTGGGCACCCACAGGGTGATGAATTTGGCATGATCTTTCCTTTCTGTATTATATCCTAAATCTTCCACTTTATTTCATCATTCTCTAGAACATAGCATCAATATACCTCTCCATTGGGCAGAGACATTCCCAGAGTCAGGTCGATGGAGTGTTTGACCTAACAGTGTAGAGGTACCACTACAGGTGAGGTTAAAATTCCATGTACTCCTCCATGACCATTTCCATATGTTGTTGTGTTGTAGAGGAGCCTTGTCTAGACGTCGTAACCACAATATTATTTTTTCCCTAAGGGCAAATCATAAGGAAAAAATTTTCCCAGTTTGGGAAATGATATTACTACATTGCTTCGCAATGATCAAATAGATGGCAGTAGGCAGTGTTACCTCTGATATCTTGTACAACTTATCTACCAAAGTAATAATAGTAGTGCGAGGCCTAGAATCATACACAACATGATGGTTCTACAAGTATGGTTGGCCTAATAATACATCACAAACTTCAAGAGGAGCAAAATTACATAGTACCTCATCTGTGAAGGGCTTAATGTTGTATGGGAGGCATAACTGCTTGCTAAAGCGGAGATCACGTCCTTGGTGAAGCCACCCAATGGTGTATGGTTGCAGCGGTGTTGTGGTCGGTAAGCCCAACCACTTCACGACCTCTGCTAGAATGAGGTTATTTTATCTCATGCTTTCGATAATGAAATGCAGCAGAGAACCCTTCACCCACATTTGTGAGTGGAAGAGACGCTCACCCTCCTCTGTATCTTCAGGCTCATACTTCTCAATCTTGGTGGTGGCAATGGTGGAACTCGGCTCTGCGTCAATAATATGCTTCCATTTGTCATTCCCCTTGTAGGGCTCTGAATTAGAGTCAAAATATGAATCTGATTTGGAAGCCTTCAGCTCGACCACCAGTGACTGCTTGGCTCGACACTCACTCATGTTGTTAATGGGGATCTTATGGAACTCACACCACCTACCAGTGTCTTTCTTTATCTTTGTGGTGTCACTATTTGCTTTTGGCTTCGACAAGTTGTCTTGGGTAGCCCCGCCTTCAATTTTTCCTTTGTTCTGGGGTTTGGGGGCACCTTTCCCTTGCTTCAAATTCGCAAATCCAAAGTCTCACTTTTCTATTTAAACTTCTACTTGATCTCGATAGCATATTGATAGGAGGCAGAAAGTGAGGATATGTCCAGGAACTCCATTTATTCCTAGATGTACTTATGTAAACAACCGTGGTACTTGAGTACCAAATTCCACTGAGAATCCTTGATACCAAGTTTCGTGTGAAGGGCATGAAAACCATTTGTGAACTTTCACACATCTTGGTCGCTTCCCTGCCACAGTGTGTTCCACTTTCTGTATTTATCTTCATATCTCCTGAGAGGGTAATATTGTTCCTTGATGGCATATTAGAAATAATTCCAAGTGGGTGCAGCTGAAAAAAATGAAGATTCCATCTCGTCCTTTTTCTCACAGTAGGTTTCCCACCATTCCTTTACATGGGGGGTAACTATGAGGAGTCCAAAAGTAATATTTTCCTTATTGGAAAAGTAATGAACTGGAAAATATACTTCTAACATATTTGACCATTTATCTACGACATCTGCATCTATATATCCTTCAAATATGGGAATGTCAAAATTAACTCGTACCATAAATGAAGTGGCACCTTTGGAGTGGTTACTGGAGGAAGATGTGTCACCTGTGGGAATCCATCGAAGGATTTTGGCAAGGTTATCCATCATCGTGTTCCTCTGTTTCTCGAGGGCCTCCTTGAGAAATATTGTTAAAGGATCTCCTACTCCCTCGTATTTATTTTCTTCCACCATGGGAGGTCGTTAGGGTTTGCGAGGCTAATCTTGCAACAATTCACCCATTTTGAGCCCTAACTCATTATACCCTGACCTCGTTGGGGACATGCAAAGAAAAAAAGAGAAAGAGGAGACTACTCTAATACCATTGATACGAACTTATGCAAAAATGCAATAAAATATATATATAAACATAAACACAGAGATGAAACAAAAATTAAATCTTCATTTCATTAATATGAAAGAACTGAAATATGCTTACATACAGAATGGAAATAAACTAGCTTGGGCGATGGTATCTTATCTCTAAGAAGAGATGTGGCAGATGTTATCACATATAAATTTTTGTTAAAAATTATTTATATGGGATTTTTTTTTTTTTGGGTGTTTAAGGTTGTAGTTTCTCTCAAGATTTTATACATTATTATTATTATTATTATGGTTTGAAAATATCCAATTATCTCCCACCTCCATGTCTCCTTCTGCTTCCATGTCATATGTTTGTTTCAAGGTGAGTTAAAACTATGTTTTCCCCCATACAACACAGTAATTTTAAACATGGTTTAAAAACAACTAAGAACTAATTTTCAAAAACTGAAAGAGATTTTTGTTTAAAACATCCTCATATACAAAAACCTCCCTCATTTTATAATAGCTATTATGGTTTGAGAGATTCATAGAAATCGTTGCAAGCATATTTTTCCAATTTTCCTGGTTTTGGTCAGTATTTTCAAATACGATTTTCACGCAAGTGGAAATGAATTTTCAGAACCTAAAAGAGGTTTTTGTTTATAACATCTGTATGTAAAAAAACCTCTCTCCATTTTTACATAGATATTATGGTTTGGGAAATTTTAAATAAGCTTTGAAGGCACATTTTCCAGAAATGTCCTATTTAGTCAACTTTTGCAGAGAAGATTGTGGCCCATCAAAGATGAATATTGAGAAACTGGAGGAGGTTTATGTTCCTAATATTCCAAGCTATAAAAAATTATCTCACTTTTGACATAGGTATTTTTTACACATTATTTTTTCACCATGACATTTTACTGTCCATATGGGTTCATCAACACCTATATAATGCTCCCTTAGAAGTCTACAACCCTAAAGTTCCTAAACCAAGTCCTGAATTTGGAGAAAAGCTTGTAAAAATCATAAAAATATTGGTACCGCACTTTTCCTTAGCTTTACCTGCAGCACCACATCCTTTTGCTGCAAAAACTGCGGAGCCGACCGCACGTTTTCTTCATTAAAAGTGCGAACCCCTGTAAAAGGTAATATGAAGGCGAAAGTAAACTCTAGAAGCCCAGTTGGTCGAATATTCTCCCAGATGGAAGCTTCTAGAAGGCATTATCCATTTGAAGCCTTCCTCCCTCCATTATCATGAACATTCATTCCTTCATAAAAGGAGCCTATTCCTTGGATTTTGGAACTTAATCCCTTGATAAGGGGACTCTATCCCTTCCATTTTGGAGCTATAACCACTTTCCTTCTCCTATAAATTGAAGCTTTGGTTCAGTCTCAAGGGTACTTACTAAGATGTAAGATTGAAGATTGTACATGGCTGATATATGTAAAACTTCTCTATCCATTTTGTATACACTTAGTACTTTCTTTGTACTTGGTAGCTACGATAGAGAAGGGAATTGCTGAAGAAACATAATATTTTTCTAGCTGCAAGAACGATTACATACTCGTAGTTAGGCCGGTTCAAAGAGTGGAAGGGCTTGTCAGACCAAAGGAAAACGCTTGTTCCGGACCCCGAAAGGACCTGTATGACATCAGGCGAACACGGTTGTAAGAATCGTTCTTTTATTTAAAGATAATGCAATTGGATCCTGTTTTCTCAATAAGTTGTTTATGTGTTTACTTGAATGACTTATTTCTTTAATTCTTTGATAATTAAGATAGATTTGTAATTTTTGAATTAGTATATGTAGCAGGTGCTTTTGATTCTCTTCCATGTCTTTGTTTGTAGATCTTAAGAGGTGAATTCTTGGAGTGATGGGAAAGAAGAAATCAACTAGCATTGGATCACAGATAGGTCCTTTCTTCATCATAGAAAATTCTAAATTACATATAATCTAGAGAAAGTAGTTTACATTTGTCCTGTTTATTTCTAGCTATTCTTGTGATACTAGGGAGATATTTCTTGTCTGCAAGAACGTTTTATCTACCTAACAAATCATCGACTCCACTGGGGACATCTTGAACTTAGTTTTATTTTTATTTTTGAGTGTGACTTATGAAAGTATTTTTCTTATTTTGATTAGTCTACACTGGGTTGGGAAATTATTTCAGTAGAATCCCAAAAAAGTACTTTAGAATTTTTTATTTTTCTTTATGTTTTCTGGTCTCTGCACATTTTCTTTGAAAACAGTGCAGTAACCTCCGCAGTTTCTTTGTGTGAACAATGCAGCACCGTACTTTTGTACTCTGCAACCTGCGGACACTAAGAAAATTTTTGAAAAACTTAAAATTCTCTTTTCTGGTTATAGCTTACAAGATTCTTTGCAATTACCCATACGTGTAGTCACTGTCAAAAGCCTCTTATAAAATTTTCTTATATCATTTCTAAGTTTTGAGCGATTTTCTAAAGATTTGCATTTTAAAAGTGATTTTTGTTTTGTCTTTGTGTTGCTCCAAGATCAGAAACTTTGAGATACCTTAGATTACTGGTATTTCATTGCTTTCTTACTGAGACTTTGACTTTATGATAGAATTTGCTTCTATAAAAATTAGATCTATTTTTTTTTTCAAATCTTAAGGGACTTTTAGTTCAAAAATCCTTGAATCTCATTTCAAAACCACCAATGGATGATTTTGATTCCTTGCTAGGATAAGCAAAGAATTTCTTGGTTAGATTACAAACTGAGCAAAACATCTTTAAAGTTTTCAGAGTTTTTAGTCTTAAAATTTAGATCTTTACAGTTTTAAAAAGTTTCAAATTAGTGTTTTTAGTTTTGAATTTTGTTTTAAGTAATCATATTTTTCTTTTGGAAACTGTTTTATTTGTAGTTTCAAACTTGAACGATAAAAGAGATTTATTTTTGAGAAATTAATTATTGATTTCTAATAGAAAAAGATTTCTTTTCATATATTCTTGTTTTTTAAAATAAGGATTGAAGTTTTAAAGAAATTTCATTTCTCAACTCTTTCTTTTAGATAGATTTCAATGAAAGGAAACAAATATTTCTCATATAGATGAATTTTAGTTTTTTTTGGAGTCGGGTCATTATACACCATTGAAGTTTCGCTTTCATACCCATTTTCCTAAGAAACAGCTAATTAAAATTAATTCTTAATTAAAATCAACCTAGAAATTTTCATTTTTCTAGTGCTCTTTTCACCAATTTAGCTTAGGCTAGTGTCTTGGATTAGGTTTTAGTTAACTCTCCAAGATAGTAAAAACAAACAAGTAGTCAATCTTGTGGTAGGGAAATTACAATAGTAACATGTATGCTCTGGGAAACTCCTCTTAAAGGAGTTAATCATGAGATCATATCTGAACCAATGAGGTAATCAATACTTCCTCATTGGGAACGATAGAAGATATACATGTATTAACAATGGTAAACCTCGAATTGACCATTGTCGAGGAGCCTGGGGTCACTTGTCGGTAAACCTTGGATTATGTCAAGGAACCTTCAAGGTGATTGAGCTTTGTTACTCTGCCCTTGCATGTGTATCGGATCGTAGACTGTTCCCCCAGGTATATTTGTTCCTATTGGTGACCTTAGTGGCTATAATATTTAGGATTCTTTCCCAAGGTGACGATGGAGGGAAGGTCCCACTGTACCTAGAGCAGACATCGACTAGACTCACTTGGACTCTCCGGAGGGTTACCTTCACTCGAGATGGTTTAAGTGGAGAAACTTGCACCGATCTGTTTCATTAAGGGGGTTTTCAGGGTAACTGTTCCAACCTCCATTTCTACATTAAAATTCTACGATGTTGGATTTCATAAACAACTAGTGCCTTTAGTGCGGAAATCTGTTGTTTGTGTGTGATTTGACTCCTAGATTTGATAGTGCATGTTCATTTGTTTGTTTTTACATTTAGAGACCATAGGTGTGAATTGTGAATTTTAATTGTTTAGGTGTGAATTGTGAATATTTTTAAATTGTTAATAAAATTCACTGAAGTTGAATATAATGGCAACTGTTCTGTAATTTACCAACCAAGGAACCCCTTTTAATGAGAATCCTAGTATTTTTCCTTGCTTTGGAAATATTAGTCCTCCTTATATGGCTACATTATCATTACCTTGATTTATAATAGGTTTACCAGTATGGTTATTTTCAACTTCATTGGCCCTGAATGCTCCAAATATTCCACCTCAATCTGATGCTTCACCTCAACAGAGTTCATCATCTCAACATCCCCAACCTCATGTTGACCCTTTACCTTGTTCGCCCAATATTTCTTCCTCCCTTTCTTCCTCTTCACTTGGTAAAAGCCTTGACGCTAGTAACTAGGTGGCTAAGAAGAAGAAGAAAGGGAAGAAGAAGCAAGATAAGAAATAAGTCAACCAATCAACCATGGCTATAAGTGTTAGTAGTGTTGAGGAAACCTCCAACATTCATCGTAGACCCAAATTCCCTTGCAAGCTTTGTGAGGGTGACCACTTCCTTATCAATTGTCTTGGTATTCCTAAGGTCTTGGAAGTATGGTCAGAAAAATCCCATCAACTTACCGTTGATTCATCAACCAGTGCTAGTCAGGTTCCTGGGAAAAAGGGTAAAGTTAGGTTTCCTTGTAGGTTATGCAAAGGGAGTCATCAAACTCACATTTTCCCTCACATGGATGAAGCCTCAAAATTGTTGTAAAACCTTATTGTTCCACAGCAAAAACATCCAACTGGTTACATCAACTTTCTCCCAACCTACTGTAAACTCACGGAGTGATTGATCTAATTTGAAGTACAATCAATCCCACTCTTCCATTTAAGAGTGAAACTCATATCACTCAGGTTGATGATCCATTAGTTGATCAAGTGGTCAATTCGATTTCACATTCAGTCGATCCCACTCTCCCTGTAGAGAGTGAAATTCCTACCGCTCAGGTTCTTCTTGTGACATCAGATTCTTCTACGCCAGGGGGCATTTCACCTGTTCCTACAGAACCCCCTCCAAGTACGAAGGTCTTTTCCTTTGATTGGAATAGACTGACAGAACCTCGTCTTCATTCCTCCATCCCTTTCCAAATAATTGTGAAGTCTTGTGGTACAAATTTACGCCACACACATGTAGATGAATGTGCTTCTATTAGTATTTTTTCCTCAACTACTTGGAAAGATTTGGGTTCCCCTAAGCTTGTGCCTGTTACATAGAATCTGTCAGCTTTTAATAGAACCATTCTTGAACCTTTAGGCATCCTTCCTATGTTTTCTAGTACTTTGGAAGGTAAAACTGTCTATATTGATCTTATGGTAGTTTGAGCCCCCTTGGATTTCAATTTACTCCTTAGGCTAGACTATGTCTATGCAATGAAATTTGTCGTATCGACACTCTTTTGCGTGATTTCTTTCCCTCACAATGGAAACATTGTGACTGTTGACCAACTTTCATTCACTAGTCTTGATTCGACTACCAATAATCTGGCACCCCTAAATGTTCCTTATACTAAGGTGGTATCTACCACGCCACGGGTTAATTATGTGGCAACCAGTCCCATGTTTTCAGTTACCAATGCAAGTGAGCCTCTCACTGTTTTCTCAACTTCCTTTGACTTAGATCTAGTAATTGACATGGAAAACCCTCTGGGATTATTTGAACGCGATGTTCCTATCCCTTTTGAGTCCCTTGACCTGTGTTCCTTCCATAGAATTGTTCTTCCATCTGATGAAGACCTTTTGGAAGCCATGATTGAGGAGTGTCCCTTGACATGTATTTCTTCCAATTGGAAGCCATGACAAGGTCACCAAGAGGAAAGTTCCTTTTGCTGTGTCAACCTCGTTAAAAAATGAATCAGTGGGTCATGAGGATAGTTCCTTGTGCTATGTCAACCTCGTTAAAAAATGAATAATTTGGTCAGAGGAAAGTTCCTTTTACTGTGTCAACCTCATTAAAAAAAAATGAAACATGTCTTAGAAGAGGAAAGTTCCTTTTACTGTGTCAACCTCGTTAAAAAATGAATCAGAGATCCAAGAGGAAAGTTCCTTTTATTGTGTCAACCTCATTAAAAAATGAATCAGTGGGTCAAGAGTACAGTTATTTTCCTATGTCAACCTCGTTAAAAAATGAATCAGTAGGTTATGTAGGTAGATTGTAGAAAGTAAATTGATAGATTCCATGAGGATGGTTCTTCTCCTGTGTCAACCTCATTAAAAAATAAAACAGATACCAAGAGGAATGTTCCTGTTACTGTGTCGACCTCATTAAAAAATGAAACCAGTACCTGATGAGCATAGTTCTTTTCCTGTGTCAAGCTCGTTAAAAAATGAAACAAATCCTCTCCTATTCAAGTCGAGTCTTTCATCTGATCTCGTAAATGAACATTCATTCCATCCAACTTTTAGTAACCAGTAGTCTACATAGTTTAATGAAATGAAGCTTGGGGGGCATTGAAACTTTCAAGCATGATTTTTCCTTTTTTTCAAGGTTGTGTAAAAATGAAACAAACCATTTTCAAGCATAGTTTTCCTACGTTTCAAGCTTGTATAAAAATGAAACCTATCTTGAGTCCATTTCGGTTATTATTTTCAAGACTCGTTAAACTCATGAAAATCCCGAGCTTCTTTTGCTATTCTTTTCATGCTCGTAAAATGTACATGAAAATGTTGAGTTCTTTCTGTCTTTTCCTGCTTGTTAATTAAATTGAAATTCGACCATATGAGTACATTTTTTATCCCTTTTTCGAACTCGTTAAAACTTACGAAAAAGTAAAATATTGAGTTATCTTTTAAGCCCTTTTCAAAGTCTTTAAACATGAAAATATCGCCAAGTAATTGACTATTCGAACTCGTTAACGAAAATGAACAGTTGTCCCTTTCATATAAGTTTACCCTTTTTCCGGACTAAAATGGACTATTTACAAAAAATCTATACGTTGACTAATCATGGTCAATAGAGTTCTCTCCTATATTATTTTATCCATTTTTGGGCTTGAGAGACTAAATTTATGAAAAATTACACCTGCAGAGTTTCCTTAAGTTTTTCTTCTGACTCCCTAAAATTGAAAAACACTGAGTTTCTCCTATACTGGACTCGTTAAAACTAAACAGTAAAGAACCCGTCGATTACAAACAGGAACGAACCACTCCTTCTTAGGGTTCGATTTTTAAACTAAGTTGGACTCATCCAAAGGATGAGCTTATATAACAAGCAAATGTTATCCTCCTCAAGCTTGTCAAAAATAAAGAGGTACTTTCCAGAAATGGTGGAGGAAAAGAGAGAAAATGGATCTAGTTGTCATATTTTGTTTAAAAGCAGTATAGCACTCTTGAACACAACACTTTTTTTCATACTTCCACCCGGGTTGGGAAAATCCTTTGCCTATCAGTTAATAAAACCATATTGAAAGTCTTCAACTGGTTTCTAGGTATTAGATTTAGGTCAATTGTTACCAAACCATCTGCAATGTCGTTATGTGTTCAAGAGGACATTTCAAATAAACCATTCATTTGTAAACATTTGTCTCCATTCGTGTTGACCATCCCTGAGTCAGTCCTTGCAAAATATTTCTACAAAACTTGATCTAACGATTTTGTGTCGTGGGCTTTCCTACGACAGGTCACTTTCTATCGACGACAACATATCATCTGGGAATTTGATCTAGAATCCTATCAGTACCTTGGAATCTGCATGCCCTAATGGAAGGTTTCTCGCCTTCGACGATAGGTTGCATCATTGACCTTCGATCGAATGATTTTGTGAAGTGTTCAACTTCAAATCGTTTATTCACACTTCATGGATTGTACTAAGTACTTTGAGAGCCATTTTCATTATTAGTGGTTTCTCTCACACTTTTTAGCAGTTCACATCATTGAGTGGTAATCAAGTGGTTTCTACCATGTTTGACTTCGACACAATCAATCGCATGGATAGAATCGTACTAGTTTGGGTTGCGGAAATCAAGACCCTGGATCTAGTTTCCACCATACTGGCTGTGAGGAATTTTATTTTCATTATGCAATAGAATATTCATAACAGATGGTTGCATCCATACTGTGTCTACTATTGATGTAATATTAGAATCATTTCTATATCAGAACATTTTAGTTAGTTTTTATCTGAGTATGGGAATGCCTACCTCAGCGATGATATATATATGTTTGCATTGAATGTTTTTGCAGGTTCCAACAGGTGTGTGCACGAGCCAATCCTCGAAATGATAAAGCACTTCATTCTTCAAATTATCTCAGACTTCGCACTTTAGGGGGCAATCTGTTACACATTATTTTTTCACCATGACATTTTACTGTCCACATGGGTTCATCAACACCTATATAATGCTCCCTTAGAAGTCTAAAACCATAAAGTTCCTAAAACAAGTCCTGAATTTGGAGAAAATCTTGTAAAAATCATAAAAATATTGGTACCATATTTTTCCTTAGCTTTACCTGCGGCACCACATCCTTTTGCTCCAAAAAATGTGGATTCGACCACACGTTTTCTTCATTAAAAGTTCGAACCCCTGTAAAAGGTAATATGAAGGTGAAAGTAAATTCTAGAAGCCCAGTTGGTCGAATACTCTCCCAACTGAAAGCTTCTAGAATGCGTTATCTAGTCGAAGCCTTACTCCCTCCATTATCATGAACATTCATTGCTTCATAAAAGGAGCCTATTACTTGGATTTTGGAACTTAATCCCTTGATAAGGGGACTCTATCCCTTCCATTTTGGAGCTGTAACCACTTTCCTTCTCCTATAAATTGAAGCTTTGGTTCAGTCTCAAGGGTACTTACTAAGATGGAAGAATGAAGATTGTACATGCTGATATATGTAAAACTTCTCTATCCATTTTGTATACACTTAGTACTTACTTTGTACTTTGTAGCTATGATAGAGAAGGGAATTGCTGAAGAAACATACTCTTTTGCTAGCTGCGAGAATGATTACATACTCGTAGTTAGGCTAGTTCAAAGAGTGGAAGGGCTTGTCAGACCAAAGGAAAATGCTTGTTCTAGACCCCGGAAGGACCTATACGACATCAAGGCGAACGCAATTGTAAGAATCCTTCTTTTATTTAAAGATAATACAATTGGATTATATTTTCTCAATAAGTTGTTTATGTGTTTACTTGAATGACTTTTTTCTTAAATTCCTTGATCATTAAGATAGATTTGTAATTTTTGAATTAGTATATGTTGTAGGTTCTTTTGATTCTCTTCCATGTATTTGTTTGCAGATCTTAAGAGGTGACTTCTTGGAGTGACGGGAAAGAAGAAATCAACTAGCATTGGATCACAGGTAGGTCCTTTCTTCATCATAGAAAATTCTAAATTACATATAATCTAGAGAAAGTAGTTTAGATTTGTGTTGTTTGTTTCTAGCTATCCTTGTGATACTAGGGAGATATTTCTTGACTGCAAGAACGTTTTATCTGCCTAACCGTATTATAGAATGAGAGATATATTCACATCTTCACAGCCTATTTTTCTTCTTGTGCAAAGTCCTATTTTAGACATATTTTTGCAGAGAATATTGTGAACACTTGGAGAAGAATTTTGGGAAAATGAAAGAAGTTTATCTCAAAAACATATTCATATATAAAATAACCTCTTTCACTTTTTACATATCTATCTCGAATTGATATATTAAAAGGCATAACTAGCCCCTATTTCTCATAAATTTGGGAGGAAAAAGCTTAAAGAAATTTAGTGATTTGGAGGCCACCTCATCTAATATGAGTTGCTATCAAATTCGAATTGGTCTTATTTGTCACCAGCAATCCAAAAATATAATGCCAAGTAGATTCATTATTTTTTAATGTTCTATATTTTATTTCTATTTGTGTAACACAGTTACAGATATTTGTAATAAATCTTGATATTTTAGTTTATAAATTGTATAAATACTTCATCATTTGAAGTAATAGATGTTGGAACATTGGACATTGAACTAGTGTATTTCAGTTACAAGTAATACAATGAATACAAAGAAATTTTTTAGGTTAAATTTAGGGATTCATGTGATGAGATTGTATGCCTATGTTTCTCTTTTGTAGGTCACTCCATTGAATGCTTTCTCTTTCCATTACATATCTACTTCTTTCGCTCATTGTATTTAAAGTTTTTAAGCATGATTTGTGAGGAATACATGCCATGTTTTGATGAGCTGATGATGTTGCATTTATTTTATTCTTAAGGAATGAGTTCATATTTATATGCTTGTTCCTAAATCTATCTGTTCATTCTACACCATAACCATACAGCCTAAAGGGTCACTGAAGCTTGCTTACCTTTCCCCTTTATTCCCCTACAATTTTTTCTCTTATAACCCTACAATATTTTTCAAGCCTAGATCTAAAGGTCCATTTTAATCCAGCACAAAAATACAAATCAATCAAAACCCTAGAGCCAAATATCCCTAGCCTAAAATCACCATCATCCAGTCAATTTGGATGTGATCTCATTGAGATATCCCTCTCAACCTAGTAGGGCTAGCTACTAGGTCAAAGTGGTATGTGGTTACCTTTGCGGATCTCCTTCTCAACCTTCAGAGAACTGGTGGAGTGGTAACAAGGGATACGTGCCTATGAATTGTGTTACAATTAGGCCCAACGACCTTTTTACTATTGAAAAAAAATGGAAAATCCTAAACAACCAGAACCCTAACCCCAAGAGATGGAACACTAAGAGTTTGTGGGCCATGTTGGGTTAGTTGAAAAGCCAACTTCCCGACGTCATAACTTGGTCATATTATCTCCTTGTAATGTTTCAAAATTTTAGCCTCCAAGCTAAATGGAACATTAGAGTTAGCAGAAACTCTAGCTGGTGAATAAATGGGAAGAAAAGCTCATTAGTCTCCTAAGAAGGATAAAAACACTCCAAGTGTGAAAGGAGACACTCTTTCTAGCTTAATAAAACACCTCCATGTGTGAACATGGTTAAAATCAAGCTGCTTTGACTAAGTCAACAGTGCAGTTTTAGTGGAGGAGGAATCCAAGGAGGAATAACGAAATTTTGGAGGGAGATGTATCTTGGGATAGAGATGACATAATTGAGTGGGGCCAAGGGCAAGAAAAATCATGTCTTATATAAGGAAGAGGATGGTATCATTATTCATCATCTTCTAGATTATTATTCTTGTCTGCCAAGACTTGTTGATGCTTTGCTGCTTAGCAAAGATGCAGTGTTGTTTAGCACTGGGTGTTCCCGAGAAAGAATCCCACCTATTTCCTTTGAGGAGCCTCATTGGGAGAGTTTTCAATCATCATTCCACATCAGGTTTTCAAGCCAAGCTTCAGTCATCTTCATCAGCACAACTTTGCCGGAGATTGTGTAGTGTTGCTGGGTGTAATAGTGGAAGGCATTGGAATCTCGGCTTTTGAGCTAGTTTCTCATTAGAGGAAGGTTTCTTTCACTTGAGAGATCTGTTTGGAGATATCCAGAGATTATTTCAGATCTTTTGTATCAGAACACACATTTCCCATACATTCCCAACGTTTTTTCTGCTATGGAATGCATTATTTTGGAGGCAGTGTTCATTGCATGGTTTGGTGGCTTCATTGCTGAGTTTCCTTGTGATTGAGAGGTTCATCCTTTAATGGGAGGAAGCCCTTGAGGGATCTACATCATATCATACATATTTACATCCTTGTACACTCACGTACTTTATTTTTGTATTGGTGATTCAGTAAACTACTTAATATCCCATTTTGTATGCAGAGTGTTTGACAAGAAACCCTTGTCGGTTTCTTTTGTATTTTGTATAAGGAGCTTAGATATCTGTTTTTTAGCATTATTTACCAATAAATTAGTAGATATATTTTTATCCTATGATTTTATGTATAAAACCTCTCTTATACTGCGCAGTCCCTTGAGCAGCTACTCCGACACTCTGCAGTCTTGGGGTTTTAGCACTTTTTGGAAATCCTGGGTGTGGGAGATCTGTTTAAGCCACCTAGTTTGCTTTGTTTCAGCTCTAATCTCAGAGTTAGACTTTATATTTATTAATTTATGGGATCCAAGGGTCCATTTCAGTGTTTTATTGCATATGTTGCTGGAAATGCGTTTTTGATCCCTGTTTCATGAGCTGTTCATAATTTGGAATATTACAGTGGTATCAGAGCATGATATATGGCTCAGCCTGTGAGATCCAGCTATCAGAGGAAGGAGATATGGAAAGAAGCCAAAAGTATTTAGTATGTGAAGGAAGGAAGGAAGACAAGCTTACAAAGCTTCTTCCAAAATCTATGCAGAGCTTTCAAGGAGAGCTGAAGAAAATGAGATTGGAGATGGGATCTCCAAAGGAGGTTGAATCTAGAGATGAATATATATTTTCACATGGTGATTGTGAGCATGCAACTACACTCCATGATGCACAGCACATTCAAGTTCCCAGAGCTATCCTGAGATGGATGGGAGGAGGAAAAATGCCTAAGAGGAGAACTCTTAGTGATTTGTTGCAGGAGTGTGAATCTCAAACTGAGAGGTTTAGTGATCATACTGATTTACAGGAGTTTTTCAAGATCCAGGTGGAGAAGAGAAAGCAGTAGGATGTAGATAGTTTACATTTATCTACTTTTGTCGGATCACCTACATGTTCTGCTGGAGCTTGGGTGAAGGAGCTAGATTCCTATTTGCAGCTGCACCACATTTCTAAAGGTGAAGCCATCAGAGTTGCAGCGCTGCATTTCAGAGGTAAGGATCATGCATGGTGGATTTTTTAATCTTATTCCTTAAATAATGCCAACACTTTCTCTTATGCAAGATTCATAAAAACATTGATGGATAAGTTTGGTGAAAAACTTCCTAAGACACATGAGCAAGGAAAACTTGAGAAAACAAACCCTTGCATGTGATGGAGGAAACCACACTTTAGAAAACCATGGGAAGAGCTGACATCTTGCATTACACTTTGTCGGAAGCAAGACCTCCAGTTCATATTCTTGAATAGGAGGGCATGGGGATATCCTTTTCACAGGAGGATCCAACTGGTGAGATGTTGCCCATACACATTGAGGAAGATGAGGGAAACAACGTTGTCACATCTAGAGAACATCAAGTGCCTCATGCAGAGGAAGGAGGAGCACATGCTCCCATAGGAGGGATTCTTGCATCTTTGCAAGAAGTTCCCCAGGATATCATACATAGAGGTCCAAGCACAATCAGTGAGCAGCATGATTGTGCAACATTGCAACTGGAAGGAGAAGGAAGGTATGAAGAGAAACATCAATTGATTATAAGCACACATGCTTCTCTATTTCATAAAGCCAATGCAAGGAAGAGGCAGACTGATTTGCGCAGTGAGGGCAAGGGCAAAGTTGCCTAATCAAATGTGCAGTCTACTCTTGACATTGATGTCTCACTACATGGAGGAATTCCACCGGGGAGGCCACCAGATCTGCAGTTTATGAGAGATATCTTGTCTCTGGGTTCACCACTCTTGGATTGTGGAGAGGTGAAGAGTTTGGAGGATAAATTTGGCATGACGGATGTCAAAGTAGCAAATAGCAGCATGAGGAGAGCTTCACATGCCAGATCACCAGCGTTGTCTCTTTGGAGGATTTATCCTTATTGGAGATCTCAGATTTTAGTAGAGTAATCCAAGGATATTGGTGCATGCATGATTCTTGATGACCCAGATGGAGATGACAGATACATGGTGGATGATGTGGTCATCTATTCCTATGGCAGGATCTTCTTGACTAGATCTTCTAGTCTCAAGGAGAAGTTGCTACATGCAGCACATGAGGACTTCTATTATATGTACTTTGATGCATATTAACGTTTGATGGAGGAGTTCACTTGGGAGGGCATCAAGCATGAAATATATCCACATATGGAGATATGCATAGCCCAGATGGTGATAGAGAGGATGTGACAACCATCTTCCTACTCATTGGGAGTGAGGGATAATTTCCAGTTGAGCCATTTCAACTCAAGACCTCAAGTACATAATGGAGGAGGTATCATTTCATGTTTTGTATTGTACTTCTTTCCCTTATTTAAGTAGTATGATGTAACAAGAAGGAATATTTATTCTTGCATATTGTATTATGACATACTTGCAGCTACTTGTAGCATTGATCTTGGCTATCTTTTTGATGAGCTGTGGAGGAAGCCATATGTCTCTTGGTGTGCACCAATGACACCATATTGTAACTTCATGTTTTCATCTTATGATATGACTGTGGCAACAAACAAGTGGCTAGTAAAGCACTTGTTATTTCTTATTTTGATGCAAGCAAGGGATGCACTGCACTGGTTCCATGAGTGGAACTATGATTCACTCTCCGATTGTCAATTGGCAACTTGTTTATATTGTACTTTGCTTACATATGTTGTTGATATGTATATTTCATGGGGAGCTTTGTTTGGAGAGTGGGCTTGAGATTGGAGATGCCCATCGGGAGCATGATTCTCCCCAATTTATATGTTGTACATTTTAGGAGGAACCATGGGCAAACCATGATTGCCACATCACACTTTTTCTCTTCTTGTGGGAAGAACCACTTGGAGAACTTGAGGAGGCACTCCATGGCTGATTTTTTTGTTGGGACATCATACAAGTTGACCATCATGCTCTTACTCTATGGCTTGTATGAGGGAGAGAGGAGGCAGCAGTAAATTTTGTTGTTGCTGTGGTTGCACTTGGGAGATTATGGGCAGAAATTGTCCCATACTTTTCATGATATTTCTGGAAATAAGGAAGGCACATTCATGGTGCAAGGAGGCTACGCTTCAGCACTGGAGGATCATGAGAGACTTCCATATAGGAAGAATATCTTCTCACATAGCAGCATGATGGTGGATAACCATGGCATATGGGATATCAAAGAAAGAAGTCATGGAGCCTCATCACAAAGGCCTACAGTGCTGTCACATAGGAGTATGTTCTTATGGATGGAATATTCCGAGGAGAAGATGTATTCCTTCTTCTTGCAAATTTCTATGAGGAGATTCTCATGGGAGGACTTATTAAGGGACCTCACTTTCATCCAACTCACTATGTATGGTAGGGAATGCATTTCTATACTTTTTGACTACTCCATTGAGTATTTATACTTTCCCACCATGTTTGAACAGTGCATTGCTCCTCAAAAGAGCAAGAGTATTTTTGGGTTTCATGGTCACTTTAGGGCCAATGTTTATGATGATAGTAGCCCATCTATACATACATTTTGGCAAGTTTATTGTTATTTTATCTATGTACAGTTGATAGACATTGATGCTTACTTCCCCATGTTGGGAGAACAAACATATACAGCTTGTAACTTGTTGCAAGACCACTTTCCATATGACATTCTCAAACAGTAGTTGGGAAGACTGCGTAATATCCACTTGGAGAACCTTTGGTACCATCCACAATTGCACTTAACTTTCAGCAATTTTCTGATTTGGTGGCCAAATGGTGATGATGTGCCATTCATCTTGGATGGAATGGTTTGGGTTGACATGTCTCATGACTTTGGAGGGAGAGTCCTTGGAGGCTCAATCTTCTTCTTGCCATTGAAGGGAAATCATGTTGTAGACCAAGATCATCATGCCCTATACACTTATCATGAGTGGAGAGGGGGGCAGTGTGGGATAGGCCCTTTTTCCTATCATGTACATTTATTCAACCCACCTACATTTTAGGAGCACAAGGTGGAGGAGACTTTTCATGAGTTACCATGTTGGAGGGTGACTCACTTCATTTGGATGATAGCATGGGTGATGGAGGCACTCATTCACCATGATGATCATCACTCCTACTTTGTGGAGGCCATGAGATAGCAAGCAGGGTTCCATTCACACTTTCCACCTTTGATTGATGCAAACACTTTGGTTTTGCACACTTAGGAGGAAGCATTGGATGACAATTTATTTGTAGATTCTCTTGATGCAGTGATGGAGGCTATTGATGGGAGGCCACATGAGGAATAGGGGATAAATTTTGTTCTAATTATGCATTTTCTTTAGGACAAGCAAATATTTTTGAGGGGAGGACTGTAATGTTCCAAAATTTTATCCTCCAAGCTAAATGGAACATTAGAGTTAGTAACAGCTCTAGCTGGTGAATAAATGGGAAGAAAAGCTCATTAGTCTCCTAAGGAGGATAAAAACACTCCAAGTGTGAAAGGAGACACTCTTTCTAGCTTAATAAAACACCTCCATGTGTGAACATGGTTAAAATCAAGCTGCTTTGACTAAGTCAACAGCGTAGTTTTAGTGGAGGAGGAATCTAAGGAGGAATAACGAAATTTTGGAGGGAGATGTACCTTGGGATAGAGATGACCTAATTGAGTGGGGCCAAGGGAAATAAAACTCATGTCTTATATAAGGAAGAGGATTTCAGCATTATTCATCATGTTCTAGATTATTATTCTTGTCTGCCAAGACTTGTTGCTGCTTTGCTGCTTAGCAAAGCTGTAGTGTTGTTTAGCACTGGGTGTTCCCGGGTGGGAATCTCACCTCTTTACTTTGAGGAGCCTCATTGGGAGAGTTTTCATTCATCATTCCACATCAGGTTTTCAGGCCAAGCTTCATCCATCTTCATCAACACAACTTTGCTGGAGATTGTGCAGTGTTGCTAGGTGCAGCAGTGGAAGGGATTGGAATCCTAGCTTCTAAGCTAGTTTCTCATTGGAGGAAAGTTTCCTTAATTTGAGATATCTGTTTGGAGAGCTCCAGAGCTTATTTCAGATCTGTGGTATCAGACCACACATTTCCCATACATTCCTAGCATTGTTTCTGCTAGGGAATGTGTTATTTTGGAGGCAGTGTTCATTGCATGGTTTGGTGGCTCCGTTGCTGAGTTTCCTTGTGACTGAGAGGTTCATCCTTTCATGGGAGGAATCCATTGAGAGATATACATAAGATTATACATATTTCCAGCCTTTTACACTCATGTAATTTATTTTTGTAGTGGCGATTCAATAAATTATTGAATATCCCATTTTGTATGCAGAGTGTTTGACAAGAAACCCTTGCCGATTTCTTCTGTATTTTGTATAAGGATCTTAGATGTAGATTCTTCAGAATTATTTACCAATAAATGAGTATATATATTGTTCTCCTATGATTTTATTTGTAAACCTTCTCTTAGACTGCGCATTCCCTTGAGCAGCTGCTCCGACATTCTGCAGTCTTGGGGTTTTAGCACTTTTTGGCAATCATGGGTGTGGGAGATTTGTTTAACCCACCTAGTTTGATTTTTTCCAGCTATAATATTGGATTTATATTGTATATTGATTATTTTATGGGATCCAAGGGTCCATTTCAGTTTTTTATTGCATATGTTGCTGGAAATGAGTTTTTGATGCATGTTTCATGAGTTGTTCATAATTTCGAATATTACACTCATTTTGCTGCGTAAGATACCTCATTAAAAATATCTCTCCAAGTACTATATTTTTTTCCATATGATCCTTGATACAACTATGGGCCTGCAACGAACCTTACAAAAAAAAATTTTAGGGGGTCAAAACTGCTTCAGAAGTTCAGGACCTGAAAAACTACTAAAAATAGTAAATGCTGCTATAAACAAGGAAACTGATGAAACTGACTAGATTTATAGGTGGAATAGGTGGGTGGACACCAATATCCATTTATATCACATTATAATTTTTACTTATACCATTTGGATACGACGTATCATATTGGATTGTATCATTTTTTCTTACATAATTCATCATTTTTATTTATATAATTTGTACATGACGTATCATTTTGACTTATGTAAACTGTTGGACATGCATAATTTCACACGTTATTTTTTTTAAAAGGAATGGGTATATTTCTATTAATCAAACTATAATTTGGTCAGTTCCATTACATTCAAAAGAATCAAAATTTCTAGAGTCCTCCAAAATTGCTCTGATCAATATTTTTTGGTATGTAGTAATGTTTTTTCTAGATTTACTACATCATTATTCTTGTAATTTCTCCAAAATACCCCATTAATACTTACATACCTACATAAAATAATCTACCTATCTATTACTATGAAACTAACTACTCAGTTCATTCACAATGTTTTGGTCGAGTTCCTTCCTAGCATCCTTGTTTGCTTCCTCATGTGGGAATGGTTTTGTTGCTCCTTGCTACCCCTGATCCTGCTCCGACTCCATCTGATTGGAAAAAACCAGAGGGAGAGCCCCCCCCTAACCAATAACCATATCATGTTCAGTGTTATCATCGAGCTCAACTATTTATTTTAACGTTGAAACAACGACATTCTCCACATTGACATTAGAGTTATCCATCTTGTAATCAAGTTTTTTTTATCTTTGATATAATTACCTCTACCCCTTCTTGCACAATTTCAACATATTTTTTCAAACCTTACAACTTACTCATTATTGGGGTGAAATGGTAGTGATCCTTAGAAATTATTTTCCTACCTGTCCTGAAGATCATCCCCTTGATTTCCTACTTAAACACCCGATCAATCCCATCTGGGGCACCACCAACGCCATTTATTGATGATGGGGCCATTATATATTCAGCTCAGAAATAATGCATAGAGAGCCACTCTACATTAATTTTTCACAAAAAATCTCTTATAGATAGACTTGAACTCCAAAATTATGGCGAGGGAGTCCCTTCGAGTTTAATGTTGTTCACATTAAAAATTGTGAATTCATTGCTTCTTGGTCTAGACCATAAACCCACACGGTAGAACTGATATGTTCTTCCTCGAACATAGAAATATCAAATCGTTTGCTAATGATATCCAACCTGGAAACATGCTTAACATTAATCCTCATGTTTAACCATCTCTTAGATGAATGGTCAGTCATTCTATTAGAGCGATCACTGATGAGATTTTGTATCACGAAATGATGAGCAAATTTATGTATCCTCCTTAATTAACCTTAAGCATCTCGAGATCCTCGAGTTATGAGAAATCATGGTATGCGACATATAGTTGTTACGACGCCCTCCTCCATCAAGTCGCCTTGAACAAAATTGACTCCTTTGTTGGCTTGATTGTCCGCTGAAGTGTTGTTCTCTCTCTTGATATGATAGAACTTCAAAAATTCAAATTTATCCATGATCAATTAGATTCTTTGTAGAGTTGGTCTTGTATTTGGGTCCTTGAAATGATTAGATTTTATACATTTTTGAATTGTAATGAGAGAGTCTCCAAATACATATATGATGATGATCTTGTCAATATTGACTCGTTAATTTTTATATGTTGAAAGTGGTTGATGATTTGGATGCATATTTATTACATATGATGGTTTTAATTTACTGCTCATAATGGACGTTGTCAAATTCACTTAAATTATATATATTTCACTCACTTGTTTTAATTATAGATGATGATCATGTTACAATAATTATATTGTTATTTTATATATACTCGATGTTGTAGATTCTATTTTGATGGAGATTTAATAAGTATAATGATGCTATTAATTTGTATATATATTTGTTTCCCTAAAAATTCTTTATAAATGTTATGCTGTAAAATATTTCAAATGCCTTCATATGATGTATAATCATATAACTTATTTAAGAGTCATGATATATTTAACTAATTAAATTGAAATAAATCATATTAATTTAATTGTATGCAAAACAATAATCATTTTTTGGAAGCAAAAAAATAAGCAACAATGGAAGCCAAATTGGAATCCACACTAGAAGAAAAACTGGAATTCAAATCAGAAGCCAAACTCGACGTATATCCTGACACTATTTTTGAAGCTTGGAAGTAAAAAAACAAGCAATAATGGAATCAAAACTGGAAGACAAACTAGAAGAAAAACTGGACACAAAATTAGAAGCCAGACTAGAAGCAAAATTGGAAGCCACACTAGAAGCAAAACTAGAAGCCACACTAGAAGCAAATTTGGAAGCCACACTAGAAGCAAAATTGGAATCCACACTAGAATCAAAATTGGAAGCCACACTAGAAGCAAAACTGGAAGCAAAACGAGGAGGCAAATTGGAAGAAAGTCCTAGTGTAATTTCCAGCACCAAAATGGAGCTATTCCAGGTGTTATTTATGACATAATTCCTAGTACTACTTATGGCGTTATTTCTAGCTCAACTCCTACCAAATTGTCGGGCACTATTTCAAGCGTTATTTATGGTGTTATTTTCTGGTGTTATTTATGATGATTTTGGAGAAAATTACTTACCCAAAATATGGCGCTAATAAAAAAATACCTCGTTGCACCCATTGTTCTCGTTGATAAACGTGTCTAATTCGTGGAATCAAAAACAATAAATTTCAAAGACAAGTTTAGGTGTTATTCTGCTTTAGTCGTTTTTGTTGTAGTGGTTGTCTACCA
This sequence comes from Pinus albicaulis, assembly GCA_034641835.2. NCBI lineage: Eukaryota > Viridiplantae > Streptophyta > Pinopsida > Pinales > Pinaceae > Pinus > Pinus albicaulis. Next base: position 467,438,337 of record CM076581.1, on the reverse strand, counting down.
TGATTTTCTCTTCAAGGGACTAAGTGGATCACTGTGTGTTTGTGAGACTTAATTAATTTGGTGATTATCATGTATTATGGACATCACTTTGTGTGTGCTACTTGTATTACTGATTACGACATGATTGTGCGTGCATGTTGCAATTAAGGAGCTAGTTAAGTTCCCTATGATTTGGTGAGTGAAACGAAGGAACTCATTCTATATATTTAATGGGAAGGATTCCCTATCTTATTCATTGCATTAGAAAAAGGATTTTCCCAAATGTGGGTTTTAACCGCCTTCATGTAGGTTTTAATCATGACTATGGAGCAGGGAAAGTGTGCATATAAGAGCACAAGGAATAATTCCTTTATACATATTAATAGTTGTGCAGGCTTAATAATTACATTAATTCCTTGTCCCTTAGCGAAGTTCCCTTTCAATGGAATCTTAGACCATGACATATATATATATATATATATATATATATATATTCCCTATCTTATTCATTGCATTAGAAAAAGGATTTTCCCAAATGTGGGTTTTAACCGCCTTCATGTAGGTTTTAATCATGACTATGGAGCAGGGAAAGTGTGCATATAAGAGCACAAGGAATAATTCCTTTATACATATTAATAGTTGTGCAGGCTTAATAATTACATTAATTCCTTGTCCCTTAGCGAAGTTCCCTTTCAATGGAATCTTAGACCATGACATATATATATATATATATATATATGCGTGTGTCTGTATGTGTGTGTGTGTGTGTGTTTGTGAAGGTATGATTTCAATCTTAGTGTTAATACAAACATATCTCCGCATGTGACCATGGTCCTCCAAGGCACGTCACCCTGACCTAGCTACTCCTTTAAGTTCCAAGAAAACCCAACCGTTGAATGGCTACCCTCTGTAGCATTATAATAGTCATGCATATTCCACCTCCATGTAGTCCTGGAGCCTTGTCATCTAGGGTTTTTCCCTGGAGTGCGCCTTTGTTCCTCCCGAGAGACAACCTCCAGGAATGAGAAAGTATTTATCTTCATCATATGACGATCTTTCAACATGTAATTATGCACATCACCCTAGTGTTTCCATGAAGGTCACCACATCCCTTTCGTAAGCCCACATCATCATTGTATTTTTCATCCTGATGAATTTAGATGATGCTTATGAATATAATTCCTGATATTGAAGTCTTTGGCTGAAGTGGAGATGGTGGTTTGCATAATAATAAATTTGTGTTTGTGTGTCATAAGTTCCCCTTTTTCCTTGTAAGAATCCTAGAAGGGTTAGTCATGACCTAAATTATGAACAAGTTGGAAGCTGAGAGGTGGCCTAAGACTTGGATAGACATGTGGGCTCCACATGGGCGCCACGTGGAATCTTGATACCATGGCACCGTTTAATAGGCCATGGATTCAAATGGCCATATTAGTTGATCTGAGAGTTAGATAGGGATGATATCTATATCACTAGAATCATCTTGATTATATGAATGCAATCACATTGATTAATTTGAGTGTTGAAAGGGCAACAGAAAGAAAAAAATTAGACCTCATTTCCATGATATGACTATGGGATTTGGTTCATCTTAGTGATTACCTCCTAACCTTAATTTGGGCGGGGAATAGTAGGGCGTATGTTACAATAGGTGGCTATGGAGCCAAGAAAATTTTTATTATAATATTTCTGGAGTTGTACTATAATAATATTAATCATATTATTGTCTAAGTTGGTTGAGGATATAAATATGGCACCTGTAATAGGGGTCATTTCCCTAATCGTAAATTCCTCTACAATATCCTCTTCCTAAGGTAACAACATTAGTTCCCTTCTAATATTTTTTACAACCTTCTCTTTAATGAAGTTGCTTTTTATTGACAATTCTCATTCACTTGAATCCTTTGGTTGTGATTCATCAAGTGTTTGAAAAACCTCTTTAGATAATTCTTATCAACTTCTCTCAAATACTTCGACTTCATCTTCCTTATATTTTTTAGCTTTGATTGCACATCCTACTTCCCCAGATGTAATTCACATGTATACATTTTTAAGGTGTTATCAGTTGGTGAAATTATGGGTTGACTAGGATTTGGATTCTTGACTTGAATGGTCCCATAAGCATTGTCTTTACCTGAATCTATCTATGTTTAAATTCCTTGGTTTTCCTGCTTCTAGGATACCTACATATATACTTGATTTTTTCTATTCTAAGGCACAGGAAACACATTAGCCAATTTCTTAATATCTAATTTGGATTCATGAATGTAATAATACAAACTGATTTGTTTCTTGTGACTATAAATAATACGACGTAGATCGTATTTCTAGCATACATCCTTTTCCAAATCAAAGGATAATAATTCCATTTCGATTATGTCAATTATTGTCCTATTTTTAGAAATCTAAGAGAAAACTCCATAGGAAATTAAAAAGTGTCTTTTTATTTTTAGAAACAAAATGAGAATCATTCACATAGAATCTTTATCTTAAAACTTCATATGCAAATATTTGTTGAGTGATAAATTTTGGAAGGCGATAAGGTTCCTTCTTGAAACAAGAGATTATAATCACCTAGTAATTTGGAAAGAGGAACAAGATTCCAACACTATCTTCTTTACTAAACCATAAAATACTTCTAGCCTCCTATGATATTCTATCAGGAAACCCCCCCCCAACAATTTTACTGAGAGGTAAAAGAGAAATGATCGATATGTTGAACATAAAGGCTAGGGTTCATCCTAGATAAAAAGTTCAAGTCCAAATGTAAATATCCTTTTCTCTCCCTAGCTTAAATTTCTTCCTTCCATTAATCACGTTGAACTGAAATACACATGATAATTAAATAGAATAAAATGCACCAAATATGTACAATATCTGCAAACCTTGAAGGGATTAGTTGTACTAAAATCTAAAATTACACTTTGACCCAAATACCTGGGGAAATTAATAGTGAGTTCATGAGGGTTTGACATTATTAGTTTGAGAGTGGTAAACATGCTCTAATCCATATCTGAATCATTTGGGAGACCTAAAATTACCACTAGGAGGGACAAAATTGTATGAAAGAAGGGTTTTAGAATCCTAGTTGATGTGGGTAATTCCACTTTTAGTTTTTCAATGGGATTTTAAAGTAAATTTTGGAAACATTTCAATTTTTTTTCCTTGACCCAAGTCATAAAATCCTCATCAAATTTATTGTTCGAAATATCTACACCTTTAGAGGGAAAGTTCAACATTTTAGCAAATTCTTACTTAGGTACTTCCATGAAGACTTGTTTGGTCACAGGGAAAATGATATTTCCAATTTCGAGGTCAAAAAATATAGCTAAGAGAGGGATGTTATCTAAGTCGAAGTGGGTAGCAGGTAGGGTGGCCCTGAAGACTCCCAATTTAACTAAACATTCATCCTACTCAAAATTTTCAGAAGTGGGTTCTATGATTTTAGTGAGGGTAAGGATACATGTGTTTTGAACTAGGGTATCCTTTATCTAGGCTAGGTCATTTATATATAACTCTTTTTATGACTCTTCCACCATCCTTATGACCAATCCTTTGAAATTTATTTAGAAATAAAATGATATGATGAGTTGATGCACTCAGGTACTTACTTGGGTCTCTACAACATAATTGATAGGGTTCCTAGTCTTGATTTTTTGTGCTATTGAGAATGGAAGATCTCAACTTGGTTAAGATTCATGCAAGTGAAAATGGGGATTTTGGTTCTAAATATGGCTACTAAAGATGGTAGAGAGTGTGCATGGTATAATATCATGCACCGTGTTAATATTCCATTATAGCACATTCTCTTTTATTTAAAACAACTCAAATTGTTGTAAAATGTGGCTATGAAATTTATATCCCGTCACATCCATCAGACCAAATTTGATACTAATTCACTCGTAGTTCAACACTTAATATCACATGATTTTCATCGATCTACTTATAAAGGAGTGATCTGATCTCATCGGGTCACCTAATTGGCATGAAGCAATGTGCACCTTCTGACTTGATATGAAACAAATGTTGTTAGATTAGATTGATTCTAGGTCAAAGGAAACACATTAGTAAATTTTTTAATACCTAATTTGGATTCATGAATGTAAGAAGAAAAACCAATTTGTTTCTCGGGACTATAAATAATATGATGTAGATCATATTTCCAGTAAACATCCTTTTCCAAATCAAAGGGTAATAATTCCTTTTTGATCATGTCAATTGTTGTCCTATGTTTAGAAACGTAAGAGAAAACTCCATAAAAAATTAAAAAGTATATTTTTATTTTTACAAACAAAATGAGAATCATTCATATAGAATATTTGTCTTAACAATTGGTATGCAAATATTTGGGGAGTGATAAAATTTTGGAGGCGATAAGGTTCCTTCTTGGAAAAAGATATTATAATCACCTAGTAATTTGGAAAGAAGAACAAGACTCCATTACTATCTTCTTTAGTAACCATAAAAAAATTCTAGCCTCCTCTAATATTCTATCAGGAATTCCCCCCAAAAATTTGAACCATAGGTAAAAATGGAAATTATCTATATGTTGAACATAATGACTAGGGTTCATCCTAGATACAAAGTTCCAATCCACATGTAAGTATCCTTTTCTCTCCCTACCTTGTCTTGTTTCCTTCCATTAATCACATTGTAGTTAAATATGCATGATAATTAAATAGAATCGAATGCACCAAGTATGTACAATGTCTGCAAAATTTGAAGGGATTAGTTGTACTAAAATCTAAAATTACACCCTAGCCCAAATACCCGGGGAAATTAATAGTGAGTTCATGAGGGTTTGGCATTATTATTTTGAGAGTCATAAAAATTCTCTCATCCATTTCTGAATCATTTGGGAGACCTAAAATTACTGCCATGAGGGACAAAATCGTCTGAAAGAAGGGTTTTAGCAGCCTAGTTGGTGTGGGTAATTCCACATTTAGTTTTTCAATGGTATTTTTAAGTAAATTTTGGAAATATTTCAACTTTTTTTCCTTGACCCAAGTCATAAAATCCTCATTAAATTTCTTGTTCGAAATATCTACACCTTTAGAGGGAAAGTCCAACACTTTAGAGAATGCTCACTTAGATACTTCCATGAAGACTTGGTTGGTCACATGGAAAATGATATTTCTAGTTTCAGGGTCAAAAAATATATCTAAGAGCATAATGGTATCTAGGTCGAAGTGGGTAGCAGGTAGGGTGGCCCTGAAGACTCATAATTTAACTAAACAATTATCCTACTAAAAATTTTCATAAGTGGGCTCTACACTTTTATTGAGGGTAAGGATATATGTGTTTTGAAATAGGGTATCCCTTATCTAAGCTAGGTCATCTATAAAGAACACTTATATTGACTCTTCTGCCATCCTCATGACCAATCCTTTGAAATTTATTTAGAAATAAAATAATATTCTAAGTTGATGAACTGAGTTACCTACTTGGGTCTCTACAACATAATTGATTAGGCTCCTAGTCTTGGTTTTGTGCACTATTAAGAATGGAAGATATCAACCTGGTTAAGCTACATGCAAGTGAAAATGGGGTTTTTGGTTGTAAATATGACTACTAAAGCTGGAAGAGGGAGTTCATGGTATATTATCGTGCATGGTGTTAATATGCCATTATAGCACATTCTCTTTTATTTAAAACAACTGAAATTGTTGTAAAATATAGCTATGAAGTTTATATCCCGTCACATCAGACCCAAATTGAGGCTAATCCACTTATAGTTCCACACTTGATATCACATGGTGATCATAGATCTACTTACAAAGGAGCAGTCTGCTCTCATCGGGTCACCTAATTAGTGCTAAGTAGTGTGCACATTGATTCTTGTTAAATGATATAAGGCCCATAAGGTATGTTTAAAAAAGGTTTAACTTATATATCGATTAATAAGTGTGGTTATTTGATTGGATTTTAATGGTCATCTTATTATAGTAGTTAAGTAGTTTATAAAATTTTGAAATTCCCAATGCAGTGGGTGTATGGGAAGACATTAGGACTTTAATGGAATTTGGACTTAAATGCTCACATGAAGGGAAAACACCTACTCTCTACTATAAAGGAGAGCTCATATTATAACAAAAGGACTTGGTTATGAAGGTAAAAGAAGTAATGAAACTATCAATTTTGTGAAATCAAAAACATTGAAAGTAGAAGAGTCATCTACAAGCAGTGGTTCAAACAATTTAAGTGTAGAAGAGAGAAAAACATTACATTCATTGTTGCAGAAAATTTCATGTACAACCTAAGTGTTGGAATAGATGAATATTAAAGCCTCACACATAGGTACATTGTGATCGAATATAATTGCATGAATAGAAGAAAGTTACTTGTATGTTGAAAGGAGTGAATAATATTGAGTCTTACAATATACAACAATATCTACCATACAATGTTCATGAGTTAGTTGGTTCTCCAAAAGACATGTTTCGTTAAGGAAGAAGAAGAGTTAATCATGAACATCATTTTATTTAGTCAGTTATTTAAGCCATGAGGTTTTTGTTTTTGTTACGGTTCATGGTAACCCCTCCCCTCACAAAACAAATACCACTTTGTAAAGGTAAATACAAGTGATTCAAGTATGAGTAAAGAGATAAAAGAGAAGTGAGTAAAAATGAGATGAGATTTACTTATATGTTTGGACATATTAATTTCTACAAAGGAGTGATGGTGACTTTTTGTATTTGAGATGAAATGATGCAGTTATGTAAGGGATGCATGATTGGTTGTACTTGAAATCACATTTTTTTTTGTCAAAGTTGTAAATGTTTATTTTCCTCAAGTGTTTTGCAAGTCCTGTTAGGTTATACCTACTTTCATTATTGTGGTTGTTGATTTTTAATGTACCATGGACAAGTGGTTACCCATAAGTTAGTCTCTACCTAGAGAAAAGTGTCCAAAATAATTTTTTTCCTAAGTGTGACTTTACAAAGTGAAAGTGGCTTTATAAGTGATAAAGTCAATATTAAATTGTAAAGTGAAAGTGACTTTATAAGTGGTAAAGTCAATATTAAATTATAAAGTGAAAGTGACTATAAAAGTGGTAAAGTCAATGTTAAATTATAAAGTGAAAAGTGACTTTAGACATAAAGTACAATGTGGGCACTTTATTTAATGGGTGAGTTAAAAAATAGAAAGTGAGAATTAAATGCACATTTATTCTCATCCCTTGATCTGAATGAATCTGAGCCATTAGATCTTAGGGTTTCCCAAAAGTCATTTAGGGAAACAAAAGAGGGAAAAGAAAAGAGAGATTGCATTCATTCATTCTTCATGAGAAGACTAGAGAAAGAAGGCTGAGAGCTGGAGAAAAGTTATGAAAGAGAAATTTGTTGCAGCAAGCTGAAGGAGTGATTTCTCGGAAAATTTGGGCACGTAAATCAAGGCATAGAAGACATTAGAAGGTACAGTTTGAACAAAATTTAGTGTTGTGAGCTACACGCAGTTTGAGCGTTGTTTTTTAGCAAAAAAACAAATGGAAATAAAATTCCGTACAGAATCCATACAGTACATTCCGCGTTCGTACAATATTATTTCAGCTTCAAGTGGGCATGGAAATCGAGGCAAAGTGGGCACATTTTTCAAGGAGTTTCGGTCTGAAGAGATAAGTTGTATCTTTCTATTTTGTTTTGTCTGCAAATGCATTTTTCCTAAACTTGAAAGATAAATAAATTTAAAGAGCTCTCTAACAGGTTTTCCCCGGAGAAGATTGAAGGGGTTTTTCTTGGGTCTAAGTTGACCAAAAATGTGTGTTTATTTTTGTGTTGCTGGTATGTTTATGTCCATATTTATTTTCAGCATGTGTAGACAATCCCATGTGTTTTAATCTGCAAATTTCATTTCAAGAATTCTATATGTTGAATGTAAGTTTATGGGAAAGGGAATTTAACTGAATGGGAGTGATAAGGTTCAATTAAAACTTGATTGGGATTACATGAAACTTTTAGTCATCAAATTTCAACATGGTATGAGTGCTACAGGCTGAAAATTACAGTTTGAACAACAGACATTAGTTTTGCACCAAAAAAAATGGGTTGGACAACAAACTTAATTTTTGGACAACAAACTCAGTTTGGACAACAAACTGATATTTTGGGACATCAAGGTGAAATTTCACACAGACTGAAATTTTGGGACAAAAAGGTGTGCTGGAAAGTTCTCTTTTCTATTTTCTTGGTTTTGTAAATTTTGGATAGTAGTCGTGGCCATGTTCTTAAGGATAGAGGACAAATTGGATGGGATATCCAACTATGTCATTTGGAAAGACAAAATTCAAAAAATGTTTGAGGAGGCAACAATTTGGGACATAGTGCGACAAGAGGTTGTACCTCCTACTGATGCAGATGAAATTGTTGAATTCACAAAAAATAATTCAAAAGAAAAAAGGATTTTGATGGACAGTCTGAAGGTTCATGTGGTTCCTCAGGTGAGAGGAAACACATATGCATATCATATGTGGACAAATCTAACCACTCTCTATCAGAGTACCAATGAGAGCAGGAATATGGTACTCGAAGAACAATTCAAGAACATCAAGATGACAAAGGCTAAAAGTGTAGTTCATTATCTTGGTAGGGTCAAACAAGTACGTGATGATTTGACTGCTATTGGTGAGGTAGTTACACCCACATAGTTAGTCAGGATAGTCATAGAGGGACTTCCTAAGTCTTGGAAGGTCTTTGGAGATACTGTTACCTCTATGAAGAATCTTCCCAATTGGGACATATTCTGGGATGATTGTGTGCAGCATTTGGAAGTGGTGGGGTGAAGATAGCAGATGAGGAGGAGCCTTAATAGTCAGGGGGATGAAAAAATGGAAGGCCAAGAAAGGGACCTCATCATATGGGGCTAAGGGAAAGGAGAAGGAGAAGAATAAAGATATGGATATGTCCAAACTCAAATTTTGGGCATGTCAAAAGATGGGACACTATGCTGCTACGTGTCTTGAGAGGAAAAACAAGGGGAAGAAGGGTACTGCAACTTCAATAGAAGTGGAGCAGTTTGCTTCATAGTGTGACAAGGATTTTTCATTTATTACCTCTACATTTAGTAGGAGTACATCATCCTATGTGTGGTACATAGACAACGGGGCTTCCCGCCATATGATAGGTGCACGGGAGTTATTTTACGAGCTTGCAGAGAGGTCACTTGATATTGATATTGTACTAGGATATGACCTCACTATGAAATTTGTTGGTGTGGGGACTGTGACCTTTGAGAGGGAGTCTTTGCCTCCATTGAAATTCATGGATGTTTTGTATGTTCCGGAGATGAAGAAGAACTTGATTTCAGTGTCTGTTATGGAGGAGAAGGGGTTTGACGTCACCTTCTCAAGAGGGCAGGTATTGATGCATCCCAGGGGAGCTTCCATCACTTTTTCCAAAGTGATTGGAGTATGCTCTGGCAAAGTCTACAGTTTCAGCTTTCAGTTGGCAGGAGCATTGGTGAGTAGCACATATAGTAGAACTCACACTAGTACCACTAGCAGTAGATATTTTTGTGATTTATGGCACCAAAGGATGGCACATATGCATCATGGAGCTTTGAGAGTTTTGAGGGAGATCACTACTGGAGTTCCTGATTTTAGTGTTGAGCATTATGAGGTCTGCAGTGGGTATGATTTGGGAAAGTACACCAAGTTACCATTGCCAGCGAATGACAACAGATCTATAAGTATACTAGACTTGATTCATACTAATGTTAGTGATCATATGTCTCATGTGTCGTTGGGTGGTTATGAGTATTATGTTATATTCATTTATGAATACTCTAGTAGGAGTTGGACATATTTCCTGAAGACCAAAGGTGTGGTCTTCAGTCTCTTTCAAGAGTTCAAAGCTCTTGTGGAAAAGCATACAAGTAGGAAGATTCAGGTCTTGAGGTTAGACAATGGTGGTGAGTACACCGATGGTGGGTTTTCTGACTTCTATGCACTGGATGGAATTAGGAGAGAGTTCACGGTTCCTTACAACCCCCAGGAGAATGGGGCCTTTGAAAGGAAGAACAGAGCTATTGTTGGGGTTGCTACAATGATGATTCATGATCAGGGGTTTCCTTCTTTTTTTTGGGTTGAGGCCTGCAATACTATTGTTTATATTTAGAATAGGAGTCCTCACAAAGTATTGGGAAATATGACTCCAGAGGAGGCCTTCACTGGTGAGAAGCTTCATGTGGGACATCTTCGTATCTTTGGATGTCTCACATATTATTATATCCCCAAGGAGCAGAGGAAAAAGATAGAACCCATTGTAGATAAGGGTATCTTTATGTGTTGCAACGAGACTTAGAAGGCCTACCAGATCATCATGCCTTCTAAACAGAGAGTGGTGATTAGGAGGGATGTGAAGTTCGAGGAGGAGAGGGCCTATCGGAGATCACAGGAGTATGATGAGAGAGAGTCACAAACTTCTCCTCAGCATGGAGGTCAGGTATAGGGAGCAAGACCTGAGGGTTCTGAATCGATTGGTTTACAGGAGGTACTTCAGTGTCAATGGCATCTGGGGCACCAGTGCCGATTTCACCGAGAAATTATTTAGGGAGTTCACTGGTACAAAGTTCAGAGGGAACTACAGTTGACACGGGAATAGGTTCTTTGAGGACAGGTGTTGGTACATGCACACTAGGTTTAGTTGGCAGACGTGTAGGTTCACTAGACTGGGGGGAAGAGGATGAGGTTCCCTATGGGGAAGCTTCTTCAGGGAAGAGGAGGCCCAAGTGGCTTGAAGACACCTTGAAGGAAGCAGAGTCCATTGGTCCTTTGAAGAGGGTGAACAGGGAGAGTGTGTGTTACACAGCAATTTTTCACCGTCCCTACAATCCCCATCCCACACATTGGAGGGCTCATTCTGTGACCTGTGAGCAGAGACAAGACTTGAAAATACTTTCATTGCATCCCTCTGAAGATGAGCTTTAATTTCCCTAAAGGCATCTCCCTGCAAAAAACCCTAAAAATATCTCTTTTTCCATTGGCGCGGTTCCATAGTTCAGCCCTCGCGCCAAGGGGGCAAATCCTCCAAAGAGGGCGCGCCAATTGGTGCTCTGTCATAGAGCTGCACCCGTGCCAACCATATTAAGAGGTGTTTTTTAAAAATAAAAGGCAGAAGTTTCATCCTAACAAATTCCTGGACTGATTTCTATCTTGAGTTGGGAGGTTTGGCTGCGGATTTCCATAGAGAGGAAGTGATTTGCCACCTCTCATGGAAGCTTCCTTGATGATAGGGCCAATCCCATAATTATAGGGATCCTAACTCTCCTTCCTCCTTCTATAAAAGCTTGCCTATTTCCATTGCAAGCTAGTTCCAGAATCTCCAAGTTCCCAAGAGCTTTTATCCTTATGTTGCAAGAGCCTTCTTGATTCCCTTAAGGCCAAATCCAAGCAAGGAGACTATTGCCAAGTATCCAGAGAGAGAGGCTTGTCCCATCCTTGACAGGCTTTATTGAGACATGTTGTGCTGACGACCCGCTAAAGGAGAGTGCTGCGTCGAAGCTATGGTTGTATTCTTCTTTTGACTCTTTAATGATAAGAGACTATCGGTTATGGTTCCAGTCTTGTTCTTGATCATGTTCATGAGTTATGTCCTCTTCGACTGACATATAGTTGTATGTACTGGGTTTTATGCTTGCGTTTGTGTTGTTTCTTGCATGTGCAGGTGTCCGATCACGGAGATCGTGAGGATTGTAATCTGCCAGGGCAAAGGAATGGGAGCACCACCTCTTCTACAAACGACAGCATTGGATTCCAGGTAAGCCTTCCTCACAAGTCGGTTTATTTACGAATAGGAGCCTACACTGTAGCGTGTTTGATTTTTTCTAGACCCAATTTGGGCTAGTAGGGATCGCCTTTGTCCGCAGAGGGGATTTACCTCCTCAACAATTTGGCGACTCCACTGGACACTTAGTGCACTTGTCTCCTCCCTTTTTCGTGTGGTCTATTTTTTGCATGAAGGACAGATCGTGACCATTGATCAGCTTTTGTTCTTTGGTCCTGATGTGGCAGCTAGCCTGCCATCATCCCTTCCTGGTTTTTATCCACTTGTTGTATCTGCCCCACCGCAGGTCAACTATGTGGCTACCTATCCCGTGACTGTACCCAGTGATGGTGCCGTTGTGCATTAGGTGCTGGGGCCATTGGGTCCTGACTTCCAGGACGTTTTCCTCCCATCGGGAGTGGAACTCTTGGAAGTGATGACTTCTTGTTCATTATGATGAGGTGGTCGGAGCATGGTTCTTTTCCTGTGTCAAGCTCCTTAAAAAATGAAACAAGGTTCCTGGAGCATAGTTCCTTGTCTTGTGTCAAGCTCCTTAAAAAATGAAACAAAGGTGTCTGAGGATAGTTCTTTTGCCGTGTCAACCTCGTTAAAACAATGAAACACGTTCCCGTTCAATTCGAGTCTTTGACAAGATCTCGTAAAATCCCAGTCTAGTCTTTCTCTTGATCTCATAACTTGAACCTTCACTCCATCTGCCTTACATATGGATTGAAGCTTGGGGGGCATGTACCTCGAATTGAGTCACCATGCTGGGGGCATGCTTACTTTTTCAAGCATAGTTTATCTTTGTTTCAAGATTGTGTAAAAATGAAACCAACTTCAAGCAAAGTTTCCTAATTTCAAGCTTGTGTAAAAATGAAACTAGCTTCACGCAGAGTTTCCTGATTTCAAGCTTGTGTAAAAATGAAACCTTTCCCATTTTATCTCTTGTGATTGCCATTTTATCAGCCTGTTTTTTCCAGATGAGCCTTGTTTTTCTCACTCCATCGTCACTATCTGCTTGGCCGATCATATGCCTCCACTTGGTTATTTTACCTGTTCCTGAGGAACCGCTGCGATGAGTGGTCTTGTTAGCCAGCCTCTTGACTTTTATCATGTTTTGAGCAGCTCCAACATTACCGGAACCAGTTTCTTCCCTTTATACCACTCGTTCCTTCAGGAGGAGTCATCCTTCAGCTCTTTTCTGACTCTCTAAACATGAAAATATTGCCAAGTCCTTGTCATTTTGATCTCGTTAAAGTGGTTACGAAACAACATCTACCCAGTATACGTTTACCCCTTTTTCGGGCTGGGATGGATTATTTACGAAAAAGGAATACCCTAGCCTATCACGACTAGGAGGTTTTCTCAGACATAGTTTTCTAACTTTTCGGATCTGAGGAACTATTTACGAAAAGGGACCATTGGAGTTTACTTTTCCACTATCTTTTCAAACTCTCTAAACATGAAAAGACGTTGAGTTCTTCCTTTGTCAGACTCGTTAAACCTTGATGACATCGGATTCAGTCGTGATGACAATATTCGAGTTTCTCCTTCCTAGGGCTCGTTAAATGTACTAGGATGGATTCGTCCAAAGGACGGATTTATATGACAAGCATATGGTATCCTCTTCAACCTTGTGTAAAAATAAAGAGGTACTCGCCAAGCATGGCAGGGAAAAATGGAACCAGCATCATTATCGTGTCGGCAATATGTTGCTCTTGAACATGGCACTTGTCTGCATTCATGTCGGGTTGGGGAAATCTCATCTCATTTTTCACTTGCCTTCATGGGTTTGGGTGATCCCTTTTGACCTCTCATCTGCTCTTTGCCTCGTCACCATGACCTCTAATATTTTGATGTCAAATACTGCCAAATCCACTGTCGTGCCATCAATATGTTCAAGAGAAGTTGACCTCTACACGTACCAACCTTCCTCTGATTCTCATCTGATCCTGATTCACAAAATACATTATGTTCCTCTGTCTCGTGTCGATCATGTGGGAAACATTATGGCCCACCTTCGATCAAGGTCGCTTCCTGTCGACTTCAGCTCATTATCTGGGAAGCTGATCTAGAGACTCCCTTATGGTACCTTGGAGCCTGCATGCCTCAATGGAAGGTTCGTCGCATTCGACGTGAGGTTTTCATTATTGGCCTCCGATCGAGTGATTCTACGGGTGTTCGACACCAGCTCATTGATTCGCACGCTGTAGATTGTACCTATAGTACCTTGAGATCCATTGTCATTATTGGTGGTTTCTCTCGCGTCTGTTAACATCTTTCATCATCGGCTGGTAATCAGACGATGTTCTTGCAAGTTTGAATTCATCTCACATATTCACGTGCTTGAACTTGTACTCTGTTCGGGTCAAGACGGAGTGCAAGACCCTGGATTGTGTCTGTTGTAATCCAGGCTACGATTTTGTGGATTATTATGATTATTTACATGACTCAGTGATTGGATGGCTGCGACCATACCTGAGTCTATTTATCGATCTTCACTGGATGGCTGCGTCCATGCCTTGGATCTAGATTATTGTATACTCTGTTATGGATGGCTGTGCCCATACCACGCATATATATCATGTATCTGAGACATCAGTTGTACTTCACTCCGCAGGTTTTCCGATGGCAGTTTTTTCATTCGGCATGTTCTCGTAAAGCATTTCACCCTTCTCTCTCTCTCGGGCCTCATGCTTTAGGGGGCATCTGTTACACAGAAATTTGTCACCGTCCCTACAATCCCCATCCCGCACATTGGAGGGCTCATTCTGTGACCTGTGAGCAGAGACAAGACTTGAAAATACTTTCATTTCATCCCTCTGAAGATGAGCTTTAATTTCCCTAAAGGCATCTCCCTGCAAAAAACCCTAAAAATATCTCTTTTTCCATTGGCGCGGTTCCATAGTTCAGCCCTCGCGCCAAGGGGGAAAATCCTCCAAAGAGGGCACGCCAATTGGCGCTCTGTCATAGAGCCGCACCCGCGCCAACCATATTAAGAGTTTTTAAAAAAAAATAAAAGGCAGAAGTTTCATCCTAACAAATTTCTGGACTGATTTCTATCTTGAGTTGGGAGGTTTGGCTGCGGATTTCCATAGAGAGGAAGTGGTTTGCCACCTCTCATGGAAGCTTCCTTGATGATAGGGCCAATCCCATAATTATAGGGATCCCAACTCCCCTTCCTCCTTCTATAAAATCTTGCCTATTTCCATTGCAAGCTAGTTCCAGAATCTCCAAGTTCGCAAGGGCTTTTATCCTTATGCTGCAAGAGCCTTCTTGATTCCCTTAAGGCCAAATCCAAGCAAGGAGAATATTGCCAAGTATCCGGAGAGAGAGGCTTGTCCCATCCTTGACAGGCTTTATTGAGACATGTTGTGTTGATGACCCGCTAAAGGAGAGTGCTGCGTTGAAGCTATGGTTGTATTCTTCTTTTGACTCTTTAATGATAAGTGACTATCAGTTATGGTTCCACTCTTGTTCTTGATCATGTTCATGAGTTATGTCCTCTTCGACTGATATATAGTTGTATGCACTGGATTTTATGCTTGCGCTTGTGTTGTTTCTTGCATGTGCATGTGTCCGATCACGAAGATCGTGAGGATTGTGATCTGCCAGGGCAAAGGAACGGGAGCACCACCTCTTCTACAAACAACGGCGTTGGATTGTAGGTAATCCTTCCTCGCAAGTCGGTTTATTTACAATTAGGAACCTGCACTGTAGCGTGTTTGATTGTTGCTAGACCCGATCTGGGCTAGTAGGGATCGCCTCTGTCCGCAGAGGGGATTTACCTCCTCAACAATTAAACCGACTTGCGAGGAAGGCTTACCTGGAATCCAACGCTATCATTTGTAGAAGAGGTGGTGCTCCCATTCCTTTGCCCTGGCAGATCACAATCCTCACGATCTCCGTGATCGGACACCTGCACATGCAAGAAACAACACAAATGCAAGCATAAAATCCAGTATATACAACTATATGTCAGTCAAAGAGGACATAACTCATGAACATGATCAAGAACAAGAGTGGAACCATAACCAATAGTCGCTTAACATTAATGATTCAAAAGAAGAATACAACCAAAGCTTCGACGTTGAATTCTCCTTTAGCGGGTCGTTAGCACAACATGTCTCAATAAAGCCTGTCAAGGATGGGACAAGCCTCTCTCTCCGGATACTTGGCAATAGTCTCCTTGCTTGGATTTTGCCTTAAGGGAATCAAGAAAGCTCTTGCAGCATAAGGATAAAAGCTCTTGGGAAATTGGAGATTCTGGAAGTAGCTTGCAAGGGAAATGGGCAAGCTTTTATAGAAGGAGGAAGGGAAGTTGGGGTCCCTATAATTATGGGATTGGCCCTATCATCAAGGAAGCTTCCATGAGAGGTGGAAAACCACTTCCTCTCTATGGAGATCCGTAGCCAAACCTCCCAACTCAAGATAGATATTAGTCCAGGGATCTGTTAGGACGAAACTTCCGTCTTTTATTTTTAAAAAACACCTCTTAATATGGTTGGCGCGGCTGCGGCTCTATGACAGAGTGCCAATTGGCACGCCCTCTTTGGAGGATTTTCCCCCTTGGCGCGAGGGTTGAAATATGGAACCACGCCAATGGAAAAAGAGCTATTTTTAGGGTTTTTTACAGGGAGATGCCTTCAAGAAAATTAAAGCTCATCTTCAGAGGGATGCAATGAAAGTATTTTCAAGTCTTGTCTCTGCTCACAGGTCACGGAATGATTCCTCCAATGTGTGGGATGGTGATTGTAGGGACGGTGACAAATTGCTGTGTAACAGATGCCCCCTAAAGCATGAGGCCTGAAAGAGAGAGAGAGGGGTGAAATGCTTTACGAGAACATGCCGACTGAAAACACCGCCATCGGAAAACCTGCGGAGCGAAGTACAACTGATGTCTCAGATACATGATATATATGCGTGGTATGGGCACAGCCATCCATAACAGAGTATACAATAATCTAGATCCAAGGCATGGGCGCAGCTATCCATAGAGGATCGATAAATAGACTCAGGTATGGTCGCATCCATCCAATCAGTGAGTCATGTAAATAATCATAACAATCCACAAAATCGCAGCCTGGATTACAAAAGACACAATCCAAGGTCTTGCGCTCCATCTCGACCCGAACAAAGTACAAGTTCAAGCATGCGAATATGTGAGCTGAAGTCGAACATGCAAGAACATCGTCTGATTACCAGCCAATGATGAAAGCTGTTAATAGACGCGAGAGGAACCACCAATAATTACAATGGCTCTCAAGGTACTACAGATACAATCTACGGCGTGTGAATCAATGAGTTGGTGTCGAACACCCGTAGAATCACTCGATTGGAGGCCAATAATGAAAACCTCATGTCGAATGCAACGAACCTACCATTGAGGCATGCAGGCTCCAAGGTACCATAAGGGAGTCTCTAGATAACCTTCCTGGATAATGAGCTGAAGTTGACAGGAAGTGACCTTGATCAAAGGTGGGCCATAATGTTCCCCACATCATCGAAACAAGACAGAGGAACATAATGTCTTTGTGAATCACGATCTTCAGATGAGAATCAGAGGGAGGTTGATATGTGCAGAGGTCAACTTCTCTTGAACATATTGGTGGCACGACAGTGGATTTAGCAGTATTTGACATCAAAATATCAGAGGTCATAGTGACGAGGCAAAGAGAAGATGAGAGGTCAAAAGGGATTACCCAAACCCATGGAGGCAAGTGAAAAATGAGATGAGATATCCCCAACCCGACACGAATGCAGACAAGTGCCATGTTCAAGAGCGACATACTGCCGACACGACAATGATTTTGGTTCTAGTTTCCCCACCATGCTTGGCGAGTACCTCTTTATTTTTTCACAAGCTTGAAGAGGATACCATATGCTTGTCATATAAATTCGTCCTTCGAACGAATCCATCCTAGTACGTTTAACGAGCCCTGGGAAGGAGGAACTCGAATATCGTCATGATTGACAATTTCCGATGTCATTTAGGTTTAACGAGTCTGACAAAGGAAGTACTCAACGTCTTTTCATGTTTAGAGAGTTTGAAAAGACAGCAGAAAAGTAAACTCCAGTGTTCCCTTTTCGTAAATAGTTCCTCAGATCTGAAAAGGTAGAAAACTATGTCTGAGAAAACCTCCTAGTCACGATAGGCTAGGGTATTCCTTTTTCGTAGGTAATCTATCCCAACCTGAAAAAGGGGTAAACGTATACTGGGTAGATGTCGATTCGTGTCCACTTTAACGAGATTGAAACGACAAGGGCCTCGGCAATATTTTCATTTTTAGAGAGTTAGAAAAGACCTGAAAGATGACTCCACCTGGAGGAACGAGTGGTATAAAGGGTAGCAACTAGTTCCGGTAATGGTGGAACTACTCAAAGCAAAATAAAGGTCAAGAGGCTAGCTAACAAGACCACTCATCGCAGCGGTTCCTCAGGAATGGGTAAAACAACTAGGTGAAGGCATCTGATCGGCAAAGAAGATAGTGACGATGGAGTGAGAAAACCAAGGTTCATCTAGCAAAAACAGGCTGATAAAATGGCAATCACAAAGGTAAAGGGGAAAGGTTTCATTTTTACACAAGATTGAAATCCGGAAACTCTGCTTGAAGTTGGTTTCATTTTTACACAAGCTTGAAACAAAGATAAACTATGCTTGAAACCAGTTTCATTTTTACACAAGCTTGAAATAGAAACAAACTATGCTTGAAAAAGTAAGCATGCCCCCAGCATGGTGACTCAATTCTAGGTACATGCCCCCCAAGCTTCAGTCCATATGAAAGGTAGATGGAGTGAAGGTTCAAGTTACGAGATCTAAGAAAGACTCGACTGGGATTTTACGAGAACTTATCAAAAACTTGAATTGAACAGGAAACGTGTTTCATTATTTTAACAAAGTTGACACATTAAAAGAACTATCGTGAGGACACCTTGTTTCATGGTTTAAGGAGCTTGACACAAGACAAGGAACTATGCTCTGACGACCTTGTTTCATTTTTTAAGGAGCTTGATACAAGACAAGGAACTTTGCTCCGAAAACCTTGTTTCATTTTTTTAAGGAGCTTGACACAGGAAAAGAACCATGCTCCGACCAGCTTGTTTCATTTTTTAAGGAGCTTGACACAAGACAAGGAAATATGCTCCGGGAACCTTGTTTCATTTTTTAAGGAGCTTGACACAGGAAAAGAACCATGCTCCGACCACCTCATCATAATGAACAAGAAGTCATCGCTTCCAAGAGTTCCACTCCTGATGGAAGGAAAACGTCCTGGAAGTCAGGACCCAATGCCCCCAGCACCTGATGCACAATGGCACCATCACTGGGTACAGTCATGGGATAGGTAGCCACATATTTGACCTGCGGTGGGGCAGATACAACAAGTGGATAAATACCAGGAAGGGATGATGGCGGGTCAGCTGCCACATCAGGACCAAAGAACAAAAGCTGATCAATGGTCACGATCTGACCTTCATGTGGAAAACAGACCACACGAAAAAGGGAGGAGACAAGAGCTCCCATGGCATAGGTGTAATTGTGCCCCAAGAGCAGATTGAAATCCAAGGGGCCTGGAACAACCATCACGTCCATATGGACGGTTTTACCTCCCAAAGTAACAGGTAACCTTGGAAGGATCCCTAACAGTTGACTAGTTCTTCTGTTAAACGCCAATATATTCTGCGTAATAGGCGCAAGCGGTGGCGAGCCAAAATCTTGCCAAGTAGTTGAGGATAAAACACTAACAGACGTACCTTTGTCTATAATGGTGCTGGGTACGACCAGACCAAAAGCCTATACTGTGATCTCGAAAGGCACATAAGACGGAAGGCGGTATCCTGCAAATCTATTCCAATCAAAGGAAGCGACCAAACTACTCGGAGGGGCCACCATCGAACCGAGATGGTCTTCCCCTACTGTTACGAACGAAGAAGGAGCATCCTCCACTACCTCCATCTCGAATGTGGGAGGAGTATCCTCCGGGATCTCCATCATGGGAGGCGGAGGAGCCGCTTCTTGAGATAAGGACAGGAGAATCTTTCTCCAAGTCCGAGGAATCCGAAGAAACAAGAAGAACCTGAGGGATGTGAGATCCACTCTCAACAGAAAAGACCTGGTGCACCGCAGATGGGGCCAGTTCAACCGATCCCACGACCAATGGTTGGTCGGGAATGGATTCTTGAATTTGAATTTCTGAGGGAACGGGATCGACCAAGGATGACTCTTGACCAATCGTAGGATCAACTGGTGGAAGACTCAAAGAAAGCTGTTTGTAACCAGCCGGAAGGCACGATGCGGAAACAGTCGAGTTGTCCAAAACTCTCTTGGCTTCATCCATATACGGACAAAGGTGAATGGCATGGTGCCCTTCACACAACTTACAGGGATTGGTAATCATACCCTGCTTCTTAGGAGTCTTACCAGCAGCAGTTGAAGGCGTGCCCGCAACTTGACTCCCGGAAGCCAAAGGCAATGGCGGACAACCATCAGACCATACTTCGAGCACCTTGGGAATGCTAGGGCAATCTCGAAGAAGATGGTCTCCCGTGCAAAACATTCAAGGGAACTTGACTTTCCGGGGAGGGTTGGAAGGTTTATCAATGGAAGGCTTCTTAGGCGCAATAGCTGCAGAGCTAGCCTCTCCTTTATCGGACTTCTTCTTCTTTGTCTTCTTCTTCTTCTTCTTAGCCACCTGGTTACTCGAATCCAAACTTTCACTAGGCGAAGTAGAAGAGGAGGACGCAGAAACAGGCGAAGAAGGGGAGAGGCCCACCTTAGAATCAACATGATGTTGTTCAGGCGGAGGAACTGATTGAACAGTAGCTGAGACATTCGGGACCAAAGAGGTTGAGAACAACCAAACAAGCAACCCAACAGTTAACCCAGGAAGGGACAACGTTGCCATATAAGGAGCACCAACATTTCCAAAAGGGGGAAAAGGACCAAGATTCCCTTCGGAGGGGATTCCTTGGTTAGTGAACTCCGGAAAACTTGCCATCAGAAACGATCCAAAACAACACCCTAAGGAAACTAACTTTAACCAGGAATATTTCTTGGGCAGTTAATTTTTAAAACATTGAAACAAAACTCTGCTGTTGCATCTTTTAAGAGTCGAGAAACAGGCAAAAGGTGACTCTATCACTTTCAGATTGGAAACAAGCGTGAAAGGACAAGCGCTTGATGACCTTTTCAATTTAGGGAGCCAGAAAAGATCAAATGACTACTCAGGAATACTAGGCAAAAGGGTGTACCAAATAACCGTGAACTGCAATATACACCTTGGTTTCAAAATGAAAGAGAAATCAACCAAGGACTTTCCATACGTGCAGGCAATCTCCCCGAATGTTGTGTCCGGTGTATCACGGGTATAGGGAGGCAGACTCGGCTTCCTATGGATAAAGGATAGAAACCTAGTGGGTTCTCCCTTTATATACGTGATAGTACGGGGATCACAAGTCCATACTAGCGCTGTCTAAAGCCAAGAGGCAAACGACAGCTACTAGGTTTAAAGACGTTGGAAGACGTCTCTATCCTAGACCTTTAAATGTGCGTTAATGTTTCAATGCTTCCTTAGGTAAATTGAGTAAATTTTGATGTTGATCTTCAATTATGTTTCGGTTTCAAGGCCCTAGCGAATGTCATATGACAATCTCCCATATGCAGCTATATGAGAAAAGAAAACTTTTCAATTCGATGAATGCTATCTAGCTAAGGGAAGAGCTTCAAACAATGATGCAACAATCAACAACACTGAAAACGAAACTTTTTCCAAACTAGATGACTTTCACTATCCAAAAGTAATTCCAAACATTCAACGATGCGAATAATGCAATGTAATCTATGCAAAATCCCTCTTTTTCGAAAACTATGCAATTGTAATCTATGCACAATTTCATTTTTCCTTTTCAAATAATAAGAATGCACTCAATGCACTTTTCAATGAAATGAGAATTTACTTAATGCATGCTTTCAATGAAAGAGAATGCACTCAAAGCGATTTTTAGCTTTCAATCAATAAACAATGTGATCTAAGTTCAATGATAAATCTCAAAATACTTTTCAATGCAATGTGATCTAATGCATTTTAACAAAAAGAACACTTTGAGACAAAAACTAAATAAACGCAAATCTTCTTAATGAAGGATGAATGCAAAAGAGATGTAAACAAACACTAAGAATGCAATCGTTGTTTCAAACACTTTGTAACGAAATCCCTCAAAAGGCGACAAGACATATGAGGCCAAACACAAAAAGGACTTCCAAAGCAAGAGATCAAAACAAGGCATTCATTCCCTCTTACATCAAACAATCATGAAAATAAGACATTCGAAACAATGAGCAATTTAATCTATGCTCATATAGGGAAAAGACCGGAAGGGAAAGACACACTGGTGAAGGATTTAGGGAAAAAAAATCTCAATTTTCATACACCCTGAAATTGGCTTGACTTGTACATTGACAACTAGCGCCAACTAGCGTGACTTGCACATTGACAACTAGCGCCAATGGCCAATTGGCGCGGGTTGCTAACTGACAACAAGCGCCAATGCTTGAAAATGAAAAAACAAAGAATTTCTCCCAACCAAGACCAGACTCGCCACTTCAAGTAGAATCTCCAAGACTCAAATGAACCATGTGATCTAGGCTCAAAGCGAGACAGACACAGATCGAGCTCAGAAAGCTCAAAACAGAGCCAACCCCAGCAGTCCCCAGCACTGGCGCCACTGTCAGGCTAAAACTAGCGCCATATCAAGATTGGCGCAGGTAATAAATGGAAAACTGGCGCCAATTGGTGCGACTGTCATGCTAAAAAGCACGCCAGTCAAGTTTGCTATGAAAAAATAAAAAATAAGAAATCTAAGATCAGACCAGTGATGTTCAAGCTATCAAAGACCCAAATTCACAGAAAGAACCAGCCCAGAAGAGCTGACCAAGCAAGCAAGGCCAAGAAATCGACCGAAAAGAGAAGACAATACTCCAAGTTGTTTAGTCCATAAACTAAACCGGAGATTGACTGAAGCAGCGTTGATCTACTCCGCTAATGTAGAGCAAAAGCGTTTCGAAGGCTATCTGGATGTACTTCAGGCTCCTTCTATAACTCACAAATCAAACAACAAGCTGAGTCCCCATCGGAGTCGCCAAATTTTTGAGGAGGTAAATCCCCTCTATGGACAGAGGCGATCCCTACTAGCCCAGATCGGGTCTAGCAACAATCAAACACGCTACAGTGCAGGTTCCTAATTGTAAATAAACTGACTTGCGAGGAAGGCTTACCTGGAATCCAACGCTATCGTTTGTAGAAGAGGTGGTGCTCCCATTCCTTTGCCCTGGCAGATCACAATCCTCACGATCTCCGTGATCGAACACCTGCACATGCAAGAAACAACACAAACGCAAGCATAAAATCCAGTATATACAACTATATGTCAGTCGAAGAGGACATAACTCATGAACATGATCAAGAATAAGAGTGGAACCATAACCAATAGTCGCTTAACATTAATGAGTCAAAAGAAGAATACAACCAAAGCTTCGACGTTGAATTCTCCTTTAGCGGGTCGTCAGCACAACATGTCTCAATAAAGCCTGTCAAGGATGGGACAAGCCTCTCTCTCCGGATACTTGGCAATAGTCTCCTTGCTTGGATTTGGCCTTAAGGGAATCAAGAAGGCTCTTGCAGCATAAGGATAAAAGCTCTTGGGAACTTGGAGATTCTGGAACTAGCTTGCAAGGGAAATGGGCAAGCTTTTATAGAAGGAGGAAGGGAAGTTGGGATCCCTATAATTATGGGATTGGCCCTATCATCAAGGAAGCTTCCATGAGAGGTGGAAAACCACTTCCTCTCTATGGAGATCCTTAGCCAAACCTCCCAACTCAAGATAGATATCAGTCCAGGGATCTGTTGGGACGAAACTTCCACCTTTTATTTTTAAAAAACACCTCTTAATATGGTTGGCACGGGTGCAGCTCTATGACAGAGCGCCAATTGGCGCGCCCTCTTTGGAGGATTTTCCCCCTTGGCGCGAGGGCTGAACTATGGAAACACGCCAATGGAGAAAGAACTATTTTTAGGGTTTTTTGCAGGGAGATGCCTTCAGGGAAATTAAAGCTCATCTTCAGAGGGATGCAATGAAAGTATTTTCAAGTCTTTTCTCTGCTCATAGGTCACGGAATGAGTCCTCCAATGTGCGGGATGGGGATTGTAGGGACGGTGACAAATTGCTGTGTAACAGTGTGCCACCTGAGAAATTTTGCAATTATGTAGCCAAGGCTACCAGCATTGTTGACTCTAAGCCTAATAGCTATGAGGAGGCTGCTAGCTAGGAGGTGTGGAGAGAGGCTATGGTAGAGGAGCATTCCTCTATCCTTAATAACAATGTATGGGAGGTGGTGCCTAGGCCTAAGGGCAAGTCAGTTGTGACTTTTAGGTGGCTCTACAAGATCAAGCATGTTGCGGATGGCAGCATTGGGAAGTTCAAGGTGAGGTTTGTGGCTAGAGGTTTCTCACAGATAGAGGAAGTTGACTATGATGATACCTTCTCTCCCGTATCTCAGTACACTTCTATCCTGTCACTTATTTCTATTGTTGCGGAAATGGGTTGGTAGATCCATCAGATGGATGTGAAGACCGCATTTCTAAACAGAGTTATAGAGGAGAAGGTGTATGTTGAGCAACCACGGGGATTTTAGGTACTTGGTTGAGAGACCCATGTATGTCAGTTGAGGCGAGCACTCTACGGACTTAAGCAAGCTCCGAGAGCTTCGTATTCGAGGATTTATACTTAGTTAAAGCAGATGGGTTTCATTAATATTGATGTAGATCCAAACCTATACTACATTTTTGTAGGGGATGATCCACTCATTCTTGTGCTATATGTTGATTACTTGTTCATTACTGGGGCAGAGAGACTGATTAGTGGTTGCAAGGAGGATTTTGCTATGGAGTTCGAGATGAAGGACATTGCACTGATGCATTCCTTTTTGGGGCTTGAGGTGTGGCAGGAGGAGGGAAATATCTTTCTGGGGTAGGGGCAGTATGGTGTGGATGTGTTGAGAATATTTCACATGGTAAAATTTAGACCCATGTCTACACCTATGATCACCAATTGGAAGAAGATTCATGCTTCTGATTGTGGTTTGGTTGATCCCACATTATATAGGCAACTTATTGGGTCCTTGAATCTAGTCAACACTAGGCTAGATATATGGTTTGCAGTGAACACACTTAGCCAATTCATGGTTAATCCTAGGAGGGTGCACTGGGTAGTTGCAAAGCACATTCTTCACTACGTGCAGGGGACTGTTGATTATGGTCTGGACTATAGGTGGGGAGATGGAGGGAGGGTTGTAGGTTACACAGATTCAGATTGGGCAGGGAGTGCTTCTCATAGGGAAATCATTCCAGGGTGTTGCTTTGGATTGAGTTCAGCAGTTGTGTTGTGGTTCAGTCGAAAGCAAAATTTTGTTTATTTGAGCTCTTATGAGGTTGAGTATATAGCCGATAGCCAGGCTGGTTGTGAGGCCATTTGGCTTCACAAGTAGTTTTATGGCCTATTTGACCAGGAGTTGAGACCAACAATTATTCACTGTGATAATTAGAGTTACATTAAACTCACGGAGAATCCAGTGTCTCATGACAGGTCAAAACACATTGACATCAGATATCATTTCATGAGGGACTATGTTCACAAGGGGGCAATGAAGTTGGAGTATATATCGACATATGGGCAGGTGGCTGATGTTCTCACGAAGTCCTTGCCATGAGGAAAGCATGTCCATTTCAGGGGCAAGATGGGTGTGTTGAGAAACACTTTCCTCGGTAAGAGGGAGTGTTGATTTTTAATGTACTTTGGACAAGTGGTTTCCCATGGGTTAGAATCTACCTAGGGAAAAGTGTCCAAAATAATTGTTTCCCTAAGTGTGACTTTATAAAGTGAAAGTGACTTTGTAAGTGGTAAAGTCAATATTAAATTATAAAGTGAAAGTGATTTTATAAGTGGTAAAGTCAATATTAAATTATAAAGTGAAAGTGACTTTATAACTGGTAAATTCAATGTTAAATTATAAAGTGAAAAGTGACTTTAGACATAAAGTACAATGTGGGTATTTTATTTAATGGGTGAGTTAAAAAATAGAAAGTGATAATTAAATGCACATTTATTCTTATCCCTTGATCTAAATGAATCTGAGCCATTAGCTATTAGGGTTGCCCAAAAGTCATTTAGGGAAACAAAAGAGGGAAAAGAAAAGAGATACTACATTCATTCATTCTTCATGAGAAGATTGGAGAAAGGAGGCTAAGAGCTGGAGAAAATTTCTGAAAGAGAAATTTGTTGCAGCAAGTTGAAGGAGCGATTTCTGGGCAAAGCTGGGCATGAAAATCAAGGCATAGAAGGCAGCAGAAGGTATAGTCCAAACATAATTTAATGGTGTGATCTGCACGCAATTCAAGGGTTGTTTTTGAGCAAACAAAAATAGTTTGTGTCTATACAGTACTATTTCAGCTTCAAGTGGGTACAAAAATCGAGGTGAAGTGGGCACAGTTTTCAAGGAGTTTTAGACTAAAAAGATAAGTCGTATCTTGTTGTTTTGTTTTTTCTGCAAATGTCTTTTTCCTGAACTTGAAAGATAAATAAATTTGAAGAGCTCTCTAACAGGTTTTCCCCATAGAATATTGAAGGGGCTTTCCCTGGTTCTAAGTTGACCAAAAAATTGTGTGTATTTTTTATGTGTTGCTGGTTTGTTTATGTCCATATTTATTTTCAGCATGTGTTGATAGTCCCATGTGTTTTAATCTGAAAATTTCATTTCCAAAATTCTATATGTTGAATGTAAGTTTATGGGAAAGGGAATTTAACTGAATGGGAGTGATAAGGTGAAATTATAATCAGGTTGGGATTGCATGAAAATTTTAGTCATCAAATTTTAATAGTGGTATCCCATGAAATGGTGTAGCATGTATCCTTTTATATACATACATTATATGACATCAAGTTTTGGAATAGACCACTTGAATATATACAATGGTGTTAGGTGTACTCACATGCTAAATTTATGTAGAATCGAATAAGTTGTGTCTTCGATTAATGGTAGGAATGTGAGATGGATTTATTTTTATATGGAAATCAATAATTAGTTTTATTTAGTTACAAAAGAAATTTCAAGGATGAATCCCTAATGAAGACAATAAAAAATTGGTGACAGTGCATGTGGAAGTCTTGGGGCAGCAAATAAAAACAAATGATGATGTAAAATCAAAGTTAAAAGTTTGAGAGTTGTGAGCCACACAATGTATTTTCAAGCAAGTTTATGGTGTCACGTTTGACTTGATACATTGGTCCTAACATAATATTTGATTATGTACCTACTATCTCCATGGATGGAGTGTGAGAATTGTATGTACTAGAGTCAAACGTATGATTGATGAGGAAAATTATACTCCCATAATATTCATAGTATTATAAAAACCACTTTGTAGTATAAGGTTTGTGGTAAGCCAAAAAATATTGGTTTAGTATATGCTTTCCAGCTAGCTGAATCCATTTGATGTAGTTTTTGTGGAAGTAAAAAGCCACGTAAATTTTGATAGTTGAGGGTTATCCACAAAAATCCATAGGTGTAATAGCATTGTGTGGTTATGAGTAAGCCAGGGAAAATCGAAGAAAAGAATGATGCAGGGAGAGTTAAAGGTACAAATATGAAGACATTTGATGATAGAATGGTTGAATGAACCATGTACATAAAGGACATCCTACTAGACCGATGGTTGTAGTGGTTGTTTACCCATGCATTTTGGTGGATGGTTTTTCCTTTATATGGATGGAAATTTTTTTGTAATATTTGTATCCTGGAGGTATGATGGAAATACTATGTTGGACCAGACATAGACTTTGGTGACCAAGAGGTTCTTCATATCATGTACTACAAAGTAAAATATTGATGAAGACATCAACTAATCGAATGTTAAGTCAAGTTAGGTGTTGAAGCAAATTCATTTCT
Organism: Pinus albicaulis; assembly: GCA_034641835.2. Taxonomy (NCBI): domain Eukaryota; kingdom Viridiplantae; phylum Streptophyta; class Pinopsida; order Pinales; family Pinaceae; genus Pinus; species Pinus albicaulis. The sequence goes on along the minus strand of CM076581.1, from coordinate 467,410,599 downwards.
CCATTAAGGGAGGGTGCTAGAGTTAATGAGAGAAATGTATTTTTCCAATGCATTTGTGTTCCGATACATTCTTCTAGATCATGAATGTTCCAATGTATTCTTGTAGAGAGTGTTATTTTCAAATATAAGTGTGAGTTGTAAACCCATTTAGGTGTCTCTCTCATCCATTTGTAATTGGTTTTTATAGTTATATTTGATGTGACTATGCCATTAATATTAGTGTGGGATATTTTTATGTAGATAATATATAATAAATCTCTCTTCAAGCGAGTTTGGATATCTTTCTTTGTTTTTTTTTTATAATTACTACTTTCTTGTGAAAGAAAAGACCTAGAAATGAATTTTATAATAATGCACCATGGGATCTGCATGCCTCATCTAAATTTTTTATTTATGTGCATGGAAATAAGGTCTACACCCTTGATTAGAATGAAAATTGGCTAAATAGTCATAACACTCCCATCCTTTCAATCTGGCATGGCAATGTTGATTACCATACAATTCTCTCCCTCCATGTTGTTCAAACCTACATTTCCAGTAAAAGCATAAGCAAAGTTTAAAATCTTACACCATATGCATCATAGAATTTCCTTTTTATACTCCTATACTCAATCCTTCCATTATCACAATTCAAGAATTCCTTGCAAAAAAAATTGTAGAATGTGACATAGGAGCACAAGAAACATGGAATATGTTGCAAAAACCATCCCTCACAATTAGTAGTCACCCTTGCTTCTCTTTAAATACCAACAAGAAAATTTATAGCCACTAGATAAAAACAAATCCTTCCAAACGTCAACTTTCATATATTCATCCCTTCTATGTCCATCCATATTGTAGTGCACATTTCTTATAGATGTTGTGAGATGTTGGTTGTATTGGATGCTCACAAGAAAACTAAAAAATGGAAATTAAGAGAGCCAAAGAAATTTATCTATGTTATTCCACGCTACTCTACAATACCCACCATAGATGCATGCTCCTACATAGATTTTTGTAGGAGTAAACTCATGCTCTATAAGCCTTTCTATAATATTCCACTGTACATAATAAAGTTTAATGGAATTGCTACAAAATATATTATTTAATGAATTTTTTCTTCTTTTAATTTCCAATTTCTATTTGAATATATGTAAACATTTTATTTATTTTTGTATTCTTTGCCATAAAATTATGGAAAATGGAGATTTTTCAAGGTATTTGTTCACCATCCATGAAACAATTGTATAGGAAGAATTCCTTAGTTACATACATACTAAGATTGATCTTAGAAATGGATCTACAAAACACATTTTTGGTGCATCCTTGCATTTTTTATCTACGATGAGGGAATTCATCTAACATGTTCTAAATGTATATGATAGGGATTTAGGTAGAAAAATGAGAGAGTGACTTCAATAGTAACACAACTACACATTTTGATTTTATGTAAATTGGTGATGTGTTTATCACCAATAAAGCTGCATTTTATAATAAGTTGTGTTATGTTTTCCTTATAGGAGATTGTTACAACTATTGGTTTTAGGAAACTAGATTTTATGTAATTAAAATGTACATATTGTTGTAAACTTATTAAAGCTCCCTCAACATAATATAATCAAATTTTAGTCTATAAAATATTAAATTGGTCATCATTACATTGCATAAAAAATATGTCAACAATTTCGTATAATTTCACATCATTATACATTTGACTAAGTTTTAATTATAAAAAAATAAAACAATTTTTACAATGTTATTATTATTATTATTTTAAAAAATACAGCTAGAGTTTTGTATTAATAAAGGTTGGATTTTAGGCCAAATCCTTTAGAAATGTTGACTGCACTTTTCTCATTGATATTTTGTGTTATCCATTGTTTTAAAAAAACATCAAAATTATCGTCATTTTTACATATTCTATAGTCATTACAACTATACATATGATAAAAGGTCCCAAGGATCAGACAAAACTTGCATGGTATCATAAAGAAAGAGAGATATATGTGACGATAAAATAAAAACCTCTAAAATATCCACCAACAGTTGCACCTGTTTCCAGGGTAGTCTTCCCCACATAGTCATTGAGGCTTCTTCACAAGAATTGTCTGAGAGTCAGTATCGTTTGAGCTGAATTGAGAATTACCAACAATAATATTTTTTTGTAATAACCTATGCATTAAGAGCCATAATCGCGTCCCTTAATACGTTCAAAGATTTCTCCATATCATTAGGTTGGTACAGAAGTTTTTCCTCCATTAACAACTGATACAACTGGATTTACCTATCGGCCATGTTTTCGTGCCTTTGATGGGTGTCAAGCAAAGCTTTTGCAACATCCAAAATAGGATCTAGGGTGTTTCTCTCAAATCCACAGTCTGTAACATTTGGTGCTTCGCCATAGTCGAGATCGTCTAAAGAGAACCAAGATCAAGCTCACCACCTTTGTAACAAACATTTGGTATGTATACAACTTCATATCCAATAGTAGAAAATGATGAAATTAATGACTAGGTGACTAAACAAGTTAGTCACCGCAATGATTTCAAGCGAATTACTACTAAATTTGAGCAAATTTAAGTGACCGAACTAAAAATGACTAACTTAAATGACTAATTTATTCTAGGGATAAAATATACGTCTAGACAATAAGTGACTAAACTAAAAATGACTAATTTACTCTAGGGATAAAATATATGACTAGATAATAAGTGACTAAACTAAAAGCGACTAAATTAAATGACTAATTTAGTCCAAGATTAAAATATATGACTAGATAATAAGTGACAGAATTAATAATCATTAATGTAAATGACTATTATAGTCCAAGAATAAAAATATGAGAAAATAACAAGTACACCAAGTATATGAATTAGTCATTTATGTTAGTAATTTTTAATTCTATCACTCCATAAATGGAAAATTTCAATTTTGATACCAAAGTGTTACATTTCACTATAGGGGTCTCTGAATTCATCTATAGTGTTAAAATTTAAAGACAAAGGGGTCTCTTAATCCATCTACAATGTTAAAATTCTGAATACCTTTTTGTCTCTAAAGTTTAACATTGTAGATGGATTCATCTACAATTAACAATATAATTGCATGTATCATCTATCTAATTTACATTAATTCCTTCATTATAATTTTAGTAAAGGTAATATTTAGATAGTAAAATTAATATTTATATTTATATTTATTTGGCCATAAAGTTTAATTTTTAAACTTCATTGGTTTATGTTAAAAGTTTGATTTGTTTTAAATCTAAGGTTAAATCTTCATATTTACATTTAATAAATAGATAAACATAACATTGCTTATGTTAAAAGTGTGAGTTCATTTAAATTCAGTATCGAATCATCATATTTACATTTGATAAATACTAAATAGATAAACCTAAAATATATATTTATATACCTATTTAGTAAATAGGCATGAACCTTTATTTTTTGTAAGCCAATGTTCAATTCATATAGGAAAAAAAGACTACATTCGGTCTTTCAAAAATCAGTTGGTCTCACCATGGTTGGTTTTTTTGACCAATACTTGCACCATATGACAAAAATAAAAAAGGGAAAATAGGTACATTTTCCATAAACGGTAGGGCCAGAGGCACCAAAATACAGATAAAACATAAAAAACACCAGAGAGCATACTAGTCGCCTGACGTGATGGAGGCAGGGTTATCCAGGGATGTTCCTGGAGGAGGTGGAGAATGGAAATCACACTGAAATTGCCTTTAAAAGTGTGCTAGTAAAGTCTCTAGCCTTTCAACTTTCTTGCTTAGTTGATTTTGGCCTTGCCAAACTAACACTAGTCTCTCCTGGACTTGGCACTAAAAATAGTGCAGTCAGTCCAAATTTTCCATCTGCTCTGCATGCTCCTCACGACAGATTATCTCAGTTGGTTCCATCAAGCTATTGATAATTGATCTACATTTCTCCAAGCTGCAATTTTGGATACCCTACCATTCATTCGCTTCGGCTCGACTATACCCACGATTCCCTTTTCCGCCCCGGGTTCCTTCACCTCGACGACACAGCTTCTGAACCCATGCACCACCACCCCTACTAGTACCTCACTTACCTCCTTCATGACCTCCATGCATTCCCACACTAGTCAGTCACCTGCGTCCAGTAGTCTTGCCACCCTAACGGGGTGCCAAAAAGACAATTTTCGAGTATGCCACACCCACAGGGCCAAGGGTGGCTGGGGAGGGGGAATTTCAATGCCACGCAGGGAGTTTCATAATTCACATAGTTGGAGAACCACCACATTCATAATCCATAGGAAAAACTCCCCACTAGAGAAACCAAACACCACTGTCATAGCAATCAAATTCCACCACCCACTACACCAGAGAACGACAATACCACCGACCACTACTAGAAAAGGACCAGTACCACCACCATAGAAACCAAATACCTCTGCCCACCACACTAACACAGATAATTGAAATGTAGAAGAATAAATGTAGCCAAAAAATGAGTGCAACTTCTCTTAGAGCAGCGACCAGCCTCTAAATTCGCCTCGCAGAGGCCACCCACCAATTCGCCAAACACTGTCGCACCCAAGCCGAATGCCACGAAATTGGAAATTGAAACTAGTTTTCCATCCCCACCCATGGAGTTCCCTATATTGTTGATTCCAACTTCCTCTACTAGCCTGAGAAAATAGGCTTACCATAAGCCAAGGGGAAATGGAATGGAAGAGATTTCTTCCCTTCGACTTCCCACCCTTACACACGTAGACAATAACAAAGGGTTTGTGTAACAGGGTCCAGCTTGACACCCTACTCCAGAAAATTCCTAGGATGAGCACAAAAAAATGAATCCCACCAAATAACCTCCTGTGATTCTTAGTTTTTCTCCCTAGAGGCCACCGCAAGGTCCAGCACCAAACTAGAGCACACATAGGAATGTTGGGCTCTCTCATCTTCCCACAGCTTAACCGTTAGCCACCCTCGAACTCCAACATGAAGTAAATACTCACACGAGTCACCAACCTATTGATAGTACTCCACCCATTACATGCACTTTGGTGAAGGGACCAAAAGAACCGTCCCTCACCCCCACTCCACTTGTGTTCACACATGAGGCTCATCCTCCACATGTTGCAAGGACCTCATCCCCACCGGGGAAGGTATGAAACTTTATTAATTTAAGTATGAACCTTAATTATTTTTTTAATGGTTTATGAACCTTTGTTAATTTATAAATGAACCTTAATTAAATTTTTAATGGCGTATGAATTTTTATTAATTGTTTGATATGAACCTTGGTTAATTTGTAATGGTATTATGAACCTTTGTTAATTGTTTAGGTATGAACTTATTTTTTTAATAATATATAATCCTTTATTAATGATTAAATATGTAATTCAAAATATTTCAATATGGTTTATTGTGTAATGACGGATAAATGTGTTTAATTTTATCAATTTCTATAATATTTGTACCAATGGATATATTTATTTCACTTAATGAATAATACAACATAATTTACACGATTATATGAAATCAAGCTTGAAATAAAACAATATATTTTGGTTTTATATTTGATTAATAATCAATATAGTCTGACCCTGGGAGCTTATTAAATTATTATGTTTATATTTTAATTATTTTTAATGTTTATATTTTAATTATTTTAAATAATGCATAGATTAAGTTGAATGTTCATTTCATTAAAATTGAAAACTGTAAAACTGGCTATGAAAGTGAAAACTAGTATGAAACTGGGTATGAAAGCCCCAAGAACGAGAACCAAAGATTTCTTACTCATGAAAACTTGTTATTCTTACCCCGTGAAATTCAAAATGGTTATTCTAACTGTGATGAAGAGGTCCACTCTAGGTTTACCTCCTTCTGAATTTTCCATGAAAACTAGATGTTCTGTCCATAAAGATGGCTCTTTGGTGCCAAAGTTTTGTCATTGGTAGGAGGGTTTTGGAATGTTTTGAGATATTTGAGAGAAATTTATGATGTGGTTAAATATTTTTATGGCTTGTGAAATTTTTATATAATTACAGCTTCTGTCATGGATATAAAATCATTGGAGAGAACTTGGAGGATTTTGAAAAGGTGGGAAACATCTAATTCAGAACTGAAGTCTACAATTTTGGAGTTGGAATCATAGGTTAGTTGGATCTATAGGTTAATATTTTTCTATGTTCATGCATTTTTACTACATGTTATTTCCTATGTTCATTCTGCGGTTTTTGGTGTTCATTATAAGGATTTTTATTTTCTTTTGACAAGGGATCAACTGAAAATGAATGTAGATTAGTGTGGGAAAAGGGGCCCTCTGCTTAGTGAATTTTTACTGCTCAGTTTATGGTGGTTTAAACTACTATTATCCCTCGCTTTATTTTTTTTCTACAACCTTTATGTTGTTAACCTCTTTTTTCCAATGTTGATTTAATACATTTTATTGGCCTTCTATGGAATTTGATTTAATACGCTTTATTAGTTTTCAATGGAATCTGACCGCCTGAATTAGACATGTTTGTGAAAATTCCTGTTGCGATTCATGTATTTTCTTTCAGCAATTGAATATACAGGCATGAATGTCATTGAATATAAATAAATGAATGTGATAATTCCAAATTTCCATTTATTTCTTTATCATTCAATAAATAATTCAATTCATGGTTGTGAGATTCAATGTTTATCATAATTATAAGATTCTTCATCTACATGAATAGAATTATAGTTAGTGTCGTCGAAACAGGATAATGCTTGATTTGTAACTTTCCTTGTATTTATTTCTAAACTCGAAAGACAAAATCCCCATCTGGGCCTCCACTCAATTCCCTTATTTCGCAACAAATTAATCGATTGTCTAAAAAATATAAGAGTTGTGTCGATGGGGAAGTAGCATTTTGATTACCCACGGTGCCCGATAGTGCCATTGAATTTCAGTTCTCGTATCCATTAAAACTTGATCAATTTGAGAGGAAGTTTCAATCGGTTTTAAAAATTTTGGTTTTGGATAATGCATTAATCGATCTAACCATTTGCAAATCCAAAACACAATTTCCCTTAATAGATTTTCTTTTCAACCCTACAAATCCAAAACATAAATTTGTTAGTGTTATTATGCAGTCAATCCCTAGTTTTTGATAAGATCTAGAGGGGATAAGAATATTTTGTTGAGTAATTTTATTTTTCATCTAGTATAGGCCCTAGTGTGTTTTCCTATAGTGGTGGTGTCTAGGTGTTTGGGTGCTCAAGTTGTTGGGGCTAGCGGACTTCAAGGTGGAGGAATTGTAGTGGATATTAGCACTCTTCCAAAGTCCTCATAGTGTCAATCAAAGGGTTTTTTCTGTAATATATTTCTCCCACTCGTGACATTAGTTGGAACCTATGGTGGTGGGATTGAGCTCAAGGAACCAACTGCAAAGGAACCTATGAAATTCCTAGATGGACATTGAATGTAAATCTTTCCCTTGACACAATCAAACAAGAAGATATTCATCCTCATGGTTAGATCAATATCTCAATCAAAGTAAATCTAGAGGCATAATTATTCCTACTCCCACATCTAGTGCTTATATGAGTCACAATTAAGAAAGTAATTTAAATACATTTGAAACTAGTTGCTAGGGGGGGGAGTTGGTTACCTTAACCTCTACTGTGCTTCAAGACCTTGCTTCCTTCCAATACAAACCTGTTGATTAAGAAGATTTCCACAAAGAAATAATAATAAGAAAGACCTTTTATATGTCTGACATAATACCATACTACCTATTGGTGTTTGTCACATTCAATTGGGTAAAATTGAGCTTTGATCATATCCTTTAACACCTCCAACTAGTCACTAGTGGCTCATTTTCTAGTTCCTTTCTAATTGCACCACTTTCCCACCATGCCAAAGCATGGATTTCAAGGTTCAATCAAGAAAATTAAATATTTTGTTTACCAGTTACTTCATACATATTGAAGTATGCATCCAGTTGTTGTAGCCAATGATTTAGTTCGATGGGATCAAATTCCCCAACAAAATGTTTGATATCCACCTTGGCTTCTACATGAAAACGTACTTGTGCCTTACCATTGTTTCATTCTCCATTTCTAGTTGATCCTTTAATTTTTTCTTTGGTCTCTTGTATTCTTCCTTTGGGTCTTCATTTTTAGCCTTTATTTATGGCGCTTCCCCACATTTCACCACCAATCATTGTGACACCATTGATGTTAATTTAGCTATAATATGCTCAAGCCTATCTACGATAACCCTTGGATACTTATCTTGATCTCCTCCTTGATATCAACGTACCATTACTGGCTCTTTACTTCACTAAAAACTTGGAAATAACTATTGTCCACTTCAATCTATATTCATTATAGGTACTTACCATACAAGCCTCGAAAGGTGCACTTAAACTTCTACTTTGATACTATCTTATTTGTAAATAGTAGGCCTACGGCACATCCATCTCACCAATATGGATGCCTCTCAACTCTTATTTGTACAATTTCCATTCACTACTCACTGAATAGATTTCTCAGTAGTATATTATGTGTGGAAGCTTCCATAGCACTAGATTATATGTAAAATATTCCATAATAATATCTTTTATTGTGGAAAATTATGTGGAAATAACTATTGGAATAAAAAAAATTGTATTAGAGTTATAGTTATTGTTATTTGTTAGATAAGTAGATATTCCCAACTACAAGAAAATAACCTAGAAATTAAATACATAGATTTATGCATAAAATTAGTTCTTGAAGGAATAAAATGAGATGCCCAATGACAAGATAATACTCAATTTTACATCCTAACGGACTAGTAAGAAGGGAATATTCACTCCATGGATTTAAAATTCTTAATGGTAAGGAAGATTCCAAAGAGTGAATTTATGAGCCTAACAACTATAGAAAATACCCAAAAGTGTATTTGTACACCCAAAAAACATTTAAAGTATTTATTCTTGGAAACAAAATTATGAAAACAAATTATTGAAATTTAAAATTATTAAATTTCCCGCAAAAATATTATTTAATTTTCCCCAAAAATTTCAAATTCATACTTCAATTGTTCGTGTCTCCCTCTGCCAAGGGTTGTGACCCTTCACCCATGGCATCAACTATAAATAGGCCATCGAGTTAGTTTATTCAGGTTTGGAAAAACATATATTAACTTTTCGGTCTTCCTTTAGATGAATGGCACAGGGTCTCGGTTCATGGTTTTGGCAACGCACATAGGATTTTCACTCTTGAAAAAAATGGATGTTCAGTGGGTCATGAATCGGACCAATCCACGAACCAAACTGGGTTTAACATCTCCATTTCTGGAGGTATATATGGCCTCCTCCAATGCAGGGAAGATCTGAGAGTCGACCACTGCTATGCTTGTTCACAATATGCAATCACTGCAATTCAACGCCTTTGTGGTAATGCCATTGGTGGTAGTATCTGGCCTTTTCACTGCTTCTTACATTATAAAGCTATAGTTTCATCGAAAAACTGGACACAGATTCAGGGTCTAATTTTGCAGAGGCTTCGTCGGGGACATGGGGGTCTTCATCCGTGGTGACTTTCTAGCGGCTATTAAGACTCTCTTAAATAAATGTCGAGAGAAGTAGCATCTGAAATGAAACGATCTAATTTTGGTACAAATTTGGAGTCTTTCTGGCAAAAGATTTACGGTCTGGTCCAGTGCACTAGAGATATAAATACAGAAGACTACAAGACATTTATATTATACTATTAATACAATATTCACATCTGATATGTTTGTTAGAGCTCAGTATTGGATTCAAAGTTTAATCCTTCGTTATGAAATATTTCAGCTTTTGTGCCCTCCTCGTCCTGTTATGTTAGCCACCGTTGTGAGTAGAAAATTGCTAATGAAGTTGCTTATTCCCAGTTTGCTAAGGAAAATCGCAGTGCCCGAGCTCTGCATGTCTCCAAGCGACTGATCATAACATGAAGCCTCTTCACATCTGTAGTAGAGGGGATGACCATGATGAGAATTTCAATGAAGTATTTGATTCCAATTCTTTGCAGGAGAGTTATTCCTCTAGGGTTTCTGATGCCGAATGAAAGGAACGAAGTAGTGGTCGTTTATTGGGACCGAAACGAGCATGCATAGCATTATGAATGCACCGAGAGTGACTGTGGGGATCTGGAATCCATAGAAAACCACGTGCATGTTCATGGTTGCTCCTTTCTTCACAAAGAGAGTGTTCACTTGTGCCAAGACAGTGTTGGGTATGAGGTTTGCAAGCCAAGACAAGAGCATTCCCATCATAATATTTGTTTCTTCCACCTGTGTTATCGTGCACAACTTAATCAATACAATATTCACATATGATACATTCGTCGGAGCTCAATATTGGAGTCAAAGTAGAATTTTCAAGAAAGATCCCTCCAATTCAATTATGTATTCCTAGTAAGCTTCCACATCATGTTTTTTTTCTTTAATTGTTATTTTAGTTTTTTATTAATCATGGAATAGATAATTAGATCAAGTAAATATAGTAGCTACAGATATACTCTTCACGAAGAGTACTTTATATATCCTTGGGTTATGTGTAAATTCCCTCTATAGAAGCATGCTTGGTGTTGTATATTATTTTTTAAAAAGATATTTTAAATAATATCTTTTTAAAATTGACTTTCTCCCCTAAGTGTGTCTAATTCTTTGAATGGAAAATCTCAAAACTCCATGTAGTAAATCTATAAAAACAAATGTACTATTCTCATACTGTTATGAACTCCGTGTTTGGCTAAGTTCCTGCAATAGGGTTTCCTATTGTGTCAAAGTATTTGAGGTACTATTTCCTTTGTATGTGATCCCAAACTCTATAATCATGCTCTTGGGTAGTCAAATCTTGGTTGGTGGCCCCACATGCCCCATACCCACCATTTGATCATGACATCAATTGAGAAACTCAAAGTTAAAAACTCGCTTGAAATCTTAATGTAGGAGTCTAAAGAGCACTAGCCATCTTGTCTTTTGCAATCAGGTATTGTGTCTTGAAATATCAGAGATATTTCCATTGATACATCATCTTTTCTTCAAAGTATTTAAGGTGCATTAGGACATAGACATGTAATGGGTCAACCTCCTCACTTGAAACATCAAAATCATAGCACAAATTCACAATCAAGCTTGAGAACACTTCAAGTGCGTGTTCCTAGCCACAACAATTCCAGTTTTGGATTTTCATATTCATTCAACTTAACTCATTATGTTGGTCACCTTGTTTCTTCAGTGAATTACTCTAGGTTAATAGGTATAGAAATACCATTAGGAATGGTACCAAAATCTCTGGAAATTTTGCATCTTCCCTTTGCTCTGATCACCTGAGCTTTGAATTCCTGTCACATGTCACACCATAATCAAACAAAATTCCTTTCTCACAAAGGCAACAACATATTTCCTTAAGAAATATTCAAACATAATGGATTGAAATACTATTCCAAGGGAACACTCTCTCTAGTAGTTTACCTACATAATATCTCCTAATTGAGCTGAGTGTAATGATATGGTCTAGGTCATCCATAAATAACACTTTGGTTATGGTTTATGTCCAATTTTATAACTTCTTAGAAGCAGTGCAATGATGGCCCTTCATCTTCAGTTTTATAAAATACATGTTCCCTACAAGTTGCCAAAATCGTAGTAGAACAAAGTCATGAAATCAGAAGACCATATAGATCTTAAGCAACCCGCTAACATGCCTAAAGAATACTCATCGTATATCCCCATAAGCCAATGCTAAAACATATCAAACGAACCCAAACCCTTAGTGTGTTGAAAACATATTTAATATTTATACACACAACTTAGACTGCTTGAATATGATCTAGCATCTTATTCTCTATTTGGAATCCTGCTTAACATGGTACAGGATATAAATATCAAGCCTGTAACCTCCAACAAATTAGATATGTTTGATAATCTTTGTCAAGCTCAAAACTGGACCATTAAAAGCCATGGATGCTTGCGATGTTTCATTATCATAGTCTTAGAACATATATTACTGGAATATATTGTAATTAGATGGTCTATGAGGTATCAATTGCTGAGGAGATCCTACCCCCAAGCTATTATTTTATTTCAAACAAGAGAATCACACAACCACTCAACAGTCTACAGGAAACCATTCTAATTTCCTTGAAAAAACAATTCACATCCTTTTCATTGCTAGGATAGATGCCACAAATTGAAGAGTCAATTTGAGGGGTAAAACAATCCACTGCAGTGGGTTCCCTCAGGAAATTGGTTGATTGGTGGATTAAATCCTTGTGTTTCCACTGTGTATCCCTTAAGCTTTAGTTTGGTTTCTCGTATGGCTTGTGTTTCTAGGTCATAGCATGGTTTCTCATATGTCTTGTGTTGTTGGTTCATATACATACACATTGTTGCATTTACATCCACATTTGGATCCCCCTTTAATTAGTTTTCTAGTGTGTTTTACATTTTTATTGGGTAAAACATTTTCCAACACTATTCCCTGCATTATGAACTATCCACTACATCAAAGTCCAGCCTACAGCCATTGTATGGGTTAACCCTTTGCACACACTGTAACATCTATACTCCATAGAAGCAAAGAATCCCTCAATCTGTAAACAAGGTTAATAATGTTGTTGTCCATCTAATGCCATGGGCTATATATAAGAGTTACTATCAAAATGAAAATAAATTGCTATCTACATTTGTTGATTGTTTTCTCACCAATGAAACATGTTGATTAAAGGATTATGAATCTCATATAATTTCTTTGGAACATTTCCAGGTTTGAAGATTTGAGAATTACTTGGATGAGGAAGATGCAAGAGTATGCAGCGTATCAAACCATGATTCTAGAATTCCAACCTAACTGGACAAAGAATTTAACAATGGAAGAAAGAGAGAGAATGAATTTGGAGTACATAAAATGGGTTGGGGCATACCTTGATAAACAATAGGGTGATCCTAAATCTTTCTACTACAAGTAGACAACTATCTCGCTTAATTCCAAATTTTCCTTGAGATATTTATCACCAAATATTATCCAATTCATGTAAAATTGGTTTGGAACCCATATGGACCCATTAGGTGATGCTTATCTCACAGTTTTACACCAGCATTATGTACCTTGAAAGCAATTTTTTATCGGAAAGAAGAAACATTTTGGACATGGATTAGCACACTTGGAAGGTCATTGCCTACTTTCTTGAGCTATGTTTGAAAGGTAAATTCACCACCTTCACCATCAAATAGTGAAGGTGGAGGGAAACCTTCGCCTTGACCAAAACATGGGTGAAATATTCTTAACAATTTTTTGCTTGTTATATTTGATGATATACACATTAACACTGTAGTAAAACCTTAAAGGACCACCTCAAGCACATAAATTAGGTATTGTCTATGTTAAAAGAAAATCATTTTTATGCAAAAAGTACCAAATGCATTTTTGGCGAAAAGGAGGTGACTTAGTACATCGACCATATAATATCAAAAGGTCGTGTAAAGGTAGACCCAAACCCAAAAACATCTCTAATTGCGATGATTCCAAGAGTTAATTGGATATTATCAAAAATTTATAAAAAGGTATGCTCATATTACAACGTCCTTATCAAGATACTTAGGAAGGACTCTCTTTGATGGAATTAGAAAGCATAACAATATTTCATGCTATGGAAAAAAGTAACATCTTCCACTCTAGTATTGCATATTCCATACTTCTTTAAACAAATCATAACTATATAGGATTCATTCTGATTCATAATCGGCATAGTACTAATGCAAGATGAATGTGGAGGGAGATGCCTTGTCAATGGAACATGTAAAACTGACACAAGGTTGTACGATTTTGGAAGAGTTTAGAGGAGGCGTAACTACCACCTTTACAGTCGCCTAATGAGGAAGCCTTCAATTTCTTTTCCTTTTCCTTTAGGTTAAGGTAACTATGCACAACTTTTTTATTCCATTGTGAATTATATGTGGGGCTTACTGAAGCGCTTTTTCTTCGGTTTTTTGTACTTATATAGAATATGGTAACTAGGTGACCTTTATGGGAAGATGTAAGGACTTAAAATACATGTAATTTTGGGCTACTTTTATTTTTTGAAGAAAAGGGAAGAAACAAAGTCCATTTTACATGCAAGTGCAAAATGCACATAAAAAATTTAATTTCAATTCAAAGTAGGATAGAAATCACACATTTTTCTTTGAAAATTAAAGAATTCCATTTAAAACTTTGAAAAAAATAAATGACATCGATACTAGTATAGAAAACAAAATCAAAGAAAATACTTGTAGGTACAATACCATAAAATGCAAGAAGAATCTTCATTATCAAAGAGACAACAAATACTCACCCAGAAAGCTATAAAATACCTAGCCAAAGCCATAGATTATAAATAGAAAATCAACAGAACAAAAATTAGTGAAAATTTGTACCACCTGTATGGCGAATTGGATCAATGGTGACCAGTGTTATCGGAAGCATCTAGTCCAACCATTTCTAGTGTTGTACCAGTCTAGTTCAGCATTTTGGACTGACTAAGGTCAATACTATACCAGACTTGCTGGTTCAGAATGGAACCAACCTTAAAGCATCAAACAAGTCAGTTCAATATAGTACATATCTAGAGACCATCTGTTGGGCAGTGAAAAAGGTATGAAATTACTGTGTATTTTCTCATTCTTTTGCTATAGAGATACTCCTTTTTACCTTGGGAAGGTAATTTATTATAAGAATTATGATGGAATTGGAAAGGTTTATGTTCATTGTAAAAAACATGACTAAAGGTTGTTTTTTGTTGATAAAACAGGGATTAAACGAAGTGAACAGCTGTATCAAAGGCGAGGCTGAGATTAATGTAACTGCTGATCCATCAATGTTGAACCACATCCAGCCAAAGACAAAGAGATCTGAATGAATTGCTAAAAAGATGCATGGGACAGCTCGGCCTCGATCAAAGTAAACAAGATTATAACTAAATGAAGGGGAGCGAATCCCTCAAGATCCTTCGATCATGAGGGATCGTTGTTCAAACTCATCTTTTTCCTTGTCTTGCCCGTCAAGGTCTAATATATAAAACAATGTCCTTTAGTGAACAGGGGTCGAAAAATTTCTTATATTCAGACATTTCCTCTGTAATATTATTTTTATTGACTCTCTGCTTTGAGAGAACAACCTCTGTAATACTTTATGTTCGATTAATATCAAACACACGTTTCATTTCATCTCTTAAGTTTTGAAGTAGCCCAATAGTATTTCACTAGCGCTAAGGGCCCAACTCTGGTGGAATTACCTTGCTGTTTGTATTCTTAATCTTTTCTTACTGTTGTGTGAAGTTGTGTTTACTGTTTATTTTGATTATAGAGTTGATTGACTATTGTCAGATTGAATACAAATTCATTAACGAATTGCATTGCTATTTTATTCTTTGCAAGAAGTACATTTGCTATTCATTTATCTTTCTATCGTTGTGAAAGCTTTGTTGTTCTGTATTCAACTCTAAGTTGCTGATCTATTGGTTTATGACTCTTTGAGATTGATTGTTCTGTAGTATTGGTTGTATGTTGGGTATGTGTTATATTATTTCCACGACTAGCGCCACGCGTTGTACGTTGCGCCGGGCGTAGTAGGGGGGACCAAGGGGGGGCAGCAGCCCCCCTTGTCGAGGTCAGGGGCAGCACCCCGACAAATTTTTTTGTTTTGTTATGCAGTCCCGCTCATAGGCAGACCCACCCATGTTTTTTACATGAGTTTGCACATGGTTTTGGGGTACGATGGTTTTTCGCCCCTGGTATTTTGTATATCTAGTCAAGGGAACTACGGTTATGTTCTAATCCAGGGTTAATGGATTGGGGTTTATGTATGCTTCGGCATGTATATATATGTGTTGTAACACTAAAAGGAATATAATGAAAAATCAAGTTGGTCATCCCGATTTGGGATCCAGAAAATCTTTGTGTTTATTCCGTTGATGCTTTATGCTCTCGCTATTGTTTATTTATGTTATAAGATTCGTGTGTAGATAATTTATGTTCAAGGTTAAACTCTACATTTGGTATCAAATCTGTTTCGGCTTCAAGGGGACACCTTTTCTGCTGAGGGTTTTTTGCTCAGGCCTGAGGTAGACCCTGTTCAGTGGGAGATCTGCAGGATCGATTCTTGCGGTGAAAGAAGATGGAGAGCGGCAGGAAGATAGAGATCGAGAAATTTAATGGTCAGAGTTTTGAGTTGTGGAAGCTCAAGATGGAGGATCTTCTGGTGGATAAAGATCAGTGGATCGTGGTAGATCCAGGTACTAAACCAACGGCAATGTCAGATGAAGACTAGAAGAAACTAGATCGGAAGGCTAAGAGCATAATACGGTTGTGTGTCTCAGATTTAGTATTTTTGAATGTATCTGGGGAAGCTATGGCGAATAATTTGTGGGAAAAACTTGGGACTTTGTACCAATCTAAGTCTTCGGTGAATAAATTTTTCCTGCGGAAAAAGCTGTATAACCTGAGGATGAAGGATGGAGACTCGGTGACAGAGAATCTCAACGCCTTCAATACTGTGGTAAGTCAGCTGTCATCTGTTGATATTAAAATCTCATATGAAGATAAGTGCATTAGTTTGTTGTGTTATCTACCAGACTCATGGGACAGTATGGTTATTGCAATAGGTAGCAATGCAACTACCTTGAATTTTGATGACATTGTCTCAGCCTTTCTGTCAGAGGAAATGAGACGGAGAAATATGGAGGGCCAGAATGGAGATGCCTTATCTGTAAGAGGAAGGTCCCAAAACAGAAACAAGAATAAGGTTTCAAGTGGGAGATCCAAATATAGAGGGAGATCTAAATCTCCTGGAAAGTTTGTAAAGGTATGCTGGAAATGCGGAAAGGAAGGACACTACAAAAAGGAATGCAGATCTAAAGCTCCTAAGAAAGGAAAGGGATCTGATGATGCTCCTTCTATAGAGGAAAAAACCACCTCGGATGAAGGTGGGGATGTATATTTGGCTTCTTCTTCAAATACACATGTAGATCATGAGTCATGGTTGATTGACTCAGGTGCATCCTTTCACTTCACTCCCCATAGGGAGTGGTTCTGCGAGTATGAGAAATATGATGGTGGTGATGTCTTCCTAGGGGCTGATAGGAAGGCCCGAATCATCATGGGACGTGAAAGGTCAAGTTGAGGTTGCAAGGTGGAAGGCTGATTAGAACACTTCCTTTCGTGTTCGTATATTCCTTCATTGGCCGGGTCTGATTGGCAAGATGGATGATGCAGTGTAAATGAAGAGCTGAGAAAGATGTCTCATGTAACATGGTTCTGGGGAGCACCGGGTATTAATGCGGGGGGAGGTCAACTAGAATTTACAAAGCTGCCATAAGGTAGCACTGTTATTGATGGGTGTAACAGTTATGTGGTTCCTAAAAGTGGAACGGAAAGCCCAGCTATCTCTGGAGAAAAGACCATGCTATGGCATCAAAGGCTTGGACATATTGGAGAGAAGGGCCTTCGGATACTACATAAAAATTGTATGGTAGAAGGTATGTCTAATTGCTCTCTGGATTTCAATTTATGTGAACATTGTGTATATGGGAAGCAGAATCGGGTGAGTTTTCCTTCTGTTGCTAAGAGGGCGAACAAGATATTAGAACTTGTGCACAGTGATGTGTTTGGACCTATGTCAGTTCCATCACTGGGAAATTCTGTGTACTATGTTTCATTCATAGATGACTTATCAATGAATACATGGATATATTTCTTGAGGAATAAATCTGAAGTCTTTGAAAAATTTAAAGAATTTAGGGCTCTAATGGAAAACCAGACAAAGAAGAAGATAAAGGCGCTGAGGACATATAATGGTGAGGAGTTCTGCAAGAAGGAATTTGAAGAGTTTTGTAAGAAGTGTGGCATAGCACGACGGAATAATACTCCATACACACCTCAGCAAAATGGAGTTGCAAAAAGAATGAACATAACACTGATGGAAAATGCAAGAAGCATGCTCAGTGGTACCGGGTTAGGACAAGAATTCTGGGCAGAGGCAGTGGAGACTGCATGTTACTTATTTAACAGATCACCTTCATCAACGTTGGAGGATAAGACTCCACATGAGGCATGGACTGGTAAGAAACCCTTTCTTTCACATCTAAGGGTATTTGGATGTGATGCATATGTACATGTTCCAAAGGAGAAAAGGACCAAGTTGGATAATAAATCTGAAAGGTGCATCTTTATTGGGTATATGGATGGTTTAAAGGGTTACAAGCTTTGGAACCCAGAAACAAGGAAGGTTGTGTACAGCCGAGATGTGGTATTTAGAGAGGTGAAAGATGTTGTTACACATGAAATCCTACCAAAGAAACCTGAGAAGATAGAGTTTGAGCTAAAGGAGGATGAATCAGACTCTACAACAGAAGAAGACTCAGAAGAGGAAGAGCCACAAACTCCAGATGTGAGAAGATCAGTTCGGGAAAGAAGGCAACCAGAAAGGTATAGTCCATCTACTTTCTGTTCAAATTTTGCCTTAACTATAACTGATGATGATCCCAGAATTGTTAGGGAGGCAGTAAATTCATAGGATGGAAAACTCTGGAAGGAGGCCATGGTTGATGAAATGGCATCCTTGCATAAAAATGAGGCATGGAATTTGGTGGAGTTGCCGACTGGAAAGAAGCCCATCGGGAGAAAACGGGTGTTTAAGAAGAAGAAGAATGTAGAAGGCAAGGTGGAGAAACACAAATCTTGGTTGGTAGCAAGAGGTTATTCCCAGGTGCCGGGAATTGATTTTGGTGATATTTTTTCTCCTGTTGCCGAGGTTACTTCTATTAGATTAATTTTATCTGTTGCTACTGCATTTGATTTTGAGATAGAACAGATGGATGTGAAGACAACATTTCTTCATGGGGATCTAGAAGAGGATATCTATGTGAAGCAACCTGAAGGCTTTATGGTGAAGGGTAAGAAAGAACTGGTGTGCAGGTTGAAGAAGTCTCTGTATGGGTTAAAGCAACCACCAAGGATGTGGTATCAGAAATTTGATACCTATATACGGGGACTTGGATTCACTAGAAGCAAGGAGGATCATTGTGTTTATTTTAAATTAATTGGTGACCGTGTTATTTATTTGGTCTTGTATGTGGATGATATGTTGTTGATTGGAAATGACAAAGAAATTATCCAAGATTTGAAGACCCAACTGTTCTCCAAATTCGACATGAAGGATCTGGGTGCTGCAAACTATATTTTGGGAATGGAAATTAAGAGAGATCGGGCAAAGAGGAAGCTCTGGTTAAACCAGAGGAAGTATGTTGAGACTATATTGCAGAGGTTCAATATGTAGGATAGTAAACTGGTGAATGTTCCTATTCCTGTAGGTGTAAAGCTGTCTGCTGAACAGTGTCCCAAGACACAAGAAGAAGAGGAGTATATGTCCCGTGTTCCATATGCAAGTGTAGTGGGTAGCCTGATGTATGCAATGGTCTGTACTAGACCATACATTGCACATGTAGTGGGAGTATTGAGCAGGTTTATGTCAAACCCAGGGAAGGAGCATTGGACAGCAGTGAAGCGGGTTTTCAGATATTTACGTGGCACTAATGATTATGGCTTGTGCTACCAGGGAAGACCAGGATTGGAAAGAATGTTGGACATTCATGGTTTTGTTGATGCAGACTGGGCTGGAGATCTGGACCAAAGAAGATCTACAAGTGGGTATGTGTTTAGCCTATTTAGAGGCGCAGTCAGTTGGATGAGTAAAAGACAGTCTGTAGTGGCTCTTTCAACCACAGAGGCAGAATACAGAGCAGCTACTCATGCAAGCAAGGAAACGATTTGGTTGTAGATATTGTGTTCAAGTATGGGGTTAGTACAACAAGCTATAAGGATAGACTGTGATAGCCAAAGTGCAATTTTCTTGGCTAAGAACCCTGCTTATCATTCAAAGACAAAGCACATTGATGTTCAATATTACTTTGTTAGAGATATGGTTGAGGCTAAAAGGGTGTTGCTGGTAAAGGTGGACACTTTGAAGAATGTTGCAGATGCATTGACGAAGTCTGTGAGCACTCAGAAGTTCTCTTGGTGTAGAGAAACAATGGGTGTTGAAGAATTGGCCAAATGACTAAGCTCTCCTGTGGCCCCCTGTGGAAACAAAACAACCAGTGGGAGAATTTTGGGTATGTGTTATATTATTTCCATGACTAGCTTACACATTATATGGTTATAATCTGAAGTGCTGAAGAGAATAGCTTGGGGATGCTCCCTTGTCTTGGGCTTCAACGCGGCCCTCGTGAAAGTTTCTTTTTTTTTTTTGGCATGCGATCCCACTCCGCATAGCGGACCTTACCCATAAGTTTTGTGCAGCGAGTTTGTGACATGAATAGCACGATGGTTTTCAGCCCCTGGTATTTTGTAGATCCTGTCAAGGGAACTACGGTTATGTTCTAATCCAGGGTTAATGGATTGGGGTTTATGTATGCTTCGGCATGTATATATATGTGTTGTAACACTAAAAGGAATATAATGAAAAATCAAGCTGGTCGTCCCGATTTGGGATCCAGGGGTAAATCTCTGTGTTGACCTGTTTTATGTTTTATGCTCTCGCTATTGTTTATTTCATATAAGATTCTGTGTGAAAATTATTTCTGTTTGTGGTTAAACCTGATAATCGCCGTATTTAATTGAAGTATTATAATATTAAGTTGTAATGCTATTCAATTCAAGCTTTCGTTTGCTCCATTTCTCGCTTAGACAAACGGTGATTTATAGCTTTAGATTAGCAGATAGATTGATTACAGTTGCTATGTGTGCATAGAAATTACGAGTTTTTGTTCCTTTCTAGCCTTTGTAGTTCCTTTTAGTTATTTTTATCAGCAAGTAGTTTGATTTCATTTCGATTACTTTAAGAACAATACCACCAACTGTAGAGGACACTGGTTATTGCTTTCAAGTTCCCAGATTGGTTATCTTGCATTGATTTCTAAGGGAAGGAGTTACTGCTACTGTATCCCTGATCGATGTTTTGCAGCTTGATTTAATTAATGTTCCAGAGCATTTCCATTTATGTTCTTGTAATTAGATTTCTTTACAAGCATCCATTTACTCTTGTATTTAAGATTTTGTACTACATCTTCACAACATTACTCTTAGTTAATTGTAGCCTCAAACAGAGTACAAATGTCGCTCCCAGATTGATGATTAATGTAAGCTAATTAGGTGTTTGAAAGATACCTTTTTATGGCTCAACATTTTGGCACCGTTGCTGGGGAGAGTGTATGCCATTTTAAAGGAGTGATGCACAACTGGTTTTCTTCTGCTTGTGAAGAATTGGGTATTAAAGACGGAAGGTAAGAACCTACGCACTGGGCAAGAAACACACTTGCTCACAGCCCGCTTCACAACAGAAGTAGGTAAGCTTCTTTCTTTGGGTAGGAATGAATTTTTGTTTTCTTGAATGAATAGACCAACTAAGAAAAACAAAATTCCTCCTAAAATTGAAAAACCTAAGGGACCGGTGACCCTTGGGCGGAAAAATTTTATTAACGAAATCCTTAAAAGAACTGAATCTCAGCCATCAGTAGGATTTAGAAAAGCTATTTCTAGATAGCCTACTAGTTCCCTTCAGGCTACAGAGTCACCATCTAAAGCCTTTGCTGAGATACACAGTCAAACAGAGGGAATTAAGCAAGATTCCGAAGAAATTGAGAATCCTTGCATAATTTCCCCTCAAGAAGGGAACTCTAGTAATATCCGTGAAGGAGAAGGGGAAATAGGTGAAACAGGAGACTCAACATCTCCTATTGAAATAGCCCAAACAATAAGCAGTCCAAATAAGGGAAGTGTTGTTAAACTTATTCAAAATCAAGGTCCTGAATCACCTCAAACAATAGGTCAACAAGGAATACTCATTATTTCAGACAAGGGGAGTGTTGTCAAAGCCATTCCTGTCCCTTCTAGTCAGCCTAGGAATTTCTTGGAGGTCCCAAAAGGATATTGGCACATTTTTTACCAAATGGCCCAGAACCAAAATCAGAATCAGCAGACACCCCAGCAAACCTCTACGCTGTAATATCCTATAGTAGATACTGCAGTCAATGCGCCTATGAAGGCCATTCCCCTTCAACATATTCCCACATTTCATGGCTTAACATCAGAAGATCCAGATGAATTTTTGTTTGAATTTGATGTGTTATGCAGGGGATATGATTATACCACCGATCCCCAAAAATTAAAACTATTCCCTTCTACATTAAAAGGGGCAGCCTTACGATGGTTTATGGGATTAGGTGGGGGTGTCATAACTTATTGGGATCAGATGAAGGCTATGTTTTTAAAGAAGTATCAAGATTATTGCAGGTCTCAGGAACTAAAAGATGAAATATTTCAAATGACAGCAAAACCAAATGAAACCTTGGAAGAATATGTGGAACGGTTTCAATACAATCTTCAAAGATCTCCCTATGCATCCTTACCCTTATCTGATAATGTGTTGAAAACTACATTAATTAGGGGAATGAAAGATCAATGGGTTGAAACATTGAATATTATGGGAAAAGGTGATATATATCAGGAAAGTTATGTTGACATCATTGATTTGTGTATCAGGAGTTCAAGGGGAAACACAAGGCTAAAATCAGCAGAACGTGATATGATTACAAGAGAAAACAAGACCTCTAATGAAGGTGTGACTCGTGCAGAGATTGGAAACCTGCTGGAAGATTTTAAGATAGACATACTTGGGACTCTAACAACGCAGTTTGATATTATGCAAGCCAAACAGAAGCAAGCAGAAGTAGAGAAAAATTTGGCGATATTCTGTCCCAGATGCAGGAAGAAACACAGCCACAAAGAATGTCCGTTGGATGTAATCAAAGTCTGTGCCATTTGTACGAAATATCACCCTATAGAAGGATGTCCCTCACTTCCTGGCCTAAAATCATTTTATAAGGAGGCAAAAGAAGAATCAGAAGTAGTATTTCTGCTTAATCAGCGCCGACAATGGTAGCCACGACAATCAGGTATGCCAACTGATTCATTTTCTTCTTTTCAGCCTCCTCAATACAACGCTCAGCAATATAGTGGAATGTGGAAAAATCAACCACCTTTCCCCAATTGGTCACAACAGCCATTACCTACAACATCTTGGCCAAATCAAACAAATCAAAGTAATTGTCCTAGCTTTCCTTTCTGCCCACCGTTTTGGCAAAACAATAACTATCAAACACAATGGTCCCCCTCTACTTTGCAAAGTCAGGCCTGGCAGTCTGGAAAAGACCTACAAATCAGCCAGCTAGAACAATCCCTCTCTCTCAACCTACACTGCTAGCTCCCTATACAAATCACCAGACCAACTTAATACCACAACTCCCAACCTAGCCCAACCCAAACCCAAACAATAGGCTAGTTTAGTCTATCCAAATAATGGAACCCCCAAAATTAGAAGCTAAACTAAGGGAGTGCAATGACCTTCAATTAAGGTCTGGGCGCATAGTAGAAACAGAGAGAAACAACGATGTTCATATTGAAGATTCGTTACCTGTAGAACAAACATTACAGAAAGAAAAGGAAGTTCAACAACAAGATCAACAACAAGTAACAACTTCCTCTCCACCATTCCTAGAACGATTGATCATACCACGCCCATTAGAACATCCTAATTTTGATCTTCTAGAAGAATTTAAAAAATTATGTATAAAAATCCCTCTCCTCCAAGCTATTCAAGACATTCCTATATATGCAAAAACCATTAAGGAATTATGCATAAAGAAGCCAAAGAGGAGAACAACCACCAATCCAACTGTCCAAATAGTCGATACTTTATCTGACTTATTATCAGGGATGGAAACACCTATCAAATACGAAGACCCAGGAAATCCTATAGTGACAGTGCAAATCAATGGGCAATCATTTCCAAATGCGTTAGTTGATTTGGGAGCAGCAATTAATATCCTAACAATTACTACCTGTCAAAAACTTGGCATTACATCGCTAGAACCAACAACAACCTTATTGGAATTGGCTGACCGATCGGTAGTCAAACAAGAGGGTACAATACAAGATGTAATGGTATCTGTAGATTCCTGGGAATACCCTGCTGACTTCCTGGTTATCAATCCAAAGAACCAGCTAGATGGACACCCGTTAATCTTAGGTAGACCTTGGTTGGCAACTGTCGATGCTTATATTGGATGCCGACAAGGCAACATGACAATAAAAATGGGAAACTATGTCAAGAATTTGGCTTTATACCCCCCATCCTAGCCAAGTCTATCAATAATCAAAACAAGAAAACAACCTGTATCATATCTTATGGAAAATATGAGATCACCTCTAACTATAGAAAATTCTCTTGATTTCAAAGATCAAACAGAGGATGATATCATTAGTAGTTTTATTAATAAACCAAAAATCAGATCTCATTTGCAATGTCACATGATCAAGGTAGCATTTGATAATAAAGAAGAAGAAGATCCTTTGAAAGACATTCCTGATTAAGTAATACCCACTACTTCTATGTATAATAGCAAGATTGTAGAAATTGAGCCGGGAAAAACTTTAAACATTAACAAAAATCTGACTGCTAAACAAGAAGAGAAGTTGGTCCAACTATTGTGGAAATACAAAGCAGCCTTTGCATGGGATTACCCCGATATGAAAGGAATTGACCCTCAATTGTGTACACATCACATCTATATTGAAAAAGATGCGAGACCCATTCGCCAACCCCAATGAAGACTAAATCCTCACTTTAAAGATATTGTGAAAGTTGAACTACAAAAACTATTGGATGTTAGTTTCATCTACCCAATATCTGATAGAAAGTGGGTCTCTCCATTAGTAGTGGTACCAAAAAAGAACGGAAAGTGGAGAATATGTGTAGATTACCGCAAAATTAACAAGAAAACACAGAAGGACCACTTTCCCCTTCCTTTCATTGACCAGGTATTAGACACATTGGCAGGAAAGAAATTATTTTCCTTCCTAGATGGCTTCAGTGGGTATAATCAAATTGAGATTGCCCTTGAAGACCAAGACAAAACTACTTTTACTTCTCCATATGGGACATTTTCCTACCGAGTCTTACCTTTTGGCCTATGCAATGCCCCTGCTACATTCCAAAGGGCCATTCTTAGCATCTTTGCAAACTTAATAAATGAAGGTCTCGAAGTATATATGGATGACTTCACACCCTATGGGGATGACTTTGAGCCAGCATTAAAAAATTTAGAAAAGGTGTTGCAAAGATGTATTGACACTAGGCTTTGTTTAAGCAATGAAAAGTGTCATATGATGATGATTGAAGGAGTTATATTAGGCCATTATATTTCAGCAGCTGGAATTCAGGTGGACCCAGCTAAAACTCAAATAATCTTGTTAATACCCACACCCACAACACAGACAGAGGTACGTAGCTTTCTTGGATTTTCTGGTTACTATAGAAGATTTATAGAACATTATTCTCGAATAGCTGCACCTTTATATGCACTAAATGGGAATGTTGATTTCATCTGGACAGATAAATGTGACAATGCCTTTAATGATCTAAAGAAGCTTGTTTCAATAGCCCCAGTGCTGAGGGGCCCAAATTGAAATTTTCCATTCCAAATTTCATCTGATGCCTCAGACACAGCAATTGGAGCAGTACTTGGGTAGGAGGAAGACAAGAAGCCATATGCAATCTATTATATTAGCAAAAATCTATCTCCTGCTGAATTAAATTATACTGTGACTGAGAAGGAATTTTTAGCTCTAGTACATGCTATAAATAAGTTTAGACATTACATAACTGGGTATCCTGTAGTACTATATACTGACCACTCTGCCATTAAATTTTAAGCAAATAAACATGTTACAAATGGAAGAGTGAAAAGATGGTTGATTTTATTGTAGGAATTCGACATTACAATCAAAGATCGACCTGGAAAGGAAAACCCTGTAGCTGATTTTCTGTCAAGAATGCCAAAGCCAATAGATACAGAAGTAGTTGAAGACCACTTCCCAGATGAACATCTGTTTGTTGTTATTGTTAGAACCCCATGGTATGCTGATATAGAAAATTATTTTGCAATAGTTAAATTACCTAAACATCTATCCCTTAATGAACGAAAGTAGATAATACACCGTAGTACCCGATTCTCTTGGATTGGGGGCTACCTATTTCATACAGGTGCAGATATGCAAATAAGAAGATGCGTTCGGGAGGATGAGTTATTTGATATTTTGAAAGAATGCCATGATGGAAAGTGTGGTGGGCATTTTGCAGATCATAGAACTGCTCATAAGGTTTTACGAATAGGCTATTATTGGCCTACTATCTTTAAAGATGCCAAGAAATTTGTGCAAGCTTGTGATAGCTGCCAAAGGGCAGGTCGCCCTGGGCAGTCTGATGAAATGCCTTTGAACCCTCAACTAGTGATTGAACCATTTGAATGTTGGGCTCTTGACTTTGTTAGTCCTATTAGCCCCCCATCAAACCAAAAAACATACATTCTAGTTACAACCGAGTATGTCACTAAATGGGTTGAAGCAGAGGCTCTTTCAAAAGCCACAGAGGACTCTGTAATACAATTTCTTTTCCAAATCTTTGTGCGATATGGTCTCCCAAGGGACATAATCACATATGGAGGACCACATTTTGTAGGTAATAAATTAGCTGAAACACTACAAAACTACCACATTCAGCACAAGATTACAACCCCATACCACCCATAGGCCAATGGCCAAGTTGAGACCATGAACAAAGTGATTGAATCTATATTAACAAAAACCATTGCCTCACACAGACATGATTGGGCCTACAGATTGCTAGAAGCATTGTGGGCATATCAGACAACGTGGAGACCCACTACGGGATATTCACCATATCAATTGGTATTTGGAAAAGAACCCATCTTTCCAATAGAATTTTAAATTCAGACATTGAGAACAGCTCAAAAGGTGGGTCTAGATCTAAATGAAGCCTAGGCCAAAATAATGCAGCAAATTAATGAGTTAGATGAAATTAGGCTCTCTTCTCTTCAGTACACAGCATTAATTCAAGAACAGAGAGCAAAGTGGCATGACACCCTGATTAAAGAAAATATCTTCCATGAAGGAGACTAGGCACTCCTATATGATTCTAGGTTTCAGGATTTTCCAGGGAAACTCCAAACACGATGGCTCGGACCCTTTGGAATACAAAAAGTGTATGATAATGGCATTATTACATTAGCTACCATTGATGGATCCCGGCATTCCTTTAAGGTAAACGGTCATCAAGTACGATTTATCATAAACCTCTTACCCGGGAATCCTTTTACCAACAGTTACTGGAAGATTCTACCATGGAAATTCTTGCTGAAGGGGATAACTCCTCCTCGGCACCAGTTTATTAAATTTTTTTATTTTTTTTTGTACATAAATATTGTTTATTTATTTGGATTATTTATTTTAGGGAATTCATTTTTTTCAAATCTCTGCTTATTTTAGTTTTCGTTGTCTGTTTCATAGAATTTGGTTTTCTTCAAAAACTCTGTTCATTTCGCTTGTTTTGAGTTTTGTTGTTCCTTTCTAAAGGAACAGCACTTCTGCTGTTCCTTTTGAAAGGAACAACAGTTCCACATATTTTTGCTGTTCCTTTCAAAAGGAATAGCAGTTTTGCAGATTTTTGCTATTCCTTTCAAAGAAACAGTAGTTTGGCACGTTCTTGTTGTTCCTTTCGAAAGGAACAGCAGTTCCGCAGATTGTTTCTACTGTTATTTTTAAAGGAACAACACCTTTTGAGTGGATTGTTTTTGTTTTAGATTAGAATTTTGAGAATTTCTGATGACTCTTCTAAAGGAAAACATATTATTTATATACAATCATAAAAATTAAAGCTTACTGTAATCAGAAAATCAAAATAAATCGTCATTTTTAAGAAAATTGTTTAGTAATGATAAGAAAACAGGAAAAAGGGACATAATCAATAACATAATTTTGTTGTTTTATTACCATTGAATTAATCTAATCGATTATCCTTATCATGATTGGTTCTTTCCCATATGATATAACTTTCTTTGATTTTTATTTATGGAATAGGAATAAAGGCATATTCTTTTCTATTGAGATGTTCAGACTTCTTCCACCATCCCTACTCTTAAGGAGTGCTGAGCCATCCTTTATGAATAACTAGGAAAGTGCTATATGAAAAATATTTATATGTTCCACTAATAATTGTATGATTTGGCATATGGAGGATAGGAGGTCTCATCAAGAGCCAACCTACCATGATCATAATGGAGTCAGTGAAGTGGCATTCCCATCATGGCCACCAAACCAGGGATATGGTCCAATGGACAATTGAAAATTTTAAGAAAGTCCTTGGAGCAGTAGATCTCATCACGAGTCGGCCTGCCAACTTTTCACTTCTTCCCGATGAATGGCATTGTGATTTATCTGGTCACCAAGCTAGCACAATGGCCTCCATGGTGCCATGACATTTAACAAGCACTTCCTCATCATAAATAAAGGACAATGGTTCCAAGGGTGAGAAAGAAACTCTATCAAGGTTATGGACACCTGTGGGAAACAGAGCTCTGCTGATGGTATTAGAGTCACATTTATACACATCAATAGTCATATTTAACCCTTTTTCCTATATCTCTATTTAAATATCAAATGAAAGTATGAATCCTTAACCTTTGATTTCGAACCTATTATACATGAAAAACATTACAAATCGATCATATTAGTTTGAAGAGGTAAATAACACATCTGTACTTATGTTTATCTTAAGCTATCCCTTCCCCTCATGTTTGAATAATTACAAAACGATTTTATATCTATTACCGATTTATCACACGCATTGATTTCAGTAATTGCTATAATTTGATTGAATGTATAATAATTATGCCTACTTTTTCCTGCTGTACTACTATTGTGCCACGCTTTCCTATCTCAATTTACGGTCGAGGGCAACCTATCACCCATCAGGGGGGGCGTGGATGTCTGCATGCAGATCAAATCCCGATATTTCTTTACCTGTATTCGAATTAAATCCCTGCATTTTAGGAAATAACAAAAATTTAACAACATCATCCCAATTTAATGTGTTGTGCTATTCCATTGCGATCACTATTTATTTGGAAAGAAATAACAGGGTGTAGAGATGATGGGAGGACGACCAATTCGCAGTGAGCCGCAGGTGCTGGTAATTTCTGATGCTGCACAAGAGATTTTGGAAATAATAGGATGGATTACATATTTCATGAGGATGCAACAACCTCACGAAGAAGTGGCCACAAAATTCTTACAGAACTTGCAAGAAGGGTTCTCCATGGTTAAAGGAAGACAGATAGCTGTATCTGATGAAATAATTGCAGAAGTGTCGGGCATACTAGCACAAGGAACTATATGGACGCAGAAGAAGCTTAGGCTTCAAGAAGCCATGAAGATCTTTTAGGATGACATATAGACATTGGTTGTCAAAGGCAAAGGAGTTCAGCCAGCATCATTGGGAGAACCATGGACGGAATTGGCCAAGATTGTGCAGGCCTATATAACATGCGACGGAAGAAAATATGTGGTAAGACCTCGCCACCTTAAGCTACTAGCTATATTAAAATAGAAATGCACTGTCAATTTGCCTGCATTTTTAAATTCCCTGTTGTATGATATTTCCCGTAATATAAGAAAATCTCAACACGCAGATATGGTGGTCAACCACCATTGCTTAATTTGTAAGTCTTAGCCTCGCCCAGCAATAGACCAGCTGGGAAGAGTTGATATTCTCCATTGATGGAGGGTTAGCCTTACCTGCCCCGAAATAGAAGAGAATGGTTGGTTCAATAGCTAAGCCATCAACCCACAGACAGTCCCTCCGTTCAAAATGAAGTATGGGGATGATGGAAGGACTTCCGAGTAGCAGTAGCCAGCCCCTAGAATTGCACAGCTCAAAGGATTAAAAACCTCCACAATTGGAGGGAGCAAGCCCTCGTACTGATGAATAAGAGGAAATGGAAGGAGAAATTTTCTACTCGGACAAAGAAGAGATAAGTCACCACACCAATGGTGAAAAACAATCCAGTGCAGAGGAAGGAAATACTGAGGAAGAAGAAATTGAAGGAGAAATTCGATATTCGGATGAGGAAGAAGGAAGCTATCATACTTGTGAGGAGGACGAAGACAATCATAATAGCGACAAAGAGGGAACAGAGCCTCTCGAGAATGCTATGGTAAGCCCTTTACAGGAAGACCAATTGGCCCAAATTCTGGCCAATATGAGTGACTATGTGCAGCCTCATAGCCCTTTGGACCTTAACATTGATATTAATCAATTACAGGAGCACTCTATAGTCAACAAAGATACAGCTGAAGAAATGCTGGATGAGACAGCAAACCCTAGCGAAGCTAGGGTTGCTTCCCTTGAAAGGCATGAATAAGAAAAAGAGAACACCAAAGTAATATCCCAACTTGGAAGCCCTCAAGAGATTGCAGATTCAATTGAGGATATGATTCCCGAAGAATTTAGCCAAGGGCATATGATTGTGGAAGAGGAACCCCAAGCAGAAGACCAAGAAGAGAACTTAACTAAAGGCACCGCTGATATGGACCAACACCCCGTCGAGCAAACGGGTTCAGATAAAGGAACAACTGTTCCATTAAAAAAGAGGAGGAAAGTAAATGAGATTGAAAAGCTTCGCAGGGAATGAATGAAGCTTCATAAACTCGTAGAACAGCTCAGGCAAACCATTAGGGTTATGAGAATGAAACAAATTCCTAAGCAAGCCCCTAAGAGAAGAAGCATAGCTACTAAGCGAGCTTTAAAAAAGAGAAAAGTGGCCGCTAAGAGGAACCCCCAAGTTGAAGAAGCCATGCCTGAGCCTAATTATGGAGATACAGAATAGCAAACAGCTGTTCCAACACAAGTTGTTCCAGAGGGACCCGTTTCAAGTGAAAACATTCAATCTAGTAGTCAGCATACTTTTAGTGATCCGACACTAGCCAGACTCCAAGAGGAGTTGGCACGGGCCCGAATAGAAAGGCAAAGGTTGGAAGAAGACATTGTCCCAAGGAAGAGATATCAGGAGTTGTAGCAACAGATGAAGATTATTCATGAAGCTGAAGCTGAAGCTCACGAAAAGTGTCGAAGAGCAGAGGAAAAGGCTGACAAGGTAATGAACCAATTAAAACTAGCCTACAATCGACTGGACACTCTCTGCTCATTGTACACTGATGTCTTAGCCTGTAGATGCCCCGCCAAAAACTATGCTTTATTTTTATTAGAAAGATATTTACAGCTAAATATTAAGGCAGTTAGGGCAGGGAAATCCATAGAGCTAAAATCTATAGATGACTTTGTATCATGCTGCAAACTTTATGGGATCAAAGTACAACGCCTTTTGTGTGAATTTTATTTACATAATATAATACTTGAAAACGATTTTGAATCAAATCCTAGCCCTTTTGTGGGAGATGTCCAACATCAGGCATTTATTTCCTTTGTTGTAAATCAATTAAAATGGCTTAAAGCCTATGATGCTTTCCAAAGGCAAGAAAATGAATTAGATTTGTGGGTTAGAAGTGAACTTCAGAACCCATCCCAGTTTTGGGCTAGGCACAAAAGTTTGATGACAAAGGAAGGCATTATCCAAGCATTGGGGCCTGTCCACAAAAAGATTATCTTGAATGGAACATATTATTTCTTATCCATTAGAAACCAAGCTTATATAGCAGCTAAGGTCCGATGGAGAATTTCCAATCAAAATGTGCAAAACAGAGAACCATTTAATTATAAAAACTTTGGGCTAGCTGCAAACTTCTTGGTTCCCTATAATCGTCTTATTTTAAAAGAAGGACCATTCTGGCTAGGGTGTAGGTTCCGAAGCCCTATTGCATGGTATCCTGCTTCAGACTACAAAGCCATTTACAAACTCCCTGAAGGACAAACAGAGCATGTTTTTGAGGAATTAGCTGAACTACATGGTTTTTGTCTTTTTGATGACAAACCTTATCCGACTTATTCTTTGACTGTTGTCCATGTGAACTATAGTTTTCATGAGGACATGAAAAAGATTAAGCAGGGGGGTATGTTGGGCAGTGAAAAAGGTATGAAATTACTGTGTATTTTCTCATTCTTTTACTATAGACATACTCCTTTTTACCTTGGGAAGGTAATTTATTATAAGAATTATGATGGAATTGGAAAGGTTTATGTTCATTGTAAAAAATATGACTAAAGGTTTCTTTTTGTTGATAAAACAGGAATTAAACGATGTGAACAACTGTACCAAAGGCGAGGCTGAGATTAATGTAACTACTGATCCATCAGAATTGAACCAAATCTAGCCAAAGGCAAGGAGATCTAAACGAATTGCTAAAAAGAGGCAGGGGACAACTCGGCCTCGATCAAAGTAAACAAGATGATAACTAAATGAAAGGGAGTGAATTGCTGTTCAAACTCATCTTATTCCTTGTCTTGTCCGTCAGGGTCTAATATATAAAGCAATGTCCTTTAGTGATCGGGGGTCGAAAAAATTCTTATATTCAGACATTTCCTCTGTAATATTATGTTTATTGACTCTTGGCTTTGAGAGAACAGCCTGTTTAATACTTTATGTTCGATTAATATCAAGCACACGTTTCATTACATCTCTTAAGTTCTGAAGTAGCCCAGCAGTATTTCACTGGCGCTAAGGGCCCAACTCTGGTTGAATTACCTTGATGTTTGTATTCTTAATCTTTGCTTACTGTTTTGTGAAGTTGTTTTTACTGTTTATTTCGATTATAGAGTTGATTGACTGCTGTTAGATTGAATATATATTCATTAACAAATTGCATTGCTATTTTATTGTTTGCAAGAAGTACATTTTCTGTTCATTTATCTTGCTATCGTTGTGTATTCGATTCTAAGTTGCTGATCTATTGGTTTACGATTCATTGAGATTGATTGTTCTATAGTATTGGTTGTTGACAGGATTGAAGTATTGAGAATAGTTAAGTTTGTAATTGCTGTTCAATTCAAGTTGCTGTTCCATTTCTATTTATTATTCATTTCTGATTTATAGCTTTAGATTAGTAGATAGATTGATTACAGTTGCTGCGTGTGCATAGAAATTACGAGTTGTTGTTCCTTTCTAGCCTTTGTAGTTCCTTTTAGTTATTTTTATCAGCAAGTAGTTTGATTTCATTTCGACTGCTTTAAGAACAAGATCACCAACTGTAGAGGACACTGGTTATTGCTTCCAAGTTCCCAGATTGGTTATCTTGCATCAATTTCTAAGGGAAGGAGTTACTGTTGTTGTATCCTTGATCGATGTTTTGCAGCTTGATTTAATTAATGTTCCAGAGCATTTCCATTTATGTTCCTGTAATTATATTTCTTTACAAGCATCCCTTTACTCTTGTATTTAAGATTTTGTACTACATCATCACAACATTACTCTTAGTTAATTGTAGCCTCAGACAGAGTACACTCTTGAAATAAAAAGTCGCTCCTGGATTGATGATTAATGTAAGCTAATTAGTTGTTTGAAAGATACCTTTTTACGGCTCAACACCATCCTTTTACTCAAATTTGTAACATTACCATTAATTGTTTCAGGATATTTGAGAGCAGTTCCAACCACATTCAACTTCATATGGAGAAAGTATAATTTTGGATCCCAATCAAAATTCAGCATACTTAACAGTTTCTGAATTTGTAGGATTGTGACATTTCTTCTAGATTTTATCATTTATGTCAGTATGTAACTGGAATTTAATCAAGAGCACCAAGCCCTCTATGTACCTTGAATTTGGCTGCAATGTTGCATTGTTAATTGACCTCCTTTGTCATGATCCTACTGAAAATGTACACTTCACTAAATAAAAATCATTGATTATGCATGTTAA
The DNA here is from genome assembly GCA_034641835.2 of Pinus albicaulis. Lineage (NCBI taxonomy): Eukaryota > Viridiplantae > Streptophyta > Pinopsida > Pinales > Pinaceae > Pinus > Pinus albicaulis. The sequence goes on along the minus strand of CM076581.1, from coordinate 467,376,811 downwards.
GCTCTTTCTATCTTATTTTAATGCATAGAAGGTTTCATGTTCACGGTATTTTATTTTAGAGGTCAAGGACCCATTGAGTGCTTCTAGGTTTTTTTCTAGGTCAAGAATCCAAAAGAGTCATTGTCATAAGTTGAAGACCCCATCAGACACATTGCAACTTGTAAAACGGATTATTTTTGTATTTTAAAGTGTCAAGAAAACCTCCAAGACCAAGTTGGACTGCTAGGAAAGAATTCGACCTAATTTTAGGATCTTCGTCGACCTTGGAAGCTTATCTATAGGAGGTAACTCAACCTCTTAGGGACACAATTCATCCTCTCATCAAGTGATCGAAGAAGGATAAGAAAGAGGCTGGCAAACAAAGGAGGATGAAGATCAAGTGTTTGGGCTATTTTCTCTTTCTCTCCTCACACATGTGAAGGAAGAAAGACAGGGTTTTTGTTGTTGGGTAAGGGTTTTTTTATAATATAGTATGATAGTGTTCCCTCTAGATCATCACCAACATGTGTAAAAGAGAATGTGTAAATTTGGATAAACGTCCATACTTCACAGCCTCTGATATTCATCCTTTAATTCAGTTATAATATATTCAACCCCCAATTTCCATTGGACAAGTTATATCAATTCCTCAATCAACAGTTCCACGTGTAGTCACCCAAGGACAGGCCAACATGCAGGCTGACATGATCACCACTCATCAACTTCAAGTCTCATGGGATCTAGCTATTGTAGGGAAAATAATACTAAGTTTCCCTTCAGTGACACCGTATATAGTTTATTCCCTAAATTTTTCAATAGAAATGGAAACTAGGACGCAAGGCTCACTCATCTGCTCAACTCAACCTTTTAGTTGAATAAATTATCAAAATGATTTACTTGTTCAAGATGGACTTGGTAGAAGCCATCAATTTATGCCTGTAAAGACAAATTGCCTCACCCAAGGAGTTCTAATTAGGAACTAAAAGAGTCTCAATAAAAAATTTCATATCATCTACCAGGAACTTCTGGAAGGCCTCCTCAGATAGTTGATTTTTCAAAGCTATTTAATGCCCTCAAAATTACTTTGGAAAATATGAAAAGGATGTCGATGGAATATGAGAGGGTATTTCCAAATAGTTTTGACTCATTTCGATCATTAATTGAAATATCTGGAAATAATTTACAATCCTATATCTCATTTTTGCATAGTTAGATAAAATTCAACATGGTAGGAAAGCTAGTAGCTTTAGTTCATGGCCAAATTGTTAGAGCATTTATAGTTAATTCTTAGTAGCCACCTTGTGCGGGAGTGTTGTCCAAAAAATAATGTTCATTTCAGGAGATGGATTCTCATGAATTGGTTAACAAACCTTAATTTGTCCTAGTATGGTGTCCTATTTCTCATGCAATTCCCCGGATCATTGATTGATCTCAATCTACAAATTGAGTCATGTTACATTTGATGAATTGAAAAGCATATTAATCTGTGACCAAAAACTAGGATAAAATGATATCTTACACTACAGAAGCACTATCTCTATTTGTTGTATTATGTATCCTTAATTTCTCCCTTAAATCACTCACCATCATATCAGCAAATGCTTATCTTATCTTCAATAGGCACTTAAAGGTGACCTAATGGCTACCAAATCTATTCCTTGCGAGCTTAAGTAATTGTAACTTAGAGTGAATCTAGTAAAAGTAGTTTATCAAATGTTGGTTTTTAACATTTGTTGAGTCGTCGGACATAATGGAAACCCCAATATTCGGCCACTCATCCGTAAATTGTCCTAGAGAGCTATGGACATCAACTTTTTTCATGTCTAGCATTACAGTTCTTTCTTTGTCATATCCAGTGATTTTATATCCATTATTGGCAATTATTGATGAACTGAACCATAACATACTAGTAGGGCGAGTGAAAAACATTGAATGGTATATGCACAAAGAAGCGTTCTTCTATAATTCCTAGGTATAATGTATTTTCACACCTTATTTTTCTTAGACAAAATGACCTGAATACGTTATCATATGTGGTTTTATCAAAATTTAATAGGGTGTAATCAGTTATAAGAGTACATTGGTTCCAGGGAAATGACTTTTATTTCCGAATTGATTTTACTTTCCTTCATATATTAGCTTTATTTTTATTTCTTCAATAAATTGCAGAGCCTTATGAATTGGTTAACAGTATAATAATCAGATGAGTAGGTTGAGACCAAGATTTGGTTTCCATATTTTCACTTCTATCTTTGTTTGTTTCCGGTTTTGACATTAATTTCTTTCGAAATGTCACACATCATTTAAGCTTTTCTTTGTCCCATATGGCCATGAAGTCTCATGGAATGTTAAATAAAATATATCTATGTAATGACTTGTCGCTTAAATTCCAGAAGAGCTTAAATATGAAAATGGCACTTCTTACCTTTTTAATGCATCCATTAAGGCTAGTTAGAATGATTTTTCTTTTCAGTGATTTTTTTTGGATTCTAGAATTGCATATTGAGATGCAATTGAGATAGTGACGAATGTTAAATTAACTCATCATATCAAACTGTGACACCTTAGAAAATTAATTAATGTAAAACTGTTTATGTAAAATAATTTCATCTGGAATATTTGTCATGTTAATGTGATTTATACTGCAAAGTTTACATTCATAATATCATATTACTTTACACAGTTAATATTGGAATGTCGAGAGGTTTCTAAAGGAATATCCAATTAACAATTTGTTTGTCATGTCACATCAAGAATAGAAAAGAATATTCTTTAATTCAGAGCTTTCGCATGCATGTGTCAGGCCGCTTGTGTTCTTACCTGTTGCTGGGAGCAAGGCTGTTTATTTTCCACAGGGTCACAATGAGCAAGTGAGGTGGTTGCTCACTAATTTTTAATTTGCAATCGTCTTTTGGATACAAATGACTGAAAATAATGAATTCTTATCTTCTTTTCATCATAAAACATGACACCAGTATTTTGAAATTTTAATGTTATGTAATTAAACTAATCATAATCAATGTGATTTCAGGTAGCTAATTCAACAAACAAGGAGGTTGATGCTCATATATCCAATTATCTGAATCTTCCAACTCAGTTAATCTGCCAACTTCACAATGTTACAATGCATGTGGGTTCTCTGCATTTCATCCTTGCTTTGGTTTTGAACACTTTTATTCATATCACTATATATACAAGATTAAAAATTTAATAAACACCTTATTCAATTCCAGGCAGACGTGGAAACAGATGAATTATAGGCTCAAATGACATTGCAACCTCTTAATGTTGTAATACATTTTCAGTTTCATTATATGTGCTTTGCTATAATTGCCAATTTTGGTGAGAAATTCTTCGGTACTAGTTCCATTTGTGCAAGGAACTAAAAATTGATGATAATGTGCAACAAGAGAACAAATATTGTTATCTTGATTTTGACCTCGGCACACCAAGCAAGAAACCGAATAATTACTTTTGTAAAATGTTGAATGCAAGTAGCACTAGCACCGATGATAGGTTGTATGTGCCACGTCGCGCTACAGAAAAAATTTGTACTCCACTTGTGCGGTTCTTATTTTCCCATAGTTTTTGTTCTATTTGTGATTTAATATATAAGTGCTTAGACTTTTAGACCTTTTTTAAGGGAAGATTGCATTCTTTAAAGGAGAAAGAGGTATATGGGTATTTTTCATATTTGTCTCCTATTAAGTTTTTTCTATTTTTGGCAGGATTTCACTTACAAACAACCTTCCCGGGAACTGACAGCCAGGGATATTCATGCAAAATGAATGGAAATTTCGGCATATTTTTCATGGTAAGTTATAGCAGTTATTTGAAAGTTTTTTTCGAATAAAAGTGTATAGAAAATATATAATTATGTGTAGTTTATTTTGATACTCTTATACCATTGCAATGCATTTTGAAATGTATACAGGTAGTGCATATATCAAATTTTTTGCCACATTTGAGATCATACATGGTAGATCTATTTTAAAATTCTTTTTAATGGTGTTAGTAGCTACATGTACACTCTAAAAAGTATCTGATATAGCTAGTCCCCAGTTACTTTACCTTTGAATGTGGATCCAACATGTTTAGTTTTTCTCTAGATATAATTTGTTGGCTTCCGGGAATTGTATTCCTTTTCCTCTAGAATAGTATGCTAACAATTGAAGATTGTTACATTGAAGCTATATTTACGGTTGGTATAGAATTTACAAAGTCTTGTCTTATTCTTTTTTAGTTTCTAGTTGTAATCTTGTGTCAGCAATACTTTTCTCCACCCATTAGATTTCTACTGACCAGTTTTATCGTTGAAGTGCCACTACTTCTTAAAGATAACTAGAGGAAACAAAAAAACTAAAAAGTGGAGCATGAGACATTCTTAGTAGAAATTGATAGCTCTGTTGTGTTTGATTATGTTGGATAAAATCAAAATTGTAATGTATCATAAGCATGGGAATTCAAAATACTGCAATAGAAATTTGTGGTTCTATTTGTATTTATTACTTTAGTTGAAGATAACATTTAATTAACAAATGTTGTACACTAAGAACACAGTAGGTACAAAATTTATTCTATGGTGACGTTTTATTTTGTTTGTTTATACATGCCATTTGGCTAGATAGTGACCACTGTTGCCCAGCTGAAGAAAACTTGTTCAAGTTTCTTGCTTTTATGGGGGAGAATGACATTACCAATATTGCTTATGTTGAGGTAAATATCGTATGAATCCTTTATAGTATAATTTAGTTTATATTCCAATGTTTATTAACTTTCATGTCTATATATATTTTTTCTAGAAAAGGAACTCAGTATTGATGGTAAGAATCAGGAATTGAAGAAAGAGGAGAACAATAACACTAGAGCAACAAGATGAAAATTAAAAAGAAAAAGGAAAATTGTTCTAGTGGTACCTGTAGAGCCAATATCCCGCATAAGACACACACATAGAGACTGATGGCCAAGCCTTCAAAGTTGGTGAATTCACCTGTGATGTATTGTCAACATAATGATAATGTTTTGAAGTGATGACATAGTATTTCATGTGTAAATTGTACTACAACAAATATTAAGTTGGAAACTCATATTGTAATACTTGAAATTTTATATAATATAATTTATGTGGTTGGAATTATTTATAGTTGTTCCTGATATTGCTTATTATTGTAATTAACATATTGCAATTTCATATTAGATGAACATGTACATTGTATGACATCTTTTTTTTTTAAATTTAGTTGGAAAATAATACTAATTAATTTATGTTAATTAATAATGAACACATAAAATCAATCTAAAACTACTAAATTTGTACTTTATGTTTATTAATGAATACAAATAGAATAAATATACAACTAAATTAATTTCTTATGACGATTCTTAATGAAAGTAAATGAAATGAATATAAACTACTAAAGTAGTCATTTATATAATGAATATGAAACTAGAAAAAAAATTACTATTACAACTGATAAATTTGTGATTACAAATGATGACTAAAGTTTTCATATATACGACTATTAGTAGCTAATTTACAGTGTCTTATAACAAGAATAAAATTTAGTCATATTTCTTTGGTCATTAATTGGTTTAAAACAATGACTAAAATTTGCATATATACGACAATTAGTAGCTAATTTACAGTATCTTATAACACGACCAACATTTTGGTCATTAATTGGTTTTCTCGGGTGATCATTTAGTAATATATTTTATTGTATATTTTGTCATTAATTATGACAATTAATGACTAAATCAATGATTGAATCAATTATCAAATTAATGACTAAATTAATGACCAAATCAACAACTAAATCAATAACTAAATTAATGACCATATTAATGACCAAATATACTAATATACAACCAATGAATGACTAAGCTGAAAATGAATAAAAGTTGTTCGCATGATAAGATACTGTAAATTAGCTACTATTGGTCTTCAACCGAAAAATAGTCATTTATATGCAAATTTTAGTCATTTTTTTAGTAACTAATTAGTCATTTTGTACTAATGATATTTCAACAAGTTCCTAGCAAACCATCAAATATAACTCATTTTTTAGTCACAAGCTTGATTGATACATAGAATCCATCACAGAGACAAAATCAATAGATGTGTGGGAAGCCAGAATAGACATTAACTTCAATTCATTGTTGAAGGAATGTTTCAGTATTTTCAAATAAAGGGCCACCCACTTGGGTGATGGTTGGAAGAATGGTCATACCGGATTGGAAAAATATAATTTATTAACAACTGCCACTTGGAACAAAGGATATGCAACTAGGTATGGAGTTTAAAAATCCGTATTCGAGGAGTGATTGATAACCATGCCACTGACCCTCTCAAATTATGATTTCGAACCAAGATTGGACTAGTATGCTTAAGGTGGATTTTCAATCCCACGAACCATAAATTCCTTTTGAATGAAATGACCTTACTGGAGATTATGTACCATGTAGATCTATCCATAATTAAGGGATAGGGTGGTATTCTAAATTTCTCAAATTTATAGTTATTTTCCCTTGGCATAGGGAAGAACCATTTTTTTCCAAGTTGTCTGCCATCTCATTTAATCTCATTTAGATGCCTATACACATGGAAAGGCTCCATTTTCTCAAACTAAGAAGTGGTGATATCCTTTGAGAAATAATAGTAGTATCCATACACACACCATTTTCTTTTTCCAACTGAGAACAAGCAAGTACAAACTATGAGTTTTGGAATTTTCCTAGCCCCCATTCCATAATGCTAAAATCTCTACTTGGTTATTGGTTAAAATTCCAAATACAAATTGAAACATTGATTTTTTCTCAAAATTGATTAGACACCCTCCGACCCTGCCTCCCATAATTTACAACTTTATTATTACCCCTCACACCCTTGTTAGTTTAACTTACAAACATGACTAGAGTTAATGCAAACAATCACAATTTTTACGTACTTTCAAGAAATACGAGGTTGATTTTAAATACAATGACATCATTCTTTCATGGCAAATATTTTCAATCCATAGCAAGCTCACTTCATTTAAAGGTCCAAGGATGACATGGGCTTGGAATTTCATAGTCAGGTTTAAATTTTCAAGTTTGGCATCAAATATAGGGTTAAATTTTTTATATACACTTTTTTTTTTAATGTTTATGACATAAAAAATTTATGAAATAATTATGGTATAAATGTATATACAATCCTTAATAATCTATTAAGCAATTGGCTACGGCTAAGTAAGAAATACAAACCTGAAATTGTAAGTATTCGAGCCTTGAAAAATTTTGAAAATCTAGAGTGGAATACCTTCGTTTTGAAAAACTGTAGAATTTTGTCCATTATCTATTAAAAAGTTAAATTTTCTAGGTTGTAAATTTACACCTAATTTGAAATAAATATCATTTTCTATGTTGTAGATGTAGACCTGAGCTGTCAAAGGAAGTTTGTACATTTTGAAAGTGAAAATACTTGTGAGACGTCAGAATCTTGGCCTGGCCACAGGTTACCCATGTGATGCCGGACCCATACCTTTTTATTTTTATTTTTTAATACAATCTTATAATAATATTAATATAATTACTGTTATATATAATAATTTGTAAACAATAAATGGTTTATATACTCAAAATTAATAATTATAATATCTTAGATAATATATATAATATATGGGTTTGGAGTATGCTTGGTTAAGAGTTAGTTTTCTTGGTTAATGGTTGATAAATCACATGTATTTAGCAAATTTATGGATCAATAGATTGATAGAATTTAATTATAGGTGGTGTGATTTCCTTAAATAAAGGTGATGAGTATAAGTTAACTTGCATTAACTAATAATAGTCAATGATAAAAATAATGAATGATGAGTCAACTTGCATTACAATAATAGTAAATAGTAGTAATAATAGTAAATAGTAGTAAGAGATAAAAATAATGAGTGATAAGTTAACTTACATTAAAAATCAATAATAAGTAATAATTATCCCTAAAATATAATAATAAGTAATAATTATCCCTCTACTAATTTGACATAATACATTTTCAAAACTATGTTTAAAAAAATATAACATCCTACATATACTCCATGATCATGAACCAAAAATGCTAAGAAGCAAAACATTTATGGCTAACAGAAGAAACCCAAACGTTAAAACATTTATGCTAAACAGTAAAAACCGAAATGTAAAACGTTTAGGCTCCCAAATAGGCGTTCATATCGAAACTGCACCATAGAAAGCGCCTACAAATATCTTCAGAGAGAGCTAGAAATGGTATCACATCTTCATAAGGCATGTAGGATTTGAACTCTTTGTGATGGAGACGATGTTGATACTGAATATTCATGCATGCCTTCTTCTACTGCTAACGACGTTAAGCAACAATTTGTTGTTCTCCTCTTATAATGCAGCTAGGCCACCCTCAAATTCAAATCAATTCGTGATCATGAGTGTGGATGGTCAAACAGTAGCTGCAAAAAAATATGACTACATTGTAGTTCGAGGAGGAACGGTCAATTGCCCCCTTGCTACAACGTTGTCTGCCAACTATTCGATTCTGGTAATAGAGTGGGGAGACTCACTTTAGCGACAATAGAACTTGTAAAGGAGTCATATGAATGGGTGGAAAATAAGAACACCTTCCGACCAGATCCATGTAGCTCGCCATTGGATTTTAGAAATGGGATCCTGGAAGCAGGAGTTCTTCCAGATAATGGATATAGGTTGGATCATGTGGATGTTGGAAAATTAATCACAACCACCGCATTAAATGAACTGGCAGTAGCCATACCCTAGTTAATGTTTTGCAGGTTGAGGATTGTGTTTGTAGAGAAGGACAAGTTCTGAGAAGAGTACACAACCCATTCCAAAACAGAGTTAAAATAATTAAAGTCAAATAGAAATTGAATGCATGGTTAGGAAATGTGCATGGGAAAAAATTTAAGCCACAAGTGTTGTTTACTTCACCCAACTTCTGTAATGTTCAGAAAGTGATGTTTGCCCATACTATGTATTAAATTTTGTCTATCACGAATTAAATGTCTTAGATATATATGTTTAGATTTTCATGTAAGTTTTAGTGAGACAAAGAGCGTTGTGTAATGTGGCGGATGTAATGGAAAGACAAGAAGGAGAAAATCGTGGAGCTAATTTTGTGGTGTGTGTGAAAACATGTTTTACTGTGTGTTACTCCACAAAGAAGTCTTGTTTTACTGATGAAGGAGCAGCAACTTCCATTGTGAATGTACTTCATGTTTTGAAGTTTTAACATAAATTTTGGTCAGTCGCGATTTGGTTTTGAAAAAACTAGGTATCATTCTTACATCAACACTTTGTTTTACTCTCTTTGACAGTGAGTAAAATAAACTGATTTTATTAGCTCTTCTATAGTTGCTATTTTAATCTGTGCCACTCTGTATTGAAAATAGGATTCATATAATTTGATTTCCGCAACTGTATGGTATGGATTAATTGAGTTCCACAACTCTGTGTAAACTTCGGTAATTGTGTTGTCTTGGTTAAAGTCATTTTTGCAACTCTATGTGTTGAGGGAATAACATTCCCCTATGTCCTTTTAAAAAATTTAACATGCTATCAGAGCGGGTTTAAAATCTCAGTAAAAGGAAATTTTTTTTTACTGAGGAATTAAAAGGAGTTTTGAAATTGTTTGTGGACCATATTCTCCTACAGTGAAAAAGTTTCCAGCAGAGAAAAGTTTCACACAGTAAGAAAGTTTGTTTACACAGTGAAAATGGCAGCAACAAGCACAAGCTTGACTAATCCACAAATACCTCAGTTTCATGTCAAAATTTCTGACTATTGGGCTATAACAATGAAGGCTTTGTTTTCTTCCCAAGACATTTGGGAATTGGTGGAGAATGGATTCCAAGAACCAACAGATGCAGTAGCATACAATGCATTGACATAAGCGGAAAAGGATTCATTGAGAGATAATAATAAGAAGGACTCCAAAGACCTCTTATACATCTTTCAAGCAATGCATGAAAGTATTTTCCCAAGGATTGCAACAGCAAAAAATTCCAAGAAAGCATGGGATACCCTCCAGACAGCCTACCAAGGCATGGCAAAGGTGAAGACAACAAAACTACAAATGTTGAGAAGAGATTTTGAAACAATTTGTATGAAAGAGTCTGAGAATGTAGACTCATTTTTCACACATGTAATTGGGTTAGTTACCCAAACTAGGTCTCATGGTGAGACAATTGAGGAAAGTAGAATAGTTGAGAAAGTATTGAGAAGTCTGCCTGCAAGATTTGATGCCATAGTTGTGGCAATAAAAGAGATAAAATATCTCTCACAATTTTCAGTGGATGAGCTTCATGCATCATTGATTTCTCATGAACATAGATTGAATAGAGGAACAAACTCATCATTGGAGCATGCATTCAATATACAAGTTTCATTTGGTCAAGGTAGAGGTCGAGGAAGAAAAAATTACAAAGGAAGAGGAAGAATCCCACATAGAGGTGGAAGAAGCAACCCTTCAAGATCAAGTGGAAGGGGCAGCAATCAAAATCCAAGTCAAGGCTCAAGCCAAAATCAAGCACAAGGTCAGAGGTATGATAAATCTCAAGTTCAATGTCATTATTGTAATAATTTTGGTAATTATGCAAATGAATGTAGAAAGAATCAATATGGCTTAAGTAACAAACCAAGTAAAAATTTCATAAAGGAAAATCATAACCATGATAACATGTTTTTAGCTTGTAATGTAGCACAAGAAAAACAAAGAGATGTATGGTTCTTAGATTCAGGGTGTAGAAACCACATGATTGGAAACATAGAAATGTTTTCCAATTTAGATGAGAGTGTAAAGTCTGAAGTAACATTGGGGACTAATAGAAAAGTCTCTGTCATGGGAAAAGGAAGAGTTAAAATTCTTACCAAGAAGGGAGAGAAGAAGTTCATTTCAGATGTTTACTTTGTTCCCGGTTTGAAACATAACCTCATAAGCATTGGACAACTCATGCAAAAGGGCTACATTGTATTTTTCAAGAATGATGTGTGCACAATATTGGATAAGCCTCCAAGTAGACAGATGATTGCAAAAGTTAATATGAAAAACAATATAATGTTTCCTCTCAAGCTAAGATCACATTTGAAGGAAGAAGGTGTTGTAGCAGTTGTCACACAAAAAAACTTTCAAGAAGAAATTAAAGATGAAAATTGGTTATGGCATTTGAGATTTGGTCATCTCAACTTTGGAGGTTTGAATTTGTTGCATAGGAAATGCATGGTGAAGGGATTGCCACTCATAGAAAAATCGGACAACCTATGTGAAGGATGCATCTTGGTCAAACAACACAGAGAATCATTTCCAGCAGGAAATTATATAAAGGCAAAGACACCTTTGGAAATTGTCCACTAAGATTTATGTGGACCAATGCAAACACCATCATTTGGTGGCAACCACTATATTTTGACCTTCACAGATGACTACACAAGGAAGATATGGGTATATTTCCTAAAATATAAAAGTGAAGTGTTTCACTGCTTCCACCACTACAAAGCTCTTGTTGAGAAGCAAAGTGGACACTACATCAAAATGTTGAGGACTGATAGAGGTGGCGAATATATCTCAAGTGAATTCCTATGTTTTTGTAGGGAGCATGGAATCCACAAGAAGTTTACAACAAGGTATACACCTTAGCAAAATGGTGTCGCGGAAAGGAAGAATAGGAACATTATGGAAATGGAAAGGGGTACGTTGAAGGGAAAGAATTTGCCAAATGATTATTTGGTTGAAGGTGTCGCTTGCGCAGCGTATATTATAAATAGATGTCCAACCAAAAGTCTCATGAATAGAATTCCTAAAGAGGCATGGAGTGGAAGAAAGAAATACTCCACTCACATGAGAGTGTTTGGATGTGTGGCGTATGCACATGTTCCTAATGAGTTGAGGAAGAAGTTGGACAACAAGGGGGAGAAATGTATATTTGTTGGATACGGTGATGAATCCAAGGCATACAAACTCTACAATCCATCAACCAAGAAGGTAACAATCAGCAGAGATGTTCAGCTCATAGAAGAGGAAGTATGAGATGGAAGTTTAGAGAAGACAGTAAATGTGAAGACATGTATTTCATATGAAGACAAAGAGGAATTGACTGCAGCAAGTAATTCCTCAACGGTGAATCCTCCTCCACCTACACATTAGAGAACTTTTGAGGTCTATAATGGGCCTCCTAAGAAAAAATTACATCCAAAATAAACTTTATAAGAACCAATCGGATTCAATATGATGATGTCAACCATGGGGGATGATTCACCATTTTTGGGGTAAAAATGTAAAAATATTAAAAAATAATAAAATAATAAAAATACTTTTTCAACTTGTATTTTAAACATATATACCTAAGGTTTTACTCAAATTTCGAGCGAGAGTACTCGTTGGATGAAAAAATTAATTCATTATCCAAGGAGTACCCATGTTGCATACTTTTGATGGACCCTGCTACACAAAAAATGAGAAATACATGAAACAATGTGATTGTAATCACGGTTTTCATGTATTTCTCATTTTTCGTGTGGTAGGTTACATTGAAACTATGCAACATGGGTACTCCTTGGATGAGGAATCAAATTCTGCATCCAACGACTATTCCCGCTCGAAATTTGTGAAAACCCATATGGAGATAAGTTGAAAATACGAGTTGAAAAAGTTGTTTTTTCTTTTTTTCCTCTAAAATTTGATGATGTAATCTAATCTTATTTTATTATTTCCACTATTATTTTATAATTTTCTTAGGAGGCCCATTTTATACCTCAAAATTCCCCTAATGCAAGCTCAACAAAGCAGTCAACATATAACACCTTAAACAAATAATAGGACAGCGTTGCACAACCAATAAAGCGCTTCTCCAACCACACCAAAAGGATCCACAACTCCATCTAGTTCAAGTGAAACACCAAGCTCATCTTCCACAAGCATAAGAGGACACAATTTCAGAAATTTAAGTGAAATATATCATCAAGATGATGTTGATAGCATCGTTGGTCTTAATTCATTATTTGCATCATTTTTTCATGTAGATGATCCAATACATTTTGAAGATGCAGTCAAAGAAGAGAAATGGGTTGCGGTAATGAATGAATAAATATGAGCAATAGAAAATAATGACACATGGGATTTAGTAGACCTTCCGTAAGGAAAATAAGTCATTGGAGTGAAGTGGGTCTATAAGACCAAGAGAAACATTGAAGACAAGATTGAAAGGCATAAATCAATGCTAGTTGTCAAAGGTTAGAAGTAGTAGCATGGAAGAGACTATGCGAAAACATTTGCACCAATCACGAGGATGGAGACAGTGCATACAATGTTTTCAATTACATCGCAACAGAAATGGAAAGTGTATAAAATTGACGTAAAGTCGGCGTTCTTGAATGGAGTGCTGAAAGAGGAAGTTTATGTTGCGCAACCTACTGGTTATGTGGTAGAAGGCCAAGAAAATAAGGTGTGTAGGTTGCAGAAAGATCTCTATGGGCTGAAGTAAGCACCGCGTGCATGGTATAGCATGATATATGCCTATTTGTTGGAAAATTGGTTCGACAAATGTGATGGTGAACCTACCATCTACATCAAATAAATTGACAGTAAGCTTCTTATTGTCGTTTTGTATGTAGATGATTTGATTTTTACAAGCAGTGATGATTTTCTCATCGCTGATTTCAAAGAAGTCATGAAAAGTTAATTTGAAATGATTCACTTGGGGTTGCTAAGATATTTTTTGGGCATAGAAGTGAAGCAAACAGAAAATGGGATTTTTATCTCTCAAGAAAAGTATGTTGCAGACATTTTAGAGAGGTTTAATATGCATAACAGCAAGCCATTACCAACTCCAACTGTCATGGGGTTGAAGTTGAGCAAGGAATATTGGAGCAGCAACGTCAATTCGACATTATACAAAAGTATGGTGGGCAGCCTAATGTATTTGATTGCAACTAGGCTTGATATAATGTATGCAGTGAGTTTGGTGTCGAGGTTCATGGAGACACCCAAGGAGACACATTGGCAAGCATAATTTTTTTTTTAAGTATGTTAATGGGACAAAGGAGTATGGCATTTTTTACTCCGCAACTAATGATTTTAGGCTGGTTGGTTACAATGACAGTGATTGGGCAGGAAGTGTTGATGATAGAAAGAGCATGCCAGGATATGTTTTTCATTTGGGATCAGGATCCATTTCATGGGCTTCCAAGAAGCAGTCAATAGTGTCATTGTCAATAGCAGAAGTTGAATATGTCACCGCAACAGAAGCAGCGTGTCAATCAGTTTGGATGAGAAGGATGTTGTAGGATTTATGTCATGAACAAGATGGAGCAACCACAATTTTCTGTGATAACAGTTCAACAATTGCACTCTCAAAGAATTATTTTTTCCGCAAGAGGATAAAGCACATTGATGCGAAATATCATTTCATAAGAGAATTAGTTAACAACAGTGAGATTGCGTTGCAGCATTGCAGGTCAGAGGAGAAATTTCCAGACATCTTCACAAAGCCATTGGCACGTGAATATTTTGTTTATCTCAGAGATTTTTTGGGAATGGTCAATGGCGGAAATTGCGATTAAGGGGGAGTGTTGGAAAATTAATCACAACTACCGCGTTAAATGAACTGGAAATAGCCATACCTCAGTTAATGTTTTTTAGGTTGCGGATTTCATTTGCAGAGAAGGACAAGTTTTGAGCATAGTACACAACCCATTCCTCAACAAAGTTAAAATAATTAAAGTCAAATAGTAATTGAATGCATGGTTAGTAAAGGTGTATGGGAAAATATTTAATTTGAAAGTGTTGTTTACTTCACACAACTTCTGTAATGTTCAGAAAGTGATGTCCGCCCATACTATGTATTAAATTTTCTCTGTCACGAATTAAATTTCTTAGATATATATGTTTAGATTTTACATGTAAGTTTTAGTGAGACAGAGAGTGTTGTGTAATGTGGCGGATGTAAGTTTGGAAAGACAAGAAGGAGAAAATCGTGGAGAAAATTTTGGTGGGTGCATGAAAACATATTTTACTATGTGTTACTCTGCAAAGAAGTCTTGTTTCACTGATGAAGGAGCCACAACTTCCATTTTGAATGTACTTCATGTTTTGAAGTTTTAATATAAAGTTTGGTTAGTCGCGATTTGGTTGTGAAAATTTCATGTATCGTTCTTGCTGCAACACTCTGTTTTACTTCATTTCACCGTGAGTAAAATAAATTGATTTTATTAGCTCCTCTATAGTTGCGATTTTAATCTCCGTCACTCTGTATTGAAAAGAGGAATCATATAATTTGATTTCCACAACAATATGGTTTGGATTAAGTGAGTTCCACAACTCTGTGTAAACTTCCGTAATTGGGTTGTCTTGGTTAAATTCATTTCCGCAACTCTCTGTGCTGAGGGAATAACATTCCCCTGTGTCCTTTTAAAAATTTTAATAGTGGAGGGAACCAAAATTAGTGCCTCCATATTTGAAAACAATGGCACGAGACACACAGCAACAGATCTTCTCAAGTCTGCCAACCCCAACAATATTGTTGTCCTTATTAATGCTATTGTCAGTAGGATTCTCTTCGATAACTCTACAACTACAGGTAATTTATTCATCATACACCTGTTTTCAAATTACGCATGCAATTCTTATACATGACTTCCATTTCAGAACTTTGGTTTCCAGTAAGTTTATTTAATTACCTAGTCTAGAAAACTAGATTTATATCGAGACCTTTAAATGTCGATTGAGTACTTTGATTATGATCAAAACTTTAGGAAATAAGGGTGGCTCATCCAGGAATCCGAAGGCCAACAAAGTAGAATGCATGGACTTCCATGGTTTGTTTTATCACGTTTTTCTCAAAGGATCATCACATTCCAGCGAGGTAATCATCTCTGTAGGATCCATAGGCAACCCCCAGGTGTTGATATTGAGCAGAATTGGCCCATTTCAACATCTCAAACAATTCAATATTCCTCGTCTTAAATTTTCCCTTAGTAGGCCAAGGGGTTCAAGACAAACCTCGTGCAACCGTAACTTTGCAATCTCCCACACCCCTGTATTCTCCAACATACAGGTAGCGGGTATTCTTAAAGGCTCTCAAACTTACCTCGAGTCCAGCAATTTCTTCCATCCAGCTTCCAGTGCAAATGGATTCTTTGTAGAGCTGGTCTTGTATTTGGGTTCTTCTAGTGATTCAATTTGATACATTTTTTGATTGTAATGAGAGAGTCTCCAAATACATATATGATGATATTGTTACAATATTGACTCATCAATTTATGTTGAAAGTGGTTGATGATTTGGATGCATATTTATTATGTAAGATGGTTTTGATTTACTACTCATGATGGATGTTGTCAAATTCACTTAAATTATAAATATTTGATTCACTTCTTTTAATTATATATGATGATCATGTTACAATAATTATCTTGTTATTTTATATATATTGGATGTTTTAGATTCTATTTTGATGGACATTTAATAAGTATAATGATCTTGTTAATTTGTATCGATGTTTGTTTCCCTAAAAATTCCTTATAAATTTTATCCTATAAAATATTTCAAATGCATTCATATGATGTAAATCATATAAATGATTTAAGAGACATGATATATTTAATTAGTTAAATTGAAATAAAACATATTAATTTAATTGTATGAAAAACAATAATCGTTTTTTGGAAGAAAACAAAGAAGCAAAATTGGAAGCCACACTAGAAGCAAAACAAGAATAAAAAATGGAAGCCAACTCAGAAACCAAACTGGGCGCATATCCTGATGCTAAACTTGGAGCTATTTCCTACGATTGGAAGCAAAAAAGAAGCAACAATGGAAGAAAAATTTGAAGTCGCACTAGAAGAAAAACTTGATGCAAAATTGGAAGGCACAATAGAAGTAAAACTGGAAGCCAAATCAGAAAACAAACTAGGTGCATATCCTGGCGCTAAACCTGGAGATATTTCCAACGATTGGAAGCAAAAAAAGAAGCAAAAATGGAGAAAAAATTAGAATTCACACTAGAAGAAAAACTTGACGTAAATTTGGAAGGCACAATAGAAGAAAAACTAGAAGAAAAATTGGAAGCCACACTAGAAGCAAAACTATAAGAAAAATTTGAAGCCACACTAGAAGAAAAACTGGAAGCAAAATTGGAAGCCACATTAGAAGAAAAATTGGAAGCCACACTAGAAGAAAAATTGCAAACAAACTAGAAGCAAACCTAGAAGAAAAATTGGAAGCCGCACTAGAACCAAAATTGGAAGCCACACTAGAAGTAAAACGTGAAGCAAAATTGGACGTTAAACTGGAAGTCAAACTAGGAGACAAACTGGAAGAAAGTCTTTGTGCTATTTCCGACACTAAAATGGATCTATTCTAGGCGTTATTTACGACTTTATTCTGGGTACTACTTACGGTGATATTTTCGATTATTTCTCGAGAAATTTACGACGCAAAATCTAGCGCTAATAAAAACATATGTGGTTGCACCCATTTTTCCGCCAGAAAAGGTGCCCAATTCGTGAACTGAAAAACACTAAATTTCGACACCATTTTCGGCGTTATTTCCCTATTCTATTGTAGTGGTTTTCCACCATGATTTTCTATTCAAGGGACTAAGTGGATCACAGTGTGTGTTTGTTATAATTAATGAATGTGGTGATTAGCATGTACTATGGCCATGACTATTTGTATACTGCTTGTATGACCAATTACGACATGATTATGCATTCATGTTGCAATTAAGGAACTAGTTAAGTTCCTTATGATTTCGTGAAGGACACGAAGGCACTCATTCGATGTAATTAATGGGAAATTTTCCCTATCTTATTCATTTCTTTAGCTAAAGGATTTTCTATTAAGCCTTGTTCCACTATCTTTAAGCTCAGGAAGGGTAGCATTCACGAGTATATGGGTTATATGTGTGTGTGTGTGTGTGTGTGTGTGAAGGTGACTCCTTCACCCAAATGTGGATTTTAATCCCCTTCATATAGGTTTTAATCATGATTATGAAGCAGGGAAGGTTTTCATATAAGAGCACAGGGAATAATTCGTTTATACCTATTAATAGTTGTGCGGGCTTAAGCATTACATTACC
Organism: Pinus albicaulis; assembly: GCA_034641835.2. Classification (NCBI taxonomy): domain Eukaryota; kingdom Viridiplantae; phylum Streptophyta; class Pinopsida; order Pinales; family Pinaceae; genus Pinus; species Pinus albicaulis. The sequence continues at coordinate 467,358,734 of CM076581.1, read as the reverse complement.
ACCTTTTCCCTTAGAGAAGTTCCCGTTCTATGGCACCTTCGAACATGTCATATATATGTGTGTGTGTGCATTCAATCTTAGCGTTGATACAAACATAAATTCGCATGTGACCAAGGCTTGTGACCATTGTCCTCCAAGGCATTTCACCCTGACCTAACTACTCCTTTATGTTTTAGGGCAACCCAACCACGGAATGGTCGCCCTCTATATGATTCTAATTGTCATGCATATTCCACCTCCAGATATTCCTAGAACCTTGTTAGCTAGGGTTTTTCCTTGGAGTGCACCTTTATTCCTCCTAGGATACAACCTCCAGGAATGAGAATGTCTCTATCTTCGTCATATGACAATATGTCGACATGTAATTATGCACATCACCCCAGTGTTTCCATGAAGGCCACCACATCCCTTTTGCAATCCCACATCATCGTGGTCCTTGTCATCGTGATGAATTTAGACGATTATTATGAATATAACTCCTCAGATTGAATTCTTGGGTCAAGGTGGCAATGGTGGCCCATGTAATAATCAATTTATGTGTGTGTGCGTGTGTGTGTGTGTGTGTGTTGTAAGCTCCCCTTTTGCCTTATGATAAACTGAGAAGGGTCAATCGTGACCTAAAGTATGAACGAGTTGGAAGTTGATAGGTGGCCTAAGACTTGGATAGGCACATGGGCTCCACATGGGCGCCATGTGGCATCCTGATATCATGGCACCATTTAATAGGAAATGGATTCAAATGGCCATATTACTTATTCCAAGAGTGAGTTTGGGACAATTTTTATATCACTGGAATCATCTTGACAAGATGAATGCAATTACATCGTTTGATTTGAGTCTCGAAGGGGAAATAGAAAGAAAAAAAATAGACCCCATTTCCATGATGTGACTATGGAATTTGGGTCATATTAGTGACTACCTCCTACTACCCTTAATTTGGGAGGGGAATAGTAGGGGGTATGTTACAAGAGGTCGCTATGGAACCCAAAATATTTTTATTATCATATTTCTCTAGTTGTACTATAATAATATTAAACATATTATGGTTGAACTTGGTTGGGGATGTAAATTTGGCACCTGTAGTAGGGGTAATTTCCGCAATCACAACTTCCCCTGCAATATGTGCTTCATGAGGTAAAAACATTAGTTACCTTCGAATATTTTCCACAACATTCTCTTTAATGGAGTTGTTCTTGATTGACAATGCTCGTTCACTTGAATCCTTTGGTTGTGATTCTTCTAGTGTTTGTCAAACCTCTTTAGATAATTCTTATCAACTTCTCTCAAATACTTTGAATTCATATTCCTCATATTTTTTGGATTTGGTTGCACATCCTAATTCCCCCAGATGTAATTGATCTGTATTTCTTTTTAAGATGTTGTCATTTGGTGCAATTATGGATCGACCACGATTTGGATTCCTGACTTCAATGGTCCCAGAAGCATTGTCTTTAGCTGACTCTATCTATGCTTGAATTCGTTGGTTTTTCTACTTCTATGATACCTACATATCTTCTTGATTTTTTCTATTACAAGGAAAAGGAAACACATTACCCAATTGTTAAATATCTAATTTGGATTCATGAATGTAAGAAGACAAACAATTTTTTTTTTTTTGAGACTATAAATAATACTATGCAGATCATATTTCCAACAAACATCATTTTCCAAATAAAAGGATAATAATTCATTTTCAATCATGTCAATTTTGTCCTATGTTTAGCAATCTAAGAGAAAACTCCATAAAAAAAAAAAAAAAAGTTTCTTTTTACTTTTAGAAATAAAATGAGAATCATTCACATAGAATCTTTGTCTTAAAACTTCGTATGCAAATATTTGTGGAGTGATAAATTTTGGGAGGCAATAAGGTTCCTTCTCGAAACCATAGATTTTTATCACCTAGTAATTTGGAAAGAGAAACCACACTCCTACACTATATTCTTTCATAAACCACAAAAAACTTCTAGCCTCCTCTAATATTCTATGAGGCATTTCGCCCAACAATTTGACCTAGAGGTAAAAAGAAAAATCATCAATATGTTGAACATAACGGCTAGGGTTCGTCCTATATAGAAAGTTCGATTCCACACGTAAATATCCTTTTATCTCCGTACCTTATATTGTTTCCTTCCATTAATCATGTTGAAGTGAAATAACCATGATAATTAAATATGAAATGCACCAAGTATGTACAATGTCTGCAAACCTTGAAGGGATTAGTTGTACTAAAATATAAAATTACACTTTGACCCAAATACTCGGGGAAATTAATAGTGATTTCATGAGGGTTTGAAATTATTAGTTTGAGAATCATAAACATTCTCTCTTCCTTATCTGAATAATCTGGGAGACCTATAATTACCGCCAAGAGGAACAAAATTGTCTGAAAGAAGGGTTTTAGCAGCCTAGTTGGTGTGGGTAATTCCACTTTTAGTTTTTCAATGGGATTTTTAAGTAAATTTTGGAAAAATTTAAACTTTTTTTTCCTTAACCTAAGTCATAAAATCCTCATCAAATTTCTTGTTCGAAATATCTACACCTTTAGAGGGAAAGTTCAACATTTTTGCAAATGCTTTCTTATATACTTCCATGAAGATTTGGTTGGTCATAGGGGAAATGATATTTCCAGTTTTTGCGTCAAAAAAATTGGCCAAGAGCAAGATGGTATTTAGGTGAAAGTAGGTATAAGGTAGGGTGGCCCTGAGGACTCCTAATTTAACTAAACATTCTTCCCACTCAAAATTTTCAGAGGTGGGTTCTACACTTTTCTTGAGGGTAAGGATATATGTGTTTTGAACTAGAGTATCCCTTATCTGAGGTTTGTCATTTATAAAGAACATTTTGATGCTTTTTTTTCCATCCTTACGGCCAATCCTTTAGAATTTCTTTAGAAATAAAATAATCTGACAATTTGATGAACTGCGCTACTTACTTGGGTCTCTACGACATAATTGATTGGGTTCCTAGTCTTGATTTTTTGCGTTATTGAGAATGGAAGCTCTCAACCTGGTTAAGCTCCATGCAAGTGAAAATGGGGCTTCTATGTGTAAATATGGCTACTAAATCCAGTAGAGGGAGTGCATGGTATATTATCGTGTATGTCGTTAATGTTAATATGCCATTATAGCACATTCTCTTTTATTTAAAACAACTCAAATTGTTGTAAAATGCGGCTATGAAACTTATATCCTCTAACATCCATCAGACCCAAATTTGAGGCTAATCCGCTCGTAGGTGCACACTTGAGATCACATGGTGGTTGTCGATCTACTTACAAAGGAGCAGTCTGATCTCATCGGGTCAACTAAGGGGCATTAAGCAGTTTGCACCTTCTGACTTGATATGAAACAACTGCTGCCAAATTAGATTGATTCACGTTGTTAAATGATATAAGGCCCATAACGTATTATTAAAAAAGGTTTAACCTCGGGATTGATGAATCATTGCGGTTATTGGATTGAATTTTAATGGCCGTCGTATTATAATAGTCAAGTAATTTATAAAATTTTGAAATTCCCAATGTAGTGGGTGTATGGGAACACATTAGGACTTTAATGGACTTTGGACTTATATTCTCACACGTAGGGAAAACACCTACTTTATACTATAAAGGAGACGTCAGATTATAACAAAAGGACTTGGTTATGAAGGTCAAACAAGTAATAAAACTATCAATTTTGTGAAATCAGAAACACTGAAAGTAGATGACTCATCTACAAGCAGTGGGGCAACAAATTTAAGTGTATAAGCGAGAACAAAATTGCAGCCATTGTAGCAGAAAAGTGCATGTACCACCTAAGTGTTGGAATGGAGAAATATGAAAGGCTCACACATATGTACATTGTGGTTGAATAGTGGTGCATGAAGGGAAGGAAGTTACTTTTATGTTGAAAGGATTTTACAATATCAAATCTTACAATATACAACAATATCTACCATACAATGTTCATGAGTTAGTTGTTTCTCCAAAAGTCATGTTTCATTAAGGAGGAGCCAGAGTTAATCATGAATATCATTTTATTTAGTCAATTATTTAATCCATGAGCTTTTTTTTTTTTTTTGTTCTAGTTCATGGTAACTCCTCCCTCACAAAAACAAATACCACGTTGTAAAGGTAAACACAAGTGAGTCAACTATGAGTAAAGATATAAAAGAGAATTGAGTAAAAATGAGATGAGATTTACTTACATGTTTGGACATATTAATTTATACAAAGGAGTGATGGTGACTTTTTGTACTTGAGATGAAATGATGCAATTATGTAAGGGATGCATGATTGGTTGTACCTCACATCACAAAAGTTTTTTTTCAAAGTTATAATTTTTTTTTCCTGAAGTGTTTTGAAAGTCTTGTTAAGTTATACCTACTTGAATTATTGTGTAATCCCATGCAATCATGTAGCACACATCCTTTTATGTATATACAGGATATGACATCAAGTTGCAGAATAGACCACTTGGATAGATACAATAGTGTTAGGTGTACTCACATGCTAACTTGATGTGGAATCTAATAAGTTGTGACTTCAATTAATGGTAGGAATGTGAGATGGATTTATTTTTATATCAAAATCAATAATTGGTTTTATGTAGTTACAAAACAAAGTTTAAGGATGAAGCCCTTGTGAAGAAAATAAAAAATTGGTGACAATAAATGTGGAAGTCTTGTGGCAGTAAATGAAAACAAATGATGATGGAGAGTCAAAGTTAAAATTTTGTGAGAGTTGTGAGCCACACATTTTATTTGTAAGTAACATTATGGTATCACGTTAGACTTGATACATTGGTCCTAAGAGAATATTTGATTATGTACCTATTATCTCCATGGATGGAGTGTGAGAATTGTATGTACTTGATTCAAACATAATCTTTATGAGGAAAATTGTACTCCCATAATATTCATAATAATATAAAAACCACTTTGTAGTACAAGATTTGTGGTAAGCAAAAAACTATTGGTGTATTATATGCTTTTTGGTTAGCCGAATCCATTTGATGCAATGCTTATGGTAGGAAAAAACCTTGTAATTTTTTATGGTTGAGGGTTATCCACAAAAATCTAGAAGTGTAATACCATCGTGTGGCTATAGGTAAGCCATGGAAAATAAAAGAAAACAATGGTGCATGGGGAGTTAAAGGTACAAGTATGAAGACATGTGATGAGAGAATGGTTCAATTAACCATGTACACAAAGGACATCTTACTAGACCAATGGCTGCAATGGTTGTTCAACCATGACTTTTGGTGGATGGTTTTTTCCTTTATGTGGATGGCAACATTTTTGTAATATTTGTATCCTAGAGGTATGATGCAAATGCTATGATGGACCAGACATAGACTTTTCTGACCAAGAGGTTCTTCAGATCATGTGCTACATAGTAACATATTGATGAAGACATAAACTAATGGAATGTTAAGTCAAATTAGGTGTTGAAGCAAATCTGTTTCTCCATTAAGGGAGAGTGCTAGAGTTAATTAGAGAATTGTATTGTTCCAACGCATTAAGTTACAATAAATTCTTCTACATCAATAATGCTCGAATGCATTCTTCTAGAGAGTGTTTTTTTTCCAATATAGGTGTGAGTTGTAAACCCATTTAAGTACATCTCTCATAAATTTGTAATTTATTTTTATATTTCTTTGATGTTCCTATCCCATTACTATAAGTACGGGATACTATTGTGTAGATGGATACAATGCAATAAATCTCACTTCAAGGGAGTTTGGATATCTTGCTTTTTTTTGTTTTTATAATTGCTACTTGCCTGTGAAAGAAAGGAACTAGCAATTAATGCTAGAATAATGCACCATGGGACATGCATGCCTCAACTGAATTTTTCATTAATGTGAATAGAAATAAGGTCTACGCCATTGGTTAGAATGACAATCGGCTAAATATTCATAACAACCATCCTTTCAATCTGGAATGGAAATTTTGATTACCATGTAATCCTCTCCTTCCATATTGTTCAAACCTACGTTTCCAAGTATGAATCTAACGAAGAAACACATTTTAAACACTTACACCATATGCTTCATAGAATTTCCTTTTATACGCCTACACTCAATCCTTCCATTCTCACCATTCAAAAATTCCTAGCAAAAAAACTTGTAGAATGTGACATAGGAGCAAAAGAAATATGGCATATGTTGCATAATACATCACTCACATTTAGTAGTCACCCTTGCTTCTCTTTAAATACCAACAAGAAAATTTATAGGCACTCAATAACAACACATCCTTCCAAATGTAAAATTTCATATATTCATGCCTTCTATGTCCATCCATATTATAGTGCACATTCCTTATAGATGTTGCAAGATGTTGGTTGTATTGGATGCTCACAAAAAATCTGAAAAATGGAAATAAAGAGAGCCAAAGCCATCTATCTGTGTTATTCCACGCCACTCTACAATGCCAACCATAGATTTTGGTAGGATTAAACTCATTCTCTATAAGCTTTTATATAATATTCCACTGTACATAAGCAATTTTAATGGGAAAATATCTACAAAATGTATTATTTAATGACTTTTTTCTTGTTTTTATATTCAAATTTTATTTGAATTTAAGTAACCATTTTATTTATTTTTGTTTTCTTTGCCATAAAATTACGAAAAATGGAGATGTGTCAAGGATTTTGTTCACCATCCATGAAACAATTATACAGGAAGAATTGGTTACTTACATAGACTAAGATAAATCTTAGAAATGGATCTACAATACACATGTTTGGTGCATCCTTGCATTTTTTATCTAGGATGAGGGAATTCATCTAGCTTATTATAACTGTATATAATAGCGAGGCAGGTAGAAAAACAAAGAGAGTGACTTCAATAGTAAAACAATTATGCATTTTGAGTTTATGTAAATTGGTGATGTGTTTGCCACCAATAAAGCTACACTTTATAATAAGTTGTGTTGTGTTTTCCATATAGGTGATTGTTACAATTATTTGTTCTAGGAAACTGGATTCTATGTAATTAAAATGTACATATTGTTGTAAACTTATTAAATTTCCCTCAACTTCATACAATTAACTTATAATCCATAAAATCTTATAGTAGTGATCATTACATTACATAAAAAACACATCATCAATTTCATATAATTTCACATCACTCTACATTTCACTAAATTTTAATTATAAAAAAATAAAACAATTTTTACAATGTTATTATTATTATTGTTTCAAAAGAGACTGCTAAAATTTTTATTAATAAAGGTTGGATTTTAGACCAAAGCCCTTACAAATTTTGAGTGCATTTTTCTCATTGATATTTTTTGTTAGCCATTCTTTCAAAAATGAATCAAAATGGTCATTATTCTTACATATTCTATAGTCATTACAACTATACATATGATAAAAGGTCCCAAGGATCATACAAAACTTGCATGGTAGCATAAAGAAAGAGAGATATATGTGACAAAAAATAAAAACCTCGACAGTATCCACCAACAGTTGCACTTGTTTCCAGGGTAGTCTTCCCCACACAGTCATCGAGACTTCTTCACAGGAATTGTTCGAGAGTTAGTATCGTTCAAGCCGAATTGAGAATTATTTCTAGTATAGAAACCTCTGCATTAAGAGTCATAATATCTTCCATTAAGACATTCAAAGAGTTCTCCATATCCTTAAGATGGCGAAGGAGTTTTGCCTCCATTAATGAATGATACGACTGGTGTTACCTATCGACCATGTTGTAGTGCCTTTGATGGGATTCAAGCAAAGCTTTTGCAGCATCCAGATTACGATCCACGGCTCTTCTCTCAAAGCCATAGTCTGTAATATTTTGGTGCTTTGCCATAGTCTAGGTTTTCCTAAGAGAACTAAGATCAATCTCACCACCTTTGTGACAATCTCTAGGTATGAATAAAACTTCACATCTATCAACAAGTTCCCAACAAACCATCAAATAGAACTCATTGTTAAGTCACGAGCTTGACTGATACATAGAATCCATCATAGAGAAAAATTCATTAGATGTGTGGGAAGCCAGAATCACCATTAACTTCAATTCATTGCTTAAGGAATGTTTCAGTGTTTTCAAATAAACACCCACCCACTCTAGTCGATGGTTGGACAAATGGTCATAGCGGATTGGAAATATATAATTTATTATCAACTGTCACTTGGAACAAAGCATTAGTGGATTTTTGAGGTCTAAAATGGGTCTCCTAAGGAAATTAAAAAATAATAGTGGAAATAATAAAATAAGATTTGATTACATCATCAAATTTTGGAGAGAAAAAAGAAAAAATTACTTTTTCAACTCATATTTTCAACTTATCTCCCAAAGGTTTTACTCAAATTTCGAGCGGGAGCACTCATTGGATGAAAAATTTAATTCCTCATCCAGGGAGTACCCATGTTGCATGCTTTTTATGGATCCTACTACGAAAAATGAGAAATACATGAAAAACGTGATTGCAATCATGTTTTTTCATGTATTTATCATTTTTCGTGTAAAAGGGTCCATCAAAAGTATGCAACATGGGTACTCCTTTGATGAGGAATTAAATTTTTCATCCAATGAGTACTCCCGCTTGAAATTTGAGTAAAAAATTTGGGAGATAACTTGAAAATACGAGTTGAAAAAGTAGTTTCATTATTTTATTATTTTTTAATATTTTTATCCTTTTACTTAAAAAATGGTGAATCATCCCCTATGGTTGACATCATCATCTTGAATCCTATTGGTTCTTATAAAGTTTATTTTGGTTGTACATTTTTCTTAGGAGGCCCATTTTAGACCTCAAAATTCCCCTAATGGATATGCCACCAGGTATGGAGTTTAAAAATCTGTAGTCGAGGAATGATTAACAACTAGGTCACCGACCCCGTCAACTTATGATTTCGAACCAAGATAACATTAGTATGCTTAAGGTGGGTACTCAATCCCAGGAACCATAAATTCCTTTTGAATGATATGGCTTTACCTGCGATTGCATATCATCGAGGTTTGTACATAATTAAAGGATAAAGTGGTATTCTAAATTTCTCAAATTTATAGTTATTTTCCCTTGGCCTAGGGAAGAAACTTTTTTTCCAACCTATCTTCCATCTCATTTAGATGCCTATACATGTGGAAAGACTCCAATCGCTCAAACTAAGAAGTAAATAGTGACATCCTTGCAAAATAAAAAGAGTATCCATACACTCACCATTTTTTTTCCAACAAATAACAAGAAATGAGCCACTACAAACTATGCGTTTTGGAATTTTCCTAGCCAATAATTATTCAAACCCTTTCCATAATGCTAAAAATTGTGCTTGGTTGTTGATTAAAATTCCGAATACAAATTGAAACATTGATTTTTCCTCAAAATTGATTAGAGCCCCCATGGCCCTGCGTCCCCGAATTTACAACGTTATTATTACCCCCTTACACCCTTGTTAATTTAACTTCTTTTTTTCAGCAAGAAAAATACTTCTTGTTTATATAATGTACTAGGACAAATCACTTCTAGAAATCAAAATACATGCCGGGTAGTTTTAGTTACATTCATATGTTTAGTGTAATATCAAGATACTACTTCTTGATCAAGTACCAAAACCAATACATTTTAAACTGTGATGGCTCTCTCATTTGTACATCCAAAAAGGTGTAAAAAAAAGACTACCTGAATACAACATTTTAAGTTACTGACTCTTCATAGAAAAATGAGCTAATTCCTCCACATTCATTTGTTCCTATTTTGTTCTTTCCATAGAAAAAAAAATAGCCTTTTAACTGAAATTTACCTTACCAACAACTCCAAGTCCATATGAATTGAATAATTCATAGTGCATCTCCCCAAATCTACCGTTCAGTCCTCTCTTTGATAATATATCTGCTTCATTAATTTTTTTCTCTATATATATGGCTGAAAGTAATAAATGTAAAATTTCACTTAATAGCATGAATCCTTTCCAGCCAATGGTCGAGATGTCCAGGATTTAAATGTGTTCCCTTTTCCATATGATCTATGATGACTTTTGCATCTCCAAACACCCAAATCTCCTCTAGATATAATTGATTTGTAAACCATAACAGGCACCACAAAGCTATGAGTTCAACCCTCAGGTTAGTACCTCTTCCCCCATTCCAATATATTTTATAATGACAATCCAGGGATATCATTAGCCAGATGCCACACCCACAAACTTGATTTTGTGAAGCGCCATCAAAGAAGCTAGTCAGATAGTGAATTTCAAATGGACGCAATCTCTTCGAGGCATCACATGGTGATTTTGATCCAGGTGGATATCGGTGGCCTCCCACCTATTCCATTTGGACCCGCATCATCAATTCTTTCATTTTTTCAGCTTCAGCACAGCTTACTATTTATAGCAGGTTTTTGGGTCCCGCACACCTGGAGCCGTTTTGGGGCATTAATAATCCAGGTGGATATTGATGGCCACCCATCGAGTCCATTTGAACCCCCACCATTAGTTATTTCAGTTTGTAAGTTTCGGCACAACTTACTATTTTTAGCAGTTTTTCGAGTCGTAAACTTCTGGAGTTGTTTTGAGGCCCTAAACGACGTTTTTTGGGAAAACGGAGAGCAACATGGGTCCATAGACCGATGTTGCTCGTTCAAAAGTTGTACTCCTCGGACAGATCTTTCTAACGAGCTATTGAGCACATCAAACAAAGATCGGATGCCAAAGTTACATCCCTGGGAAGTTGAACCACAAATTTACCCAAACAGGGCACACAGTTTTGGTGCTTCATCTCCTATGGTTAGGGTTTTGGACGTTTTGGATTCTACATTGTTTCTCAACAATAAATAGGCCTTCGAGCCTCATTGTAACACAGTTCAGGGGGCTGGGAACCGATACATCTCTTCTCAGAGATAAGCGCTACCGGTGCCCTAGCTCGCCACATCTCCATTATGTCTGCATTGTAACATAGTTCAGAGGCCTGTGTACGCTACATCTCTTCTCAGAGATATGCTACCAGCGCACTAGCTTGTTTCCATTATGTTTGTAAGCTTATTGCAGTCATTCTTTTATTAATAAAATGAAGCATTATTTCTGCTGCATCTCTGTATCTATGGTTATATCTGTATTTTGTTGAGTTCCTACATAAAATCTGGATCAGTGGTATTAGATTCAGGTTATGCCTCCATGGGAATGAGGGTTTGAAACATATTTCAGTTTCAATGTTTTGCAGCAATCGTCGGCAAAATCCACGAATTTTTTTGGACGACGAGTTTTCAGATTAGATCTCAAACTTTTGGTGAAAAAATTACAAAAAAAAGACCAAATCTGGATTCCTTGTGAAAAAATACTCAAATTAAAAAAAAAAAATCGGCCAAATTGGAGTTCGGATGAGGGAGATATCCCTGATTCAAAATCAGTAATATTGAAGCAATTTTTTTGACGACAATTCATGGACGGCAGCTCTCTTGTAATTTTTTGCAATTTTTAGTGCAAAATTTCAAAAGAATGGATATAGATCTGATCTCCTCTTGAAAAATCACCCAATTTCAAAAAAACAATCAGTCGAATCGGAGCCGGATGTGGGAGTTATTGTTGATTTAAAATCAACTATTTTTTTAGAAATTTTGTGATGGCGAGACAGTTCCAGCATGAATTTGAGAGTCTAGAGTCTCCAGATAGTAGTTTCAAACATATGAGAAGATGTAGAATGATCATTCTATTTCCAAAAATAGGTTATAATAAATATTCTGAGTTATATTGACTGAGTTATGCTCATTTTAAATCTGGAGTAGCATTCGGAGCGGGTTCTCTTTGGAGACGTGCCCTCCCACCCCAAGCTATGTAGGCACCTGCTACTTCATCAATAATCAGCATCACAGTTATGGGTCCACTGCACAAAATCATTTTCATCGAAGTCCATTTGCTAGGTCACACACTGTTAGTCACACAGTTGGTCATAAGCATTAAAGGGTATCTCTATCCTCAAATCTTCATTTGTCATGGTTTTGGTTCATCCACAAACCCACACTTCATCGAAGTCGATTTTCTAGGCCGCACAATGTCAATATCACAGTTGGTCACAAGCATTACAGGGTATCTCTATCCTTGGATCTTCATTCATCACGATTATGGGTTAACTACAAAAAACCCTTCTCTTCAGTGGCTCTTCATATTCAACAAAGGCTTCTAAGGAGGGAACTTCACGCAATGGGGACCATTGCTTCTTAAGGAGGGAGGAATGATCCGAATGAAAAATGGCATCAACTCATGGTATTCATCTACCCATGTTATCCATCCACCCATGGTATTGTAAATGGCATTGACCCATGGTATTCATCCACCCATGATATTTATTCACCCATGGTATTATAAGTGACCCATGGTATGTATCCACCAATGGTATTCATCCACACATGGGATTTACCCATGGTATTGTAAGTGGTATCTACCCATGGTATTAGCCCATGGTATCCACCTATGGTATTCTATCTCAAAAAAAGGCTATAAATAACAAGCTCCTTACTTTGTAAAAGGACAGATTGTCCCACACAATGTAGCTTTCACAAATATCTTCTGCTTTTAATAAAACAAGTTTCTTTGTGGTTTTATTTTATTTGTGTTCTTTTTTTCTTTCTGGCATTTTAATTTTGCAGATATTGTCAGATCCATCTCAACTTTTTAGATCTTGGGAGCCTCCCCCCCAAGATCCAGATCAGTGGTATTAGAGAGGGTCTGCTTTTTCTCTGTTTTTCGTTTCATATCCCCAACGTGGCCAGGGTATAAGGAGTTCAACCTTGCAACCCCGATGACCCCCCATGGTGGAAGAAAAGAAAGATGAAGGAGCAGGAGATCCTATCAAAATCTTGCTCGAGGATGCCCCAGGAACAGGAACGCGATATGACAATTTTTTTTCGTATCCTTCATCGAATGCCCACCATGGCACATTCCAAATCCAAATACCAAGTTCAAATAAAATCCCCCCCCCCACCCCCCCCATGGAGGAACTTGCCTTAATGGGAGACCATCGTTTCCATTGGGAGGAATGGACCCAGATGAGGGCCTCCTACCCGATGTGTTTGGACCCGTTAACATCAAGTCATTCTGGGCTTTTTTCACCCTAGATAGCTACTATTTATGTTAGGTTTTCGTCTCCGTACATCCCAGCTCGTTGGTGCGCGAATAATCCAGGGATATTGATGGCCATCTCATTAGGGCAATTTTGAGGTCTAAATGGGCCTCCTAAGAAAAATGTACAACAAAAATAAACTTTATAACAACCAATAGGATTCAAGATGATGATGTCAACCATGGGGGATGATTCACCATTTTTTAAATAAAAAGGCAAAAATATTAAAAAATAATAAAATAATAAAACTACTTTTTCAACTCGTATTTTCAACTTATCTCCCAAAGTTTTTACTCAAATTTTGAGCGGGAGTACTCGTTGGATGCAAAATTTAATTCCTCATCCAATTATTACCCATGTTGTATACTTTCGATGGACTCTTCTACACGAACTATGAGAAATACATAAAAATGTGATCAAATTATGTTTTTTTATGTATTTCTATTTTTCGTGGTATCAACGTACCTAGTATGCGTAATATGTACCTTGAAGGGAATTAAATTCCGCATCCAACTATACTCCCGCCGAACTTGAGTAAAAACTTTGGGAGATAAGTTGAAAACATGAATTGAAAAAATAGTTTTTTCATTTTTCCCTCTAAAATTTGATGATGTCATCAAATCTTATTAGATTTTTTCCACTATTATTTTATAATTTCCTTAGGAGGCCCATTTTAGACCTCAAAATTCCCCTAATGATCGAGTCCATTTCAACCCCCACCATCAGTTATTTCAGTTTGTAAGTTTCGGCACAACTTACTATTTTTAGCAGTTTTTCGGGTCGTAAATTTCTGGAGCCGTTTTGAGGCCCTAAATGACGTTTTTTGGGAAAACGGAGAGCAACATGGGTGCATGGACTGATGTTTCTCGTTCAAAAGTTGTACTCTTCAGACAAATCTTTCTAACGAGCTATTGAGCGCATCAAACGGAGATCGGATGCCAAGTTACGTCCCTGGGAAGTTGAACCACCAATTTACCCAAACAGGGCCCACAGTTTTGGCGCTTCATCTTCTATGGTTAGGGTTTTGGACGTTTTCGATTCTACATTGTTTCTCAACAATAAATAGGCCTTCGAGCCTCATTGTAACACAGTTCAGGGGGTTGGGAACCGATACATCTCTTCTCAGAGATAAGCGCTACTAGTGCCCTAGCTCGCCACATCTCCATTATGTCTGCATTGTAACATAGTTCAGAGGCCTGTGTACGCTACATCTCTTTTCAGAGATACGCTACCACCGCCCTAGCTTGTTTCCATTATGTTTGTAAGCTTATTGCAGTCATTCTTTTATTAATAAAATGAAGCATTATTTCCACTGCATCTCTATATCTATGGTTATATCTGTATTCTATTGCGTTCCTGCATAAAATCCGGATCAGATTTCTGCTTCAACTTCATCATTTCTAGTGAACTATATATCTTAACACAAATACTATGAGGAGAACATGGTTGTCCTTCAAATATCAACCTGTTCCTACGACACCAGATATGCCAATGAAGTAAAAAGGGAGTAGCACGAAGGTGTTTCCCCCTTCGGAACCACCATATGATACAATCTTCTATAGTGCTATATTATGGGATTGGTTGCTTTAGTAATAAACAAAGACTGTTAATAACCTCCTGAGAAAAAGAGCAGCGATAAAAAAGATGTGAGTTGTCTTCATCTTGATCCTTGCATAAAACACAAATTCCAGGGCCCTGCCACCCTTTTCGTTGAAGAGTTTTCCATGTCAAATTTTTATTTTTCCATATGAGCCAAATTAATATAATCATTTTGATCGACACTTTGACTTTCCACATCAGATTGAACCAATAGTGCGGTTCATATCCCAATACTTTGTCCATCGATAATTTATATGCCTCCTTTGTGCTTATCTGCTACTCCATTTCTATTCCTTCTCACGTAATCCTATCTCCATTGTCACCCTTTCACCACCCCAATTGTTTTAGGGAGGTAATATAGTTCCCCCCATTCTATCTTTTTGTTATCCTCCATTCGCATCTCCTCATATGTTCTCCACCTCAGGCAACCGTCATCCCATTCCTTTGTTAACTGACACATATAGAAATAACCTTTGTGATTAATTTGGTCTGTAGTCTCTCTACTGAGATTTGTGTTCCGTCCAAGGCCCAGAATCTGTTGACTACAAATATGAATCTTATTCCCATTTGCAAAATACCATTTAAGGTTCTTTATAAATAATGGCCAGCAATTGTTAAAACCTTTCCATATATTTGATCTGCTCTTAACTTTCTTCAAACCAAGAGTTAGGATATCCTCCATGTTCTTCTGTTCAAGGTATTTTTGACTAATTATCTCCTTCCATAGTCCATTAGTGGTCAAACACCTCCATATATATTTAAAAATGAGCGATAAGCCAAAATTTTTTAGATTTAGAATATTCCATCCCCCCTTCTCCTTTGGCTTAGTAATACATTCTAGCCGAGCGAGATGTATGGTTCTCCTCTCCTTTCCCCCATTCCAAATGAATCTGGCAATAACCTTTTTGATCTCAATCATCATCATATTTGGGATTTGATAGAGATGAGCCCAATATACAGTGTACTGTTGGAGTACCGCATGAGTCAATATTAGTCTCCCCCCCATGACAAACATCTATTTGACCAGCTGAAGATCTTATTCTGGAATTTTGTTACAAGCCACTTCCAATCATCCATGGTATACCTTGTCGGTCTCATCCGAAAACCCAAATATGTGAAACCCTCATTTAGTGGTGCAATGTTGAAATTAAAAAATGCCCCCAGTTCTTTAAATTCCTCAATATCACTCTCCACATAATACATGCAAGATTTTTCAATGCTTATCAGCATCCTAGTAGCTTTGCTGAAACCATTTAAGATAGTTTTTAACTCCTCCCAACTACTTCTCTTCATTGACCCGAAGATCAAGACATCATCAACAAAAAGGCTATGAGTAACTTCCTTTTTCCTACAGACTTCTACTCCCTTAAAATTTCCCAGCTTCAATGCTTGCTTGATCTTCATACTTAGAGCATCCATTACCAGTATAAATAGGAAAGGAGACAAAGCACAGCCCTGCCTCAAGCCCCTCCCAGGATGGAAAAAACTTGATGTTGTTCCATTTATTAAAACTACCATAGATGTGACAAGAATTAATGCGCCCCATAACCCATGCCACCACTTCCCTATCAAAGCCTATTTTAAATAGAACCAATGTTTAAAAAGTCCAATCCACTCTATCATAGACCTTGTTTAAATCAATTTTCATAACTGCTGCCTTCAACTTCTTCATCTGCATAGAATGAATAATTCTTGGGTTATTGCCACAGCGTCATGTATGCTTCTATGCTTCTGTCCTTGAGAAACCCTGACTGTTCTAGCGTGATGTGCTTCGACAATACCCTTGTTAATTTAACTTACAAACATGACTAGAGTTAATACGAACAATCTCAATTTTTACGTACTTTCAAGAAATACGAGGTTGATTTTAAATTACAGAGACATTATTCTTTCATGATAAAGATTTTCGATTCGCCCCAAGTTCACTTCATTTAGAGGTCCAACGATGAGATGGGATTGGAATTTCATAGTGAGTTTATTTGTCATATGAAAATTTCATTGTGGTCAAATTTTTCGCTCACTGCATTTTAGGGTTAAATTTTTTATCTACACTTCTTTTAGACATAAAAAATTTACCAATAATTTATGAAACATTTATGGGATAAATGTAGATACACTCTTTAAGATTCTATTAAGCAATTGGCTACGGCTAAGTAAGAAATACAAACCTGAAATTGTAAGTATTCGAGCATTAAAGACTTCTGAAAATCTACAGTGGAATACCTTATTTTTGCAAAACTGTAAAATTCTCTCCATTATTTACTAAAAAATTAAATATTTGAAAAGTTCACATAAATATCTAAAATAATGTATAATTTGAAATAAATGTCATTTTCTACGTTGTAGATTTAAACCTAGCCGTCAAATAAATTTTGTACATTTTGAATGTGAAAATACATGTGGTGAGACGTCAGAATCTAGGCCTGGCCACAACTTTACCCATGTGATGCCGGACCCGCACTGTACGATGCTGCTTTTCCCTTAACTTTTTTATAAAAGTTTTTCTATTAATTGTCTTTTAATACAGTTTTATAATAATAATAATAATAATATAAATATTATTAATAATAATAATTTGTAAATGATAAATTTATTTATCTGCTCAAATTTTATAATTAAAACATTATAGATAATATATATGGGGTTTGGACTATGTTTGGTTAGGAGTTCTTTTTGTTAACGGTTTATGAATTAGAGGTATCTAGCAAGACTAAAAGTCTTTTTTTTATGGATTACTACATCGTACTTATAGGTGGAGTATACTTAGTTAAGAGCTCATTTTCTTGGTTAATGGTTCATAAACAATAGGCTTCTAGCAACATTGAAAGCTCTTTTTATAGTGCTCTTTTTATAGATCACTAATGAGTCAACTTACATTAACATATAGTAGTCAATGGTAAAAATGATGAGTAATAAGTCAACTTGCATTAATAAATAATAGTCAACAGTAAAAATGATGAGTAATAAGTCAACTTGCATAACATATAGTAGTCAATGGTAAAAATGATGAGTAATAAGTCAACTTGCATTAATAAATAATAGTCAACAGTAAAAATGATGAGTAATAAGTCAACTTGCATAACATATAGTAGTCAATGGTAAAAATGATGAGTAATAAGTCAACTTGCATTAATAAATAATAGTCAACAGTAAAAATGATGAGTAATAAGTCAACTTGCATTAATAAATAATAGGCAATAATAACTATCTCGTCAACTAATCTGATTTGACATCATATTTTTTCCCACTATATTTAAAAAAAATATATAACATCTTACCTACACTCCCTCCTCCCTCCATTGTCACGACTCCCCCCACCATTATCATGACGACCAAAAAAAACCAAATTTTACATCATAAATTTTCTTATTATATTAAAAAAAAAAATGTAACATTTTACATATACTCCATTATCATACTATAATTGAAAAAAAATATAACATCTTACGTATACTCCATTATCATACTACAATTGAAAAAAAATATAGCATCTTACATATACTCCATTATCATCAACCAAAAAACCAAGAGGTAAAAAGTATCTGGCGAACAGAAAAAACCCAAACATTAAAACATTTATGCTAAAGTACAGTAAAAACCAAAATGTAAAACGTTTAGGCTCCCAAATAGGCGTTCTTACCGAAACTGCACCACGGCAAGGGCCTACAAATATCTTCACAGAGAGACTGAAATGGAATCACATCTTCAAAAGGCATGTAGGAGTTGAACTCTTCGTGTTGGAGACGATGTTGGTTCTGAATATTCATCCATGCCTAATTCTTATACTGCTAACGACGCTAAGCAGCAATTTGCCGTTATCCTCTTCGACTAATGCAGCGGCCAGGCCACCCTCAAATTCAAATCCGTTCGTGTTCATGAGTGTGGATGGTCAGACAGCAGCTGCAAAAAAATATGACTACATTGTCGTTGGAGGAGGAACGGCCGGTTGCCCCCTTGCCGCAACGCTGTCGGCCAACTATTCGGTTTTGGTAATAGAGCGCGGAGGATCTCCTTACGGAATTCCCGAAATCCAGAATGCCAAGGATTTTGGAAGCCTCTTACGGGAGACCGACAATTACACTTCCCCAGCTCAGTCATTTGTTACAGAGGATGGACTCACTTTAGCGAGAGCAAGAGTTTTGGGAGGCGCAACCGCTCTCAATGCGGGGTTCTACAGCAGGGCGAGCTCCGAATATGTCCGTTATATGGGATGGGATGAAGAACTTGTAAACGAGTCGTATGAATGGGTGGAAAAGCAGAACGCCTTCCAACCAGATCTCTCCAGCTGGTCATTGGCTTTCAGAAATGGGCTCCTGGAAGCGGGAGTTCTTCCGGATAATGGATATACATTGGATCACGTGGAGGGAACCAAAATTAGCGCCTCCATCTTCGACAACAATGGCACGAGACACACAGCAGCAGATCTTCTCAAGTCTGCCAACCCCAACAATATCGTTGTCCTTATCAATGCTACCGTCAGCAGGATTCTCTTCGGTAACTCTACATCTCCAGGTAATTAATTAATTCACCATACACCTGCTTTCAAATTACACAGGCCATTCTTATACATGACTGCCATTCCACAACATTGGTTGCCAATAAGTTTATTTAATTACACACTCTAGATTTATATTGAGACCTTTAAATGTAGATTGAGTATTTTGATTATGATCAAAACTTCAGGAAAGCTGGGTGGCTCCTCTAGGAAGCCGAAGGCAAACGGAGTAGAATACATGGATGCCCATGGTCGGTTTTATCAAGTTTTTCTCGAGGGATCATCCCGTTCCAGCGAGGTAATCGTCTCTGCAGGATCCATAGGCAGCCCCCAGGTGCTGATGTTGAGCGGAATTGGCCCATCTCAACATCTCAAACAATTCAATATTCCTCTAGTCTTAAATTTGCCTTCAGTAGGCCAAGGGGTTCAAGACAGCCCCCGTGCAACCGTAACCTTGCAATCCCCCACACCCCTGGAATTTTCCAGCATACAGGTAGCGGGTATTCTTAAAGGCTCTCAAACTTACCTCCAGTCCAGCAGTTTTATCCAGCCGGCTTCCAGTGCAAATGGAAGCGCATCCTCACACCCCAGTAACATATATACTGGAAGCATATTTGAGAAGGTGGCGTTTCCATTGTCGAGGGGAGAGCTTTGCCTACGTAGCAGGGATCCTCGAGACAATCCCTTTGTTCGATACAACTATTATTCCCATCCTCTCGACCTGGAAAGATGCGTCAATGGCGCGAGGATGATCGCTAAAGTTCTCAATACACGCTCTCTGAGGCAATTTTCTTATGCAACTGGTAGTGAGTCCTCTAATGGCTTTCACTTCATCGGGCCAGCGTTGCCAGAGAACACGTCGGACGATGCAGCCATGGCTGAGTTCTGCCGTGGTACTGTGAACACAATGTGGCATTTCCATGGAGGATGTCATGTTGGCTCCGTGGTTAACCAGAACTATCAGGTGATCGGAGTTGAGAGTCTCAGGATTGTGGATGGCTCAACATTTAAAGACGGCCCTGGAACCAATCCACAGGCCACCACTATGATGCTTGGCAGGTAACTGTTACATTTATAATAATCTTAACATTTTATTCTGCCTCGAACTGTTTTGTATGTGAAAAGGGTAACCATAATGCTGTTATACACTGGTATGCATGCAGATATATGGGAATGAAGATTAGCGGCGAAAGATTCTGAAGGATAAGCGTTTGCAGTGTACTGTATAACATGTAATATTAATTCCGTTGTTTGTAATACTCCGTCCAGCACCATCGAATGGGATCCGTTGCATGTTGAAGGATGTTGATTTTCTATTAGTTGATAAAATTTTATATTTGCTTTTGATGTTAGAAATTAAAGAAATGAAATTATTAATATGTAAAAGAAACAAATTAACGCTTATGTATTGGCCTGTCACATTTATGTAATATTAATGTAGTTGAGCAGTAGATAATGCAATCCGTTGCAGGTCAAAGATTGTTGGCTTTGTATTATTTATTAAATTTTATATTGGTTTTTAATGTTAAAGGAATTATTGAAATTTTGTGTTTTTTTAATAGAGTGGGAAAATTTATCAAAATTCAATTGTCTAATATAATTATTTCTGGGTGTTATTAGTGAATACAAGTTGACTCATCACTGCTATTCAAGAAAATTACATCACTTAGAATGACCTGTTGGTGATCAGTAAGAGACAGACTTTCGCTGACTTTCAGTCCTGAAATGTTTTTGGGTCTGCGACCTATTTCCTTACATCCCAAAAAAACCAACTTTTAGCCAAACAAAAATACTAATAGTTTTAGAGCATACTCCAAACCATACAAACTTTTTAAAATAAGATAAAGTTATAAACATATTAAAATAAATTGACATATAATTGGCAGAAATTAAAAAAAAAAATATTTACCAACTTTGAAATTCAATAAAACAAATACTACAAAAAGTAGAATAAAAATTGAATTCAATTGCAAAAAAATTACCAATATCTCACTAAATATAATTGGCCAAAATAACAACAGCCACAATAACAACATATATAAAGTTCTCTTTGGGCAGAGGCAACATGATTATGATAGAATAGGAAAAACTCCACTAAAGGATGGGCAGAGGCAGCATGATGATGATAGAATAGGAAAAGCTCCACTAAAGGATGGGCAGAGGCACCATTATGATGATAGAATAGGAAAAACTCCACTCAAGGATGGGCAGAGGCACCATTATGATGATAGAATAGGAAAAACTCCACTCAAGGATTGCATTTAAAATTTCATGATCACGATCTACAGGATTAGGAATAGGGATTTTTGATAATGGTGAAGCAGTTAGATCATAACACATTATATTGAAATAACAACGTCCATGCCCTTTACAGAAACCAAAATTTCTGACATCTTATACACCTTTACTTCTTTATCATAGGTAGTTGGGCCCCACCAAGTAGTGTTTCGATGCCTGCTGCAACTGAGAGTTCTAGTCCTCCGTTTGGAGACCCATTTCTCCGAGTTAACGCCAGCACCAGATACAACCCACCCACAGGCCATTGTGGAGAATAGGTTCAGGGTGTTTTTTTTGGATAATGCATGGTATTTTAGGGTTTTTTATTTATTTATAATGTAGTTCACTGTATTGAACAATAAACATACAATAGAATGAGAGTTAAATCCAAATAAGACAATAGACCGTCCTATTTTCACACCTTCTATTGTAAAAAGCTGTAATCCCAGTTCCCTGATTTAGCTGACAGGGCCCTGCACTTTTTCTCTCAACATGGACTGAAGATATAGACACATAGACAATGGCTTCGCTCATCTTCCATGGTAAATAGAGCAATGTAATTTTTACGACGTCGAAGTTAAAGATAACCATACCAATGAAACGAATAAAAATAAATTAACCCAATCGAATTGCCGAATTTATATACTGATCGACACGAATCAAAATAAATTAACCCAGTCGAATTGGTAACTACACTTTTGATGTGATGTTGATGTGACACGGAAACAAATACTTTTCAGTCTATTGGCCCATAAATGCACTTAGGGAATAGATGCCCACCGTTGGATGGTGTACTTGCTTTAATCCAACGATGGGCAGTTACTTTGCAGGTGCATTTATGGACCAATACACTGAAAAGTATTTGTTTCCGTCACTGGGCCAATAGACTGAAAAGTATTTGTTTCCATGTGACGGAAACAAATACTTTTCAGTGTATTGGTCCATAAATGCACTTAGGGAATAGATGCCCACAGTTGGATGGTGTACTTGCTTTAATCCAACGATGGGCAGTTACTTTGCAGGTGCATTTATGGGCCAATAGACTGAAAAGTATTTGTTTCCGTCACATGGAAACAAATACTTTTCAGTCTATTGGCCCATAAATGCACTTAGGGAATAGATGCCCACCGTTAGATGGTGTACTTGCTTTAATCCAACGATGGGCAGTTACTTTGCAGGTCCAATAGACTAAAAGGTATTTGTTTCCATGTGACAGTTTCATGATACTCTTGTTGGCATCACGTTAAAAATAAATAAGCTTAAAATTCCAGTCAGGTGTTTTCGGCTGGTTCTAATTGGTTCAGACCGTAGTTTAAAGACGTTTCAAATTAGCTCAAAACAAAATTATGGAATTTTACGACACGCTTTTTAATAAATATTGTAGTTTGATGATTTGATTAGTAACACTAATTTATTTATGATATTAAATTAGTGTTTAATTATGAATTTAGTTTTTTTTTTCTTTTCTTTTTTCTTTTTCTAAGGGGAGATTTGTACAAATCACAAAATATCGTAGGTTGTTTAGTAGCTTTTTATGTAATTTATAACCACTCTGCAAAGCACAACGATTAGTATGGTTTTTATATTGAATGTGTAACCTTATTTTTTAAGGTAATAGTAATAGTTTGACAAAGTGGTTTTTATTTTTTGGGTTATTTTGGAGTAAATTTTATAGTTGATATTATCTGAAATTTGGTCAAAATTTGGAAATATAGTACTTTTAAGTTGTTAATTTTACATAATAGGAGAGCGAGAGGTTCTCCAAGGCATTTCTATATTAAAAAAGCAATTTAAATGACAAATATTGCAATCTCACCAAGAATAGTGTTACCAGATTTAGGTGAAAAAATGCCAAAATGTCACCAATGGCTACCATATGACATGAAATCATCAGCCATAAAAACTCAACATCATGGCCTAGTGTACTTAATGTAGGTGGTGGATTAGATGCCCACTTACATGCCTCCACTCTCATGGTTTCAAACATGACATGCCACCCAAAATTTCAAACTCTGTGAGGTTGGTTTTTTGAAATGAAATGAAATGCAGGAGGGAGGGGATATAATACTATCATTGTGTGCTTATTGTGCTTATTAATAACTGGGAGAAGCAAAAGGAGAATTGTCACCACCACCATCATCAACGAAGAGGTAACATTATTCCCAACCACCTATTAACAGATGGCACACTTGCTCCTCTCGTTCACTAAAGTTATTTTATCATATGCTCATGGCCTACACTTCACTTCAAGTAACATTCCATACTCTTCTCTCTAGGAGAATCAAATACACAACCTCCACACTAGGTAATGGAGGTTCTCCTTTAGTGTTAGTGCAAGATGAAGGAAACTAATGACATTTGAGAAATTGTTCACTTCTTCATGGAATGTGAGTTAGTAGAGCTATGTCACACACAATTGCTAGGTTTTTAATGATTTGCTTCTTTATTTATATTCTATGCACAATCTTAGCATTAATGGATTGTTGACAAAGGATGGCTGACAAAATTGAAAGAAGTTGCACGTTTCAAATCTCAAAAATATTTCAATTTTCCACATTGGATTGAAATTTTTTTCAATTAAAATAGGACTGGACTCAATAATGACCCTAGGAACAACCATGAATAACCACATATTATAATAATTACTAGCACAACAATATAAATTAAATGATTGGTAAAGGCCAACATGTATCAAATTGTAATATCCCGAATAGGAAATAGACAGCAATACGCAGCAATACAAGCATACAACTATATAGGAAAATGCCGGAAATAGAATATAAAGCAAGTACACATAAAATGCCAGGAATGCTAAGCCATTTTATTAATCTGAGAATATATATGGGTACAATGGATAATCAGAATAAGTGCACCTATCCTTGCACAAGGCAAGTGAAGAACCCTCTCAGAAACAGGAAAGTATCGTTAATGTATCTACGCCTACCGCCGGAAGAAACTCGTCATAAATCGTTGCCGCCGTAATGAATCGGAACTAGGGGTCGATCCCCTCGCCTAATGAGTCGAAATCGTAAAAGTATGTACCTGGTAACGGGGCTAAACCCCAAAACCATGAACGAAATGATCACTCAAAAATCAATTCCTTAAGCCCTCTCAAGTGAAAACGCAGCCTTCCAAAGCCCAACGCAACATGCCAAATGAAATATGTTATGAAAGAGTTTAAGCACCCTCCAAACTCTCCAAACCGTACAGAGACTAAAACTCTCCACGCCAAATACACCTAATCTCCTGTCATAAATCTCTCAATAACCTAACAACTTCAACTCAAACTCATTCCTCCTCCGTAGACCCAACAACGACAACGAGAAGTTTGCCCTCAAAGAAAACTCGACCAAATCATCACAGAAATCTCCTGCTAAAGACTGAAGAAAAACCTTGCCCGAGCAGGCACTCGAAGTCCCCCGGGGCCAAGGGTGAGATCTCCGACCGGAGACACTCAGTCGCACTAAACAGTGCTGCAGATCGACTAAACAGCCAGCGTGCTCAAGTAGACAGAAGTCTAGCTCGAAATATCATCAACAACATCAATAATGCCAAATGGAATGGCTCTCCCACCTTTTATAGTGCTAGCTCCCCTCAAAACCCTAACGTGGTCCCCTCTCTCCACGTGCTCCTCCTAAGCCTGCGCAGTTGCTCCTAGAGCCTACGTGAGGCCTCCCTCATACATGGTGTGGACCCCCAAGGCTTCCCTTTAAGTCATAACGTTGCTCCTAATAGGGAAGTGCTTTATTTTATTAAAGTGAGTTGACCCCTCTTTCTCACTTTTATTTATTAATTAGCTATAGGTGGCAAAACTATACAAAAATCAAATATTCCAATTAGCGGTGCTAATTAGGAATATTACACAAACCAAATATTTCATGATACATCTCGCATTGCCTCATGCAAATTAACTAAATTATAACTTCATTTTAAATTATCATTACTATTATTATTGTTAAAATACCATGACTTACTAATAAAAACATAACTCATGTTCATATGAAAAATGTCATTATGATACTTTTTTAATTAATCAATTTAATTAAAAAGAACAAAATGACATAACTACTTTTGAGATAAATCTCAACTTTTTTGATACAATTACTACTAAAAATATTCTAGAATATTCACTAGAGGTAAAATTCCTACCATTCACCTAACAATTATTGATAACAAAATTAAAATTGTGGAAGCGCTAATCAATAACAAACACACTTATTGGTGTAATTAAGTTATTGTGTTTATAATGGACATTATGCCTTTTTATTTAAGGAGATTCAACATTAATTTTGATTTGGGTTTTGTTGCAAAGGAAACTCCCTAAGGCATAAACTCCACAAGAATCATGCCATATAAAACATTCCATATCAAACACACTTATGGGTTTAATTAAGTTATTGTGTTTATAATGGACATTATGCCTTTTTATTTAAGGAGATTCAACATTAATTTTAATTTGTGCTTTGTTGCAAAGGAAACTCCCTAAGGCATAAATTACACAAGAATCATGCCATATAAAACATCATTGAAGATAAAAAATAGTAAACAAAATGCCATTTAGAGTTAGAAGATAAAGAGAAATCACTTACATTATGCCAAATTGACAGATTCTATAACCTCTGCAACATAGATTTCCTCTTAATCTTCAAAGATGGTGTTTCAAGTTCCAATAGCAAATATTTGATAGATTGTGAAAAAAATACAAGTAGTAGATGATATGAATTATATTAAATAAAATAATATTAATTCATCAAAAATATGACAGATATCTTTCCAAATCTAAATTTGCATCTCAAACTCACAAATTCCAGACATCACGAGGTATTAGATGAAAATGAGCTAGACATCAACTCCCAATTATTCATAACTTTTGGTGTAAAATATGCAACTTTGATGGGAAACTCTAGTGCAATGCACTTGATGATTTTCAATATCTCCAATGTTTCCTTTGAGAATATCATCCCCGAAATTGGAAAGAAACATTTTGAATTGCATTGACACTAGCAACAAACTATTTTAGTATTTTTCATTTGCCACTTATCTGTACACAGTATACATCTTGTGGTGGACAAAATTCTAATATGTATTATAAATTCGTGTATATATCATAGATTTATATATACATCAACTCCCAATTATTCATAAATTTTGGTGTAAAATCTGCAACTTTGATGGGAAACTCTAGTGCTCTTTAGTTGATGATGTTTAAAATCTCCAATGTTTCCTCCAAGAACATCATCTTTGAAATTGTAAAGGAACATTTTGAATTGCATTGACACTAGCAACAAACTATTTTAATATTTTTCATTGTGGTGGCCAAAATTATATTATGTATTATAACTTCTTGTATATATTATTGATTTATGTAGACATCAACTCCCAATTATTCATAACTTCTGGTGTAAAATATGCAAATTTGATCGAAAACTCTAGTGCAGTGCAATTGTTGATGTTCAATATCTCCAATGTTTCCTCCGAGAACATCAACTCTGAAATTGTAAAGAAACATTTTAAATTGCATTGACACTAGCAACAAACTATTTTAGTATTTCCCATTTTCCACTCAATTGTACACGATATACATCTTATGGTGGCTAAAATTCTAATCTGTATTATAACTTCTTGTATATATCATCGATTTATATTGATAATTGGAAGAGACCATTACAAGAGTTTACATGGTGAAGAACCCTCTACCTGGTTGAAGACATTGCTTATTTACACAATCCAATAAACCAACAACCACCTAGAACTTGACCATCTCAAAACTACCCAACAAACAATAATTAAAAATAATAATAATGTAGAGTTTTTATTTTAACATAATATCATTTTTATTTCAAAACTACCTTAACTACTGAACAAAAAATAATAATAAAAACAACATAGAATTTTTAATTTGGTTTCTCTGCATTACCACATGAGAATCAATCTCGGCAACACCGTGAAGCCAAAGTTAAGGCTTAGGGTTGACTATATTCATGAAACAGGGCGTTAAGGTAATGTTACAACCAAGAGTTGATGTTGTTTTGCTACAAAATTAGCGGCTTGACTAACATAACACAAGGAGAATGGATAATAGCATTCAAGGGAAAAAGGGGTGCAAATAATTTGGATAATTGTGTTATCTATGGATAATAAATGAACAAATGTGAAATAAATTTTCTTTATAATTTACATGGAGCATATATGTTAGGGCCTCTCTAACCTCTTTTGATTCCATTATCCCAAGTGAGATATTTGCTAAGTAGAGATAACCACATAACAGTCTTGCATATTAAAGGACCATGGTGTTTCCAAATATAACCCCACCATCATGTATACTATCCATTAAAAAGAGATGCAACTTGAACATCATTACTAAGTTTGACAATGAATTCAACTGTGATGGGTTTCCTTCATCAATACTTGAGAGGCAAATAAACATGGACCATAGATTACTTACTTAATTATGCCATTCAACTATATTCAAACCTTTTAGGCCTAAATTCTCCTTTCATTTCCATCCTCTTTGGCCCCATTCTTGAAGGGTTTAGGCTTTGGCATATGCAAGAGATAAAATACCAACATTATGAAGCATTTGGACATGTACCCAAATCGGTGGTGTCCATAACCCGATCCTAACCAAATATCTTCCTCAATTCCCACTTTCCTTCTACTTCCCACCTTCCACATTGAACAAACAACTACACGAGGAAAGGCACCAATCAAAGACTTCCATACAATGGAATAAGTTTTTGCAGGCTTTCATGATTCCCTACACCATTCGTCCATCAACATCCCTATTGGGTATTTAGATCTCATCACTCTTCCCCATAAGGATAAATTGTGAGTAAACATCAGCATTTGTTATAGGGAGTTTTTTATCCAAGTGTTCTCCAATAAGAGAGTGTACAAATGTAACAACAAGGGCGTACTCCTCCTTTTCAAAAAATTCCTCTGCTTTTCTAATTTTTCCGGCTTGTCTAGAACTAGTTTCAAGCTCCCAATTTGGTCGCAGCGTTGTCATCAATAAACTCCCAACGATGCTTCTAAAGATTAAATATTTCAATATCCCCATCAACGTATAATTATTTCCCTTTAAAAATTTGATCCCTCCACTTCCCTACCAATTAAACTATAATAATATTAATCCTATTTATGTAACCCCTCAGCGTTGTCATCAATAAACTCCCAACGATGCTTCTAAAGATTAAATATTTCAATATCCCCATCAACGTATAATTATTTCCCTTTCAAAATTTGATCCCTCCACTTCCCTACCAATTAAAATATAATAATATTAATCCTATTTATGTAACCCCTAAATTGGCGCTTCACTTCCAGAATAACCCATTTCCAATAATCAAGCCTTAACAACATTTGCTTGAGAATCACCTAGTTGATCCTCCTGAATCATTATGTTCCATGTTGCCTGCTTGGATTCTTCCAATATTATATGTATGATCTCACTCAGATTCTTTTGTATCAACAATTGAGTCTTCAACACTTGAATTAGATGATTGATCCACAACTTGACAAG
This sequence comes from Pinus albicaulis, assembly GCA_034641835.2. Classification (NCBI taxonomy): domain Eukaryota; kingdom Viridiplantae; phylum Streptophyta; class Pinopsida; order Pinales; family Pinaceae; genus Pinus; species Pinus albicaulis. Next base: position 467,329,786 of record CM076581.1, on the reverse strand, counting down.
CCAAGACATATTCTACTGCATCTTCTTCATTATGTGCTCAATGTATACGTACAACTTCTCAACCAAAGAGGAAGAATATCCCATGTCCACAAATCTACTCTTAATGCTACTCTCGGGTGTGTACGATGAGCTTGCCTCATATGTGTTGGGGGGGAATGGTTCAAGGTAGAGTGGTTGCCACATAACAATAGATATAAAGTCTCCATTCTCGTTTCTAACACATTCCATTCTTGAGAAATTGTTATCTTGGGTTGCATTCTTTTGTTGAGAAGAACCATATTTTGGGTCATTTTATTCATTGCCCACAAGATTCCCCATATTGATATTATATCCCTTGATCTCACTCTCACATTGTGGGTTTCTGCAGGTCTATCTGTTGATAGTCCAACATAATACCAATGTATTTGCAATGATATTGTTTTGGGCACACCCTATTCCTATACAGTAACAAATATTGTGATTGTTTTCTCCCCAATATTCGGAGCTCATGTTCCAAATGCCGAGGTATCTTGGAAATTAAACATGTCAATAATTTCCATTGTTTCCATCCAAAGAAAATGTGTTGGCCCTGGATATAATTTTCGCTTCTTGTTTTCGTAGATTGTGTCCATATACAATATGACTCAGTATTGGAGAACTTGCGGTACTATTATGATATATATCCCTAATTTCTTGGTTCCCATAATATTTCTCAGTTTATTCCAGCATGCACTTGGGCTACCAAGCATTGATGTAACCTTTCGAGCTCCTTTCTAAACCGTTTTGCATGAGCTTCAACTTCCTTCACTATCCTTGCATCCTCACTCTTTCATTTATTCTCAATCTAGATTTGGTTTTGGTCTTGACATAAGGAGCATTTATCAAATTGAAAAAATGCATTTCCTACCCCTAAATCTTAATGAGATTCAAGCTGACCATCAAGTGAAAATCCAATCAAACAATATTTGCATTGCAATCCATCATAATCAATGCCACTCTGAGAAAATGCATGAGTAGACCTCCCTTGTTGAGATAACAAACCTGAATTTGAAACTTGGTTTTGAAAACCAAACTAATATGTGACCTGCATGTTCCTCTCTTTTCTTGAGTTATGACATTGCAAATCCTACGAAAGAGGCACTATATATGGAGTTGATCCAGATCTTGGGGGAAGGGCTCCAAGATCTAAAAAGTTGAAATGGATCTGGAAAGATATGAAAAATTAGAATGCCAGAAAAATGAGAGAGTTCCCATGAAAATGTGAAGTTAGGTTACACTTTTTGCCCTTTTTGGAGAAAAAAATTTCATTTTTTTCTGTTCTTCAACTTTCTGCAAGCCAAAAAAAAAATTATGTTTGGAATTTCATTTTGCAATAAAAATAAAAGTTGTCAGAAATTTTATTAGCTTTCTATTACTTATTTTTTGGAATTTTTTTACACATTTGATATGTCAACTTAGTGTTTCTTAACAATCAAAATATTCATAAAAAGTCATGTTAATACACGCTAGTGTATTCTTTGAAAGCTTTGTGTTTTTTAGAAACAAAATGTGTTACAACAATATAGACAGAGTCTACTTTGGTTTCGTTATATTTACAGAACCAAATGATGCATATCCTAATTATTAAAATTTTTTGAACTAATCAAACATGAAAAAAATGCATATTTTGAATATGTTTTGCGACGCACGAAATTTCTCAACATATAAGTTATAAACTAAAAATATAAAAACTACCCATTACAGACGACGGACCAATGTAATGCACCATAATTTTTTCAATTTTTTTATAGTGTATTTTGGAAGATACTGAATATTGATTTCACTGAATCATAATGACCTTCAGAAATTATTTGCACCCGTTTTATTACAAAATTAATTAAAATTAGTAAATATTTATGAAATTCCATGAAAGTTATATTTCCTGAAAGTAGATTGAATTTTGAAAATGCTTGTCTTGGTTCCGACAGTTAATTCAAAATGTTTCATGGAGTTTAATGAGTCCAAAGTTGAAGATATGTATTCAGAGCTTGGCTCTACATAATTGCAAACATGTTAGTTCGGCCAAACTTTTAAAAAATGTTCCGCCGAATTGTTTTTATCATTGACGGCCTGTCAAGTCTAACGACAGAAAAGTTTGGCTGAAATTTTTCTTGACTTTCCGTCGACCAGAAAATACAACGAAGTCCCTAAAAAAAAAAAAATTCGCGGCAATATAAATTGACGTAAAAGCATTTATTATTTTCGCATGATTTCACACATTTATTCATTTGGTCTGATTTTGCAAAGAATTATTTTGGGTTTAAGGAATTTTTGGCATAACATTCAAAGGACATTTCTTGGAGGTATGTGATACATTTTTTGGATGTTTTTGGGTTTCATTTTTTTTAAGGTATTTTGTTTTTAGAGGTTTTGGGCTTAATTTTCATTGTTTTTTTTAAGGTATTTTGTTTTAAGAAGTTTTGGGCTTAATTTTCATTTTTTTGAGAGGTTTAGGGCTTAATTTTGAAAGGACATTTTTTTGGATGTATTTTGTTTTTAGAGGTTTTTGGGCTTAATTTCCAAAAGACATTTTTTGGACTTAATTTCGAAAGAACTCTTTTTAGGCTTAATATTCAAATGACATTTTTTAGAGGTCTTTTTAAAGTGATATTTTTTTAGAGGCTTTTTTGAAGTATTTTTTAAAGTGGCATTTTTTAAGAAGTTGGAATTAATTTTCAATGAACATTTTTTGGAGGTATTTTTTGAAGTGACATTTTTTTAGAGTATGTGTTTTGGGTTGAAGTAAATATTTTATAATGGATTTTTAAAATGAGTTTTTATCTAACTTTTTAAATGAAATTTTTTTGCAGGACTTGGAAGGAAATATTTTGAGATTTATTTCATTTTTATAAGAATTTTTTTTCTTGGATTTTTTAAAGTAAGTGTTTTGGATTGAAGTATGTATTTTTTGCAAAATTTTTAAAATGAGTTTTTTTTTTTTTAAATTAAATCTTTTGTGATGTTTTTTTTAATTGATTTTTTGTCTAAATTTTTGAAGGAAATGTTTTGAACTTCATACTCTATTATCATCGGAATTCAAAGGAATTGCACGACAAAATATGATCGAACAAGAGACCTTGGGGAACGTAGAGAAGAGGGGAGAGAATCTCGCAAAAGAAAGAGAGAAGCACTCTCAAATATTGAAAGGGAAAATAAGCCTTAATTAGAAGTTGAAGCAAGTATGTAAATGTAAATATTATGAATTTGATATTTAAAATTTTCTTAGTGTAAAATGTGAAGCTTAATTTTTATTTGATGAACTAATTTGAAAAATATTTTGCAATGTAAACAGAGAGAGATATTCCTCAAAACATTGATGATGAGATACAATATTTTGAAAGAGAAAGTGAAAGAGATGTTTAACCAATGATTGAAGATGGTGAAAATGTTGAAAGAAATTCAAGTGAAGAAATTGAATCACAAGGTGTATATATATATTGAACACATGCACATATTATTGAAATTATACATATTTATTAATTAATTAATTTATTGAATATTTAAACTTATTATGTACTATTAATTCGAATATGTACAGATGAAATCCATGTCGATGATGAGATGTTAGAAAATGTTGACACTCACACATATGGAGATAAAAGAGCTGACCATGTTATACGATATCGTGTTAAACACATTTTTGATACGTACTTCATAAAGGAAAATGTGACACTTCAAGCCCAAATGTTGAAAGGTCTCCTATCATTAAGGAAATTAAAAGAAGCTACGAGTTTATTGCGTATTCAAAAGTCAACAAAAGATAAAAAAATGAAGGAAAATGTGATAAAAAATATAAATAGTACTATAAATTCAATTAGAATATCTAGACAGAAAAATGTTTTAGTTGTACATAGAGAAATACATATGACAGTGGTTTCATCAAGTACTAAAGAGAATCGCTTGGTAAATTCTATGGCACGAGCATTAGGAACCTCACAAAAAACTTTGCACAAACATCAGAAATTTTGGTTGCACATAGATATAAATGATGAACTCTCCTGTTGGAGAGCTATTTGTAGGCAGCCATACAAAGATAGACTTGGAGAAAATGTTAAAAACACAATATATGAATTTTGGAAGAAAAATTCATGTGTTTCACCAAATGCAAGGGATGTGATGCAAAGAAGAATAACATGAAATGAGTACGAAGAACATGAAAAAAATTTCTTGGACACCACTCAGATAGAGTTTTTCAACAATTTCAAAGAAGAGAATCGTGAAATTCGTGTCTCAATCAGTGCTTTTGTTCAACAAAATCCATGGTATGTAAAACCTATCACCGTACGTGACACTTTTTGTTGTCGTTATCATGTGGAATTTCAGTTATATTATGACACATTCCTTAATTTTGGTCTAACATTTCAGAAAGATTCACCTCCTCCTTCCACTATTCGTGATTTCATATCTCAAATTCTATGTGGAAGAGAAAGCGATGAATTCTTTTACGAAAAGAAATGTGTTCGTGGTAAAAAATGCGATGATTGTGGAAATTTCACTGAATTTCAAAACAGATATCGTACTGATATAAATAATCAATCATTGTCCAACATGAAAGTGAAATGGAAGTGATATGAATATATCCATACATCGATTCAAGGTTCAAATAGTGCTAAAAGAATCGAATTACAAGAAGAAGAAATTTTTGTGATAGATTTTTTGAGAAAGTTTGAGGTGGAAATTTATAAATACACCAAGCATTCCCATAGAGCTCGATGGCAGGACTTGCAATTCAAAAAATATTGTCAATTTTTTCCACCAGGGACCATTTTGTCAGTAATTGATTTTGTAGAAAACTACACATTTATTCCATAAAAATAAATTCAGAGAGAATACTATCATTCTGAACCAATCTCCATGCTCTTCCATATTCTATATAGACATGCTAAACAAAATGTCGATCATATAGAAAGCACCAGTGAAAATTGGCATGTTTTTAAAGAATATCACTTTTATATCAGTGACGATCATACACATGATACATATTTTGTACAACACTATTTTGGAAAGATTTATGACTCCTTGAAAACTCATGGAATAAAGTCAATGAACATTGGATATGTTCAGATGGATGCGCAGGTCAATTTAAATCTTCACGATCATTCTTTTGGTTGTGTTGTCTTCATAAGAAAACCTGCATTAAACATTGTTGGAATTTATTTGAGACTAGTCATGGAAAAGGAGAACATGATGGTGCAGGGGCATGCATAAAAGAAGCACTTCAAAGATATCAAATGAACCCCTCTGCAAACTGACTTGTGGACGCTAAAGAAGTTGGTCAATGGTGCATCGCTACTCTAAGCCATGAGACTAACCGATCAAGGGAAGTGCGAAGGTACATTAAATTTAATTTTTATTAGATATATAATTTTAAACATTGTACATGTATCACAATGATTATCTTTGATGGTATTTTGATATCATATTTACATTATTCTTTGAATTTTCCATATATAGGCTGTTTTGGAATATTGGGGTTGAAGATGTAGACAAATCAATTGGAAATGACATTGAAACAATAAAAGGGACTCTAACATTGCATTCAATTAAAACAAAGTTGTCCACAAATGTGTTTGCATTGGATAAAAGAAAACACAGAATCCAATGATGTTTGTGAAAACAAAATGTACGTAAAATATTGGAAACATACAAGACTAAATACAAAGGGGAAAATGTCCATTGCAATGTTTGAAGAAATACAATTAGAGGAGACTACAATATCATCTGATGTTGATCGAGTTTCTGATCTTGTTAGAGAAGGTAACATTTGAATTTCTTTCAAATGATAGAGATCTAGATATAGATACTAAAATTATTTTTAAATTAATTAGGATATGTTTTTGTTGTAATTACACCTACTGAAAACAATGAAAATGTGAATTATTATTTGATGCGTTGAACTGAACGAAAGATGAAATTATTAGAAAAATATAATGATCACATGTTTCCGTATGACAGAGGATCTATTATACTGAAAGGTTATTTTTTAGACAAACTAATGAAAGTGGGGATTTTGTTTACTTTGAAGACTATGAATCTAATGTCATAAGTTGTCAATATAGTCACTTGGTGTGTGCAGCATGCATAAATTTGATAGAGGTTCAATCAAAGAAAAAAACGAAAATTGAGAAATAGAAAATGTCAAAATCCGATCATGAACGAATCATTGAAGATGGCATTCCATTGGAATTATTTTTATTGAACTGCCCAATAATTTCTTCTCTTTGGATTGATGTTTTAGAACTTCAAGAACTCAACTAAAAATTGCATTGCCTTGTTATGTTATCTATGCAAGTGTTTGCACATGTACATTGTTTTGGTACATGCACACTATTATCAACTGAAAGTAGCTTTTCTATACATGCATTGATGAAAAATGTTGCATGTATTGGATATATATATGTTCAAGAATGAAATTCACTGAAAGTAGCTTTTCTATGTGCATTGATGAAAAGTGTTGCAAGTACTGGATATATATGTTCTAGAAGTATTGGATATATATATGTTATAGAATGCAATTAACTGAAAGTAGCTTTTCTATGTGTTCTAGAATGCAATTAAATGAAAGTAGCTTTTCTATGTGTTCTAGAATGAAATTAACTGAAAGTAGTTTTTCTATGTGCATTGATGAAAAAAAATTCACGTACTGGATATATACATGTTCTAGGCAATTAACTGAAAGTAGCTTTTCTATGTGCATTAATGAAAAATGTTGCACGTATTGGATATGTATATATGTTCTAGAATGAAATTAACTGTTCAAGTAGTTTTACTATGTGCATTGATGAAAAATGTTTCACATACTAAATATATATGTTCTAGAATGCAATTAACTAAAAGTAGTTTTTCTATTTTCATTGATGAAAAATGTTGAAGTATTGGATATATATGTTCTAGAATGTAATTAACTGAAAGTAGATTTTCTATGCGCATTGATGAAAAATGTTGCACGTACTGGATATATATGTTCTAGAATGGAATTAACTAAAAGTAGTTTTTCTATACATGAATTGATGAAAAATGTTGCACGTACTGGATATATATACATTATAGAATGAATTTTTGAAATTTTATGATCGTTTGACACGTCTAACAAGACCTAGAATCTTATGATTGCTTATATATATATATATATATATATATATATATATATATATTGTACTTCAATCGTTTTAACATATATATTCAAACATGTACTTAAATCATTTCTACATGTACATATATTCATGTGAATTTTTTTGTTTGTTTGTTTGGAAAATGACAACTTGAATTTTAAAAACAAAACATTATATCACAATATTACTTCACATGCCAATTGTAGTTCAGCTATCCAATAAAAAAAAAACATTATATCACATGCCAAATGTAGTTCAACCATCCAAAACTTAAAAGTTAAAAAAAAAAAACATTATAGATCACAACATTACTTCACATCCCAAATGTATTTCAACCATCCAAAACTTAAGTTTTAAAAACAAAACAAATTAGAAAACAACATTACTTAACATGCCAAATGTAGTTCAACCATCCAAAACATCAGTTTAAAAAAAATGTAGTTCAACCATCCAAAAATTAAGTTTTAAAAACAAAACATTATAGATCACAAGTATCAAGTATCAAGTAACATTACTTCACATTCCAAATGTAGTTCAACCATAACACTGTAAAAACAAAACAAATTATAACTCAACATTACTTCACATGCCAAATGCAGTTCAACCATCCAAAACTTAGGTTTAAAAAAAAAAACAAATTATACAATAACATTACTTCACATCACATGCCAAATGTAGTGCAACCATCCAAAACTTGAGTTTTAAAAACAAAACAAATTATATAACACTGTAACATTACTTCACATGCCAAATGTAGTTCAACCATCTAAAAATTACGTTTCAAAAACAGTATATATCACATTCACATGTACCAAATGTAGTTCACATAAAATATGTCCAAAATTTGTAAATCTCACAAGTATCAAGTATCAAGCATCAAGTTATATATGACTACATTTAGATAAGACTATATATAAAAAAAAATATTTATAAGACTAAATCTATTGAAAATATAATGTTGCACGTGTGCATGTGCATCATCCATCAAATACAAATGGATGTAGTGTCTCTCCCAGCAAAGTCACGATCCTCGAGCTATCTTGGGAAGCATGGGGAACTTGGACACAATGTGTACAAACATTAAAATTTAATGTTTTGAAATTGAGTGAGAATATATAGAACTTCATGTAAAAAAATAAAATGTAAAAAAAAATCATGCAATACCTCATAAGGTTCCCTCTCCATTTGTTGCTCGTCTACTAAGACTTCCCCCACTGGAGCATCTTCAACAGTAAATTGTACAATATACATGTACAATTATATATATATATATTTCAAATGAAAATGCATATATAAACTTATTTTCAATAATATTAAAAAAAAGTTAGACAACTTGTTCAAATGGTTGAAATGGTGTGGATGTTCCTATCTCCATCACTAGAGTTCGTGGAGAACAAAAATCCTCTATAAGAACCTACAATTCAAAAAAAATGAAAGTATAAAATAACTCAAGATAAAGATCTCAATTTATAATAAAACTTTTGAACTTCAATTTATAAATTATAACTTAAAAACATATATTTAAGTGAAAAATTGAATACTTCTGTTGGTGGATTTGGCACATCTCCTAAGAGAGGCTCCAAAAGAAAATCTCCAAAAACCTAAAATTCAAAAGATTTAAAATAACTGAAGATATAGATATATTTCATTTTTTAATGGAACTTTTTGAGGTGGAATTTACAAACTTAAAAAAATAAATTTTAAAAGTGAAAAATTGTTCATACTTGTGATGGTGGATTTGGCACATCTCCCAAGGAAGAAGATACCGCCATCGCAAAAACATCGGACGAAATCAAAATCTGTTAAAAAAATTTATTATATATATGTACATGTACATGTGTGCACAATTATTTATTTTAAAAATATCTCATCATGTTTAGATATATATAATAATGGATAAAAAATAATTGTACATCATCATGTGATCAATTAAAAAACAATAAAATTTTCCAACATATCTTGATGGTGAGAACCATCTTGATTGTATGATTGATGGTGAGACCCATCTTGATTGTTTGAATCGGAGGCTTCGACTGTGATATTAACATTTTCTTCATTCATCAAGCATGACAACTACAAATGGTGTTAACATAAAATGTTACATTTTTATTAGATTAATGTATACAAATAAACATATGTATATATGTACTTATTACAAATTGTACGTGTGTTAAAATAATTGAACCCTAACCATTAACACATACCATTCCCATGCCCTCTTGCTCATGAACAACTAGGTCCTGCCAACCATTGCGACAATTCTTTGCATATATTTTGAGATCTTCAACACTCATGTTGTCAATCTCTTCATTTGTATAATACACAAAATTAGCGTGTGCATTCTCACGTGCTCTTTGTCGATTTAGAAAAACATTGACTCCACCCAATCCACTGTGAACATTGTCAATGATGGCATCCCTTGCTTCTCGAATAATTTGAGAACTGGCATCCATATCTGACCACAAAGTTTCGACACGAAGAGGAGACTAACCAATGGTGGCTCAAGGCGAGGCAACTCAATATCATGCCTAGCGCCCCTACAGTCACACAATTGACCTTTCCCAGGACCAAAAAATTCAGAGGAAAGGTCATTGTAATTGGGTTTCATTTACAAAAAAAATTATGCATAAAATAATTTTGTAAAATAAAGCAGAACCTCGTCGTTCCATGGGAGTCTTCCATAGGCTCCAAGGTGTCTATCATACAAATAGTGAGCTATATAAGGGTGCTTGAAATATTTCACCTCAGCATCTTTCTTTTCGGAGCTTCTTTGAAATTAAACATAGACTTGGCCATTTCTATTGTAACTCTTTGTTTAACAACCTCTCATTTATCGGGACCCATCACTGTTTCTTTTTTTTTCTCATCACTTCTATAAAAGTATTAATGTTTGGCCCAAGCTTTAAGTACACATCGACTAGTTCGCTTAAAGAGTGTGTAACTATTTCCAAGCTTTGTCGACTCTCAGAAGGTAGAGTCAAAGCCACGAGATCTCTCTTCAATTTTGCATGAATATGTTGACACATTTCTAAGGTGCATTGATGCATCTTTTTTTCCCAAGGCATATCGTAAATGTGGAACGGATAATTCGTAGTTGGTGGACAAAATTCTTCTTGAATGATGTGTTTTGCCCTACGTCTTTTTTGAGCAACATTTGGAGCAACATTTTCAGCCTCTACATCAATATATAAATTTTTTTATATTAAAAAAACACATGTAAACAAATTTTTACAAATTGAATGAAAATAATATTCAAATTGATGGCCACCTCGATGTGGTTGGCTAGTATCTTGCCCACCCAGAGACTGTTGAGAACCAGAATGACCCTGCTGAGAACTAGAATGACCACCGATTGGTTGAGAACCAACACGACCATCCATTGACTGGCCTCTGGGGGAATACATATCACCACCTTTACACAATCTGCCAGCACTTATTTATGGTCCTCTAAGGAAATATGAAACACCACCAACCTCACGAGACAAGAGAGAATATTCATAAAAAATATGAATTTATAATCAATTCAAAAATACATTCATACATATAAATACATGTACTTATTCATTGATTAAATTGTGTGAACCATACCATGATTACGTTAACCATGGGCATGCTCCATTGATGGAATAGACACCCTTGTCCTCATAGCTCCTAAAAAATAAAAAAATAAACTTATTAACAACTAATTTAACTCACAAAATTGATAAAAAATCAATTCCATATGTACACACATGTATGTATATGTATGGAGATTTAAGATTATATTTAAATACCATGAACATCCCTCGATCCTTGAACCCCCTCTCTCGTAGAGATATGGGATTCTATTGATATTCGTCGTTCTTCCTCCATGATATATATATCTACAGTGGACATTTACAATTATTTTTTTAAATTACTATTTAAAATAAATTCAAAATAAATTTTAGAAAATTAATATAATTTAGTGTACACAAATTATGTAAAACACAACTTTCAAAGCACTAATTGATGCGTGAAACTCAATTTAAGCAAATTTTTTTATAAAAATGTTGAGTTCACTGAATTGCGCTTTACATGGTGGGAGAACATTTGGTATAAAATTGAAAAAAACACTTGGTCATTAAAAAAGAAGCATGAAACTCCATTTAAACAAAAAATTGTTGAAGTCCTCACATTTTAATTTTATAAAAATGTGAATTTCACCACTTGTTGCAAATGTGAAGTTCACCAAGTTACACTTTACATGGTGTGGTGGGAGTGCACTTGGTATATAATTGAAAAAAACACATGGTCATTAAAAAAGACGCATTTATAAGTACAAAACACACACGTATCCAAGATATGTTACAATTTCCATCAATAAATTTTGAAGGAGAGTATCTCAACACTAATTCATCTTTGAGAGATGAATCTTGAATTTTTGAAGAAGAGCGTCTCAAAAATAATTCATATTTGAGAGATGAATCTTGCATTGGCATTGCCTCGTATAATTCTAATTCATATTTGATAGATAAATCCTAAATTGGCATTACCCCATGCAATAGATCAACAGACATCTTATTCACATTTGTACAATCTCTTATACTAAAAAATTGAAATTGTCTAACAATATTGTTTTCTTTTCCATGCAGTTGGTTTAGCCTCTCCTTCTTAAATTTGTACATGAGTTTCATCTAGTTGCACATAAGTTCAAAATTTGTGAAAACTACAATTCAATTTGATCCATACTCCCTAGCTGTTCCCAAGCCTTCTATCAATGCAATATAATATGCCTCATTGTTTTTTGTTCTTCTTGGTATATTCATTTTCCTTTGGACGACCTTGCTAGTTGCAATATTGGAAAGCACATACGTAATCACTGCTTTCCCTGGATTGGGATAGCAAGAAACATCTATGCATAATGACCATCTTTAAACCATATTTAGTGGGTTTTTTATCCAAAATAAAAAAAACCAATAAAAATATATTAAATTAACATTTATTGCAAATGCATGGGAAAATTGACACATGTGCATGAGATAAATGACATGAGCATGGGTTATTTTAAAGTTTGACTTAAATTTTATGTTAGAATTCACATCTAGAAATGAGATGTGTTAAAGATTGCATTGCCTAGAGTTTAAGGGAGATTTATGACACATATACATGGTCCGTGCATGGTTTGCATGAAATTTTGCCTTAAAATTTATAGCAGAAAACACATCTAGAAATGACATGCCTTCAGAAACGATGAGATCCAGAGGCTATCTGGCCCTTTACATGCCTTAAGAAAGGATGAGATCCAGAGGTTACCTAGCCCTTTACAGACTCCTTTAGAATGTGTAGAGGTTAAGACTCAACAAACGAACTAAAATCCTATGGAAGTTTAGCCACTTTAGGTTCAGTTTTTAGGCCTTAAAGTTTACCTTGAATTAATGGGGGCAAGCCTTGAGTTTGGGGGATCTTATCCTATGAGATTTCAGCCACTTTAGGTTCAGTTTTTAGTCCTTAAAGTTTTCCCTGAATTAATGGGAGAAAGCCTTTAGTTTGTGGGAGAAATTACATTTACATGGTTTGAAAAATTATTTTATGCACTTACTAAAGCAACTAGTTGTGGTGGTTGATGAAGTTATGTCAAAAGTCACACCTTTATGAGTTTGTGGGAGAAATGAAATAGAAATGACACATGCCTTAAATTTTGCCTAAAATTTTATGGGATAAGGGAGAAATGACACATGTACAAGGTTTGCCTTAAAGTGGTAGTGGTTTATGGATATTAAAATGAAGAACTTCTATTTCTGTTCTAGAGATTGATTGTAGGGGCATTTACTGGATATGTCACATTTGAGAAAATATGAGATCCAGAGGCTACTTATCCCTTTACAAACTCTTCCTTTATAACTTGTAGAAGTTAACACTCAACAGACAGACTAAAATCCTATGGAAGTTCAAAATCTTATGATAGTTCAGCCACTTTAGGTTCAATTTTTACGCCTTAAAGTTTTCCTTGAATTAATGGGAGAAAGCCTTTAGTTTATGGGAGAAATGAAAATTGACATGGTTTGCAATATTATTTTATGTGCTTACTAAAACAACTAGTGGTAATGGTTGATGAAGTTATGTCAAAAGTCACACCTTTATGATTTTGTGGGAGAAATGAAAAATTGCCTTATAGTTTCTAGGAGAAATGAAATAGAAATGACACATGCCTTAAATTTTATGGGAGAAGGGAGAAATGAAACATGTACAAGGTTTTCCTTAAAGTTGTAGTGGTTTATAGATATTAAAATGAAGAACTTATATTTTTGTTCCAAAGATTAACTGTAGGGGCATTTACTAGATATGTCACCTTTGAGAAAAGATGAGATCCAGAGGCTACCTAGCCCTTTACAGACTCTGAATTTAGAACTTGTAGAAGTTAACACTCAACAGATAGACTAAAATCCTATGGAAGTTCAAAATCCTATGAGAGTTTAGCCACTTTAGGTTCAGTTTTTGGGCCTTAAATTTTGCCTTGAATTAATGGGTGAAATCCTTTAGTTTGTGGGAGAAATGGAATTTACATGGTTTGCAAAATTATTTTATGCACTTACTAAAACAACTAGTGGTAGTGGTTGATGAAGTTATGTCAAAATTCACACCTTTATGAGTTTGTGGGAGAAATTAAAAATTTCCTTATAGTTTATGGGAGAAATGAAATAGAAATGACACATGCCTTAAAGTTTGCCTAAAATTTTATGGGAGAAGGGAGAAATGACACATGTACAAGGTTTTACTTAAAGTGGTTGCGGTTTATGGATATTAAAATGAAGAACTTCTATTTCTATTCCAGAGATTGGCTATAGGGGCATTTAATGGATATGTCACCTTTGAGAAAAGATGAAATCTAGAGGCTACCTGGCCCTTTACAGACTTTTCCTTTAGAACTTGTAGAAGTTAACACTCAACAGATAGACTAAAATCCTATGGAAGTTCAAAATCCTATGAGGGTTCAACCAATTTAGGTTTAGTTTTTAGGCCTTAAAGTTTTCCATGAATTAATGGGTGAAATCCTTTAGTTTGTGGGAGAAATGCTATTTACATGGTTTGCAAAATTATTTTATGCACTTGCTAAAACAACTAGTCGTAGTGGTTGATGAAGTTATATCAAAAGTCACACATTTATGATTTTGTGGGGGAAATGACAAATTTCCTTATAGTTTATGGGAGAAATGAGATAGAAATGACACATGCCTTAAATTTTGCCTAAAATTTATGGGAGAAGGGAGAGATGACACATGTACAAGGTATGCCTTAAAGTGGTAGTGGTTTATGGATATTAAAATGAAGAACTTCTATTTCTATTCTAGAGATTGACTATAGGGGCATTTACTGGATATGTCACTTTTGAGAAAAGATGAGATCCAGAGGCTACCTTACCTGGCCCTTTACAGACTCTGCCTTTAGAACTTGTAGAAGTTAACACTCAAGAATTTTACAACTTGAACATCAACCTATACTATCATAATATCACTGTACATAATTTGGATTATTAATATCCATTACATCATAAAAAACTCCACTTTTAACATTTTACAAGATTACAAACATCATGGAAGGTGGAAATTTAGGTACATTAATGAAATACATTTGGTTGATTTAAATATTATGAGAATTTTGAATTGTTGAATTATATGTGTGAATTTCTTTACGGTGTTTAATTATGTTAATTCTATGTGAATTTCTATTCGTTCTGTTGATGAATTCTGTGTGAATTTATGTTCATTATGTTGCTTAATTCTGTGTGAATTTCTGTTCATTCTGTTGCTAAATTATGTGTGATTTTTCTTAATTATGTTCATTCTGTTGCAATTAACTCAAATAAAATGCGTTCTGGAGATACATTGCACAAAATACCTGAATTAATTTAAGTATCATAATTGAGATGTACATAGAAATATTTCTAATGTAATTATAAAAAATTAAATATGTACAGTACATGAGTGGAGGGAAAACACAGAGTATAAGAAACTAAGGATATTTGTACAAGAGTGTTTTTCCTGAATTATAAAATAATATATTTTTGTAAGAAAATAAAAAATCTAATTATACTTTGAACTGATTTAAGAAATTTAAACTAGTGATTCTAAAAAGCCTAGAATTTTAGGATGTAAATACATATAAGAATCAAAGGAAAATGGAATGAAATAAAAAAAATTATATAACTTTGTTATCAAATCTGGAGTTGGATATAAATTATCGATTTCTGCAATAAAAGCTTGAAAAGAAAGAAATTCTAGATCTTTGTTAAGGTTTCCGAGAGTGACATGAAAATCAACGAAAAAAATAAAGAAATAAAAAAAAACAAAATCGGAAATACATAAGAGTGAAATTGAAATTGAATTTCATTAAGGCAAGTGCAACATAACAAGCCTAAATGATGAGTTGAAAAACAACCATTCGATTGGGTAAATGAGGTGAAGATGATGAAGAAATTGAAGTAGAATATGATGAACATGAAGATAACCTTCCTTTTGTGTGAAAAGAACTCGCAGAAGCTTTAGGAAAAGGTGATTGGATCACTAAACTATGTGGTTCTAGATCAAGTTTTCCTTCACCCTCAAATAAAGGATTAGTGTACACATAAAAACTATCTTTAGGTTTTTTCGAAGTTGTTCGAAAAGTGTGAATGATAGAAGAGATAAAATCACTTGGTTTTAATTCAGGTAATTCTACCCCTAATTCAGTTTCTAGCTTAGGAGATTCTGAAATATTTTTAGTCCTTTGGTAGGATTTTAATTGATAAACAAGAAGAGTTGATTGTAGATCAACTCCTTTGGAAAAAATTTCTAACACTTTTCGTGGTAGATCTGATAATTTAGGAGGGATTGATGTAGGACTAAAGAGATCAACCTTTAAAACAATTTTAGGTTGGAATGAGGCAACAACTGAAGATGAAGCTTCTAACCTTCTCCTCAAATAGGAAATTATCACCAGTCTCTTTGGATCTGATAGTGGAGAATAGAGATGAGGGTCAGAGTGAGATTTGGTATGCTTTGGTGAAGCCAAATTTATTAAGTGGAGTTTCTAGGTGAAATATTTTAGCCTACTCGCCTTTTATTCGCCATTAAAATGAGAGTTTAATCGTTGTCCTCGGGAAAACAAGTTTAGAATTTTCATTCCCTGGCAACGATGCAAATATGATGTTGTACCTATGTAGATAATTCTAGGTTAGGAAATTATGCAAGAGTATCTAATTTTTTTTGTTTTTTTTTAATATTTGGATGACCAATGTTTTAAAACAATTCAAATGGGTGTTGAATCTTAATTAATCATGATATTATAAAAGGGTTTTTAATTTACCTCTTAACAGAAATTTGATTTAAAAATATTTGTAAGGTAGAAATCAAAGATTCTATGGTCTAACAAATATTCAAATAGAGTATTCAATTAACCATATGGAAAATATGCATGAAAATATGTTTAAAACCCAACCAAAATATATTCAAATTGATGAAGAAGTGACAATTTAAAGATGTATAGGAATTATCTTATACAAATGGTCCAATAAACTAATAATTTTAATATATATAACTTCAAAGGGGATTTCACACAAGTTGACACTCAACCTCATCTTACCTAGATTTCTTCTTTCAAAATGAAACATATGCAAAAAATTACAGTATGAAATGAAATAACAATGAAGAACTCACACGAATACAAGCTTCTTTGAGGAAAATCCAGAATCCTTTCATTAATATCAGAAAAAATTTAGATGAATACAATTATGCGTGATAACTTATACCAAGGGTTCAACCCTTTGTACTTTGGTTTATGAAGTATTTATACAATTTTCCTCAAAATATATTGATTTAAATATCGATATATTTTTACAAAATATCTCAAAACTGTTTACAGAAATAGATTAAGAATATAGGAAAGTTCAACTACTCAAAATATTTAACACTGATTTTCAAGGATTATAGTGATGAATCAAACTTAAAAGGTTGATCCTTTATTGCTAAAGATCATTTTCTGTTTAATCAAGAATATGACATATTTTATCCCAAATTTCTTCAACTGGAGTAGAATATTAAATTAAATTTCTATATGTTTCATCTACTTTCATATATTTTTGGAAAGTGGGTTGACTATAAACAAATGTTTTATTTCATGTTTGATAATTAAATCAAAACTTAAGCCTAACATGAAAGCCTTCCTTGTAATAGTTCCTTTTATGGTGGAAAATTTAGACTTATCAGCTGCTATAGAATATAATTTCTGTTGATAATTTTCGAGTTGCTTAATTTGTCTCTTATACCATTTAATCCTGAAAGCCCCTTTTGATGCAGTATATTGAATTTTCTAAGGAATTTTTGAATGTTGGCTTCCAGATTATGACACTTGTTCTCTAACTATAGCATTAAATTTCTATTATTAAGAACTCTTCTTACTTCAAGAATGGTCTCTCTTCTATCTTCAATCTCATTTCTTCTAGTTCTTCTCTTGTATTTGAATTTAAAATTCTTACCAAGGCAGTAGGTTTTCCTGGTTTCTGACCCAAATATTGCTTTACATCTTCTATGAATTTCTTTGATTTCTTCACTAACTCTTCTTGCTCGAAAATAATTTCAATTGAAGGCCAAATTTTGGTCATAAGTTCATCAATCTCTACCCAGATATTCTATTTTTCTTGTGCATTTGTCTGAGCCATAACAAATTCATTCTATAGAGTATCTATTGTTTGAGTCAATCTGTGAATATTTTGGATTTATGCCACATACGCATTGTCAATCTTAATTTTATGTTCTTGAAGGTTGTGAAGTTGTACTTTCAATTTTTCAATTTCTTGTCCCCTCAATGATAAATCTCCCATGGCCTTGGCTAGATCAATTGTTGGATCAGTTGACTGTGTCTCTTCTATTGTAGTGATTGTTGAAGTAGAGGCCCTTGCTGTTAGAGGAATGATTATTGATTGAGTTGATTGTTTCTCTTTCTGCTTCAATAGTTTTTCCATTTCAGTTTCCATTTTGTGAATTTGTGAATTTTGTTCAGTGATGATTTTGAGCATATATACTTTCTCCTTTTCTAGTTCACTCACTTCCTTTGTTTTTGGATCTTTAGTAGATGGAAGTCTGAGTTGCTTCCTTAAGGCTACAATATCAACATTTTTTTATTTTAATTATCTCCTCATCCACTTTTACATTACTGGGATCATATCCTAGTTTAATCACTAAATCCCCTGAAGACCTTATTTTGGTGTCTTTAGCCAAAGAAGATATTTTTTCTTATTTTAATTGAGACTGGATATTATTAACTGAAGCTTGGAGTCTGGATGCTTCCATTTCTAAATTTTTCAATGTAGAATATAACATTTCACCTGTGTGCCTATGAAAATCCATTTGATAAATAGGATGGATATGTTCAACATCAAAAGAAAAGATGTATTTTTTGTACACATTTGCAATCTTAGGATAAGGAACTTCAGGTTCAAGGAAAGCTATTTTCATTTCTCCTTTCACAGTATCAAAAGCAGAGAGAAGTATATGGTGTGATGATGTTCTTTGTTTCTAGAACTGAGAATATGTTGTAGCCTTCAAAAGTTCATTCTTCCTTTCGATTTCCTTATATCTAGAAATTATACTTGGTTCAACCTGATCATGAGTTAATTATCCTCTTTCATATGTTTCTAATGGCTCTTGAGAAGCTGAAGATTTTGGTGACCCTATAAAATTTTCTTCATTTCAAGGGAAGGTGGTAGCATAAGGACCTATTAGTACTATTGTAGTCGGTGTTTTTTCTTCCTGCAAAGTCTGTTCTGTAGGATTAGTTTTCTATTTCTTTGTGTATATTTGGAATTATTTTCTCTGAACTTCTGAGACTAGAGGAGAAAATTTTTGCCTTGGTCTTTTATCCTGGTTTTCCTGTGGTACTGGAGTCTATAATTTTGTATTAGAAAGTACATGTTCCTCTACTTCCTGCAATGTATTTTCTTTCCATTCATCTTGATTCATGTACTACTCAATTTCAGATCTAGGAGTGTGAGCATAAAGAGTAGTTTTATGTTATACCATAAAATTTGAGACAAATTCTAAAGGATCATATGACCATGTAAAACTAAGTTTGAATTTCATTTGTTTTAGGTGAAGATATACCTCCTTTGCTGTTGTTCTGGAATTGCAAATGAAAGGTCCAACTTGAGTTTTTATTTTAAAATCTGATTTATTTTTGGCTGACACAAAGTGCATCTCATCCATATTTATCATTTTCCTAATATACTCTAATGCAAAAATGCTTATAAGAACAAACTTAGGCAATGTTTGTGGAGGAAATTCACATCCATATACTCTGATCTCTATGTAATTTTCATATATTTACCAATCACTTATCTTTGTCTTCTCACTAATGTGTAGAATTTTCTTAATCTCAGGTCCAATTGTAGGTTCAACATCACCGTTGAGGAGGCAAGAAACTATATACAAAAACTAATCTACATAATCACTAAATGTGAATTCATTGTTATTATTCCTCACCAAGGAAGTCCAATGAATCAAAAACTGTGAATTTCCCTGATCATCTAGTTTTTGCAGTGGAAATTAAAATATGTATGATTGTTGAAATAAAAACAACTAAACCAAGACTGAAGCATGCTTGAAAAATCCTTGAGTATAAAATTTGAGAAATTTTTCATGGATAACCTTTGCCAAGAATTCACTATAATGAAATGTAACTGAAGGCTTTTCACATGTTGTAAACACTAATAGAATAACTATAATAGCTTCATCAGCCAATTGATTGGTTTGATAGCCCAACAAACAGGAAACTATAGAAATGATATGCTTTGTCATCTCTAGAAACATTGAGGATGAGTAAGGTGGGTTTGTTCTTGGAAATTGGACATTCTCAAGAAGAAATGTCTCAAACATTTTAACTCTTTGAGGAAAAGTTAGGTTTTTGTAGAATTCCATGAGGGAGTCTACAGAGAAGGGGTGCAGAGGGGCTTAATTTTAGATTTGGAGCATCTAGCTAATGTATTCATGAGTTATTGTGAATAAAATTTCATTCTTATGGGTAAAAATAGCTCTCTTACTGGGTATGTATATGAAATGCACCATGAGACAAATTCTGGGAAATGATGGGTTTGTGGAAAAATGAATTACAGTAGGAATGATTCCATGAGCTCAATTCGTCATTGTAATCAACAAAAAAAATTTTAACCAATTTTGAAGCTCATAGAGATCGAACTCACAATTGGTTTCAGAAATTTTGTAGTGTTGGTCTACTAGGGGCTGGTGATCTGGGTCAATTACAGGGGAATGCACATGGTTTTTCATGGTGGTTTTAGGTTACCCTTAGAAGACATTTTGAAATAAAAATATAATATGAGACTATAATTACCAGGAAGGTTATTGGTTGCAATTCTTGGAGAAGACCAACAATGTTTTCTTGATCACTTGGTTGCAGCAACGGGATGAATTTCTCGATTGGTAAAAAATATAGTGAAAAGAACAATCGAACGTGTGTCTTTTGTTTTATAAATAAAATTTTTACCATTTGAAATGTTTGTTAAGGGAGCGAGCTCATTTAATTTAGGAACAATTATAACTTCAAATGGATAATTAACGGTAAATCATCCTTGCAATAGGAGTGGGACACGTGGTGAAAGGGAAGAAGGATAGGTGGTAGCTGTGGAATGGACGTGGAGGGAGCGGGGATAGTAGTTTTCATTTTTACGGTAGTGAGGGAATGTGGATTTCGGAGGGGGTGGGGGGGTGAGTGGTAAGCAGTTTAGGCGAGGGGGTGTACAAAGTCAATGAGGGAACTACACGTATGTGAAATGGGATGGGCGGAAATCCGCTTTTCAGACCCCGTCCCCTTAACTAGTTATCAGATGGAAAAGGAGGATCTGAAGTCAACGGGGGTTGTTGATCTGCGCAGAGGAGATCTTGGTGCTTTATTATAGTGCGGTCAACACCGAATACGAGAAAATAGTCGTATCAATGAAAAATTTATTGCAACCTTATTTATCACAAATATAATTGCAATTTAACTAATTAACCTTAATTAATCTAATATCTAATGTGACATTTAGACGAGCTCGCATATTTTTATTCTTCTAAGGGTTTTTCATCATTTTTTTATTTTTTCTGAATATATCTATTTTTTATTTTTATCAATTTTTTTTTATACCATTTTCTATTTTTTACTCTTTTTATTCTTTTTTCTTTTTTCTTATACATTTTTTTTTGTATTTTATATTTTTTCAACAATTACATATAAAATAAAATGATGTTACAAGAAACCTCAAATTACTTCGTGATTTGAAGTCCTTAAAGTTGGTTTTTTGTAAACATTGCATGTATGGAAAACAATGTAAACAAAGATTTAAAACTGGAAGTCATAATAGTAAAGAAATTTTGGACTATATCCATTCTAATCTTTGGGGACCATATCCTACCATGTCTTATGGATGTGCATTATATTTCTTATCATTTATTGATTATTTCTCCCGCAAAGTTTGGGTGTATGTGTTGAAAAATAAAGATGATGTGTTTAATGTTTTTAAACAATTTAAAGCTATGGTGGAAAATAAAATAGGGAAATCAAGTAATTTTTTAATAAATGAAAATAATGGTGAATTTAATTCTTTAGAATTCGAGCAATACTGTAAGGATGAAGAGACTGTTAGACATAAAACTGTTGTTTATATTCCTCAACAAAATGGCATTGCTGAATGTATGAATCAGAGTCTTATGGAAAGAGCCAGAAGCATGATCAACAATGCTAACCTACCAAAGGATTTGTGGGTAGAAGCAGTGTCTACTGCTTGTTATTTAGTTAACAAATCACCTTTTGTTGCCATAAATTTCAAAATTTATGAAGAAGTTTGGTGGGGTCAGTCTTGTGATTTTTCACTTTTAAGGACTTTTTTTTGCGATGCCTATGCTCTTATTCCTAGGAATCAAAACCCAAAGTTAGATCCAAAATCGAAATGTTATGTCTTTGTTGGGTATGAATATGTAGTGAAAGGATACAGATTGTGGTATCCTTCTTCCCAAAAGATATTCATTAATAGAGATGTAACATTTGATGAATATTATCTTATAAAATTGGATGTTGAAAATTTTGAACAAGAATAGGTACCGCCGAATCAACAAATTCAGTTAAAGTCTAAACATTTTCTAGAAATTCAAAAGGAAGGAGAGACTTCTAAAGAAAAAGGTGAAGAAGAAGAAGAAAAGGAAACTGTAGAATTTCTAGAACCAATTCAACAACCGATCATTCTAAGAAAGTCTACAAGGTAAATAAGAACACCTAAAAGGTATGAAGATTCAACTTCATCTATTGCATTAAGTGCTGGAGATGGGGAACCTTCTTGTTATTAGGAAGTAGTGTATGATGTAGATAGCGAAAAATAGAAAAAGGTTATGGAAGAAGAAATGGATCCTAAAGCGAGAAGTGTTGTTGGATGCAAATGGGCCTTCAAATTGAAATGAAAATTTGATGGAAGTATCAAAAGGTATAAGGCGAGGTTGGTTGCCTAAGGGTATTCTCGGGTTGAAGGTATTTATTTTCATGAGATTTTTTCACCAGTCGTAAAATTTGTTTCTATTCGTACTATGTTAGCACTTATTGCATTACTTGACCTTGATTTAGAATAGTTAGATGTTAAAACAAATTTTATTCATGGTGATTTGGATGATGAGATATATATATATGGAACAACCAGAAGGTTTTGTACAAGGTCACAACAAAATATTAGTTTGGAAGCTTAGGAAATCATTGTATGGCTTGAGGCAGTCGCCTAGGAAATGGTACAAGAATTTTGACTCCTTCATAGTGAGCCAGAATTTTATCAGAAGTGAGTATGATCATTGTGTATACTTCAAAAGTTTCAATGGCATATTCTTTATCTTGGTTTTGTATGTTGACTATATGCTTATTGTAAGAAAAAGCATGGAAGAAATCAACAGGTTAAAGGCTCGACTCTCTAGGAATTTTGATATGAAGGATATTAGAGCGGAAAAAACATATCTTGGGCATGTAGATACATAGAGATGGGAATAATGGTAATATTTGTTTATCATAGCAGGTATGTGGAGAAAGTACTTGAAAATTTTGGTATGAACAATGTGAAACCTACTAATGTTCCATTAGCTTCCCATTGGTTTTTTGTCCTAGAACTGATGAAGAAAATAATTATATGTCTCGTGTACCATATGAAAATGCGGTAGGAAACTTATTGTATGTGATGGAGTCTAAAATACCTGACATTTCACATGTAGTTGGAGTTGTCAGCAGCTTCATGGAAAATCTAGGGGAAGAACATTGGCAAGCAGTGAAATCGGTGCTTCGGTATTTGAGAAGCACAAGTGACCATTTCATCATCTTTAATGGTTGTGAAGGATCAGTCTGTAGATATGTGGATGATGATTTTGTAGATGATTTGAATAAAATGAGATCTACTACAAGTTATGTTTTTACTCTTACAGATGGAGAAATTAGTTGGATGTCAAAGCTTCAAGCCACAATTTCTTTTTCCACTACTTAAGCAAAGTATATAGTTGTTTCTAATGCATGGAAAGAGAAAATATGGTTAAAATGTTTTCTTGATGATATTGGAAGGACCCATGAGAAAATGAATGTGTTCTGTGATAGTCAGAGTGTTATTCATTTGGCTACAAATCCAACTTATCACAACGATACCAAGCACGTTGATGTAAGGTATCACTTTATGAGACATGTGATCGATGGCAGAAAAGTAGCTCTCAATAAGGTTCATACACAAGAGAATCGTACACACATTTTCAAGAAGCGAGTTATAGTAGAGAAGTTGCGATGGTGTTTTGATTCTCTTGGCTTGCAGAAGAGATGATGAATTGGCATGGGCAAGGGATTAGGAAAATTTTTGTCAAGGTGGAGTTTGTTGAAATGTGACAACAAATTGGAAAAATTAATGTAATTATGGGAAAATTTTGGTTAGTTATCTGTCAGTCAGTTGTATAACAAGACAGAGTTATGTAACGAAGTAGCCGATATTAATTTTGATGGCCCGAGAGGCTTGTAACCATGGAGAATCATATTTGAATAATAGATTTCCAATCCCTTGCCCCATGAAGGTTTCCTTGACACACGTTCAAGGTTTTACCAGGTAAATTTGATGTGTTCTTGTTGTGTGTTAAATTCATTTTCCTATCCAGTTTTTTCTTCCTATGTGAATTTGTTTAATAGATCTTAAGTTCAATATTTATGGATTGGAAATCACTTGGCAGTTGACCATGTCTCTTCCCCATTTCAATAATATTATTCCAGAACATAGAGAGCCTTTCCCTGCACATATTAGTATCAATATCAGTATGTTTCCTGAAGGAACCATAATATGTGATGACATCTTCCTTCTCACAATGCTCTGTATACAACTCAAGCTCTTTCATAACACATTGCTTATCTCTCATTTCAATTTCTAACTTATAAATGTTTGTGTTATGCTTGTTTTACATGTCTCTTTCTATTTGTAAGGTGATCAGTGTATTATCATTCTGCACAAAGTTGACAACACCAAATTTGAGAACATGTTTTAAGCATCAATTAGTACGTAGAGAGAAGAAAATAAAATACAGGAACGTAGAAAACAATGAGTGCTCACATTAGAATTTAATATCAAATATTATACAATAATAATTAACCAACATAAATTCTAAATAAGTTGGATAGCCTCTTTTCCTGATCAAAGAATCGAGGCTCAAAATAAATTGACAATAAAATTTTCAAACTTTTATATACTATAATAACTGAAGAAATATTCAAAGGTCAAATTAATAAAAACAAAATTCCACTAAACACTTGTGGTTCATGTGATTGAAATCTTGTCCATTTATAGAAAAGAAGAAAGGAGGTACTTAACATCCCATGTCGGCGAGATGTTTGTGTGCCTATGTATAAGTATAATATTTCTATTTATCTAAAGTAGAACACACACACACACACACACACAGATATATGGAGTGGTTTTACCTTCGAGGTTTAAAGCTTTTCTATTGTCTCCTTGCATAATAATTCGAGATGGTTAAGTCTATGATACTTGGTAAGTCATTTCACTTGTATAAAACAAGTGCAATATTAAATTCTTAGGTAGTTCTTTCAAATTCTATTTGAAGAGGAAATTCAGTATAACTTGAATGCTAACACAAGTGGCTTCCAGCTGTAATGACATTCCCATCTTGTAAGAGGAATTTAAATCAGGTTGTGCAATTCTTTCTCCACTAATATAATTTTCTATGACATGTTTCAAAACAAAAAGATGCCCTATATGCTCCTAAAAGTAGTCTTGTACGATATTATGATATGGTTTTTCGTGGCTTTACATTGTCATATGCAACTTCTTCAAAACAGTCTCATAATTATCAATACAAGTTATTCTCTCACTTGAACAAAACATGTAAGTGCCAAAAGGTCTATAGGGGCTCATCTTGATAACTCCATCTAAATCCGTTAGAGAGTCACACCCATAGTTTTCTGGAGGCTACACTCTTGCTCTCACCCATTCCATAGAACAACTTAATAGTAGCAAACTTACTAAGCCATTGTTACCCATAACTTCACGAGTGTGTCATGGGATGTAATTCAAAATAGAACACAAAAAAATTAGAGCTAACAAACAAAGATGGAAAGGAAAACTCACATGTTGGGAGGAAGTAGAACTTGGTTCCCTTTCCTTGTCACAAGGGACTAATGTTCATGCCTTATAATTATTTTAAATATTAGCAAGTTGAAAGGTTACACAAATCAAGATTTTGTTA
This sequence comes from Pinus albicaulis, assembly GCA_034641835.2. Classification (NCBI taxonomy): domain Eukaryota; kingdom Viridiplantae; phylum Streptophyta; class Pinopsida; order Pinales; family Pinaceae; genus Pinus; species Pinus albicaulis. The sequence goes on along the minus strand of CM076581.1, from coordinate 467,303,916 downwards.
ACAATTAAAACATTGGGATCTAACAATGGAAGAACTCTCAATTGTCTAATAATATATTTGATGGTGCAAAGGAGTACACATTGGAAGCTAGGGGAGTTCTTCTCAAAGGGAATTCCTTACTGCGTATTAATGTTCTTGGTATGTGTTGGTTTTAATAAGATAGTTGGAAGTCCTAAAAAAACCTATAAAGCTCAAGATTTTTTCATGTAAATTAATCTTGTTATAGGAAAAGGTTTTAAATGAAGGCTCTTTGTTTGGGTGTAACATATTGAGCGCCCTTAAAGGCTTATTAATGATAAGGGATACTAAATTTTTATCTTCACCATCTTACTGATTAGCTCTGATATAACACCACAACAACCACACCCACACCTAACCTCTTAGGTGACCTTAAGGAGAATAATGAGTTTTCCATTGCACTTTTTACCCACTGTGAACCTTTCAGTGATATAAATTTGATTAAAATCCGAAATTGGATCACCAAGTTATGGCTATATGCACTTTTTATACTTGGTTCCATGTTGGAATTATTGTTTAGTTGAAATGTGGCAAATGATATGACACCCCAATCCACCCGTGGACCTAGGGTGGTCCCAAGTCAACATTAGAGCCACCTAATCCTACCACCTCATATGCTAGCTCTAACTAAATTTCTTTACATTTAATTATATAAATGTTTTAAATTTAAATTTAATAAATCATTATTGCACTAAGAAGCACATTTTACAACCACATATGGGACAATGTCTAAGTATACGTCTCCAAAAAAACAATAATAAAAATAAAAAAATTAATGTCTATCAAAAATAAAAATAATTAATGTCTATTCAAAATAAAAGTAATTAATGTCTATATAGATAAAAAAAACTACAATACAATTCAACACAAAAAAAATCAAAATATTTTAATATTTTTTAAAAAATAAATTAAAAAAAAAACCATATAGTATAGATATATCAAAATCTTTATTTCTATATCAAATATTATATTTATTTCTATGTCAAAATTATAATATTTGAAAGTATTAATTTGGGTGTAATTTCATATAAATTTTATTATCATATTATGTAAAAAACATCATGCAGAGGCAGCACCATGATGATGATGATAGAATAGGAAAAACTCCACTAAAGGATTGCATTTAAAATTTCATGAACACGATCTACAGGATTAGGAATAGAGATTTTTGATAATGCTGAAGTTGTTAAATCATAACACATTATATTGAAATAATAACGTCCATGGCCATTACAGAAACGAAAATTTCTGACATCTTATACACCTTTTCTTCTTTATCATAGGTACTTGGGCCCCTATTCTTCCTCTTCTTCGTCAACAGAAAATTAGAAGGCCCTACCGCATCTAGCAGTGTTTCGATGCCTGCTGCAACTGAGAGTTCTAGTCCTTCGTTGGGAGACCCATTTGTCCGAGTTAACGCCAGCACCAGATACAACCCACCCACAGGCCATTGTGTACAATAAGTTCAGTGTGTTTTTTTTGGGTAATGCATGGTATTTTAAGGTTTTTTATTTATTTATAATGTAGTTTTGGAACAATAAACATATAATAGAATGAGATTTAAAATCAAGTAAGAAAATAAACCGTCCTATTTTCAGGCTTCTATTATAAAAAGCTATAATCCCAGTTCCCTGATTTAGCTGGCAGGGTCCAGTACTTTTTCTCTCAACATGGACTGAAGATATAGACACATAGACAATGGCTTCGCTTATCTTCCATGGTAAATTGAGCAACATAAATTTTAAGATGTCGAAGATAAAGATAACCTTACGAATGGAACGAATAAAAATAAATTAAGCCAATTGAATTGCCGGCAGATTTGTTTCCTCAGGCTTCAGTGAAATTGGGGACATGCAAGTCCTCGCAGTTCAGTATCAGCAGCACCATATTCTGGTAAATCTCTGTGTTGCTGGAAATATTTATAAGGTTATTGCTTTAATTGATTCTGGTTCAGATCTTAACCTTATATCTAAGCATATAATCCCTTCGAGATATTGGACTACAGCAGAAAAAGAAGTTCAGGGATTAGGAATGAAGCAATTGAAGTTTGAAGTTTCTACTGCCACTGTCTGTTTTGATTCTAAATGCATCAAGTTATCCTTAGCAGTCTCAGACATTCCTGTTGATTGTATTTTGGGTAACGTGTTTTTAGCAGCAGTAGAACTACATGGGTCATTTAGATTTCCTGATGGATCTGCAGGAATCTTCATTACTGTTTCTGGTAAAAGATTTGAATTGCCATATGTTTCCAGGAATAGAATCTCACCCATGGTGCAGGTAATGAAAGAAAAAGAGAAGAAACTTCAAGCAGTTGAAAAAAGCCTGGTCGAACTCAAAGATCATAAAGAAACCATCAGAATTGAAGAACAATTGAGTTCTCCAGAGACTCAAAAGAAGATTGCTGAAATTCAAAAAGAGTTTGAAGATACATGCTGCTCTGAAGAGTCGAATGCCTTCTGGCACAGAAAGCAGCATAGCATTGAATTTCCCTACAAGGAGGGATATACTAGCAAGGCTTGTAGGTCAAGAAGCATCCCTATGTCTGTCCAAGATAGGCAGCATTGTCAGGAAGAAATAAAACAGCTTCTACAAAAGAAGTTGATCAGAGAATCCAATAGCCCATGGAACTGCTATGGATTCTACGTAAATAAAAGAAGTGAGCAAGTCAGAGGAGTTCCAAGATTAGTGATCAATTATAAGCCTCTGAACAATGTGTTAGCAGATGACACCTATCCGATCCCTCACAAAGGAGATTTGATAAGGAGAATTTCAGGAGCTAAGGTGTTTTCCAAGTTCGATTTGAAGTTTGGCTTCTGGCAGGTTGCCATTGCAGAAGGTGACAGATGGAAGATTGCATTCAGTGTCCCTCATGGACATTATGAATGGAACGTGATGCCTTTTGGATTAAAACATGCGCCATCCAATTTCCAAAAGGTAATGGATTCTATTTTTAAACCTTATGCAGATTGGTTGCTTGCATACATAGATGATCTACTAATCTTTTCAAAGAATTTGAGTGACCACTTCAGACACCTGAAGATCTTCATGAAGTTGGTCAAAAGAAATGGTCTTGTTCTAAGCAAGAAGAAAATGGAATTGTGCAAAACAAAGATTAAATTCTTAGGACATGAAATAGAGAATGGCCAGATTGCTCTGCAAAAACATGCACTGGAGTTTGCAGATAAGTTTCCTGATGTCATCATTGACAAAACCCAGTTGCAGAGGTTTTTGGATTGCCTCAATTATGTGAGCAATTTCTATCCTGATTGTGCCATTGACAGATCTCTGCTGAATCAGAGATTGAGAAAGAACCCAAAACCTTGGACTGACAAGCACACCCAAGCAGTCAGAGAAATCAAGTCTAAGGTAAGAAATCTGCCCATATTATATGTTGCTGATCAAAATTATTATAAGATTGTTGAAACAGATGCCGGTAACATTGGTTGGGGAGGTGTGCTGAAGTAAAAGCCAACAAAAGACGATCCGAAAGAAAAAGAGCAGGTTGTTCTGTTTGTCTCTGGAGTTTGGAGCAAAGCAGAGAAAAATTATGCTCCTATAGAAAAAGAGGTAAAAGCAGCCTGGAACTGTATGAAAAAGTTTTCTGTACATTTGGCTAATAAGAATTTCCTGCTTAGAACAGATGCTAAGGCACTGGAAAAAGTGCTAACAAAGGAGATTAAGAACCCAGAAGATGCAAAGTTTGCACGATGGCAAGCTCTCTTTGCATACTTCAGTTTTAAAGTTGAACATATTAGAGGTTCTGACAATTGTATTCCAGATTTCTTAAGCAGGGAATACATCCAGCATCAAGAACAAGAGAATGACCCAGAAGAACATATTCAGCTACATTGCATGGTCATTCTGACAGAATGGAATCAGGCCTACAAAAGGGAAGAGCTCAAATACATTGCAGATGATGAACCCTGGCCTGTGTATGCAGAAAAATGGAGGCCAACTTGGATCCTACGAAACACCCAAGTGCTCGACGGTAATTTACAAAATCACATAGATTTGCAGCACTTGGTCCCAGGAAGGAAAGTGTACCCGAAAGGTAACAGGTGGATACATGAAATGATGTATTCACACAGCATGGCAGCTTCGCATGAAGCTGAGAGGTCACTTTCAGAAGATTTTTGGGATCTGTATGTCATTAGTACTGGAGGCAGTGACAGATCCAAAGAATATTACAAATCATTTGTAATAAACAGAGTCAGAAAACTCAGCCCGTATATTCATGGCAAGTTCATTTCATGGCCGCATGATGATCCGAAGCTTTTATTTCCTGACACTGTTTACAATTTTGCAGGATATGAAAGACTGGGGTGGGATTTACTTAACAAAGATGGACCAGAAGAAACTCACTACACTAAGCTGAAATTTTCCCCAACATGGATAAATGAGAAAGAGTCACAAATTACATGGTTAACCAACTGGTGGTATCATTATGGTCTTAGTCCTTATAGTATGGATCCTAACTTTTACGAATCATACTGCAGATTATTTTGTGATGATTGTCTTACAGGACCAGCTGGAGAATGTTTTCACTACCCCTGTAAAACAGTTGGTGAAATTGCAAGTCTGGAACATAAATTGTTAGGAAATCCTATATTAAAGATGCATATGCAGATGCATTACCAGTGGTTAGTCATGACAAAAATCAAACACCAAATAATACTCAACAAGCCCATGATCGTCAAAAGAATTTATACAAAAGCTTGGGATGATGAGTTTTATCATCTCAGATATCCAGGGATAAAAATCCTTGATGATCCTACAGCAGAATCCAGTACAAGTGGTCCTCGGGAGCCCCACTCATAAAAGGTTTTCCCTGTGTAAATAATGATCCCTAGTCATGGGTGTATAGTGACGAAGCTTTTCTCTTGGACTTTTCCTTCGTCCGAAAAGTATCCAATGTGTAATCAATAAAGTTTGATTCCTCGTGGGCCTTTGTAAGGTATCCACAGTGTATCCACTAGCACTTTAGTTTGTCGGTATGACAGATCTCCGTGCGGATGTCACCTCTTGGTGTTACCCGAAAACGATGATCTTCTGCCACGTGTCAATAATCGGACGGTGCATAGTAATGTTTGTCCCCCTCTCATTCCTATATAAGGAGAGGTTGGGCTCATTTGTAGGCACCGGTTGTTTGAGTCGTGTGTTGTGTTTAGAGTCCGAGTATTCTCTCCCTGCTCTGCGTCTGCGCAATCTTTGCGATCTGCTCGCATCACGGAGTTATTACTCAGAGTCCATAGGTTGAACTGAGAAGCCTGCGGGTGTATGTGCTTGGCATACATCAGAACCTAAAGTGGCCAGTTCATTAGTGAGTCTGTATATTTTATGTTCGTGTGTTATATATAAAGCTCTGAGACAGAGTCTGTACATCGGCCAGGAAGTCTCTGGTATCGATCCTTCATTCATGAAGATCATAAGTCCAGTAAAAGCCGAGACAGTCAATATCTGATACAGAGACATTGTAATCTGATTGTGAAGCATTCTGATTAAATAAAGAGAGAAAAGATTTCATCTGTTTTCCGCATTAAGTTTTATTACTCTGTGTGCTATAATATTGCTGTTAAGATACTTGCATTGCTCGAAAGTTCGCTAGATTCGCCGGAAGTTCGCGAAAATTCTGAGGGACGCCAAGGCCGTGTGAAGACGAGGAAGCCGTTGAGAAGGCCGTGAGTGCGTGAAGGATCAGTAGGTTCGTCTGGGTTTACACTTGGGTTCACATAGAGCAGTGTTCAGAGACACTTAACAAGGCCAAGTCGGTTGGTTTACGACCGCAAGCAAGCTTTTGAGAAGCCTCTGCTAGAAATTGGTATCAGAGCCATAAGTCGACGCTGTCGCCTGGTTTAGGATCTTGAGTAACAATTAAAAGTCTTTCTTTCTCTCTTATCCTTAGAATGGATTCTTCAATGTCTAAGTCTGTATCTTTTAGAGAGCTCGAAGAACAAGATCAAGCAGAGAAAAACCCACTCAGAGATTTATTTGCTACCAGTAGTAGTCGTGTGATCAATGAGTCTGATCACCTGTATGAAGAGGTTGAACCCCAAGCTCGTTGGGTCCTTCCCAACATTAAAGCCTCTGAAGTGTATAGTGATTTAGGAATTTGGCATTTAAAAGCCGCCACAAGAATATCTATTAAAGAGTATGTGTCTAGTATCGAGGAAAATAGTGATCGTGTCCAGTTGATCCCTATTTTGAATCCCAAAGAACTTCAAGCCGAAGCTAGAAAATTGGGAACTCAGTTTTTACATTTAGGTTGTTTGAGAGTTGGCATTCATGCGTTGGTGCACCCTGGAGTAGATGCCTATGTGTTAGCCACAGTCCGTGACTTAACACATAACAAATACACGGATTCATTAATTGGAGGGATAGTGGCTCCACTATCAAACGGGCCAGTCTGGTTTGACTGTTACCCAAATTTCTCAGTGTCTGTCTTTGATGAAACATTGGATGATATTCTGCAACTTCAAATCCAAACCACGGGATTTGATATGAGGAAGAAAAGAAGGAATATCGCTATCCAGTTCCGTGGTTGTTTTCGCCACACATCCACAATGTTTCCCGCAGTACTCCATGCACCCAGCAGAGAGTCAAAAACCAGTGTGGTTGTCCTCACAGATCCTAAAAATCAAAATATTGAGCATCAAGCTATCAAATGGGAGGATCTGCAATTTCCCCAGCACTGGACTGTTCCAAACCCCAGACCTCTGTCTGTCCAAAAGATCACTTCTGCCAACATCACCGAAGATCAGTCTTCTGCTACTTTGTCTTTCCCCAGAAGATCTACCATAGATCGCAGAAGATTAGAAGTTGAATGTAAAAAGTCGCCTCGTTACATTTCACCCGATTGTACAGATACGGGTTGTAGTTCTGTTGTTTCTAATTGTAGTCATGTAGCCCTTTTTGAGTTTGCACAGTTTGTTAACTTTCAGCCAGTCAAAGTTGAATGTCTTCAATGTAAGCAGTCTGTAAACCTGCAAAGTCTTGCCTATGCTGTTCTACACAGAAACCATAACCCCAGGACTGGTGAAGCACCTCCAAGTACTTCTATCAATCCTTGTCCAAACCCGAAGTGCTCTGACATTCCCTTTCCACATGAAGATGAGCACCCACATGTTTTGATGATGCATCTTCTTTCCTCACTTGAAGAAGAAGATCCCAGATTGACTGAGATATTGACAAATCAGAGACCCCCTGAAAGTCCTAAATATGGGTTGGGTTATATCGAACAAGCCAATAAGTTGATACCTGCTTGCAGATACAGAGATCTACCCCCAGGTTGTAAAAAGCCTTCTGTACCTGAGATACATAAGTTCTACACTCTCATGGATGGATGTTTTAAATATAAAATCCCTGCTGAATGGATGAAACAAATGATAAATTGGGATTTGTTTACACATCCTCAGGCTGATGCCTTTGCAGCTGCTTATCCAAAGGAAGAGAAGATGAAATTAGCAGCAGAGTGGAAAGAATACATGGAAGAGAAGCAGGTATGGATATCATTCTATTCCTGGAAGAAAAAGATGGAGAATGATGTAGTATTAATGGCTGATACTACTACATCTTCCTCACATTCATGGACTGCAACTGATGGAAGTAAAATTGAGACCTCCACTACTTATCCTCCTTTCAGAAGTATTGTGTTAGGAGAAGGATCTAACACAGCACATGCTAGCCCTTTGGTTCAGCATGATAATTCTTTGATGGGAAATGAAGGGAGAGTTCAGAAAGTGAGTGAGCAGATAAATTGGACCAATACTGCACTCACAGGGTTGGAGAAGAATGTTGCAAAGACTGCCCTGGTCAAAGACCAGATTGATTCAGTACAAGTCTCTGTGAATGATGTACATAGAGTCTTAAATTCTGTACAGTGTGACCTTCAGGTAGTTAGGAGTATTTCAGAAAATTATTTTATTAAATTTGATGAGATTGAAAATTGTGTCATAGATCAGTCTATTGCCACAAGGCAATCTGTATATAAGTTGTCAGAAAAATTTGAAGGATTAAATGTCAAGAAAGCTAGCAAGCCCATTCCAATGTCATTCATTGCTGGTAAGGGAAAAGGTGTTGTGCCTCATGAGATTCCGAAACCTGAGTCAATTCCTCCTCTCTCTAGGTTTCCACATCTCATCCCCAGGGAAGTTCCTCAGTTGTCTCTCACCCCTGTGTCAGAGTCTAAACTTGAGTCTAAGCCAGTTGAAGAAAGATCTGAGAAGATTACCATTGTTGAAGTCATGAAAGACTCAGAGTCTGAAAAACATGTCTTTCCTATCTATGAGCCTTTAGAGCCCCAATTCACCAGACATGCAGCCCCTGACCTATATGGTGCAGGAAAAATTCCACAGAGAGAAACGTTCCATGAAGGGAGTCACAAGGAATGGAACATTGATAACATGTCTGCACATCAGATCAGGCAGATACTGGATCAAATGATCATTGAGTACAAGCTGATGTGTGTAGAAGGAAAGAGTGAGATTGAAGCCTGTAAGACCATTATGCAATGTTTCACTGGCACACTGGCTAGATGGTGGGAACTGGAATCTTCTCCTGCGTTGATTGAGAGAATGGAGAAGGAAATCTTAAAAGATGAACAGGGTGACATTATGTTCAACCCTGATGGCACTGCACAGATAAATATGATCGGTGCTCTTACAGCATTGATCCAAGAACATTTTTGTGGATTAGAATATGTTGCAGCAGATAAGCATGAGATGATATTGATGAATCTAAAGTGCAACAATATTAATCAGTATGAAGACTTCCACCGAGATTGGATACAGAGAATATTCTTGGTAAAAGATCCCAAGAATTTATTGTGGAAGCAAGTCTATCTAGCAGCCCTGCCTTCAAAGCTAGTAGACATTTTAAAGATGGATGAAGCCTTCCCTTTACCCATGGAAACTTATGTATGGGGAGACTTTTACGGAATAATAACTATATACTGATTGACGCGAATCAAAATAAATTAACCCAATCGAATTGATAACTACACTAAAAAGTGTGATATGATGTTGATGTGACACAGTTTCATGGTACTCTTGTTGGCATCCCGTTAAAAATAAATAAACTTAAAATTCCACTCAAGTGTTTTCGTCTGGTTCTAATTGCTTGCGGCCTGGCCGTAGTTTAAAGAGGCTTCAAACTTGCTAAAAAGAAAGTTATGGGAATTTATGACACGATTTTTGATAGATCTTGCAGTTTGACGATTTGATTCGTAACACTAATTTATTTAAGATGTTAAATTAGTGTTTAGGTATGAATTTAAGATCATTTTGTGGATGTAGAGCATTTTTTTTTAATGAGGAGATTTGTAAAAATTTAGATTGTTTAGTATTTTTTTTAGTAATTTAGAACCATTCTCTGGGTTTTTACATGGAAATTTTGTAACATTATTTTTTAAGGCATACCCTTTGTTATTATTATTATGTTCATCTTGTAATTTTATATGGTCATAGCTATCATAGTAATAGTTTTACAAAGTAGTTGTTTGGTTATTTTGGAACAAATTTTATGGTTGATATTATTTGAAATTTGGTCAAAAATTGGAAATATAGTAGTTTTAAGTTGTTGATTCTCCATAATATGAGGACTAGAGGTTCTCCAAAGAACTTTTATATTAAAAATGTAATTTGAATGACAAACATTGCAATCTCACCAAGAGTCTTGTTACGAGATTTAGGCGAAAAAATGCCAAAAGGTCACTTTGTTAGAGATACAGTGGCTACCATATTCCATGAAATCATATGAAACGTCAACGAGAAAAACTTAACATTGTGGCCTGGTGTACTTAATGTAGGTGGTGGATTAGATGCCCACCTACATGCATTTAGTGCCACCTCCACTCCTGCACTTTCAAACTCGACATGCCACCCAAACTTTCAAACTATGTGAGGTCAATTTTTTGAAATGATATGAAATGCAGGAGCGAGGGGACATAATACTATCATTGGGTGCTTATTAATAACTCGAATGAGCAAAAGGAGAATTGTCACCACCACCATCAACAACGAAGAGATGAAATTATTTCCAACCACCTATTAGCACGACACACTTGCTCCTCTGGTTCATTGAAGTTCTTTTATCATATGCTCCTCGACTACACTTCTCTTCAAACATTTCATACTCTTCTCTCTAGGAGAATCAACTACACAACCTCCACACTAGGTAATGACGGTTATCCTTTTGTGTAAGTGTAAGATGAAGGAAAATAATGACATTTGAGAGATTTTTCACTTCTTCATGGAGTGTGAATTAGTAGAGTTGTCACACATAATTGGTAGGTTTTTAATGATTTGATTCTCTATTTATATTCTATGCACAAGCTTTGCATGAATGGATTGCTGACAAAATATGGATGACAAAATTAACAGAAGTTGCATGTTTCACATCGCAAAAATATTTCCATTTTCCACAATGGATTGAAAATTTATTCAATTAAAAGAGGATTGGGCTCAATAATGACCCTGAGAATAACCATGAATAATCACATATTATAATAATTACTAGCAACACCATATAAATTAAATGGTTGGTAAAGGCCAACATATATCAAACCAAATATTTCATGATAAATCTCACATTTCCTAGATTAAAAAAGTCATACAAATTAACTAAATTATAACTTTATTTTAAATTATTATTATTATTATTATTATTACAATACCATGATTTACTAATAAAAACATAACTCATGTTCATATGAAAAAAGTGAGTATGAGATTTTGTTAATTAATCAATTTAATTGAAAGGAAAAAACAGACATAACTAATTTTGAGATAAATCTCAAGCTTTTTGATACCATTACTATTAAAAATATTCTAGAATATTCAATAGAGGTAAAATTCCTACCATCCACCTAACAATTATTGATAACTAAATTAAAATTGTGGAATCCCTATTCCAAAACAAACACACTTATTGGTGTAATTAAATTATTGTGTTTGTAATCGACATTATGCCTTTTTATTTGAGATTCAACATTAAATTTTATTTTTGTTTTGGAGTTATTACTAGAAATTGCACCAAATGTTGCAAAGGAAATTCCAAGACATAAATTCGAGAAGAATCATACCATATAAAATATCATTGAAGATAAAACATAGTAAACACAATGCCATCCAGAGCTAAAAGATAAAGAGAAATCACTTACATTATGTCAAATTGAAAGATTCTATAACCTTTCCAAGATAGATTGCCTCTTAATCTTCAAAGATAATGTTCCAAATTCCAATAGGAAATGTTTGATAGATTTTGAAAAAATACAGGTAGTAGATGACATCAAATCACGAGGGCTTCACTAGGGGAGCAATACCATACCACGTGGGTTTATATTGGGGGGTATTTATTGAGGAAAAAAAGGCATAATATATTGGGGGATATATAGGGGGTAGAGGGTTTTTATATTGGAAGGTATAAAAAATGGAGCCCAAAGTTAATGAAAAAATATAAAGGGGTATAAAAAATGTTAATGAAAAAATGGATACCTACAATATCTAGTTAAAGTAGGGTTTTTTAAATTGGGAAGGTGTATTGGGTTTATATTGTTAAGGGGTTAAATAATGTGATTTTTAGAGGTATTTTCCAATATGTAGTCAAATTAAGGGTATTCTTTAATATGTCACGAATGCACATGATATGTCATAGGTTCATTGAGTGAAGCCCCTGTGCATCAAATACGCTAAATAAAATAATATTAGTTCATGAACAATATTACAAATATCTTTCCTAATCTAGATTTTCATTACAAACTCACAAATTTTAGACATCACCACATATTAAATGAAAATGAGCTAGACATCAACTCCTAATTATTCATAACTTTTGGTGTAAAATCTGCAACTTTGATGGGAAACTCTAGTGCAATGCATTTGATGATGTTCAGTATCTCCAGTTTTTCCCCTAAGAACATCATCCCTGAAATTGTAAAGAAACATTTTGAATTGAATTGACACTATCAACAAAATATTTCAGTATTTTGGATTTCCCACTCAACTATACACAATATACATCTTTTTGTCGCCAAAATTATAATATGTATTATAAATTCTTGTATATATCTGCATTTATATATACATTAACTCTCAATTATTCATAACTTTTGGTGTAAAATTTGCAACTTTGATGGGAAACTCTAGTGCAATGCATTTGATGATGTTCAATATCTCCAATGTTTTCTCCAAGAACATCATCTCTTAAATTGTAAAGACACATTTTCAATTGCATTGATATTAGAAACAAACTATTTTAGTATTTTGCATTTCCCACTCTATTGTACACGGTATACATCTTGTGGTGGCCGAAATTCGATTATGTGTTATAAATTCTTGTATATAATATCGATTTATATATAGAGAAACTCCCAATTATTCATAACTTTTGGTGTAAAATCTGCCAACTTTGATTGGAAAGTCTAGTGTAGTGCAATTGTTGATGTTCAATATCTCCAATGTTTCTCAGAGCATCGTCTCTGAAATTGTAAAGAAACATTTTGATTGCATTGACACTAGCAAAACACTGTTTTAGTATTTTGCATTATCCACACAACTGTACATGGTATACATCATGTGGTGGCCAAAATCTAATTTGTATTATAACATCTTGTATATATCATTGATTTATATCGATAATCGGAATAGACCACTACAACAATTTACATGGTGAAGAACCGTGTGCATGGTTGAAGACATTGTTTTTTTACACAATCCAATAAACAAACAACCACATAGAACTTCACCATCTCAAAACTACCCAACAAAACTTAATTAAAAATAATGATAATGTAGAATTTTTATTTTAACATAAGATTATTTTCATTTCAAAAATGATAAAAAAAAACACATAGAATTTTTATTTTTGTCACTCGGCATTACCGCATGAGAATCGATCACAGGAACACCGTGAAGCCCAAGTTAGGGCATAGGGCTTACTATATTCATGCAACATGACCTTAATGTAATGTTACAACCAATAATTGATGTTTTTTTGCTGCAAAATTAGCATCTCGACTAACATAACACAAGGAGAATGGATAATAGAATGCAAGGGAAAAAGAGGTGTAAATAATTTGGATAATTGTGTTATTTATGGTTAATAAATGAACAAATGTGATTTTTTTTTACTTTACAATTTACATGGAGCATATATGTTAGGGCCTCTCTAGCCTATTTTGATTCCATTATCCCAAGTGAGAATTTTTTTAAGTAGAGCTAACCAGATAACAATCTTTCATTTTAAAGCACCATTGTGTTTCCAAAGATAACCCCACCGTCATGTATACCGTCATGTATGCAATCCATTAAAAAGAGATTCAACTTGAACATCATGACTAATTTATAAAATGAATTCAATTGTGATGCATTTCTTTCACCAATACTTGAAAGGAAAATAAACATGGAGCATATCTTACTTGCATAATTATGCCATTAAACTACATCCAAACCTTTTAGGCCTAAATTATCCTTTGATCTCCATCCTCTTTGGCCCCATTCTTGAGGGGTTTAGGCTTTGGAATATACAAGGGATAAATAAAAAACATTATGAAGGATTTGAATGCATACCCAAAGAGGTGGATCCATCACCCAATCCTAATCAATTATCTTCCTCAATTCCTACTTTCCTTCCACTTCCCACCTTCCACATTGAACAAATAACTACACGAGGAAAGGCACCAATAAAAGACTTCCATATAGTGGAATAATTTTTTGCAAGCTTTCTAGGGTCCCTGAACCATTCGTCCATCAACATCCCTATTGGTTATTTATATCTCATCATTCTTCCCCATAAGGATAAATTGAGAGTAAGCATCGCCATTGGTTATAGGGATTTTTAAATCTAAGTTTTCTCCAATAGGAGAGAATACAAATGTAACAACAACTGTGTACTCCTCATTTTAAAAAAATTCCTCCACTTTTTAAATTTTGTCGGCTTATCTACAACTGGTTTAGCTCGCAATTTGGTTGTAGGGTTGTCATCAATAAACTCCCAATGTTGCTTCTAAAGATTAAATATTTCAGTATCCCCATCAACGCATACTTATTTCGCTTTCAAAATTTGATCTCTCCAATTTCCTACCTATTAAACTATAATAGTATTAATTCCATTTATGTCAACCCCTAAAGTGGCTTCAATACCAAAATAACCCATTTTCAATAATTGATCCTTAATAACATTTTCTTGAGAATCACCTAGTTGATCCTTCTTGTTAAATTGACTTGAATCATTATGTTCCAGATTTCTTGCTTGGATTCTTCCAAGATTATATGTATGATTGCATTGAGATTCTTCTAGATCGGCAATTGAGTCCTCGCCACTTGAATCATATCATTGATCCACAACTTGAAAAGGCAGGAAATATTCTTGTATTTCTTCTTCATTATCTTCTCAATGTATCTGTACAACTTCTCAACCAAAGAAGAAGAATATACCATATGCACAAAGATACTCTGAATGCTACTCCAGGGTGTGTTTGATGAGCCTGCCTCATATGTGTTGGTGTTGGGCGCAACCCAACTTGGCCTATATTTTGGCAAAGACTTCATAGTTTGTGGGGTCAAGTGCACAATGGAGCACAACTCATGGAATTCAATGTATCGCGCGGTGTTGTAAGGGATTCAGGGTGGGTCAGAGCCCCTCATTTTTGTAAAAGTGCAAAATATTTTAGGAATCAATGGGTTTTGGGCCCTAGTTTCTTCTTTTTAGGAGGCCATAGTATTTAGACCATGGTATTTTGATGATCTAACTCTACAATTTAATAAAATATATAGGAAGAGAATCATAAAATCAAGTAATTTCTTGATAGATAAGATGTTTGTGATCTGTAATTGGTAGCGAAAGAGAGGATTTGAAGCTGAGTTCACAGAGGCTTGGGGAAGATTCTGCAGAAGAGTGCACAGAAGCTTGGGGAAGAGTCTATATCTGAGTGCACAACCAACCTACAACTTAGTGCCCAGGTCAAGAACTAGTTGTATTCAAGGATTCGTTATATTAAGCAACAATTTTGTGGACGGTATTTTGGTGTTCTTATGTGATCGATGTGTATATATTTTTATTATATGTTATAGAGTAGCAGTTATTACAGTTTCATTTTAATTCAGCACAGTAATGGTTTATGGTTTTACATGTCATGTTTAAGTGATTAATCTAATGTGGTGAAGTGATTTATAAGTTGAAAGTATAAGATAACATAGTAATACCAAATCTCGTAGTCCCTCAAGGCTGTAGAAACATGTTTCTGCATCCACCCATAGTCACTTCGAGTGATACTGCGATCTACTTGCTAGTCATTGCTGAAAGAGCCAGTGATCAGGGGTTTTGTTGGTGTGCAGTGTAAATCGAACCTTGGTCAGCCCAAACCAAACAAAAAAATGGCTTCGTTTTCGGCACTAGGATCTATTTGAGGCATATGTGGATCTGGTACCCTTCAAAGAAGGATATTCAACACCGAATAGACCTAAAATTGCAGGAATCTGCGGATCGAGAAAGAATAAACCCTCGTCTGACATTCGAATCTTGGTTACAAAAGTATATTTTTATAGATCTATATGATATTTTCTTCAGTTATTTTCCTGTTGATATGTATGAGTGGATATCAAGGTTGAGTGAAAGGAAGAATTGTTTTAGGGGTGGAGAGAATATGGTGTGGAATCCTCAACTGATACAGGGACTCAAGAGCACTAACAATGGGAATTCAAGGGTTGTCCATTTCTGGATTGATAAAATATTGGGAGGATTCATTAATGAGTTCTCAGTAGACTTGACCATTTCCTACAATGAAGCAGAATGAGGAGTCTTCAAAGGACTGCGAGGTAAGTATTTAAAATCTCTAAAAATTTGGATTAAGATGCTTCTATGTGAAAAGGGAGTTTTACGGATGCAATCATATTTCTAGTTTACTTATGTTTAGAAGAAGAGAGAATAAGTATTAGCAAGAAATCAGTGTAACGTGAAGTGGAAAGAGATATAGAGTACATACACAAAATAGATCTCATGGACAAGACCCAAAGACCTTTTTGGGAGACTGATTGTAGTCCTCTTTTGAGTGGATCTAAAAGTGAAAGAGAATAAATCCCCCCTAATAACCCCTAGGTAAATTCAGAGTGTTCTCCCTCCCAATCTAAGAGTTCGCAAAATCCAGAACCTAGTAATAGCCAAGGTATTATTGGATTTCCCGCTCCCCCTACCCCTCCTACCCCCCATTCCCCTCACCCTCCCAAGAAGAACAATGTTAGTATGAGTCTTAATTCCAAGCGTATGAAAAAAGACCACTTTACCTGTGCATAAAAACAGCCCTAACAGCAAAGATGGTTGTCAATATCTTCAGATCTGTAGTTATGTGATCAAGATAAATGATGCAAAAATCTAGATCTATATATTAGAAGACATTAAACAATAGAAAAAATAAGATTTACTGCATGCATCCAATAGACAAGACAGGAATATGTTGAATAAATTTTTGTATTAGGGGCACCTGGGAGGAAAACACAGGAGGGTGTTCCCAGTTCCCTTCAATGGGATGGGTTCTTGTAAGTCCTCACCACTTCAGATCTAAAATTCCTCTCTCTTTATGGTGTAGAAAACCCAGACAAAAATGATAGCAAAATATGAAAATGATGGTGGATCAATAGTCAGACCAAAAGTATAGATCCAGAGTGATATTTAGGCAACAAAAGGTGGTAAATGAATGGGAAAACCCTTCTATTTATAACAAAATATTGAGTTATTCTAGATATTGGTACATAATAAAAATATTATTAACCAAATCAAGATCCAACTTTTATGGAATATTTTATTATATTTGTTGGAGGGAAAAGGAATTTGACTTCAATTAAATCCCTTTATTTGTAAATAATAAATAAATGATTTATTTATCATTTTAAGGATGTGGTTGAGGAATAATCAAATAAATAATGATTTATTTAATTATTTATGGGTGATTTAGTCATATTTAACAAAGAATATTATTTAAATAAGGTTTAAATAACTATTCTTTAGGAAATAATAAGATAAATAATGATTTATCTAATTCATTTCCTTGTTTTGGGTTAAATATAACTAGGAATATTAATCAAACTGTTGTTTAATTAATTATTCCTTGAGGAAAATCAAACAAATGTAGATTTATTTAATATTTCCTCATGGGGCTTCCTGTTTAGACCATAAACAACTTAATAAAGGTGTTTTACTAAGTTATTTTTATAGTGAAAGCAATTTTACTTAGGGTAAAATTGGTCTTACATGGTGTACTTGAATCCATCTAATGATAATAGGTTAGATGACCAAAAAATAGTGTAACAGATTTCCCCCCAACGTGCAAGCGTTAGGAGCTAATCGTATGACCGAAGTACGTTCTAAGAACTCAATCACTAGACACCGAAGGGGAAGTCAAGGAGAGAGAAGTATAAGGTAGACCAAAGTGCTGAAAGGACTAGACCCTGAGGAGGTGAGACTTACAAGTGCGACAAGTCTCTTTTATAAGGGAGTACTTGCTATAGGTGGCGGGGGAGGCATACCTATGCCTGCCGAGGCAATAGTACAAAAAATAAGGCGTCCGGAAAACCACGGGACTGGCCACTATAATATATGCTGGCATAAACATGAGCCAGGTAAAAAACATGATAATGAATCCCACATACATATTGTGCCTGGGATAACAGCCAGGACTTGTACAATGATATCTGACTACATGAGATATAAATGCAACCCAGATGCCCCTAAAATTAGGAAGGGGCTCTGAAAATCTGACTGATACATGCAAACAAAAAGATGATGCAAGCAGCTGAGGCCAACATCATCAAATGGATGGAGCTGCATTAAAGGCTATAATGAAGAGGTCATCCGGGTATGTGGGGGGCTACCTATAGGGCCACCCACTCATGAGGGCTGAGACATTTCACGCACACCCGGGAATCACCGATATCAGCTGCTGCATCATTGAACCATCGAGTATACGGATCTTGATCATGCTGAAAGGAGCTGGAGTTGAGAAACAATCAAGTCAAAGGGAAATAAGGAGTCCCTTTTCCTGATCCGAGGCACCGAACAAGAGTGGAAGCTGGAATCAAGCTACACCGCCCTCTAAACTTGTCTTCTGAAATGAATGAGCTGATGTCGACAGAAGGAGGTCCGCCATAGGTGAGGCAATAAGGGATCCTCAACTAAGGCATGAGAGAAAATAGCAGAGCGACTGATAGACTAACACCAATAATGATGATGAAATGGGGGGTACTGAGTAGTGAACGGACGACTTCCCTTGTTAGAGCATAAAGGGCATGGATGACCTAGCAACAATTGACACAACATCATGAGGGATAGGGGAGAGTGGGATTGAAGGCCATAATGTGCGACATGAGAGAGGGAACAAGCAATGAAGGATGGAGGACTATAGCGAGATGCAAAGGGACTCGGGATAGACTCCATGAATTAAATGATGACTCAGCTCAGATGCTCTAAACAAGGGTGACTCGATGGTGCTGCCACACAGAAAAGGTCCAATGGGGACCATAGAAACATGAGTACAAGATGGTAACTCACGACGAAAAGTCGACACGAGGATGGACAAGTATGGAGGAAAAGTGGTGCCCCCAGTACGAGTGTTGCAAGTGAAGAAATTCGATTTTGAGGAGGGGTGAAGTGACACTTCTTGGACAAAATGTGTCGTGGCGAAGTGTCAAATCCCTAAAAACTAACAGATACCCATTTGAGGGCTTGGTGAGAGCTCTCCAGCGGTATAGATGGTTTGTCAAACTGAGCTACGGTTTGGCTGTAGCAGGCGAAAGAAAAATCAGGGGTTTTCTTTTAATAAGGCATTTTTCCTCCAAATTCACTCATTTGCATGTGGAGCTGTGGTGAATGTAGTGAGGAGAGAAGGCCCTAAATCTTGCGGTGATCGTAGTAGACAAATCGACCGTTGGAATTGAGATCTGTCAGTTGCAAGTAAGAGGCCTAATCCTACTCTTTCATTTCAGTGGATTGAAAGTTCAGTTTAGGTACCCAGAGCTCATGAACAGGCCAGGTCACACTTTGGGGTCTATTCTGCAACCTGAGTAGCAGGTACTGGGCAGAAAACTGCGACCTATTCCAGGAAATGACCTGAAAAGTGCGACCTGTCAGAGAAAGGGGATTTCAGTGTTGTTTTTGGCTGAGATCTGGGATTTTTATGGTTTAGGGGCATAGGTGCCCCCAAGCATGTTGTGGTCATGCCAAAATTTATTTAGAAAAAGGGGAATCTAAACAAATTTTAATGATGTGGTGCACCATTTGTTTTCGTTATGGTTATGCAGTTTGAGAAAGGGAATGGAGGATTACCAATCTCTTTTGGTACTGCATATATGAATCAAATGGAATTTAAGTTTCCAAGTTGGCATACATGGTGTCACTATCCCAAAGAGAGGATTTGGAGATAATGAACTGGTGCTCTCCCATAAAACTCATAGGTTGGTCAACAATAATGCCGAAAGGACTGGGTTGTTTATGTAAGATGAAGGAAAGATGAGGGGTATCATCCCTAGAGTGATCTGAAGTGCTATGGGACTCTAGAGGTTCTTCTAAATGTGGAATAATAATGGTACTAGAGTCGACACGACCAGATACACTAGGAGAGTTGTGGAGAATTGCTTCTCCTGGTCTCTCAAATATGGGTGCCCCCCTACCCAAACATTGGGTGTCAATGTAATGGCCACAAGGTGTATGTGGTTCGAATGCATGGGTTCGATGTAAGGGGGGGTAGATAAAGTCAAGGGTGGTGATTACTTCCATAATGTCATCATCGTAATAGAAGATGGGGTGACTGGTGGAAGAAAGACCACCTGACGCGGAGAAGCTACCTAACTCATCATCATGAGAAGAGTGGTTCACATGCACATCGTCACAAGGGATGGCAGAAGAGTAAGCAGATAAAGGATCTACCAATGTTGAGCCTAGGGTGATTGCTGAAGAGAGGTCAAGAGAAACATCAAGGGAAGTCTCCAAGGGGACTTCCACCGAGGGTCTCATGGATGATGATAGGTAGAAAATGGTGGACGAATGCTCCGTCATCTCAACATCATGGGGGGGAATGTCAATGGGAGAATTTGTGTCCTCTGGTTTTGCCGAAGAAAAATGCGCAAATAAGGGAGTGGTGGACTTGTTGCGCTTGGCCTAGAATTGACGAACCGCTTCGAAAGAGGAGCAGTACTCTTCAAGGCAGGGACAGAGGTGATTATAGTGGCCATGGAAATCACACAAAGCACAAGGGTGATTTGTGCACAAAGAATTGAGTTTCGGGACTGAATCGGGTATAGTGACATATACCTCTGGGATATCAGACTCTGGAAATGTCTCATTGACCATGGACTTAAGGTGAGGCAAATCTGGACAAGTATGGGTGGTGTGACCGACAACATAACATAAAGCACACTGGATGGTATGCTTTGGAGGTTGAGGAGGGGCAGGGTTTGCCGGGGCAGCCTTGTTCTTTGTGCCCCTTTGCGAGCTTTGCCCTTCCAAGCGTATGAAAAAATACCACTTTAGCTGTGAATAACAACAAACCTAACAGCAAATATGGTTTTCAATATCTTCAGATATGCAGTTAGATGATCAAGATAAACACTGCAAAAATATATAACTATGCATTAGAAGACATTAAACAGTAGAAAAAATAAGATTTACTCCATGCATCCAATAGACAAGACAAGAATATGTTGAATAAACTTTTGTATTAGGGGAACCTGGGAGGAAAACACAGGAGGGTGCTCCCAGTTCTCCTCAATGGGATGGGTTCTTGTAAGTCCTTAACACTTTAGATCTAAAATTCCTCTCTCTTGATGGTGTAGAAAACCCAGACAAAAATGATAGCAAAATATGACTATTATGGTGGATCAATAGTCAGACCAACAGTATAGATCCACAGTGATCTTGGGTCAACAAAAGGTGGTAAATGAATGGGAAAAACCTTTTATTTATAACAAAATATTGAGTTAGTCTAGATATTGGTGCATAATTAAAATATTATTAATAAAATCAAGATCCAACTTTTATGGAATATTTTATTATATTTGTTAGAGGGAAAAGGAATTTGACTTCGGTTAAATCCCTTTATTTGTAAATAATAAATAAATAAATGATTTATTTATCATTTTAAGGATGTGGTTGAGTAATAATCAAATAAATAATGATTCATTTAATTATTTATGGGTGATTTAGTCATATTTAACAAAGAATATTATTTAAATAAGGTTTAAATAACTATTCTTTAGGAAATAATAAGATAAATAATGATTTATCTAATTAATTTCCTTGTTTTGGGTTAAATATAACTAGGAATATTAATCAAACTACTGTTTAATTAATTATTCCTTGGGGAAAATCAAACAAATGTAGATTTATTTAATATTTCCTCATGGGGTTTCCTGTTTAGACCATAAACAACTTAATAAAGGTGGTTTACTAAGTTATCTTTATAGTGAAAGAAATTTTACTTAGGGTAAAATTGGTCTTACATGGTGTACTTGGATCCATCTAATGATAATAGGTTAGATGAACAAAAAATGGTGTAACAGAGGATATTAAGCTACATGTTTTCAATGGAACTAGATTGGAGGATATAGAGGATTTTTGGTTTCTATGTGAAGTTGTATGGAAAAAAAGCATATCAATGATGAGAATATAAAGAAAGCGCAACTTGTTACGACACTGCGAGATAGAAATTTACATGGTATATGAAGTATTCAAGTAATAAGAACATAATGTTTACAGATATTAAAGCAAAAATGGTAAGTAAGTTTAAGAAGCCAAAGTCTGAGTTGTAGTGCATCACCGAGTTGAAAGACACCAAACAGAAACCTACTGAATCTATTTGGGATTTTGATCAGAGATTTAAGTTTTTATTCGATTAGGCAAGCTTAGATAGAGCTCTACAACATCATCAAGAATGGTTCATATATGTGTTGCTACTGCATATCATATTTTCCATTGATGCAACAAAATATAGGAACTCAAGCCGAAGCCCTAGAGATTGCGTTGAAATTGGAGTCTTTGCGTATAAGAGATACTAATTCAAGCATGCAGCAGATTCAAAATCAATTGGAAAATTTAATGATCTGGATTTATGAAGAAACACAATGAAATATAGAAATACACATGGAAGCGAAGATGCAGCAGAAATAAAACATCATTTTACTAATAAAAATTAACTGAAATATGCTTACAGGCATAATGGAAATAAACTAACTAGGGTGCTAGTAGCTTATCTCTAAGAAGAGATTTGGTGGCTACATGCCTTTGAGCTTTGCTACAATGAGGCTCGAGGGCCTATTTATTATTGAGAAAAAATGGAAAACCATAAACATCCAAAAACCCAACCCTAGGATATGAAGCACCAAAACTATGGCCCTTGTTTAGGTAAATTGGTACATCAATATTCTTAGGGACGTAACTTTGGCATACGATCTCTGTTTGACTCACACAATACCTCGTTAAAAATATCTATCCGAGGAAGACAAAATTTGATGTGAGAAACATTGAAATAACTTCCATTTTTCTCCAAATGTTTCCAAAAAATGTCGATTAGGGCCTCAAAACAACTCCAAAAGTTTAGGATCCGAAAAACTGCTAAAAATAGTAAACTTTGCTATAGTTAAGGAAACTGAAAAAATGGAAGAAGAAATGGTGGCGCCCCAAGAGGAATAGGAGGGTGGCCACTAATATCCACCTGGATCACTCCTCCCCCCTTAGGGAGCAATGGTCCCCTTTGCATTGAGTTCCTCCATGAGATGAGGAAACTTCTGCTAAACTTGGTCCCTAGTCAACCATTTTCCTTGGTGCAGGAGTTGGCCAGCTTTGACAACACGATACAGTTGGATCTTCTGCTATTGAGTTTTCTTGATTTGCATGTCCATGATATGATCTATGGTGGCCTATTACATGCATTCTGGGTTTAACTCTATTGGTGTGAGTTGTTCTAAAATGTCAGAGGTGTCTAGTAGAGGTGGGAAGTAGGGCCAAAGGCAGTCCACATTGAACACTGGGTGTAGACCAAGGAATGGTGGAATATTGAGCTTGAAGGAATTGGCCCATAAGAACTTGGTGATGGTGTACAACCCATATCGGAGCGGGCAAAGCTTGCGGTGGGGTCCAACGAGTGGCTCCTTCTGAAAATGTAGCCACACTTTGTCGCCCACCTGGAAGTTGTGTGGCACCCGATGTTGATCATGTTGTTGCTTGTACTTAGAATTGGCTTTGTCCAATATGTCATGAACCTATTGGTGGATGTTTTGAATACACTGAATGAAGTTTTTCACCTTCTCAGCTTCAGACTAGACATGAGCCAAATCAGCTTGAGTAGTCACAAATGGCATGGCTACGTCAATGGGACATAGTGGTTGGAATCCCAAGCCCACCTAAAAGGGGTTGTGGCCAGTTGAGCTGTGGAGAGCCCGATTATAACTATGTTGTACATAGGGAAGGCTTTCATTCCATGTGCATGGATTCTATGAATTGTACATGCGCAGAATGTGTACGATCATCCTATTGACAACCTCTGTCTAGCCATCAGTTTGGGGATGGAAAGTTGTGGACTTAGTGAGCTTGGTGTCCAAAACTGACTAGAGAATGGACCAAAATGTGCTAAGGAACCTACTGTCCCAATTTGAGATGATAGATTGTGGGATCCTAAAGTGCACCCATACTCGTTCAAAGAAGTGTTTAGCAGTGGCTTTTTCTATAATATTCTTCTTGCAGGCCACAATAATGCCCATCTTCGAGAATCTGTCAACAACCACGAAAACACAGTCCTTTCCATGCTTATTACAAGGAAGTCCCGACATTTAATCTGTGGATATGGATTCCAAAGGTCAACTCAGGGTAGGTAGCAGAGTATAGAGGCCTTACTTCTTGATGGTAAGTTTGGAAATAGCACAAGCATTGAAGGATATGATGTACTTCTCGACATCCTGTCAAAGGTTTGACCAATAGAAATACTTTTACAGTACTTCCACTATTTTCTTGACCCCGAAATGTCCAGCGACCTGACTATAATGTGCTTCCAAAATCATCTTGGCATGCTTGCTTGAAGGAACACAAAGGTTTCCCAAGTGACATAGAAGTGCATCCTGGAGGTGAAAATTTGGAACTTGTGTATCTTCCAAGAATGTCTTGTATGTGTGGCTGAATTCTAGGTCGATCTTGTAGAGAAGCAACCAATCATAAGTCTCATTCCCACAAGATTTGAGAATAGTAGTTAGCGCCATGATCGGTGGTTAGCTCAGGCAGTCTGCAACATTATTGGTGCTGCCCTTCTTGTACTTGATGTTCAAATGAAATTGTTGCAGATATGTGGACCACTTCTGATGGAAATCGTTCTGCATCTTCCCTTGTGCTTGTATGAACTGCGGGGGTCGGTGGTCTATGTGGATGACCGTTTCCTTCCCCAAAAACATTGTTGACAAGCTTGTACAATGGAATAATTTTATTTGTCATAAGTGGGATACTTGTGGACTATATCGGACAATGTATCACTATGATATTCCATTGGGTGCCCTTGTTGAGTAAGAACTACCCTAATAGCATAGTCAGAGGCATATCTTTTGATCTCAAATGGTTGTTTCAAGTCTAGTAATGTGAGCACTGGGGCAGAGAAGAGACAATGTTTCAATTCTACGAACGCCTTCTGTTGAGATTCCGACCAAAATAATTTTTATTTCGCTCCTCCCTTGGTGACTTGACTCAAGGGCCAAGTGATATGAGAGAATCCCAACATGAACCCGCGGTAGAAATTAGAAAGACCCAGAAAGCTGCGAAGATCTGTTAAAGTGGTTGGGGCTGGCCAATCCTGAATGACTTGGATCTTGGTTAGATGCACATGCATCCCCTTCTCATCAATAATGTATCCCAGATACTGAACCTCAGTCATGCAAAAAGTGTACTTGTCCAAATTGGCACACAACTTGTGTTTCCGCAATGTTTGGAGGACCTGTCGGATGTCGTGGAGGTGCTCTTCCCAAATCTAGCTGAAAATCAAGATGTCATCCAAATATGCTACTCAAAATGAGTTGGTGAATTGCCACAAGATGTCTTCCATCAACCTCATGAAGGTTGCTGGAGCATTCGTTAACCTGAAAGACATGACTAGCCATTCGGAAAGGCCCTCCTTGGCTTTGAAGGAAGTCTTGCATACATCGAAGGGTTCGATTGGAATCTGGTGATACCTGGACCTCAAGTCGATCTTAATGAAATATTTTTCCCCTTTGAGTCGGTATAGAAGGTCATCAATCTGTGGGATCAGGTACCTATTCCGAAAAATGATCTTGTTCAGCGCCCAGTAGAAAAGATAGAGTCTCCAAGTCCCATCCTTCTTCTGCACCAACATGATCAGGTTCCCACAAAGTGATGAAATCGGCCATATGTGACCTTTCTTCAACAGCTTTTGAGTCTACCTCTTGATTTCATCATTCTCCAGAACAAAGTGTCGATAGATCGGTCCATTGGGAAGTGACACACCTGGGGTTAGATCGATGTGGTGTTTGACTTGATAGTACAAAGGCACCCTTGCAAGTGAGGTGAATATGTCCCCGTACTCCTCCACGACCTTGTTCATTTGTTGTTGTCATGTAGAGAAGCCCTATCTAGAGGTCATGGCCATAGTCTTCTTCTTTCCTTGAGGGTGGATCATCAGGAAAAAAAAATTCCCGATTTTGGAAATGAGCTTACTGCATTTTTTTGCAGTAACCAAAGAGATAGTGGTAGGTGGTGGTACCTTTGCTATCCTATACAAATTATTTCCCAAAGTAACAATAACAACATGGGGCCGGGACTCATACACAACATGTCACTTCCACACTTAGTAGGGATGGCCTAGTAATACATCACAAACATCAAGAGGAGCAATGTCACATAATACCTCATCCATGAAGGACTTGATGTTGTAGGGAAGGCGACACTACTGGCTGACGCGAAGATCCTGTACTTAGTGAAGCCACCCAATGGTGTACGATGGTGGGTGTTTTGTGGTCGGCAAGCCAAACCTCTTCACGACCTATGGTGAAATGAGGTTCTTTTGGCTCCCACTATCGACAATGAAATATAGCGAGGAACCATTTACCCACATCTGGGAGTGGAAGAGACACTCCTCCTCCTCTGTATCCTCTGGTTCCTCCTTTAGGAACTTGATGGTGGCAACGGTGGAATTGGGATCTACATCAATAAACTGATTCCCTTTGTGATTCCCCTTGTTAGGTTCCGATACAGATTCGGATCATGCATCTGATTCAAAAGCCTTCATCTTGGCCGCGAGTGAATGCTTGGCCCGACACTCACTTGTGTTGTGACTGGAGCTCTTATGGAACTCACACCACTTCCTTGTGTCCTTCTTCGGCTTTGCGGTGTTGTTATTTTCTTGCAGCTTTGGTAGGTTGTCTTGGGCCGCCATGCCTTGGCTTTGTCTTTTGTTCTGCAGTTTGGGGGCACCTTTCCCTTACTTTTGATTCATAGATCCAAAGTCTCTCTTCTTCTGTTTGAATTTATGCTCAATCTTGGCAGCATATCGGTATGTCGTACCAAGAGAGGAGATGTCGAGGAACTCCATTTCCTCCTGAATGTATCTATGAAGACAACTACAATACTTCAACACCAAATGTTTCTCTAAATATTTGATACCGAATTTTGTGCATAGGGTATGGAATAGATTCGTCAGCCCATGCACATCTTGATCCCTTTGCTACCGCAGCATAGTCCATTGTATCTACTTGTCCTTATATCTCTCCACAAGATAATATTGTTCCTTGATGGCATCTCAGAAATAATTCCAAGTGTGTACGACCGAGAACAAAGAAGGTTCCCCTTGGTCCTTTTTCTCACAGTAGGTTTTGCACCAGTCCTTCACATGGGGGACAACTTTGAGGAGTGAAAAAATAATCTTCTCCCGGTTGGAAAAGTCATGAACCAAGAAATATCATTCTAATATATTCGACCATCTATATACGATGTCTGCATCTATTTGGCCCTCAAATATGGCAATGTCAAATTTTACTTGTACCTTAAAAGGAGTGACGCCTCCAGAGTGACTGCTATATGTAGATGCACCATTGGTGGGAAGTCATTGAAGGATCTAGGAAAATTTATCGGGTTCCTTTATTTCTCGAGGGCCTCCTCGAGAAATATTTTGGTAGGATCTCCTGCTCCCTCATCTTTCTTTTCTTCCCCCATGGTCAGTCGTCTAGGTTTATGAGGCTAATATTGCAAAGGTTCAAACAGATGCTGAACAAAAATAAACAGATGCTGAACAAAGAGCAGCCCAGGATTTGGTAAGTACTTTGAAACTAGCCAGCCTTTGACCAGACACTTAAGAAAGACATGAAAGCAAACTAGGATCTGGTAAGTACTTTGAAACTATCTAGCCTTTGATACACTTCCAATAGAAAACATACAAAAACTAAGGGAAACTTGAAGGCAACCTTTGGAGTAGAGACTAGTGGGCCAGGCTCACCACAAATCCTCTCCTAGCTCTTCTTTACTTGGCTACTTGCAAGACAATCACAGAGATAACACGAAATGGCCTAAGATCTGGTAAGTACTTTGAAACTATCCAGCTTTTAACACATTCTAAGGGAAATAATCAAACAGTTATGCAAACAAGACAAGGACCAGGGCTCACCATATCTTCCTCAGTTCATCTTCACACAACATATACTGAAAGTAACATTCAAAAATAATATTCAGCTAATACAATAAGACGAGGGAACGCCAGCATTCCTATGCTTGAACTGAATTAAATCATTTTCAAATAATGCAGTGGGAAGAAAACATTTAAATAAAGATTTTTCAGCCAGAGAAGGTTACTGGTATACAGTAGGCCCTAACACTGTTTAAATTTTTCTTTACAGAAGAAAATGAAACAAAATGAAAACAGGAATAAAATAACAATTTACAATGAGAATAACATCACCGTCAACATATACCAGGATCCCATAAATCAGCTTGTATTGATGCTCCACACCAGTTACAATCTTCAAGTCCAGTGTTTTAATTCATCTTTCTTTCATAACCTAACTTATCTATTACAAGCAGAGCTCCAAGAGCCAGTGAATCACTATTTACAATCAGGGATCTTCAGCTCAATTACATTACAATGCTTCAGCAATTACATCAACAACCAACCCCTCACTCATCTTCTACTGAAGTATTTATAGGAGGATGAGGAGGTGAGATCTGATAAAAGATCTTAAAAACTAATTAATACAGATTTAAACGTCTTCTTGGCCATCGGGGGGCTCAATGAAGAAACTGTACAGGTGTTTCACTATATTAATGATTTACACTTATGAATTAAGCTCGGTGGGAGATTTTGTTGACCTTTGAGGCCCTGTGTGAGGCTAGGGTTACTCTGCAAACATTATTTCATTAAATTCCTGGCAGAAGTAACTCTTCGGCTGCGTCGAGGCAAAATATCTTATCCCGATCAATAAATTCTATTTCTGATTGAATACTTTGAGGCACAGGTGGCGCTTTAGTCGCTGGGAGGAATCAATTTGCCTCCATTTGTGGCGGTGGAGGATTTTCCTGATAAAACAATTTAGGTTTTCCTATAAACTGTGTTTTAGATTGGGGATTAGGCTTTTGATAACTGTCTTAGCCATAATACCCGCTAATCTGTCCATTAATTGTTTGTCCTGGTTCATCCTAGTCTTCGGCACTAATAATCTTTGACTGTGCCTGATTCATGGTTTTCTTGCTGTCGTGCCGGGCTGCGCAGGGTTTATAAGGCATCAATGCCTGAGAAAACATGGATGAAACGTGCATTTCAACCTTGCGGGTGATTTCCTCGGATGAATCGAAGATGGTAGGGTCGTCACCCTCCTTCTCTAAATCTTCTTTGAAAACTACGAACAAATGATTTAAACCCTGCAAAATGCGAAAACTCGTTAAAAAATCCTACTCTGTAGGTTTAGCTGCATTGGAAGGCATGGAGGAAGTGTGGCCGCTAGATGGCATCATCCATTGGTCGGGGTTAATTTGGAGATATCATAGAATGGCAGAAGGAGATTAGATCTGAGCCGTCGATTGCGCAAAGATCGACGGTCGGGAGTGGGCGATGGAAATTTAGCGGAGGGGAAACGTTGACTGGGCAAGGAATTGGGCGATGCAATATAAGTCGTCGATTTGCAGATCAGATCGACGAAGGAGATTTATTTGCCGCGGTACAATGGCTTGTTTATCGCGCGGGCACTTTGGTTATCCATCGGACACTTTCGAAGAGCGATAGTCGTTGGATGAGTGAGCCCAGATCGGACGGCGGGGATCAATTTCGCTGGGCATCCTAATCCGAACTATAACACGCGATGGATGACGGTTGCACGGTGATTTTCAAATCGTACAAGGGACACGCGTCAACCATTGTATGGAATCGCTGGCCATCGGGGTAAAACCACCCTCCGCCCAAAGGCGGTGCGATGGAAACCACGCAGTTTTGGAGAAACAGCACATGATTGGGGGGGGTCCACAGGAAGGCGCACTCCTCACCGTCCGATCTGTGGAGCAGATCAACGGTCGAGATTGCTCCATAATTCATACGGGCGGAAAACTTTGGAAACAGATTTTAAACCCAAAAACACGAAATAACAAAGGTTTTCAATGTTTTGGGCGGAGAAATATTATTGGAAAGGATAAGCACCCGCGAGGTTTAGCAGTTGGTTCTGGCACTCGGGCACATGGACGAAAAAGGGTTAGAGGCTTACCTCGAGGGGGCTTAAGCCCAGAACATAGAAAATATATATTTTCTATGGTTTTTTAATATTTTTTTCAAAGGAAATGAAAGTTCCGATAAGGCTAAGAAGGGGTCTTAGACCTTATAAAATGGATTTTGATGAGGGGAAATAGCAGAAAAATGGAAAAGAGGGATTTTCATGGGGAATTGAGGGATAGAAGAGGAGGTTAGTTTTGAGGAGAAGGAAGGGGGAAAGGATGTTTGCAGCAGTATTTGACTTTGGATTTTTGCAAGATTTCAGAGGTTTTTAGGATGGACAATAGCAGTGTGGGAAACTGGACAGAGGCATGAGGCCTTTAATAGTCTTCAAGAGCCAACAATTTTTAATAGGTAAAAATTGTTCCTTGAAGGCTCAAAAAATATTTAGCCACCTTTGGTATAACCAAATTTTACAGGTGGCTAACAGTAGGTATCCATTTTTTTATTAACATTTTTTATACCCCTTATATTTTTTCATTAACTTTGAGCTCCATTTTTTATACCTACCAATATAAAAACTCTTTATCCCCTATATATCCCCCAATATATTATGTCAAATTTTCCTCATTATATATCCCCCAATATGAACCCATGTGGTATGGTATTTCTCCTGCAGTGAAGCCCCCGTGGAACTATCATTCCCATGTAAAACCTCCACCCCCGAGCTATCATCCATACAAAATGAGCCACCCTCCAGAATGGTAACTCATGAATAATTCCCTCCACCTTTGGCTCCTTCAATGTAGGTGGGTTGAGTAACTGCACATGGTAGACAAAATGGCCTACCCTACGCTGTCTTTCTCTCCACTCATGATGAGTGTAGATTATATGTTGATCTTGGGCTGCAAACAGGTTGCCCTCAAGTGGCAAAAATTAGATTGGATCTTCAAAGATCCTCTCTCCAATGTCATGAATCATGCTAACCCAAACCATTCCACACAAGATGAATGTCACATCATCACCATATGGCATTGAAATCAGAAAAACGTTGAAGGTTGTGTGCAAGTTTGGATGATACCAATGGTCTCTCAAGTGGATACAACGCAATCTTTCCAACTGTTGTTTAATAACATCATGTGGCAAGTTGTCTCCCAATGAATTACTAGTTGTCCATGTTTTCTCATCTACTATGTGGTAGTAAGCAGCAATATATATCAGCTGAGTATAATAAAAATAACAATACTCTTGCCTAAGGTCATGTAGAGAAGGATTGTCATCATCATAAAGATTTTCCCTAAAGTGACCATGAAACCCAAGAGTAATCTTTCTCTCTTTTGGAGAAATGTATTGTTCATAGATGGTGAGAAGATAAAAAATACTCAATGGAATAATCAATTAGTACATAAATTTATTTCTTACCGTGCATAGGGAGTAGGCTGAAAGTGAGGTCCATGGATGAGCCCCCCCACGAGAATCTTCTTATAAAAATCTGCAAAATGAAGGGATGCATACTCCCCTTGGAACACTCCATCAATAGAAACATACTCCCAAGTGACAGCAGTGTTGGCCTTAGTGATAAGGCTCTTGTCACTCCATGACTTCTTCCCATGACATTCAACATGCCAAAGCCATCCACCATCATGCTGCTATGTGAGGAAATCTTATTCCTAGGTGGAAGCCTCTCCTTA
This sequence comes from Pinus albicaulis, assembly GCA_034641835.2. Lineage (NCBI taxonomy): Eukaryota > Viridiplantae > Streptophyta > Pinopsida > Pinales > Pinaceae > Pinus > Pinus albicaulis. Next base: position 467,272,554 of record CM076581.1, on the reverse strand, counting down.
TCCTCCAATGTTGAAGGGTAACCTCTTTTCACTTTGAATGTGCCATCCCCCTCTCCAGAAATATCATGACAAGTATGAGAAAAATTCTTCCCATACTCTCCCAAGAGCAACCACAGCAACAATAACTCTTGTTTCTCCCTCATTTCTCCTTCATACAAGCCATAGAGTAATATCATGATAGTTGTCTTGTATGATGCCCCATACAACCAAATATTCTGCTGCCATATCATATGGGTGCCATGCAATTACTCAATCCTCAACATACCTTTTGATAGAGGGTATGTCACATGATGGTCAAACTCTCTCAAGAGTAGCCAATGCAGCCTTGCCTCTAGATACCCTGTGTCATAGATTTGCAAGGGGCTTTCCCACCTCTTGCTCTCCAACATCACCCACTCAACCCAAGGTGAGTGTCTATCATTCTGCTCAACATTTGCATCTTCTAGATGAAGGATACCATCATGGTAATGGGGGACAAGATATATACCCTCAACCATCTGTCCTTCCTCTACTACACAAGTGGAGTGGTCATTGGAATGCCCCATTAATGGCTGGGCCCCCAACTCATCATTGTCACTCAAGGACAGTGTTATTGGTCTCCATGATGCTACATCTACTATTTCTAGATCATGTTCACTATTGAGTACACAGTTCTGTATTGTATTGTAGAGAACAATGATCATTTCATCCTTCAGAAATCTATACTCCAACCCCAAGAGTTGTGTACAACTCAACAATGAATATATAGGATGAATGTTCATTCTTTCCTTGAGTTCATCAAGGCTCCTCAATGTAGTGAGAGTGTGATGTTCTAAATCAACATGGTATTTTTCCCATAGGACATGAAATGGTATACAACTCTCCATAATATTTGTTGAAACAAGATGTAATGGAACCTCAGGCATAGCTTGGTGAATCTTGGGAACATCTTGGATGGTTGTAAGAGTTCCTCCCTCCAATGTGATGGCTGCCCCAACTGCTGATGTAGATGGTTGCTCCTCCATAGCTATGTCAGTGCTGGTACATGCCTCCTCTAATGTGGTTGAGGGCTTCTCCTCCTCTGATTTCTCCATGTCAAATTTCCCCATCAACCTTTGAGTGAACTCTGCAAGAGTAGTCACTCTTGCATGACTCAAGTGGCTAAACCACCAAATGTTGGCTTCACCCTCTAGGTGCAGTGCTGTAATTTCTACAGCCTCTCTTTCTGCCACTGGATGTAGTAGGAAAAATGCATCAAGTTTCCTTTCTCAAGCTCTTTTTGTAGATGACCCATCAAAATTAAACAAAAAAAACCTATTTCCCTTGATTCCCCTTTTGCTGCAGAGCCTCCTCTGTTCCTCCAACTGAATGAACTGCGGGAAGGCTAGAGTCTCCTTGAAGGCTCTAGGTTGAGATTTGTACTCAACAAGGTATTCACTTAGAATCCGATGATCCAAGTTTCCACCATGCTTCTTGTCCTATTCTCTTTGAGAATAGGAAGTGCATGGTCCTTCCTTTTCTTGAAACCCTCTAGGATTTTCATTGCATTTCTTCTCCTTCATCTGCTTAACCTCCTTGGAGAGGTTCTTCCTGGATCTAAAAAGTGATGAGATAAGACTCATCCTCTCCATCATTCTAATATTTCTCCTTCTCTTTGTCTTATTATTATTCTAATAGCATAATAGCTGGAACTCACAGGCTGAGCCAAGACTATGCTCTAATACCACTATAATATCCCAAACAAGGAATGTAGCACTACATGAACACAATTCTGGAAATAGAAGTAAGAAATTAACTCATAAAATGTGTTGAAAAACAAATTTCCATCAATTAGTGTTACAGAAGCAACTTATTATTCCTTTTATGATCCCAAAAGTTGGGGAAATGCAGCAATATGGACCATAAAATACATTCTCTCTCTCTCTGTGTGTGTGTGTGTGTGGGATTAATGGGAGAAAAAAAAAATCACTCTAGCCAAGTTAAACAGAACTCCCCAACCCAATATGGCCTAAAAATGACCAAACCCCATGACTTATGACATGCAGAATTCCTGAAGCATGTGACACAGTTATTTTAATGAGGTTTTATGTAGAAAATCATAAGAAATAATAGATCAGGATATGGAAATAATTCAATGGCTGAGAAAAATGGAGATCCTCTTCCTTATTATACAATATGAGAATAACCCGGCAAGGGCTTCAAGAAAGTACAGATATAAAATGCTATATCTGCAGATCTAGATTTGAAACAACAAAGTTATACTATATCTCTCTCTCTATATATATCTTAATATTACAAATATTAGAAGAAGATTCTTTATACAATCCTTCTGAGAGAAGGGTTGGCCCTTTCCCCAAGGAACAAGCTCAAGATCAAGGGTCTTGACCTTGCTACTGCAATACTAAGGGAAATGACGCGATTCCTACAAATGAATATGCTTTAGGAGATGGAGAATGCTTTTTTCAAGTGCTAAGATGTAAAATATGCTCAAAAGTCTCCCTCACTGATCTCCCAAGGAGAGGAATGCTTCCTCCTCTGAAAGACAATCTCCGGAAGTGGTGTTGTGAACCTTCCACTGCAACATCCTGCAACACAACGTTACACTCTGTAGAAATAACGTTGTAGCTGAAGGAGGATGCTTGGCTTCAAGCCTGAGTGTGGAAAACTGAAGTACAATGCTCCTCTAAGAGGCCTCTCAAGGAATGAGAAGGAACGCCTAAGCAGGAATGCCTTGTGCTAAACAGCACTGCAATCTCAACTAAACAATTTGAGAAGGCGCAATATTCATGTAGACCATAAAATAAATCATCATTAAGATAACTTCAAATGGCTGCCATATTATTCCTTATAAACTATGTGAGCCCCCTCACCTTGGGTCCCACCCTTTAGGATTTCCAACATCACATGATCAATCTCCCTCCAAAACTGCATTGTATCTCCATCAAGGCCACTCTTTCATAACAACGTTGTTTGATTTGGTCAAATTTGACCTCCTCAACCTGCTTGACCTCTTTTCACACCTAATGGTCTTCAATCCAGCTCTCATATGTTTATTTAAACTGATCCTTGTTCATATTGAACTATTTTCATTGATGATCCCCAACTCTTCATGAATGTTGTTGACTTGGTCAAACTTGACTTTGTCCACATCCATTTGTCCTTGTTCACACATGAAAGTGTAAAATCCAGCTACTAGAGTGATCCCTTTTCATGCAAAGAGGGTTTTTATGCTAATTCAAGATAACTATGGGTCTCTTCCCCCATTTATTCATCTACTAGGTGCAAAAATCAAAAATCAATATTCCTATTAGTTGCATGCTAATTTAGGAATATTAAATTTTTATTCATCCACACTGTTTTTTTGCACACGAATTATGTATAAAAACCGTGACGATCTGATGATTTTTTATATTAAAAAATCATCGAGGTGTGTGGGTTATTCCACGAAAACCTACGCACCCCCGAGGGTGGATTCCAAAACCTTGTTTCCTCCTAAAAAATTACCTAAGAGCTTAAATTAAAAAGCTGAATTTATGAAAATAAAGATAATGAAGAGATGAAATACCTGGAATTGATGGTTTTTGAAATGGCTGATTAGTTCTCCTGATATCCACTTGAGAAGGTTTATGGTAAAAACTCTTTTTCTCTGCTCTGAAAATCAAAAGGTAAAAATGATTTGTTCTGTCCTCTTTTTATAGGTTTTAATGAAAAAAATAATATTATTTTGTTTATTTTTACCTTTGGAAGTTAAATTTTGAGTGTTTTTCCATGATTGAGAGCAGATGATTGTAATTCTTTGAGTTTTTGTATAGGGAATATGTCATGTTTGAAAACGAATCATTTTGACAATGAGTAGATTGTTATCACTTTTTCGGGCTCTGAAAAAATACGAAAAAGTTTAACCTTGGAGTCCTATTTTAGGCCCTTTTTATATTCTCTAAACACAAAAAGATCGTCGATCACTTGACTATTCAAACTCGTTAAAATAAGTGAGCAGTCGTCTATTCAATATAAGTTTACCCCTTTTTCAGACTCAACTAGAATATTTACGAAAAAGGTATGTGTTGACTAAGCATGGTCAATAAAGTTCTCTCCTACATTATTTTATCTTTTTTCGGGTTTGAAAGACTAAATTTATGAAAAAGAACACTACGGATTTTACTTATGTTTTTCTTCTAACTCCCTAAAACTGAAAAACACTGGGTTAATCCTATGTTGGACTCGCTAAAACTAAACAACGCAGGACATGTCGATTACAACAAGACTGAACCACTCTTTCTTAGGGTTTTTTAAAAATAATGAGATGGACTCATCCGAAGGATGATCTTACATGACAAGAATTTTTTATCCTCCTCATGCTTGAAAAAAATAAAGAGGTATTTTCTAGTAATGGTGGTAAAAGTGAGAAAAATAATCCATCTTTTATTCTTGTTTTAAAAGCAGCATGTCACTCTTGAACACGACACTTTGTTGCACTCATGTCTGGGTTGGGTAATCCTTTTGTCTTACAGTTAATCAAACCTCATTGAAAGTCTTCAACCATTTTTGGGTATTATCTTTAATTCAAATGCTTCCAAGTCATTTACAGTGTCATTATGTGTTCAAGAGAAAGTACAACTTCAAATTGCAAACATTTGTCTCCATTCACGTTGACCATCCCTGATTTAATCCTTGAAAAACATTTCTTCAAAACTTGACCTAAATATTTCGTGTCATAGGCCCTTCTATGACGAATCACTTTCTTTCGACATCAGCTCATTGTCTAGAAAGTTGATTTAGAATCCCATCAGTACCTTGGAATTTTCATTCCCTAATGGCATTTTTCTCGCCTTCGACAATAATTTCTCATCATTCACCTTCGATAATGATTCTATGATTGTTCGACTGCAAATCTTTCATTCAAACTTCATATATTGTACTGACGTAATTTCAGAGACATTTTCATTATTGGTGGTTTCTCTCACACTTGTTAACGTTTTTCATTATTGACCGGTAATCAAGTGGTTTCTACCATGTTCAACTTCGAAACAATCAATCGCATGGATATATTCGTACTAGTTCGATAAGCGGAAGTCAAGACCTTGGATCTAGTCTCAACCATCCAGGCGGCGAGGAGTTATGTATTCATGATACAGTAGACTTCTTTATAACAGATGGTTGTGGCCATACTGTGTCTACTTTTTTATGTAATGTTAAATTCATATCTGTACTAGAACATTTAGTTAGTTTTTCTTTGAGTATGGGAATGCCTACCTCAGTGATGATTATATATATTTTCATTGAATGTTTCTTACAGGTTTTCGACTAGTGTCTCCAATCTAATCCTTGGAATGATAAAGTGCTTCACTCTCTCGAAAAAATTTCTCAGACTTCACACTTTAGGGGGAAATATCTTCTATGTCATTTTGTCACCATGAAATTTTACTATCATTATGGATCAATCAGCATCCATATCCATGCTTCCTTAGAAGTCAAAAAAATTCATGTTCCTGAACCAAGTCTTGGAAACTGGAAAAAATCTCTTTAAAGCCTTTAAAAATTTACCTGCGCACTTTTTGTGACCATTTCCTATGCATGCGTTGTTACTTATTCTATTAGACACGAAGATCACTGCTATGTTCACCAATAAAAATTTCTCACCCCCATAAAAGGAAGTAAACACGAAAAAGTAACTTCTAGAAACCTAGTTGGGTGAATATTCTCCCAACTGTAAACCTCTAGAGTTACGCCAGTTTGAGATATATCTCTCCACTCATGGATCTTATCCCTTGGCTAAAGGAACCTCAATCTCTTCATTGGATGATCTCATCCCTCTCTTGATGGATCTGAAACCTCTTCAATCTCTCTATAAATTGAGCTGAAGTTTCAGGTTTAAGGGTTGATATTGAGATACTAAGTTGGTATGAGTTGATTGTACATTGAAGATCACACCTTTGTACACAAGAATTCATGTTATTCATTCTAGAGAGGAAGCTTTTTCAAGTCGAGAATACGATTGTGCAGACATACGGGAGAAATATGTACAACATCAAGGGTCAGGTTGTAAGATTGCTTTGTTTGATTCTTCATAGTACATATAAATCTCTTTTTCTCATTTTCTTGTTTCTGAATTCATTGAAGAAATGTAAATACTTAGTCTGCCTGATCATTAAATTAAAATGGTGTTTCTAATTATTATATTATACTACAGGTGCTTTGATCCTTTGCATTGTTTGTGATTGTGGGTTCTTCTCGGCATTGAAGGATTTATTTGGAGCAAAAGGAAAAAGGCTACATCAAACATCTCATTGAAAAGTAGGAGCATAACCTCCTCATTTCTAAGTTATAATAATCTGAATGTCAATTGTTTAGAGAAAGAGGAATTCAAATGTTGTTTGCTTCTAGTTACATGTTGGGGTACTAGGGAGATCTCTCATGTCTGCAAGATGGATTAATCCATAAAACACTCCTCACTCATAAGAAGAAAAACACACACACACACACACACAAAATAAAAAAATCACTTGTGATCATCACAATCCTCCATCTACCTGCATCAAATATTCCTACCACTCATCAGAAATCATGTAGGCTTAGGTATTTCTCCCTCACCCTCTTGCTATGCATCATTTGACTAAATGAGTAAATGTTGAGAAAAGAGAGTTTAATAGGAAAAAAGGTGGCCAGTTAACTTGGCCACCCTCGAAAACTTAAAGTGAAAGTCCGTGGATTTTTCATGCCACATGGAGCTGTCACATCAGTTAGGGGAAGGATAACAAGAAATGGGAGTTTATTATGAGGCAAAGAGAATGATAGGCTTGAGTGTGACCAATGGTTCAAATATGGAAACCTCTTGCCAAATCTACATCACTGATATACTCCAAGCCTGCTCGATTTGGAGTAAAAAACGTACTTTGGCCCATTTCCCCTTATTCTATTGTTCATTTTTAGATCATTTAGAGTATTAAAAAGGCAGGAGACACCGAGGAGCTTCAATCCATGGTCAATCTTTGCATGAAAATCGTGCTACAAGAAACTCTTCTACTGCCATAGGAAATTTCTAGAGAGGCCACAGGGTGTTAGAAAGTGTTATGCAAGCCACCATCAGAGTATATTGACACCCCAACACCATCCTTCAAATCAGAGACATCATATTTGAGTATTTAAGTGGCCATCACCCCATCAAGTTGCAAGAATGTTCATGGTAATTTACACACAGTCAAGCCATAATTCAGCAAACTAAAGGGTTGTTTAAAGTAATAGGGGATAAAAAGCCACATTTTGTGTAACTTTAAAAACTTTGGGGTCCCATATCTTAGTTCTTTTGGAAACAAACCACAGACAACCACCTCTCTAACACAGTCACAAGATGGGGGGAAGTTTTAATAGAAGGGAGCCCACAAACATAAATAGAATTAGACTACACCCTCTTGTGGTTGACATATTTAGAAATCACGAGTGGTTGGGGTTATTTGAGCTCCTCAAGGGGTATTATGATGAAGTGGCTCGATAATTTGATGTAGCCTTGCACTCTCAGAAAAATTATAGGGCTACCATAATGGTAAGAGGGATAGAAATTAGCATAACCTCTCAGCTCATTAGTAGAGTCACCACCTTACCTCTAGGAATTAAATGGAACCAAGAGGACAAAGTCTCTAGTACTGCCTCTAAGAAGAGTTTCTTCTTTCCCAATTAAGAATAAATTGAAGATAAGAATGGGGTAATAATGGAAAGTATACCTTACCCATGGGATGAGGTAGCTTACCATATCACGAAGTATATCTCTTATGAGGATAGACTAAGTGTGGTCTATGGATAGCATTTTAGATTATTGCATGAACTTAGGTTCAAATGGAATCTTCCCTTAGATCAGAGACTGAGTATACCATAGTTCCTCCTCCATTCAATCAAATATATGAGCCAGAGGGTAAGGGAGAGGAAATATCAACACTTAACTCATCATGGTCTCATTAAAATCATAGTGGGATATGCTCTAAATAGACTCAAAATCCTTGTACCTTCATCCACCTTAATTAATATGGACATAGAATCATTCATTGGGACGCAAACCATCACTCCTAGAGAGACCCATGCCACTAGACTTGGAGAAAGGGGCATTAAAGTAGAAGGGAGTAAAGAGATAGAGGAAGAAGAGGAAATGGAAACGGAGGTAGAACCCACAGAAGATGTAGGAGAAGAAAAGGAAAGTGAAGAGGAGGAAGAGAATGATGAAAAAGAAGAAGAAGAGAAAGAATGGGAGGAAGATAAATATGAAGAGGAAGAAGGACAGATATAAGAGGAGGAGATCCTAGACCCCAAGCTTACCACTGATATCTCCCCTCAACTACCCAACCTTTCACCAAGGACCACTGATATGTCCCCTCAACAGCCCAACCTTTCACCAAGGACCACTGAAATGGAATTGGTTGCCACTTTAGCCACTCTAAGAACCCCTGTGAAAGAAAAAAAGGAATAGGCAGACCCCCACGTACTTCAATACCAGGAAGAGTGCTAGGGTGAGACAACGGAGGCCTCAAACTCCAACCAAGAGCCCCATCACAATTGAGGAATCACCTGATAAGATATGAGAAATAGGGCTAGAGGAGGGAAATATTAAAGAGGTCACTTCACCCAAAAAGGCACATGTGACCTAAAAAATAAGGTATTCTTCAAGCTTAGCATCTCTCAATCAAACACAATCACCCACAAACCTCCAAGAAGAAGAAAAGAAGGTGCAACATGAAAAACCAGGTATGCTACAGGAGACACAAATTTTTCTAAAGGAAACTCAAACAATGCTACAAGAAACTCATAATTTTATATAGGAAGAGAAATATGTCAAGGGAGAGGGGAAAAGGCACCATTAGAAGGGTGGAATTGCCAAGGGGATGAAAGAAAGGAATATGTTGAGGGGTAGGATGCCAAAGTTGAGAAACAAGAGACAAAGAGGAGGAATCAAAGGAAGAACCAGCCTCTCCAAAAATTTTCCCAAAAGACATTACAGCAATTCAACGTCCTATCCCATATCCAAAATTAAGCTCCTATTACACGTTCATTGAAGGAGGGAGGTTGATCCCTCAAAATCTCGCCATTTACTTGTTCTATGAGCTAGAGAAAGAGAGAGAGCACACCCACCACTGGATGAAAATTTCCAAAAATAGGAATGTGGAAGATGTGAGTATCATGGAATAAAAAATCACTAAGATGACGAGAGATTTGGCTAATGTCAGACTTAGGGAGGCACTGTTGAAAGAGCATCTACAAGAGGCACAAGCGGAGAATGCAATATTGAATGGACAATTGCAACAAAAATACAAACAGATTTCCACATGGCAGACCTGCGTATGGAGCCAATACAACACAAGCATCCCTCAAATTCTTGTGCCATTTACTTGAAAGTTAAGTGGCTACAGTTCTAGACCAAAGCTTTAGCATCACATGGGTCATTTCCTTTCCAGAATTATAAGAAATTTATTGATTTTTTCGGACATTCCAACATATAAGATAGGGCCAAATTGGCAGAATTTTACATGCATAATCTTGTCCTAGATAATATGAGCATTTGGGACCCAAACTCTAGGTTGGGGGATATGCAACTGATGGCCCTAGCCTCTTGGATGACCAATAAAGAAGCCATGGCAGAGAGGTAAAAAAGGTGATGAAGAGAGAAGGAAAAGAGCCTTTCCAAATCATGGCAGAGCTAATCAGCCATAGAGGGGTCATAAATAACCACCAAATGATATCCAATGATGCCAATCTTGCAGACATATATCTCAACATCCAAGCACAAGAAATTTCACATTATGATGAAATCTCTATACTACTAGGAGAGGAGTGTGTGATGGCATGTCAGAGAAGATGGAATTAAATTTCACTTATCCAGACACCTAGAGTATCGTACTCTAGATAGATTGAGAGTTTCCCTAGAAAGAACACCCACAGTAAAAAAGGGCCATGAAAATAATGAAGATCTAGTGTCCTGGATTAAAACTCAGTATACCTTTGCTACAGGGATTGAGTGAAGGAAAATATCAAACTATGGAAGACAAGGAATGGGAGGAAGCAGAAAATAATGTAGGTTTTTACCCACCTGAAGGGACTCTTTCCATGATACCTTGGGATATCAGAGAGGCCACAAGGGTTTAAAATAACTCAAGAAGGAGGAATGAGTTTCTCAGAGCATGAGTAAACATTTGGTAGGGGGCTGATGATGAGTACCATCATTAGGTACATTCTAAGGGGTTAATTGTCACCTTTTTAGCTTAATTATTCTCTCTCTCTTATACTTAATTTCATTTTGTCATATTTTTATTAGTGAGAAAGGTGTATTAATGGTTGTCATGATTCGACGCCTAATGTGGTTTAAATGCAGGAAAATCAAGGGAATAATGCCATTTTTGAGAAATATTGCATAATCAGGGCTCGGAGTAGACATCAAGGAGTGATCGTAGGAGGGTTGAACACCTTATTAACTTCTAAAGGCATCCAATATCTCCTCAAGATTCTCCTCCAACAACTCGAAATCAGAGGCAGCCAAGCTCCACTTCTCTCGAGTTCCAAGGGAACAAAGACCTACTTTTCAGGGAGTTTTTGGTAGCTACCCTTTAGCATAAATAGGCCAAAGAAAGAGCTCACTAGGATTCAATTTTTGGATGGTTCTAGACCACTCTTGGATTTTGTATTAGACATTTCTGACTTTCATGTTTCATGTAAAAGACTGGTTATGAAATAAGATGAGAATTTGGTTTCTTCTCCACTGAGTTAGTTTCAGGGAGCTGAGCTTGTGGGTTAAGGCCAAATCCATTGGCCTGAGCCTCTCTTATGTACTTGTATTTATTTTACATTACAGTAGTTGACTTATTTCATTTCATGTTTGGTAGCATATGAAACCTTAAAAATGTGTGTTAATCCTCCCTCTCTCACCTCTTCCATTGGAGCTTGATGAGGAAGGTCTTCCCCCATAGACCAAATATATTTTAATTATATGATTTCTTGGAAAATTTTATATAGTTTTACTTTTCTTATCATGAACATTTTGTAGGTGTAGAGTTATATTTTTGTTTAAATTGCATAGGTAGGTTAATTTAAATTCAACTCATCTTTTCCACCATTTTTATGATAAGTTTGTCAATGATGAATGCATGAACATGCATCTTGATTGCAAGTTTGAATAGAGCAACAGAGGATGACCCCTTAAACACCATCATATTCAGTCTTCACCCTTCATCAACCACCTTCCATCCAAGTCACTTACAACCTTGTTTTTCAGGTCACGAGCACATCACCAAGAGAAACCTTGAGAGTGAAAGACATGCTTTGTGAAGAGTTATGAGCTTGGCCAAGGGATTGGCTACCCTTCATCTACCAAGATCCACCTTTACCCCACCTCCCCTAACCTATTTCTCACCATTTATAGTCTCAAACTCCACTCGGCCTGTTTCCTGTAGCTTTTCAAGACACCCTATAGCACTACAGGAAATCCTGTAGCAACTTCCTGTAGCAGTTCCAAAAACCCTCTCCTTCGAAACAAAATAATTTTTACACCTTATCTAAGCCCATTCAAGCCACAAATATACCTTCAGATCTGAACCTTTGGTACAGGGACCCTCTTATACCACCTAGGCACCTCCTTCTTTTGCTACAAAAAAGAGTCATTTTGAAGTGTGATTAGCTCAATACAAGATGCATAATTAAACACAGTAGCTAAGAATAAGTTAGATAGGACCTAGTTAGTCATTGATTCAATATGTTTTCTCTAGATTGCTTTCCTTTTCTGCAATTCAATTCAGAAATCTAGACTATGAATGCCACTTAGTGTAATTTTCTCTCTTTCATTAGCATAAGTGTTAATATTTCTTTCCTGCATATAGTTAGATGAATTAGTGTGATTTAGAGTATTTTCTTTCCTTATTGATAAAGTAATGGTTATGATCTATTTCCAGTCTTAGATTACATTTATAAGTGTGACAAAATTCCTTTCCTAGAAGTAACCCTAACATTATCACCTCATTCTTGAACTAAGATGAGGATGCCATTAGTAGAGCTCATTTGTTGTGCATATAGCACTGTCACCTCCAAGTTTGTACGAACCCCGAGTTGATAAAATAAAGTTGAGCTAGGAGTTTTAGCATTCTTGGTTTGAATACCAAGGCTCACCACCTTCAGTACAATCCTTCTTCGACCTGCACACATAGCTGCATGTGGTCTACGCACACAGCTACAGACCAAGGCCTTCATGCACACAGTTGTGGAGCCTTCTTTGAAGACCCAAAATAGACTAAAACATATATAATTCAGTTTTCTCTTATAAAATCATCATTCCATTCATTTCTATCTATTATCTATGAATCATTAAGTCGCCTCTTCATACAACTTTCTATCTTACAATACCATCATCTGTAAACCATGGGCACAACTCAAAATATTCAAAGACAACCTGATCCCTTTAAAAAAGGAGGGGCTTTGACCCACCCCAAAGACCCTAAAACTCCTAAAAATCCACACAAAGATTTTAAACTCTGCGTGATTGATTTATTTCTACTGGATCGCGCACTCCACTTCCTCAAAATGTGGAGTCCTTAGCTCAAATTAGACCAATTTGGGCCCTGCCCTACAGGCCCTCGATACTCAAATTTGACTCGTCCCAAGTCACTCAGCTGGTGTGCTCTGAATATTTGCGGCAATTGTGGTGTAGGCATCCTCAAGTGGTTAAAATTTTTCATTAAACTGCGTCTGTTCCTGGCACACCTCTTCTAGTAGATTCTCTATACTTGGCCCTGTGATGCTTTGTGGTACTTCCTTTTTCTTCTAACGTGTCTCCTTAAGTCTTTTAATCAACCATCTGAGACAGTTGAATGGACTCATCTTTCCATGGATGCATTCATGTTGTGATTATCTATTCTTTTCTTCATAGATCCTTGATCTGACACTTTAGATTCTTTCCTTCATGAATGCGAATGAGCTGCTACACAAGTGCTAGGGTCCTCGTCGTGACTTTGATCTCATAAAATTGTTTCTTGTTTTCCATAATATCTTATTAAATTTTATGGACATGTGGATCCTCTTCCATCGACATCCATATTTCCATAGTGTCTTCGAATATCCTTCCACAGTCCTTGATTGTGGTAGATATACCTTCTAGCGCAACCTTCATATATATTTCTCATTGCTCCCACACCTCCATCGGTGTTGTTGGCTAAAGCCTTATCTACAACTCAAATTTTAACCTTTCCATTTAATTATTGGACTCTTTGATTGTTTTAGGGATCTTCACAACCTTTTCCTCTGGGGCTGCCTCGGCTTGGATGTTGGGGTCGGGCAACTTGTTGCACATCTTGGTGATAATCTCTTCTAATCGTTGTCTATGTTGCATTGCCTCATCACAGTCCTTGATCACCTTATTCATGTCATTGAACATATTATTGTTGTCCTGCTTGACTTCCTTGATGACCAGCAAAGCACGTTGCTCACGCACCTTCAATTATTCTATGACCCCTTGGTGAAAATCATGCAGTGTCTGGATGGACATCGTAGCAATATTTAAACTAAGGGTGTTCCAATTCTTTGTGCACTCACGATCTTCTGCGTTCTCAAAATGCAGCGCCCCTCCAGGTACCTGTAAAACACAAATCTCAGGAGTTACTACTAACTCTTTCCCTTGCGGCCTTTGTGGGACCACTCTTTCTTGAGTCATGCTCGCTTGAATCATAGTCGCCTGGACCTTGCTTTCTTGTACCCGCAATTCCTTGATTCCTTGTTCTACTTTTGTCAATATAGCCTTGTATTTATATTCAATGTTACTCCATAAATTCTTAGTGGCATGCATCACTATGTTAGAAATCTCATTGATGTACCCTTAAATAAGAATGATAGGCTCAGTTCCTACTGATCTATCGGACTTGTGCTTATTATGCGCACCTCTCGCATTAGGTATTTTTGTCCGCTTTACAATAAAATGGGGGTATATTGTTTATGTATCCTCAAAGGGATTCTAGCCACCATGTTCTAGTTTTTTATCTTCTGCCTCTTCACCACTTGTTTCGGTCCCCGCCTCTATTTCTTTTCCAGTATCCTACTGAGTTTCTTTCCTTGGATCCTTCTCTGTGAAATTTCTTGTGCTCTTTTATATGCCTTTCTTAGTGGGTTTTCATGTTGGCTTTCAAGTGGTGTTTTTCTTCGTTGTAGTGGCCTGAAAATTGGTTCCTGCCTCCTCACCTTCCATGGTTGGAGTCATCCAATCACTCGGTCATTGGCTTACAACCTGCGTAATATCATCCTTTGTGACCAAATAATACAATGTGTACCATTTCTCTTCAAGATCCTTCCACACACTGATATAGAGGCAATGAAAATCTACCTTAAAATATGTAATTGTGCGATAATCTTCAAACATGACAGGTGAGAGCCTAGGCTATTGACTCACCACACTGCACAAATCCATCTCTAGTAGTACCCAAAATAGCTTGTTTTCCTTCACCTGATCTGGGTCCCTAGAGAACCACAACGAGGCGTACCTCGCAGCTTCGCATATGTCTGGATCCATAGCGATGAATTGTGACTCCTCGGGATCCTTCCATGCCATCAATGCTATCAAGATAAATAACCATGTGTAGTGGATTTGTGTTCCATTCTCTTGCCCATCTCGATAATAATCTAGAAATTCCCTGCAAATATATCCAACCTAGTTATACTATACTCCTTTGTTGCACTACACAACCAAAGAAACTAGTACTACCAACACCTCATTTGCGTGACACTTCCTCATGATTCTTCCTACCAAAATGTGTGTGGCAAATCACACAGCTTGATCGTTGATCTTGTTGATATCGTATCCCCAAGACTTCTTTATGATTCCATATCCTTCTACAACTGCCTTATCCTAACTTTTCCCTAAAAATTCATCTATGGGGTTTATTCCTTGGCATATTAGCGTGGTATATTATGAGAAAACTGATGTTACAACATTAGAAAAACATAGGTGAGCCACAAGGAACTAGCAGGTCGGGTTGTCGAATATGTTATAGGTTCCACATTTCAGGAACAATAACATCAACATGATTTTTGTGCACTATCTTTTGGCATTAGTTCATGACAATTGTCTTGAAGGGGTCTAGACATAGGTTCAGAGTAGTTGTGCTACCAACAAAACCCTCTATTACTTACCTTTTTGGCAACGATTTGTTGCGCAGACGGACGTCTCACCCAAGGCAATACTGGGGGATGCTAGAACCAGGTTTTTTCATCTAGAGGGATATTAGGAAATGGATTTACTGTTATGCTTCTTCCTTATGCTTTCCTGAATTGCGTAGATGCAATTATCTATTCTTATAGTTTATGCCCTATTCATTAATTACTACTATCGTGAACTGCGCCTTTATCATTTTTATGCATTTATAAACCCAATACAACATGTATAAACATCATAAAATACTTCTATATTCATAAACAATCAAACAATACTTCACAATATATAACATAACATCAAAGATAAATCATAGAAAATATGCGCAAATACACAAAAATAATTCAAAATTTCCCTTCTCTTTATTGATAATCTGTCCCTTCAGTACAATCCTTCTTCGACCCATGCACACAGCTACAGGTGGTCTACACAAATAGTTGTAGACCAATGCCTCAACACACACTACTAAGGAGCCTTCTCTGAAGCCCAAAAATAGACTAAAACACAGATAATTCAATTTTCTCTCATACAATTGTCATTCCATTCGTTTCTATTTATTATCTATGACTCACTAAGTCTCCTCTTTATATAGTTTTCTTTCTTACAATACCATGGTCTGCAAACCATGTGAGAAACTCAAAATATTCAAAAAAAAACCCGATCCCTTTATAGAAAGAGGGGCTTTGACCCACCCCAAAGCTCCTAAAACTCCGCGCAAAGTTTTTAAACTCTACACGATTGACTTATTTCTGTTGGATCGTGCACTCCACTTCCTAAAAATGTGGATTATTTAGCTAAAAATTAGACCAATTTGGGCCTTGCCCAACAATTTGGTACTGTTGTACATGAGATATTGTGTGCATGTCATACATGTTGTGTTGTGCACATGTGGTATTGTGTGCATGTTGTACATGTTGTTTTTTGTATGTGTGGTACTATGTATATGCATTGCGTAGTCGTGGTATCATGACATGTGTATTCATTGTGTTGTATTATGTATATGTATATGTATTGTGTTGTACACCGAGTGGAGGCATATGAATATGTATTTTGCTATAAACAGGGTGTAGGTGTATGTATTGTGTTGTGTTGTACACCAGGTGTAGGTGTATGTATTGTGTTGTGTTGTACACTGGGTGTAAGTGTATGTGTTGCGTAGTACATAGGGTGTAAGTGTATGTGTTGTGTAGTACATAG
Source organism: Pinus albicaulis (assembly GCA_034641835.2). Taxonomy (NCBI): domain Eukaryota; kingdom Viridiplantae; phylum Streptophyta; class Pinopsida; order Pinales; family Pinaceae; genus Pinus; species Pinus albicaulis. Next base: position 467,256,218 of record CM076581.1, on the reverse strand, counting down.
GGTGTAAGTGTATGTGTTGTGTTTTACACTTGATGTAGGTGTATGTGTTGTATGTCAGGTGTAGGTGCATGTATTTTATGGTGTTGTATTCCATTTGTGGTTGTATGTGTACATGGTTGAAGAGAAGCACTAGGTGCTTGCCGGGTGTGGAAATTGATCCGGTGTTTGTATGGAAAGGATAAAGGTAGAACCCAAGGGTCGATTAAAGGATAAGTATGAGTATATTATTTTAGTTTTAATTATGAATGTGATCAATGATTCTTATTTGTGATGGTTTTGTTTTGCGCTAACCGAATGTGATATGGTTACACATGATGATTTGATCAAATATCTAGTTTTACTTGTTGTGATAGGAAGTGAATAGAGTTGAAGGTGTAAATTATTGACGAGCCACCGATGAGGTATGATGTGATTTTATTTGAATTTATTTTGAATCTAATGACAATTATTTTCTTGGTACAGGAAAGAATGAAAATAACAGGTTGGGTGGTTGAAACCAATTGCAAAAATTAACAACAATAGTGAAATCAATTGCAATAGGCAACAGTATGTTGATAGAGCACTTCAGGAGTAGGTCCATTATGAGAAATTGGTATCCAATAGTGTTAATTTATTTCCATGAACATTCTACCACCGGTATGATGATGTTTAGGGAGGGATATACCATGGTTTTTTGACCTTCTGATGCGAGGAATCCTTGCTAAGGGATGGATCGCCCAGGAAAGGGGATGTCGGCGAACTTGGAAGGTGAGTGTCTACATAAAAGGGAATAAACATATTTACAGAGGGGTTGTGTAGAAAATAATGAAATTCCAGGGGATGGGTTTGTTTTCGTCATTAGAATTTCCATGTGGAACCATATGCATATTGGGAGTGTTCCTTGGAACAATGAGATAGTAATTTTTCACTGAGAGGAAAAGTGGCACAAGATCGCATCACTGGACATTGGATGTAGACTTTGAATTTGGCAGTGGATTCACGATTTACTTGGAAGGAGGTGAATCCTGGTACTACTTTTGAGGGTGGAGGTGTGAGCCTCTCAATTCCCTTGTTGTTGATACAACAATCGTATGCTTTCATTTGTTGGTTGAGAAAATGTGCATATGTATATATGTGTATATTATTGTAAATACTATGAGTTGGATTTATAAAGCTCCATAAACAGTATGGTTATTTCCTGGTTGATGAAAGGTAGGTATATGTGGTTGTTATTGTAAATATCATAATTAGCTATGTTATAAAGCTCCAGTAAATGGTATGATTGTCATGTTTTTAGCAGGATTTCATTGTAAATACTGCAACAAGATGTGTTATAAATATCCATGGGTAGTATGTTTTTGTATCAACAGTCTTGTTGATGTTAGGTGTCACTGAAAACCGACGACGGTGTTCCCCCAAGGGGGAGGGTTCTATAACAACCCTGGTCAAAATTCCATGTAATAAATTTAATAAATGAAAAATAATAACCAAGGTCATGGGACACATATTCCAAGTTGAATGTTGGGAAAAACATCCTGGTGTGGGTGTTCATTTGGTTTATTATGGCTAAATTAAATTATCAAAGGAAAAGGCAGAGGCTTTGAAAATGAAGGAGACATTAATTGGCATTTTTTTATGAAAATCAATGAAATTAGGACAAAAGGAAGGTGGAAGGTCATCTATTGCATGTGAGGAGGAAAATGATGGAAAATAATGGAAAATTGAGGAAATTAGAGGCCTCATTGATAAAAAGGCTTCTCAATATCAGTTGGTAACCTTTTGTCAGTTCATTTTTGGAGCTCTCTCTCTCTCTCTCTCTCTCTCTCTCTTTGACATTTAGAGTTTTCTTGGAGAATTTCAGCATTAACAAAGGAATGACAAAGAAGGAAAAGGGAAGCAAAGATCAAGCAAGGAAGAGAATGATAAAACAACTACAATGAGATAATTATTAGGTATCGATTTGCATGTGTGATTTCCTTTCTAGATTCGCCATGCATGGTACATACATGTATGTATTTGGTTCTCTTGTTGTCATTAGTGATCCAAATCTGAATGTTAGTTTTGTTGTGCTAATTTCATCTTCAGAATTATAAACAATTTGTTGATCACTTGCTTCACGTGCATAGGTTTCTTGAGGTGTTTGTGAGTTTTAAATTGGTAAATGTATCAAGTTTTATGTTAAATTCATGAGAAATTTAACATAATGCTCAACAATAGCAATAGAATGTATAGAAAACCATCAAATGATCCATTAACATAGTGTTTTGATGAAGGATTTCACCCCTCCTGGGCTACAGCTCCTTGGTCTAGCTTCCATGGCTTGGGCCTTTGTATTAGCTCAAATGTGAAAAAAGCATTGTTTACAATCATCTACTTCTCTTGAAACCTGCTTCAATGTGTTCTGAAATCCAAATCATCCAGAATAGACTCTTCTTGCTCCGAATTTGGTCAAATTTTGCAAAAGTTATGGAAAAAACAGTTTGGTCTAGGAAAGCTCCACTAAAACTAGAGAAACCCCAATTAGGGCCACTAAATTCGGGGGCAACAGCGAGTTTGGGGGATCCGTCGTTTTAATCGCCATATTAATCAGGATTAATTAAGTTAAGTGATTTTTTAACTTATGGATAAGTTCGAATTAAATACACTAAGCGTGTTTTTGTTAATCTGCATTAACAAATTGTTTAGGCGCTAATACATGGTTTATGGTAATTAGACCACATTTAACAACTAATCTATGCGCATTAACTTTAACTCCGCCATCGTGGTCATCACACATGATGATGTGGTGAGGGGGCTGGACCACAAGGATGGCCCCCTCCTTACCCCAGTCATTCATAGCATATGAATTGAAATATAATCCGCGAACATAGAGGTTAAGAAACGCTGGTGTGGTATAATGGTATTGAGGGTGCGTCGTGTGGGGGAGGTCACGGGGTCGAGCCCCGACCTCTGCCCTTCCGCTAACATATATTTTGCTCCACCATTTAACATAAGGTTTAAACCTTACAAATATTTCACCATATGAAATATTAATCTGCAACCATATAATATGCATTGACATATATATAGTCCTCCGACTATATTATATGTGCCCATATAATATATAGTTCGACCCTTTGATATCTGAAATTTCTACCATTGTAAAATAAAATTTGACCTTAGGATTTAATTTTAACTTGACCATAGTTTGGAATTCGACCTTAGAACCATAATTCGGCCTTGGAGAGGGGGGGGGGGCACATGGCAGCCTCCGGGCTTTGCCACGTGTCCTCTTCCCATTGGTTCCTCCCAAATCCAATCAGAATGGAAAAAATCACCCACACAGCACACAACCACAGATTGACACTTGGAATAGTGTAATTGGGCGAAATAGAAGGAATATTCCAAGAATATATTTTTTTCTGACTAGGTTTCCATGTCACCATTCTGTCCTTTTCTGCAAAAAATTTAGCTGTTTAGGAAAATGAACAGCGGGCTCTATCTTCCTCATCCAGATTTGGCTCTATTTTTAGCTGTTTAGGAAAATGAAATAAATTGCATTAGATTCCTGGCAATGAGCTCTTCGTTTTCGTTCAGTTTCCAATCGATTTTGAGCACTTTCATTTTTTTAGCTTTAACACTGAGCTCCTTATCATTCCTCCACACTAGAATCCTTTTGGACCCCAAAATCTCTTTGATTACTAAACATGTGGATGAGGGTACATTTCCCTCACCCTTCCAGTCTCAATCCACTGAAATTTTCCCATTTTCATCAACTTGAGCTTTTCACAAAAACTAAGCTTTTTTCTTGACTTTGGAGACACTCTCTTGCTATTGTAGACACTTTCATGCTGCAATTTCCCTGAATTTGTAGAGCAACAAGCTTTCCTTATAGAAACAAATGTGTTCCCACCTTGGTCATTAACCAAAGGAGACTTAAAAATTGTCTCACCTTGCACACTATTGTCATGGCGATTCTTAGCTGCTCTTGCTTTGAACTTGCATCAAATTTTCACCAAGTATTTTTTCCATTTCCATGTACCCTTTGGAAACCAAAAACAAGAACTTGTGGAACCTATGCCTTCTTTTTCAAATTTCTTTGGCACTTTCTCTTTGACCTTTGCACTCTCTTGCACCAGCATCTTATTTCCAACACTACTCAACATTGATGTTGTCTGTTGCAAATATTTCACATCTTGTTTACCTACTTTCCAAGGCAACCTGTTAGAGTCCTAAAACATCTCATTACAAGCATAAGAAACTTCAATGAAATCAACTTGTTCATTTGATGCATCTTTCTGGAAGGCCTCATTCAAAACATCTCTATGTTTTATCATTAAAAAAGTCAAATTTTGACTTGCATTCACTATTCTCTTCATTTATCCTGCATGTATAAGAGACAAATTTGTATTCTTATTATCGCTCAAACTATGTACTCAATTCCATCTTTAAATAAGTGATACTTATTCTCATACTTCTTTTCTATCATAAAGATAAGGACTTCCCAAAAAAACACCTGAAATATCAAGCAGAACCACATCAAGTTCAAATTCATCCAGAAAGTTTGAATTGATGGAAAACTTAGAGTGCACCTCCTTGTTACCTTAAATTTTTTATTCTTGGATATCCACCCTAAAGGATAAGGTCTTAAATTTCTAACAGTTTCAAGGTTTAACTTCTTAACTAAGTCTTCGGAAATCAAATTATCTTGAGAACCACTATCAAATAATGTGTCTATCTTGGTATGTTTAGAAACGACTCTAATATGAAAGCGTTCAATTCTTGTATCTTTATCTTGATTTGCATTGGAACAATTTGAAGAACTAGTGCTTGCTATGTTCTTACCTTTCAAACTCATTGCTGTAAAAAAAATTTCATCTCCTGAATCTGAACCCAAGTCATGTTCAATTATTGCAACAGTTTTCCCCTTTTCTTTGGCTTTCAATTTGTTTGGCTTCAACTCTGGATGAAGTTTTGAACAATGGTATTCATCATGGTAATTCTTCAAACAATGTTTACATGTGAGTTTCTATTTCTCTCTTTTCATAGAGATATTTCACTTTCCTCTTCCATTAAAATTTCCCTTTCCTTTACCCTCATACTCAAGGAAACTATCACCTTTCTGATCTATACTATGTTTCCTTGTTGCTTCTAGATGTGTGGCTTGAACTCAAACCTCATCTAAGTTTTTGGGATTGAACATGAGAATAGTGTGCATAAGGTAACTGTGCAAACCCCCAATATACTTTAACAAAGTTTCTTGAGAATACAAATTAATACCCAAAATAAGATATCTTCTCCTAAAAACATGAGTTTAATCTTGCACACTTTTCCCTTTCAATTGTCTAAATTTTTGTGAGTCCATAATAGCTTTTTGCATGTAATATAGAGAATAAAATTTCATTTTAATGGTAGCAATAAAACTTGACCAAGACATTGAGATCTTACTGTAGTTTTTAATCTCTTTTTGAGTCCTTACTTCCCACCATACAAGTGTTGATCCTTCCATCCTCAAGGAAGCCAATTGAATCTTTATGTCATCTTCTTGAAGGTTTTGAATTCTGCAATAAACCTCCAATTGAAGAATCCAACTATCCAACCTCTCTACATTCACTTCGCCATTATACATTGGAAAATCAAATTTGACATCAAGTTTGAGTAAGGGGTTTTTTCCTTTTGGATTTTTTAAGTGAGTATGGGTGGTTTTGGCTGTGGAAGTGGAAGATGATGATGTTGGTGATGATGAGGATCATGATGAAGATGGTGGAGATGGAGGAGGCTTTCCTCCACTACCTTTTGATTCCCTCTCTTCATCCTTTTTTACCCTCTCTTCAAAAAGTATCCTAACCCTTTCAGTTAGTTCATAGAAAGCCTTCGTGTATGCTTCCTCTTCTGAAAGACCTTCAGTCTCTCCAAAAACTGACATGATGACTATGGATTCAAGTTCAGCTTCTGGTGCAACTTGTACCTCTTCAATCTCAGCTAGAGAAACTTGAGGTGCTTCAAGTTCTACTGTGAATGAAAATTTGGGTGGATATTACGCCTTTGTGGTTCTCCCTCTTATGATCCTAATCTCAAGACTAGAAACCAATAGTTTCCCTTCTCCTCTCTGCAACTTCAACCTTGTAAGCATCACAAATTTGCAACCATTAAAACCCTACTTGCAAAAAACTCAAGAAAATCAAGAGAATAACCTTTCAACCTTTTCTCTGATACCACATTGATCTGAATCTAAATGTTAGTTTTTATGTGCTAATTTCATCTTCAGAATTATAAACAATTTGGTGATCACTTGCTTCATTTGCATAGGTTTCTTGAGGTGTTTGTGAGTGTTAAATAGGTAAATGTATCAAGTTTTATGTTAAATTCATGAGAAATTTAAACATTGAAACATAATGTTGAGCAAAAACGGTAAAATGTACAGCAAACCATCAAATGATCCATTAACATAGTGTTTTGATGAAGGATTTCAGCCCTCCTGGGATACATCTCCTTGGTCTAGCTTCCATGGCTTGGGCCTTTGTATTAGCTCAAAAGTGAAAAAAGTGTCTTTTTAAAATCATCTATTTCTCCTGGAACCTGCTTAAATGTGTTTAGAAATCCAAATTATCTAGAATAAACTCTCATTTCTCCCAATTTTGTTGAATTTTGCAAAAGTTATGGCAAAAATAGTTTGGCCTAGGAAATCTCCACTAAAAGTGGAGAAACTCGAGTTAGTGTCGCTAAATTTGGGGACAGCACCAAATTTGGGAGCTCTGCCGTTTTAACCACCATATTAATCAGGATTAATTAAGTTAATTGGTTGTTTAACTTATGGATAACTTCAGATTAAATGTGCTAAGCGCATTTTGTTTAATCCGCATTAACAAACTATTTAGGTGCTAATACATGGTTTATGGTAATTAAACCACATTTAACAACTAATCTCTGTGCATTAAATTTAACTCCACTGTCATGGTCATTGCACATGGTCCTCTGGTGAGGGGGTTGGCCCCCTCCTTACCCCCATCGTTCATAGCATATGAATTGACATATAATCTGCGAACATAGAGGTTAAGAAATGTTGGTGTGGTTGTTTAGTCAATGTAATGTCTTAAATTGCTTACATAAATTATCAATCGAGGTTTGTAAACTGATGAAGTGTAGTGCACTATATGTGCTTAGTTAACCTTCTTCTTACTTCGTTGTATGTATTTTTATGTTGTTTATGGGGGTTTTGTTCTTTATATCTAAGAGTGTTAATCTAAAAACTATGAGAGAAATAAAATTAATCCTAATGAATTTTAAGAAGGAAGAAAAGGAAGTGTTCATAAGTTAAACTAATTTTCATAAAAATAAATCAAATATTTATTGAATCGTTAGAATCTGATATGAAAAACAGAGTATCTATTCTAATGATTTCTAATTTAACATTAGTCCTATTCCATGGATATAAATCTTATAACTGAAATTGAAATTGCAATGCTATTCTAAGTGAAATAAGAAAAAGAAAACAACTAATGTATTTTTAGTTACTCCAACATTCAATATGAAGTGTCACCTTCTTGAGATGATGTGTAAGATACCAATTATACCTTAGTTTCTAATAATCTAGAAAAGCAAGTAAAGTGTGCAGAGGAAAACTCAATAATTGCATGAATAAAATATTCAATCATTCAATTTAGAAATATGATGAAATCATCTTCTTGAAATGACTTTCAAGAACATCCAACTATGCAATTAAATGAGGGTCTAAAAGCAAATGTGAAAGCATGCAAAGTTAAATCTCAAATGATTGTAAAAAACTAATGTATATTTAATTACTCCAGCATTCAATATGAAGTATTATGCTCTTGAAATGATGTGTAAGCAACCAATTATATCTTAGTTTCTAATGTCCTAGAAAAGCAAGTAAAGTATCCAGAGGAAAACTCAATAACTGCATGAATTAGATATTCAATCATTTAGTTTAGAAATTTGATAAAATCATCTTCTTGAAATGAATTTTAAGAACATCTAATGATACAATTAATTGATAGTTTTAATCTAAGAAAGTAAATAACAAAACAGTAAAGGATAGTAGATAACTGTGAGCTCTATCACTTCAAACTTAATCCAATTTGAAAATAGATAGATATATTCTCACCAAAAAAATTTAGAAGATCAATGATTACACAGTTGTTCTATTGGCGCTAGGAAGACACTCATGATCTAATTCTATGCTACTGATCAAAACTGTAATGTAACATTAATCTATTCATAAAACAAAATTGGCAAAAACAAAGTCAGGAATTTAAACTAAAACAATGAACGAAAAACCTCCTCCTATGCAGGGGCCCTCTACAACAGATTCATTTGAGACCTAGCTGGTTATATACACACTTAAGAAATCACTGGTACCATGAATACGATCCTTGTATTATAATAGAACAGAGTTTTAAAACAATACACAACATTTCAGCAAAAACTTACTTATTCTCAGTTATGTACAACCAGTATTTAAATAAAATAAATATAACTATTATGAGCTAATTTTTCCTACAGGTGGCTAATCTTAACGGAATTATAGAATTGGATTTTGACAGTTTAACTCTCGATTTTCTAGGATAGAGAAAATAAAGAGTCCTTCTGTTCTAGACTTACGTCCTTTGACCAGACTTTGACCACGATCTCAGGCATCCTTTTCTATCGATCTTGATCATGTAGATAGGACGAAATCCATGTGTAGATTATTCTGGAAATGCCCATGTGGCTCATTTCTCCATTTGATCCTTGGAACCTGTAAGACCATGAAAGTAGTTGCGGAACCAACGATTAGCTGCATAATAGGCTGCGTTCTGTAGCCAAATTACAAAAATCCATTCCAATAGCAAGAACATCATAATATAACATGGAAATAATTTAAATTCATTCCTTGAGACAAAACATGACATTTATCATTGTTTGGAGTATATGAACTTATGAGAAAGTAAGGGAAAAAGGTGAGAAAGGATGTCAAAGAGAGGATAATTATGAGTTTCAATACTGGTATAATGGTATTGAAGGCGCGTTGTGTGGGGGAGCTCGCGGGGTCAAGCCCCAACCTCTACCCTTCTGCCAACATATATTTTTATCCACCATTTAACATATTAAGGTTTGAACCTTGAAAATATTTCACCATATGAAACATTAATCCACCACCATATAACCCGCCTTGCCATATATATATAGTCCTCTGACTATATTATATGCACGCATATAATATATAGTTTGACCCTTTGATATATGAAATTTTGACCTTAGGATTTAATTTGAACTTGACCATAGTTTGGAATTAGACATTAGAACCATAATTCAGCCTTGGAGAGGGGCGGGGGCACGTGGCGGCCTTTGGGCTTGCCATGTGTCCTCTTCCCATTGGTTCCTCCCAAATCCAATCAGAATGCAACAAATCACCCACACATCACCCAACCACATATTGACACTTGGCATAGTGTCATTAGGTTAAATAGAAGGAATATTCCAATAATATCCTTTTTCGCTAACTAGGTTGCCATGTCACCATTATGTCCTTTTCTACAAATTTTTTAGATGTTTATGAAAACAAACAGTAGGCTCTATCTTCCTCATCCGAAGTTGGTTTTCGATGAAATGAATTGTGTTGGATTCCTGGTGACGATCCCTTCAGTTTCATTCAGTTTCCAATCGATTTTGAGCACTCTAATTTTTGAGCTTTAACATTGAGCACCTGATCAATTGGCATGGGTTTTTCTAGGTGTGAGAGTACTTTTCAACATTTCCTTGCCATTTCCGGAATGAAATTATGTGATGGTTTATCTTTTACTTGGTTAAGTTAGATTTCCTGACAGTTTCAGAATTGAGTGAGGTGGTATCTGAAAGAAAAAATGCAAGGCCTAGGAATCCCTGGACCGAAGAAGGATGGATTGCGGTATAGTCATATTTTGTGTAACTCAGTAGACCTAAGAATCCTCTACTGGTGAATGGAGGGATATGTAGTAAATCCTAGAGGTGTGTTCCCTCGATCAGGCCTAGGAATCCTCAATTGGTGAATGGGGGGATATATGGTAAAGCCTAGAGACTAGGAGGCAACAAAATTCCTCATGGTGTAGGTGGAAAAATCTAGTGGCATCCATGCTTGTTTAGGGCTTAGTGATCCGGTGGGGATTGAGGTAAAGCCTAAGGAAACCTAAATTGGTTTGGTTTTGATTCCCACATTCATGCTTGGAATATGACATGGGGGTGATTGGCTGAAATAAATGCTTGGTCAAGCCAATCTATGGTCAGGTGGTTTGTAGAAGTCCCATACACAGATGGATTTTCATTCATTAATAAGAGCTTCTTCTCCTTGGTATTTCATGTGTAAATGTATCGGCTTATATGTGGACTTTGTGGGTGTTATATCCTTATTATTTCTATTGATTATATGATGATTATGAGTATGTTTTATGACAAACTTGATGTATGGATATCATCATGTTTTGATCAGTAAGTGAATGTGCAGGGAATATATGACCTAATAGATGATAATGAATCTATTGTGATAAGGAAATAATTCTTCTTTAAAAATATCAGATAAGTATGAAACCCCTATGCTTAGATTTGTTATTATTACTTGTAGATTTCATATTTGCGATATGCTTGACGAAATTCCTGTCATGGCTAGTAGGGTTTGAATCAAATACATGTACCAAGGTTTGAATTAATATCCTTATTCCTTTCATTTTCTAGAAGGTTTCATGAAGTTCTGGGAAGTGGCCTGAGACCTATCCCTAAAAAAGTGGCTTAGAATCTGGGGTCGCTGGTGTTAGCACCTGAATTGGACCCCAGGCTGAAAAGGGAAAAACAGGGTAACAACTAAACCACGCTCAGCCTTGTAGCTAGCCCTACAAGGACAGGAGAGGGCTCTCTCCGTGAAAAGAATATTCAACAAAGTATAATAATGAATTGATATTAGGCTAGGTATATAAATGGAAAAATGTTTTAATAAAAATGACTGAAAATTTCAGGGATGTATGGAATAAAAGGGATAGTTTGAAACTGGGGAATTAAATCAGGACGCAGGGTATTTCATGGGGCAAGATAGGCAGGAAACTTTAGCAATTAAAGTTTAATAAGGATGGGATGGAAAGACTGGTGAGGAGCTAAAAAGGGAACAATAAATGGATCCTTTTCAAACAAAAGAAAAGTACAGAATATGAATATTTTCCCAAGGTAGAGCATATAAAATGGATTCTACCTTTCTATATTGAAAGCATTCAAAAGGAAATGTTTATGAATGAGAGGTGAAACATAACAATTTACATATGAAAAAAAGGAGAGAAACAAATGCTAAATCTCATACCACATGGATCCCACAAATCAAAGCTGCATCTTTTATTAATACCCTGTCAAACTGTACAATGGAGTGCAGAGCTTTTCTTCCACACTATTCCCCTACTTCTGAGTTTACAGATCTAAAACTTTCAGAGAGAGTTACAAATGATTTATGATTACAATAAATAAGCTGAAAGGTGGAACGTAGATCGACAAAAAGAGGGAGCATCAACAACTGAAATATGAAGGTAGAGAAAGGGCCAACCATCTGTCCTAAAGACAGAGCAACGTTACATTATTCCACTTGAAATTTCCTGATAACCAATGAGGAGGCGAAACCTATAGCGTGGATCCCCTTGAATCGTTACTGAAGATGTGACTGTTACAATTTTGTTTCTCAGCCTCTGATTTTTTGTTTTCCACTTGCCATTTGAAGAAACTAACTTTATAAATTGTTGTTTGAAATAGTAATGAAATTACACCTTCGTGAAGGGAAAAAATTATTTTGAATGGGAAAAGGGAAGGGAGGCGGGACCCGCATAGCAATCGGAATCAAAATCGGAAGGAGTGGGCAACCGAATAAAAAAACTTATAATATGATGTGGAAGGCATTTCAATACACAGAGGTAACTGCAATCGAGGATCGGGAGGTGGGATGCATTTGGAATGCACCATATGAAAGTTCCGATGCGATGGCATGGGTCCGATGGGTCAATATACAATAGAGCGGGAGATCCCTTTGAATACCATTGAAAATGATTTTTCATTTTATACCAGGGAAAATGATTTTGTTGAAAGGGCAGAGGGCTTAAGGTGGCACTGGGGTCAATAAATCGCAATCAAAATCAGGATCGGGACCTCGCGGGGGAGTATAATCATATAGCAATTCTTCCAATGCGGTGGGAGCAATAATTTGAATAAAACCCAATTTAATTTATACAAAGGGGAAAGGGGTTTTTTTATATGAATGGAGAAAGGTATATGTGGTGGGCCCAGGTTTAATCGGCATCGGAGATCGGAGCAGGCGGAATGTAACATATGTGGAATGTCGATGCCGATTGAGCGATGGATTTGTGAGCCGTCGGATCAGCAGGGATAGATCAACGGTGGGGACATCAATCGGAGGTTTTGACATCGAGGGTTATACAATTGGGAGGGGCTTTTTGGAAACGTGATGAGAATGCTCTGACTGGCTGTGGGTCGTTCGATCGATGGGGGCAGATTGACAGTCAGATGTACATCGGGCGGGACCAGTCGGGGGGATTTACATAATCGCATTGGAATTTTTAGCAATTAGCCATCGGGATGCGTTGTTCAAAACATTGCGATTGCGATGGAAGGGAGGGGTTTATTATAATAAAGACTTTGAACTTTATATTATAATGTTTCACATATGGTGGGGAAGTGGTTTGTGAATGGCGGGGGTTATATAATATAGAACTTCTTTGAGTTTTATTATAAAGTTCTATGGTATTGGAGGGGAAGTGGTTAATACATCGCATCGAAATTTTTGTAATGCGGTTTGGTAATCGGAAGGGGGGAAAAAAGGGATTTTATAAGGAAAATTTTAAACTTTAAACATAAAGTTTAAGGGAAAAATGGGAGATAGGGATTATATGAGGATATAGGGGACTTTTACTTCACTTAAGCATAAATTTCAATCCAGAAGTCAGTTTTAAGAGTGCAATATATCGTTGGAAAGCTCTTTCCGGGCTCTTTCTGATGGATCTACTTGGAAGATGTTTCAGCATTGAACATGCTGCAGAAAACTTCTCTGAAGGCAAGGTGATGACTTTGTGGAGATGGCAGCTTCTCAAATTGAATAAAATATTTCTTTGATCCTCTAGGTGCTGTGAATTTGAGTTTATTTGACTTCCTCGTGACCTTGCTGACATTTATTGATGTTTGGCTCATTAATTTGACCATGGTGAGACCCTAGAAACTAATGAGACCCATCCTATGGCCTACTGACATGATTCTGAGAGTAAAAGTGACTAATGACTGAAGACCATAGAGAGGAGAATCAGCAAGTACCTCATGATGGAAACCTGATGAAAAATCACTACCATCAATGAAACCATGACCTAGCGGAATGGTGAAATTTATTCGGTATGAGACTCCTAATATGAAAATGCAAAAGAGAAGTTTTGATCACTGATGGGAGTATGACTAGATTGACACTAATAGCTGGCACAAAACTTCTTGAAAAATTCCACAGTCACTGGCATTCCTTGGTGTGGCATCAACTAGAAGGCCTCAGTGACATGTATGGCTTTTAATGGGATCTACCAAGGGTCTAGATTAGTAAAATGTCAATTTACCTCAGGGGTTGGTCACCTGGAAGGGTTGGTTGGCTCCTTAAGGTTTTGTAGCATGTGAGGAAGGTCAGTTTGGTTTTTTTATGTCGGTTCCACTTCCTTAACTGTACATGGGGAGTTGAATCACATCATAGTATTCTCTCATCACATGTTTACCCCAGTGGACTGGTTATCTTGGGTAAATGCGGGAGGAGGGTTTTACATATTGGTATTTGTATCTTCCAAAAAAGTAATATTGTTCCTTAATAGCATTCCCAAAAGGGTCCCAAGTGGGTGCTTCTGTAAACAGTGAAAATTCCCCCATGGCCTTTTGTACACAATAATTCTCCCACTAAAACTTGACATGGAAGGCATCCTTAAGGAGTGAAAAGGTAATATTTTATCTATCAGAAAATTTGTGGACCGAAAATACCCTTCTAGTACATTTAACCATTTTTCTAGATAATCCACATCTATCTAGCCTTCAAATATAGGAATATCAAAATTAACTTGTACCTTGAAGGGGGCGACGCCTCCAAAGTGTCCACTTGATGAAGATGTGTCTCCTATTGGCATCCATCTAAGGATGTGTGCAAAATTATCCATCATCTTGTTCCTTTGTCCTCCGAGGGATTCCTTGAGTAATGTTTTAAGAGGATATCATACTCTGTGCATAGTCTTGCAAGGGGTCAAGTAGTTCAATTCCATAATCCTTATAAGGCTATCTCATTGGAGACATGCACATAATAACAGATAAAGAAAAAACTGCTCTGGTACCATTAGTGTAGATTTATGAAGGTAACAAAATGAAATATAATTTTATAACCAAAACATAAAGATAAAATTAGTTTACTTCTATTAATAAATGGAAGGTGCTAAAAATTTAAGAATGTAGAATGAAACAAACTATCTCGAATGGTGGTAACTTATCTCTCAGAATAGATGTGACAGCTACATGCCTTTACTAAAGTGTGTTACAATGAGGCTGAAAGGCCCTTTTTAGCATTAGAAGCAATGAGGAAACCCTAAACATTCATAAATATAACCATAGAAGATGAAACACAAAAAGGATTTTGGGCCCCATTTGGGTTAGTTGGTACATCAACTTCCCAGGGTCATAATGTTTGCATGCAATATATGTTTGGTGCACTCAGCAACTCGTTCAAAATTTTTAGCCGAGAATTAATAATTTTGACTGGCCTAGGATTTTCCTGTAAATATAGCTTGGGTCCTTTCCATGTCCAAAAAACATCATTTAGGGCCTCAAAACAACCACAAAAGTTTAGGACCCGAAAAAATATAGAAAAACTGCCAAACTGGAGAATTGTGCTTTAAGCTAGTGGAGTAGGTGGATGGTGTAATGTTTCAAATGGGGAAGAATAAGCTTAGTAGGGAATATCTTAAGATATTCCACTATGGATTTATAGTAGTATGGAAATGAACCAGAAATTGTAAACCAGAGATAGACTGAACGGGCTTTTACTGGATGTGTCACCTCTAAGAAGAGGGTGAGATCCAGAGGCTACCTGGCCCGTTTCAGACTCTGTCTATAGAAAGTTGGTGAAACACAGCAAGTATGGTTATAACACAATAAAAATTTATTTTTCAGCCCTTTTTATTCTTATATCTTTAGATCTAAATAATGAGTCCAAATAGGAGCAAAAACCAACCAAGGGAGAAGCAGGAAATTCCACTTTCAGGGAAATCAACAAGAGGATCAGTGAGAACATTCTATAAGAAAATGGGTGAAAAAATAACATAGGTTAGGGATTTTTTCCCCTATATTGGGCTTTGTGGGACTTGTATGATGAATTTCAGGAAAAAAAATGAGTTTAAGACCCTTAAACAGATCTCCCACGAAGATGACTAGCTAAAAATCAGCTAAAGAGAAGATTTTCTACAACAAGGAAACCCCGCAACCAGAATTGTGTAATTTTTCCCAGTAATCACTGGAGACCAGTCATAAGGCTTAGAATTCAGCCTTATAACATCAGATCATCATTATGGAATATTATCCCATTAGCATACAACAAATCACATGAAATAATAGTGCAGAAATCCATTAAAATGACATCTCCGACATTTATAAAATTCCAGAAAGGAATGGACTGCGTCCCTCTAAGTGTGCTTCAGTAGATAAATAATGGAGCTCAGATCTATGGCAGATATATGGCTGTAACATCAGATCCGTACCAGATCTGGAAACTACTCAGCCTCTTCCACAAGTCCCCTTTGGGGTTTTTACAAAATATTGCACAAGAAGATGTAGACCTGACTTTTAATACATGAAGCTGCAGGAAACTTCCAGAAATTTCTAAAGATGATTATTATTACAGTACATCAGATCTATACAATAGATATCATCAATCTACAAGATGAATCTTCAAGATGAGAGGTAAGCCTCAATCATCAGAAAGCAAGTACAATGAAAGATCTAAACAATAGTGAAGCAGTACATAGAAAATAACACAGTTCACTAGAGAAACAATGCTATAGCTTGAGATGAATGTTACAATAGATGAAATATACATATATGAAATAAAAATACAACAAAGATCCTCTTCCGGGTGGTCACAAGACACCCTCCCTGAGAGAAATCCCTCAGAACATCTAGATCCTTGCAGATCTGAATCACCACTTGCTACAACTTCACAGCAGCTGCAAAACCCTCAACAGGACCAGCGCTGCTAATGGAGGTGAAGCTTGTCCAAAATGTCGGATAGTGGAGAAATGCATCACATTATCCTCCAAGAGATACTCAAGGAAGGATGGAGGATTCCTAAGCAGGAAACCCTCTCTTTCTCTTCCTAAACAGCGCAGATAAATGGAGCTGCCTTAGCAAGCTCAAAAATGAAATATTATCAACAACCTTTTCATGTGCCTTCTCCTCCTTTTTATAACATTAGGGTATCTTGGCAAACCCTAAACCACTTGATCTCTGAGGAATTCCCATGTCTCCTTTCTCTTGAAACCTCATAAAGGTTTCATTGCAGCTTCCCTCTTGAGAAGAGGACCCTTCACCCAAAGGAGATCTGACCCTTGGTAGTGCATCTGATAAACTCACTCCTTCTTTTTCCCTCTTCATGAAGGAGCTACTAACAAAATGTTGAGGCTTTGATGGTATGGATAAGTGCACATATCCATAAGATGAGGATTCTGGATGTTCCTCATGCACAGATCTTGTAGATCTGACTGGAAGATCTTCTCCTTCTTGAAACTCCTTGGGAGCTTCACTGCTTCTTCTTTCTTCTTCTTGCACAACCTCTTTAGAGAAGTTCTTCTTAGATCTGAAAAGAGATGAGAGTAATCTCATCCTCTCCATACTTTATTATTTCTGATTTTTTCTTCTGGTTTTTGGTTTCTGCTTCTTCTCAGCACTTCTCTGATAGCTTGATCTCACAGGCTAAGCCAGAGATCATGCTCTGATACCACTGTAATGTTCCAAATGGGGAAGAATAAGCTCAGTAGGGAATATCGTAAGATATTCCAATATGGATTCATAGCAGTATGGAAGTGCACCAGAAATTCTAAACCAGAGATAGACTGAAAGGGATTTTACTGGATGTGTCACCTCTAAGAAGAGGGTGAGATCCAGAGGCTACCTGGCCCGTTTCAGACTCTGTCTATAGAAATTTGGTGAAACACAGAAAGTATGGGTATAACACACTCCAAATAGATTTTTCAGCCCTTGGGATTCTTAGATCTTCATATCTAAAGAATGAGTCCAAATAGGAGCAAAAACCAGCCAAGGGAGAAGCGGGAAATTCCACTTTCAGGGAAATCAGCAAGAGGCTCAGTGAGAACGCTGTATAAGAAAATGGGTGAAAAAATAACGTATTTTAGGGCTTGGTTCCCCTATATTGGTCTATTTGGGACTTGTGTGATGAATTTCAGGAAAACAAAATGATTTTAAGACCCTTAAACAGATCTCCCACGAAGCTGACTAGCTAAAAATCAGCTAATGAGAAGAGTTGTTACAACAAGGAAAAACCGCAACCAGGATTGTGTAGTTTTGCCCAGTAATCACTAGATACCAGAAATAAGGCTTCTAATTCAGCCTTAGAACATAAGATCATCATTATGAAAGATTATCCCATTAAAATACAGCAAATCACATGAAATAATAGTGCAGAAATCCATTAAAATGACATCTCCGACATTTATAAAATTGCAGAAAGGAATGGACTGCATCCCTCTAAGTGTGCTTCAGAAGATAAATAATGGAGCTCAGATCTATGTCAGGTCTATGGCTTTAACATCAGATCCATACCAGATCTAGAAACTACTCAGCCTCTTCCACAAGTCCCCTTTGGGGTTTTCACAAAATATTGCACAAGAAGATGTAGACCTGACTTTTAATACATGAAGCTGCAGGAAACTTCCAAAAATTTCTGAAGATGATTATTATTACAATATATCAGATCTATACAATATATATCAGCAAGATACATGATGAATCTTCAAGATGAGAGGCAAGCCTCAATCATCAGAAAGCAAGTACAATGAAAGATCTAAACAATAGTGAAGCAATACATAGAAAATAACGCAGTTCACTAGAGAAACAACGATGTAGCTTGAGATGAATGTTACAATAGATGAAATATACAGATCTGAAATAAAAATACAATAGAGATCCTCTTCCGTGTGGTCACAAGACACCCTCCCTGAGAGAAATCCCTCAAAACATCTAGATCCTTGCAGATTTGAATCACCACTTGCTGCAACTTCACAGCAGCTGCAAAACCCTCAACAGGACCAGCGCTGCTAATGGAGGTGAAGCTTGGAAAAAATGCTGGATAGTGGAGAAATGCATCATATTATCCTCCAAGAGATACTCAAGGAAGGATGGAGTATTCCTAAGCAGGAAACCCTCTCTTTCTCTTGCTAAACAACACAGAGAAATGGAGCTGCCTTAGCAAGCTCAAAAATGAAATATTATAAACAACCTTTTGATGTGCCTTCTCCTCCTTTTTATAACATTAGGGTATCTTGGCAAACCCTAAACCACTTGATCTCTTTGGCCCCTTTCACACTTGGAAACCCCTTCTAGAATAGCGCAACCCATCAAGGAGGTTCAATGAACCTAGACAGTGCTGGTTGACTTGGTCAAATAGGATCTCCTTTGGGGGTCTTGACCCTTTCACACCTGCAAGTTTTTATTCAAGTAGCTCAAATATGCCTCTTTCCACATAGGCACTGATTTATTCTTGAGTTTAGGAGTTTTTCATGTCCTTCTTTCCATTTTATTCATCAGTACATAAAATTAAGACAAAATGAAATGTTCCAATTAGCTTGGGCTAATTAGGAACATTACAGATGGCCATCAATATGCACCTGGATCATATAGCCTTAGAGCAGGAATGTCTCTCAAATTTTAAAATTTTAGCTGGCGTTGCTAACTGGATTCGCAATACTGATCACACTAGAGGGAACTAGAATAAATACATGTGTATGGTGGACCTATACTCATGATTAAAACTACTCCTTGGAAAAGTGTTAATTGACTGAAACGATGGAAAGATGAGATCTTGAGGATGATGTATTAGTTGTAGTTATATTTCATAGGTATGAACTAGCAGCTAAATAAAATTGAAGTGGTGATCCTTCGTTGCAAGGGCCCTACTCCTCCAGACAACCCAAGTGACTCGATGCCTATCGATGTGGATTCCTCCACCTCCTCATAATGTATACATGATAATTTCTTCTCTTAGTTATGATTATTGTCAAAGTTATTCCTTGTTAGTTTCTATAGATAACTATTGTCTATAATTGTTTCTAGTGTACAAGGCTTATAGGCCAAGTTGTTGTGGTTTCTTAAGTATAGAGACTGTTACTAAAATTTGCTATTTTTTTTGGACAACAACCTAATTATTTTTCCATTAATTGGTTTCCCTAATGACAAGTCTATAACATTCAAAATACTAGATTACATATAACTCCTCTATCATTAATAAAAAAAGCCTTAATTAACCAAAAAAACAAATTAAATAACACTTACCAAAAAATAAATTAAAATAACACTTATTAAAATATTTCATATAATACAATTTGAATAATAATTTAATATGAAAAAATTATATAAGTTTATATGCATTAAAAACACTAATATTAAAGAGAATTTTAATTTCAAATAAAATGAAAAAGAAAAAGAGAAAAAAAATGTAAATAAAAATTACGATTATAACAAAAGACTTTTATAATCAAAATTGGAATTTTTTTTACCCGATGGGGGTGAAAAGATGACAGAGAGGACTAGTGTGATCCATGCATCCACTTAAAGCAGGATGAGATTGATACACATTAAATTATGGGGGTGGCCACACATGTAGGCACATGCAATGGTTTAATATCCTTTTCCTGGACACCATTATTAGTATTTTTCTTTGTAATGGAGGATGGAAACTCAAGTTTTAGTTGGGGTTCGAATGTTTGAAAATCAAGATAAAATTTTGGGAGAGTAACCTAGTTGGATTTTTTGCAAAGGGAGTGAGGTGGGATTTTATGCAGTGGAGGTCCTCGCAGGAGGGTGATTCCAAATTGAGGTGAAACTTATGATATCATGTTCTGGAACTCTCATTTGTTTTTGCGCCTGGGGATTTCTTCTGGCGTCTCTGGATGCAGTCTCATGGGTATGTTATTTCAAAGATTTCTAGTCCTTTGTCTAGCTTGAATTTTCTGTCTTTTTCTTGGAATCTTCATGTTGGGGCCTATGCCCGGCCTTTCACTTTCAATGATGATTGTTTTATCTAGATCATAGGTTGGTTTTTTATGGGTTCCTTGTTTGAATTGAAGCTTGTATAGGTCAACCATCTATGTCTGTGCCTAAGCCTATTCAGTACTAGGGTAGTTATTGACTTTAGAAGGCAGTTTTTGTGGGTGGATATTAATCTTTGTCGTGGGGGTAGAGTATTGCTATATGGACATAGGGAACTGGGGGGTTGTGTCGATGTTGTTGTCATGTTTATAGTTACCTGTGGAACCTATAGCCAAAAGCATTGTTGTGTCAGCCCTGCAAAAAATATTGTGTTTGGGCTCTATCTAGTGGGGATGTGTTATTCCTGGGTGGTTCGATATTTGTGGGTATGTCAGTTCCTGAATGTAAATTCATTTTCCTTTGTGTCTCATATATAGGTGGGAAAATTTGTTTTAACCTATTGGATGTGGTTTAATACATTTCAAATTTTGTAGTCTGACTTCCTTAAAGTTGTTTCTATGGGTGTGGATTGTGGGTATTTGGTCTATGTGAGGAAAGAAATTTTGTTGCAAGTTAAAAATATCGATGTTGGTCATGTTGGTTGAAAAACACATCTTGTGGGCATTAGGACCCGTGAAGGTCTGAAGAATTAATTTAGTAGCGTTAGTGCTTGGGATTGTTCATTAGCCTTAGATAGGGAAGCATCCAACCATCCTCAGTGACAACAATGGTGGGTGGAAGGTGGATAAAAGTAAAAAAATTGATCGTGTGTGTGTGTGTGTGATACAATGCAACGAAAATGTATGCCCTGTTGTAGAGGCGGTGCGACCATGGCCCACAAGGACATAGTCATGATCAATCTTAGGCTAGAGATCTCATGAACACCTTTCATGAAACTACTTCAGCTAAAATTAAGAATGAATTGTACCACTTGGAGGAGATGGTAGTGCAAGATAGGTATTCCATGTCAGACTTGGAAATGGCAGGAGATTTTGGAAAATTGGTGTCTAGCCTTGGTCACACCAGGGGAAGAAGAAAGAAATATATTCAGTCCCTTTTCTTTTACTAGAAAATTAAATTGCAACAACACTCCTTACCCAACACCAAGAGTAGGGGGTGGTTATATGTATACCCAATCTTCAAATTACTGTTATGAAAATTGGATATAAAAATTTTATTTTTCCCAACTCCACTAAGCTCATAAAAACCATCACGAATGTGTTCCTTTTCGAGAAGAATCCAGTGATATAAAATTTACCTCAATCTAACCTCTAGATCATGAGATATTTCCTATAAAATAATAGCCCATGCCACATCATCTAGCTTCCACATGACATTTTGTCGTTGGCCTGTGTGGCATTCAAACTCTTGGACCAGTCTATTCAAGTTTTCCATGCATCTCGTGGCCCCTCGCCACATGTGTTTCCCTGGGAACAATAGAAATAATCCATGACTTCTTAACCTTCATGTAGGTCTTGTGTGATTCAAGTGGATATTTGCGGCCACCCTCCTATTACACTTGGACCCCCACCATTGTTTCTTTTGTTTTTCAATTTCCTTAATTGTAGCACAATTTACTATTTTTGGCAATTTTTCGAGTCCTGAACTTCCGGAGCTGTTTTGAGGCACTAAACGACGTTTTTTTGCACATGAAAGGTCCAGAGAAGATGAGTCTTCAAGACTTGATGTTTGATGTTGGCAGTTGTATTCCTCAGATATATCTTTCTAATGATGTGTCATGTGTGTCAAACGGAGATAGTATGCCAAAGCTACGACCCCGAGAAATTGATGTACCAATTTACCTTGATGGGGCCCATAGTCTGGCGTTTCATCTCCTAGGGCTAGGTTTTTGGATGTTTAGGGTTTTCCATTGTTTCTCAATAATAAATAAGCCTTTGAGCCTCATTGTAACGTAGTTAAAAGGTAGGTAGCCACCACATCTCTTCTCAGAGATAAGCTACTAGCGCCCTGGCTATTTTATTTCCATTTTGTCTGTAAGCATATTTCTGTTATGAGATATTAATTAAATGAAGTCTTATTTCTGCTGCATCTTTTCGTTTATGTGCATTTCTATATTTTATTGTGTTCCTGCATAAGTCTATATCATTGGGTGAATCTTGCTTGCTTCAACAGTGAACTCATCACACGAGGATCCTGACATGCCAACATGTGCACAGGTTATAATAGAGACACCTCTCGAGATTCCGGTAAGGGAATACCTCCCATCAGAGGATCGAAAACTCACATTAATCTCAGGGGGTCTAGGAATTTTTTCCTATTGCGGTACAAGAACCCCCTGAGAGCAATTTCCAGTTCAACAAAACCACTAATGGATCTTCGAACATGCTTCGAACATGGTGGGGCATGTGACTCCAATTCTCTTCATGTTGGAGCACCGAATAACACCGATGCTTTTATCCTGATGCTCCCTTTTGTTGCACCTCTTTAGTTTTCCAGGGCCATAGCATCGGGTTGGCCTACCGAGTGGAACCCCCTCTTCACCAATCGAGTATGCACTTTTCTAGCATGGTGTGACTTATGCCATTCCACAAGTCTCCTCCTGTAACTTCCACTTCACTCCTTCCCCCTGCACTTCTAGTGTGAAATCTATAGGATGACATCAGATGATGTCATCTCGTACTTACTCTCTTGATGCTTCCCTTAGTGCACCCTTATTTTCTTCCAGGCTAAGTCTTTTGGGCTTATATGGATAGTGGGCCACCCTTCCAGCTAATGGTATAATTTTTGGGCACACATCATCATGCAAACATCATCCTGATGCACTATCCCAATATCTTCGTCTATCACTCCTTTTTAATGACCTAGGTGGGGTCACTTCCGCACAAGCTCCTTGCTCCTAATTGCTACACGTGGAGATTCTGCCACATCATCCCACACATTTAATCCCAACAATTTTTGTTGCATCCTCCCTTATGCCTCTAGTTTCATTGCATCAGGCTAACATGTCAAGGGGTCCACCCCTAACCAATAGAAGGATTTTTGGGCTAGCATGTCATCCAGATCATCCCGACTAACTTCATCTCGCCAATGCACATATGATACTTTTCTATTTCTTCTGGGTTGTAGGCTCCAGGCCTACGTGGATTGTGGGTACCATATCCAACCAATGGAAGGATCACCAGGCTTTCATGTCATCCAAATCGTCCTGGATGACATCATCCCGGTCAATCCCATTGTTACGCAACTCAACTCTTCCAGGTTTTTACCTCTTGCCCATGTCCTCATTCAATCACGTTAGAGGGAAATATGGGTGCACCAATAACAACTTTCCATAAATAGGGTTATGTCTGATGATGGGATAAGGATTAGTTGATTGTGTTATAAGGCTAAGTTTCAGTCTTCTTCTGCCGCAACATTGCCCACACTCGACCTCTACCATGGCTCGACCAAGGGAACATTACCAAGCCTTAAGCATTACACCCAATTTGGATTTCGATAATCATCATGAGATCTTGTTCCAAGTACCTATCGAGAACCTTTTTTTTGTTATTTTAGTCGTGAATCTACCACAGAGTCTTTGTAAGTGTTATGATAAACACCATCATTTGGTACTAGCAGTGATTGCTTACTAAAGCACTTGATGGTGCTACCCCTCCTGAATTGGGCGAAATCAACTCCAATGAGTTCCTAGCCATCATAAATTCCCTACATTTAAATAGAGGATTCACTGGCATGTTGACATAGGTGCTCTTACAACTACTCTCTACGATGGCCCTACAACGAGCTTCTAAAGGTATCCACCTCCCTTACCAAACACTAGGGGCTTCTTATTTCAAAGCAAGACTACAAGCATATCTCTGGTGCCTCTCAATGGTTTGTAGGGCATTTAGATATTGGAAAGGACATAAAATCCTCATCACCAGAGCCCTTGGGCGAGAATGGAGGATTCTAAAAATGCAATATTAAGATGCCTCTTATGCAGGGTTAAGAGTTCTTAAGGTTGTGAGATGTAGTTTCCCTCTGCATCAACGCATAGATCAAATTTTGGTGCATATTTTATTAACTATTATAAGTTTTTTATGTGCTTAAACTTCTAAATAAATTGAACCTATCAGTAAGCATCCTCTATGTAACCATTATTCATTAATAAAAGAGGTTCTTATGCCAGTTTTTTTCATATTCTTGGTTCATATATTTGTAGATTTTTTTAATTCCTTCAAGGATCCATTGTATATGTTATTATTCATTTACATAAAATCACATTCAAATTTTTCTTGAGCACACCATTTCAACTCAGAAATGAAACTAATCCTGCTTATTAAGTGTAGACATTGAATCTTATACCATTTGGAATCTTAAGGAAACATGCAATCAATGTTTATCTATGAGAGATATGAGCTTTTAATGCACCCAATGAGGATGAAAATTTAGGATAATACAAGAACATAAACCAAGTCATTCAAGCCTATGAAATAGTCCCTTTCACAATATTAGCGATTATAGGAGCCTACAACAACAATAATTATGCATCCGTAACATGAATGGATTCCCATGCTGCTAACGGTCAAGAAAATTCACATGTATTATTTGAAAGAAACTTTGGTTGAGAATCATAAATAATTTCAGCTCATGAATCATAACTCCATTCCTGGATTACAACAACTCTTCAGTAGAGAAAAAATTATTTATCAATTAGCCTATATAAGTAATGAAACTCAACCCAAGTTTCAAATAAGAAGAACATCAACTCACATCAAAATATGAATACTTCTTACTAACCATCAAGAACATGAAACACTCATATTCATTCACATATCCTTACATGTGTCATAACCAGCCATTCAACATATAAACACAAGTGAGAAGACTTGTCATGAAAATTATCAACATATCAACCATTCACATTTCAAAGCGAAAAACATACAAGGTTACACATAATATAACTTATCTTGGATTTATAATGAAGACGGGAAACTGAGTTTGGTACTTCAACTGTTCACCCAACCATAAACAATCTGAAACCAAGCTACTTGCATATGTCACCCCCAAGCCATATCCCAAAGATCTGAGGTGGTATTTCTCAAGGGAATAAACATCAATCTACCAACTGAAATAACGACTCGAGAGGTTCTTCTTCCTCCACCCACCAGCTTCTCAACAGTTCACCAATGCATGGGGAGTTCTAGAGGAAAACTGCCTCTACCCTTTAGTTATCCAATGAACGACAAATAGTACTTAGAGAAAAATAAAGTCTTGCTTCCTCTCCCCTCTTCTGTGCTTCCTCTTGCAGCTTTCTTCTCCTTTTTTCTTGTATGTAGAGTTTGAACTCTCTGAGTTTGTTACCCGCTTCTCCTCAATAAATTCGTCCTGCAACATGATCCCCTTTCCTATATAATTCATGCTCTCTTTTCCCACCCCCTTTTGATATCTAGTTAACTCCTTTTTGTCTGCTCATTTCCCTCTTTCATTGAGGCGGATCTCCCTCTCTCCATATGAGAGTGACTTACTCCACTCTTTGTCTTTTACTACTGTGCAGTTCCCTCCCAGCATTCTATCTCTCATTAATTTTCTTTTCATTTTGCTGTCTATTTTCCTTATTATTGTTTCTAGGCCAACATGGGCTTGTTCCTAGTGTTTAAGCACAATTATTTTCCAACAATAGTACCATCCCTGTGCATTTAAAGCTCAATAAACCTTTAATTGTTTTCATATATTTCATATATTTCCTTCCTTCAGTAAGTAACTTGATTTTCCCAAGCAATTTGACCTTCCCTAGACTTATTGGAATCTGCTTCCCTTACTCAATTAATTTAATTTATAAAATTAAATTACATTATGAGATTACATGGAAAAATTGAGCCATTCATGATTGGGCTGTTACAAACCCCTACCCCTTGGGGGAACACCATCCTCAGTGTTTTCTTTCCATATACATAGAGGAAACATACTAAATAAAGAAACAACAACACACTATCTTTGGAGCTTTGTGTTTATAACTCTTGAAACAATTTACATATATTTACATTTCACACATTGAAAGTTGTGTACCCAACAACTAAGTAATTATAAAATAAAATTTACATTATATTAGCCACTTTCTATGGCTCTTTGCAATTTCCTGGTGCTTTTGTTGTACCAAATTCATCTTGTATTCTTTATTTTCTTCTGGAGGGTAGTATGCCTCCAATATCTAGCACAAATATTTCTTGCGGTCTTTTTCCATGAACAAATAGTTCTTGGCTAATTGATTTTTGATACAACGCCATTGTGCTTCCGATTCTAATCAACCATGCTCATAACCAAGACACCCAAATTTTGTATTTTTGCCTTCCCTTCTCTGCTTCTCAGTCCCTGAGGAAATCCAGTTACTCTCATTCTGTGTAGTCAATCGCCTTCCAAGTTCAGGCATCCCCTTCTCTGCTTCTTAGTCCTTCAAGTGATCCATCTGTTAAGTGGACTAATCCCTCTTGCAGACAAGAGCGATCTCCCTAGTATTCTACGAATAGCTAGAAACAAACATCCATTTGGAAACCTTTTTCTCTAGACTAATTGCAATTCATAATTATTATAAGCAAAGAGAGAGGACATGCCCCTACCTTGAAATCCAACATTTGATGCAGTCTTTTATCCAGTCGCTCCAAAGAGGCTTCTCCAATAAGTAGAACCTGCAACCAAAGACAAGACAAAAGAATCAAAGCATCTGCAACATATAATAATCAAGAAAAGCTTATCCAACTTAGCGGTCAAGGATTCTAAGTATTGATGTAATTTAATAAGCACAAGAACAACTCAATGAGAAAAAGAGATCCATATGTATTATCTTGAATGAAAAGAGTAATCTTACAACCTGATGCCTTGATGTCGTACAGATTTCTCCCAGGGTCCTGAACAATCGTTCCTCCTTCAGTTTGACAAGCCTTCCTCTTTAAATACTAGCATGGAGTTATGGAAATAAGGGTGTGATCATTCTCATGCCAACAACAGTTTACTAGTGTAGAAAGTATGCACTCTTGGGAATTCTCTTCAACAATTACCTTTACAATATTAGCATCTACAATCTACTGTACAGTCTACCCTTGAGACTGAAACTTGAGCTCAATTTATAGGGAAATGGAGGTAGTTTCAGTTCCATGAAGAGGGGGATGGTTTTCTCTCATGAAGGGATTTGATCTCCATGGACCAAGGGATAAGGTCCATGAGTGGAGGGATAAAGCTCAAAGTGATTGCGCCTCTAGAAGCTTCCAGTTGGGAGAATATTTGACCAGTTGGGCTTCTAAAATTTAATTTTTCTTTTATTTGACTTTTTACGGGGATCCGCAGGTTTTAGTAGCAGAACGTGCAGGGGTTGTCGCAGTTTATAGACCAAGTATCTGTGAACTCGCAAGAAAAGGCTAGAAAAAGTGTGAAGGTAGACTTTTAAGGTTTTTAAAGAGATTTTCTCCAATTCTAAGACTATGAACATTAAGTTTTTTGACTTCTAAGGGGGCACAATATAGGTAGTGATAGACCTATATGGACAGTCAAATGGCATGGTGAAAAAATAATGTGTAACACCATCCCTTGGCAAGGCTTCCTTGCATCAGAAGGAGTTCAAATGCAAGGCACATCCTTGCCTTCAACAACATCATATTATCATAACATGATTCATGGTAATAAATTGACATCATTGGTGTTAGTGTATCACAATGGCCCCATTCTTGAAATATTTAATCTACATGCCATTGCACATTTCATATATTTCAACTGCAACTATTTATCTTGGAGCCAATTCCATCCATCCAACTAGGCGATTTCATGCTTTCTTGATTCATACCATGTATGCCTCCATAAGTTCCATCATTAAGGAAATGTAATAATTTTAAATCATACCTCATTAGAAGTCCGTTCATGAGGTGAACTTGGAATTTTCCTTTAATTCATATCATGGAACACCAGGCTAGCTCATAACCCAAATCATGATAGGTGAGATCATTGAATTTAGGCTTTCACATTAATTTAATTATCCCATCAAATTAAATTTCATAAATTTATACCTTGTTATTATTATTAATCAATAAATATTAGTAATAGGAAAATCCTATTACTATTTACTATTGTAATTAATAATAATAATATGTCATTATTAGTTATACCATTAAAACTTCAAAATCTTATCTTAAAATTAACTTTTATTATTACTACGTTAAAATTTAAATCAATTCATATTCCACTTTATTACTATTAAATTAATTTGACATTATTATAGGAAACTAAAAATATTGCTAATAATATTATAATTAATATTAATAATATGTGAATTTAAATTGATATTATTAATTAAAACTAATAACATTGAAAAATCAATATTATTAATAGTTGAATATATAATATCTTTTTAATAGCATAACTCCGATCTAATTAAATCATATTCATATAAAATTTATATTAACACATTAAATAAAAATTAAATAAAGCTTATTACAGATATAATTTTTAAATAATTAAAAGTTTTTAAATAATTTTTCTTGTATTGTGTTGGCTGGCTCTTCACTTTCATCATGTATTATATACCCTAAATTCATCTCTTCTTGGTAGGTTTTATCTTGAAGATGAACAAGTTTTTAAATAATTTTTCTTGTATCGTGTTGGTCGGCTCTTCACTTCCCCTCATTGTTTCCATCATGTATTTATATACTTTAAATTTCTCTTTTCTTGGTATGTTTTGTCCAGAAGATGAGTCTTGTTCTAGACTAGAAACGTAGATGAACAATAAAGACTGTGGACATTTCGAGCTTTCTATCTCAAAATCAACACCACAGAAACCTCGAAACTATCAATCTCAAAAATCATGAAATATTGATATATATATTTTTTTTTTTTGTAAGTCAGAGGAATCAACAACAGCTTTCACACGTGAGGTGTGGGGTCAAACCCCCTGGCTACCACTATAACCTCTCAAGGACTGCCCAGCCTGCAAGAACGATACCCGGATAAGACGAGGCTCGAACTTGTGACCTTCTTAACAGCACGAACGCCTTAACAATGCGTCCACTGGCCACTAGACCATGAACCATAAAATTTTGATACTTATTAAAAATCTCAAACCTTATATATCATATAGCATTTACATGTATATATATAAAATGTGGTATGAAAAAAATAATATACTATATTTAAATTGGATTTAAAAATATCTCATACAATCTTTTGTAATGAGTAGATTGTTTTTGAATTTACCTTACTATTAAAAATATCATAAAAAGGTACCGTTAATTTATATTTACTTTACTAAATTTCATTTAATTTTAATTTATTTGTACACACCAATCTAAACCAACAGGATAAGTGCAAAATGATTGGAATGCAAAATATAGTAACATAACGGATAAGTGCACAACTATTGGAATGCAACTATAGATATTCCAAGATTCTTATATGTAAGAAGAAGGAATCAAAGTTGAGGAGTGCTCCTAACGCTGTGATAGCTATAGACGAGGCTCTTATGAGAAGAGGACAACAGTTAGTTGATTAATGTTGATGATGCTCTTACGAGAAGAGGACAATAGTTAGTTGATTAACGTTGATGATGGTGGCAATCGTGAGATGCATTATTTTTTTTAACAATATGGAGGTGGGAAGGGATGGTTTTGAATTTTCATAAAGTTTTGAAATGTATATTTAGGTTAATTATTATTATTATTATTATTTGTGGGAAGAGAATAGAGTTTTCAAAACTTTAATTTAATTATTAATAATGATTAAATCGATAATAGAGATTTAATCTTCATAAAATATTTTTAACAATATACACAAATCAAATATTGGGATTTATCTCTAAAATAGTTATATCTCTTTCTTTTTTAATTTAATTAAATAATTAAAAAAAGCCATATGAATAAGTGTCATATGAAATGAGTTGTGATTTTTCACATATGGGATATTCATAATCCATGGTATTGGCCCATAGTATTGTAACAAAGTTAAGAATCTCCATGTTAACATGGGGTAGATCTCATAAATAAGAATCGTGTTCACTATTTTCTAAATGTATATAGGTTTAACTTATATATTAATTATTTATTTATAAATGATAATAATTTATAATAAGATTATAATTTAGTTAGTTTTATGTTTTTTTAATTTTAACAATTTGAGATATATCGTGCTTGCTAGAAAAAGCTTATCTTACATTCTAGTTGTTAGACTATCATACATTAACCACTTTTTGAAAGGAAAAAAACTTATTCCCTCTCATCTTTCATCCCCAATTTTAAACGATGCAAAATATCCACACAACAATATCCTTTTGTGACATAATATTGTAGAATTACCCCATCCACATTGATTTTGAACTTTGATTTTCAATATATATAGTTGTATATAAGTATTAATTGTTTTCTATAATTGCATAAAATTATTTTGGGAAATTTCATTCATTTAAATATTCAAATTGTTGTAGTGACATAAAGATAATTTTATATTTGGTAGAAAAATACTATATTATTATGGAAAAAATGAAATTTTCATGTAGTCATACCAAATATTCATAAATAAGTATATTATGATTTCAAATATTTTATCTTTTTACATTGTATTCAAATTAGTTTGAGAATACCTCAAATTCTCTTTTGAATTCAATATATTGTTTTTTTAGATTTACATTGTCATTAACACATCTTAAGGGATCACCATTAATTTGTATACACTTTAATAAATTTTATTTAGTTTGTTTAACTATGTATGTGACTTTAAAGTTTGTATACATAAATAAAAATAAAAATCTAATAAGTGCGAAATTATTGAAATGAAATTATAAAGATTTCAAGGTTCTTGAATGTATGAAGAATAAATCAAGGTTGACGAGTGCTCTTAATGATATGATACCTATAAAATATTCTCTTGTGCCAAGAGGATAATGATTATGTTAAGCCCTATAAAAGCCCCATGTTAACCCTAAAACTTGTATTAAGCCCTAGACATTGGGTTATGATGCAGGGGCATTTGACACTAGCTAGCAATGTAGGAAGTTTTGTCCACATGTTGTGGCTAGGAGGGTTCAAACATTTGGATTGTAACATCTAGGTGTCACTACCTCAGCTAACTGTATCATTTAGATTAGTTAGACTTGTAGAATTCGAATAGTTTAGTTCGATCCATCTGTCACATTTCAGTTAGTTGAATAATTGTAATTAGGCTTTTGGTTTTCTAAAATGGTCCTCGCAGAGGAACCGAAGAGTCACACTATAATGTATATAAGTTGAATCCTCGGATGTATCAGAGGAGGGGAGAGAAAAAGGAGAAATTTCTGCAATAAAACTCTGTGTATTGAGTAATTTCTTCCGGTTGAATAAATTTCAAGTCCGGTCGATTTCCAAACTATCTGAATTGATAATTGTGAAGAATTGTGTTTAACTGCGAAGCGATTGAACTCTATATATGACTGTTGAATTGAATGGTCCTACAGTCTCCACGGCCCTCTGTCTACCATTTCTAGTAATTTATCCGAGCAATTTTTGTGAAATTATCCCACCGCAGGCGAGGCCTGTGTAGAGAAATCGTGGTCGTTGAATCATGTTTAATGTTGGTGAAATTCCCGTATAAAGAGAATTATATTTGTTTTGCCGCTAATTGAATTTCCTCACTGGGACTAAACCCTGAGTTAACAAACGGAGAATATATGAAGGATAACACAAAACTGACGCGAACCTTGGTTAATCACTGTACAAAAACCACGAGTGGATTTGTAAGACGGATTGCCCATATCACACCGCTTTTGGTGTATAAGCGGTATTTTCTGGTTGTGGAGCAATTCCATAGACCTATTGACGCGTGGCGAAGTGGACCCCCGGAAAACCACCGTTTAAACCGTGCCATCGCACATTATCGTTCGTACCAGGATGCCGAGCGATATTGCCGAGAGCCATTGATCTGGGAAAGGGCCATCGGATGGTGGTCGCTTGATGTAGATGCGAGAACGATAAACGAGGTGCGCGAATGATAAATGAGGTATGATGCATGTGTTTGATTGGTAAATTGATCGTAGAGGTGGGGTCCAGAGCTAAAGGTTTATTATAAGTCATTTGTTTAAAAAGCGTGGAGTATTAATACAAAGTTTTGAAAGTTAAACATTGGTTATAAAGTTCAGAGATAATATATATAAGCCGGGAGATAGAATTTAACGTTCGGAAGTTGTGAAAACATTTATTTGTCAATTTCTTTGAAATTGATAAATAAATTAAAAAGAAGATAAAGAGCCATGTGGGTAAACCAAAGGGAAATGCTGACAGAGCTACGGCTATAGTTGACCATCTCTCCTTGGGGCTGACTTTCAGTTTTGTTGCGTCATTTATGGTATCAGAGCCATTGTTTTAAGGTTGATTTTGTAGAAGAGCTGACATAGAAATCCGAGTTGGTAGAGGTGCGGGCAGAAGGAGACATGTTGCCAACGCTGAGGTGTTGGGGATGTTGCAGAGGGTCGAAGCCAGAATGGATGCCATGGAGCGAAGACAGCCCAGAGATCCGGAAGACATCAGCGAACCTGAAACAGAAGAAGCTGAAGAAAATGTTGAGATTCCTCCTGACATGAGTTTCCTTAGAACTGTTCTGGGGTCTGCAATTAAGCCCAGAATTGAAGTGTCGAGTTATGCAGGAGGACTGAATCCAGAAGAACTAGTAGACTAGATTAATGAAATGAACAAGTGCTTTGATTATGAAGAAATAAGTGAGGATAAAAAGGTCGAGTTTGCGGTGATAAAGCTGAAAGGACATGTTGCACTTTAGTGGGATGGAGTGCAGGCAGAAAGGAGGAGAGTTGGAAAGCAACCTATCAATATCTGGACCAGAATGATGGCCAAATTAAAAGGTAAATTCTTTCCTAGTGATTATTATCTGACATTGTATAAGCAAATGTAGAATCTGAGACAGAGGTTGCTGACAGTAAAGGAATACACAGAGGAATTCTACAGAGTGAGCATAAGAGCTGGGAAATTTCAAGACACGCCAGAGAAGACTGTTAGATATGTGAATGGTTTCAAGCTGGAGATCCAGGATGAGATTGGTATTCTGTCTCCTAAGATAGTGGAAGAGGCCTATCAAATGGCCTTGAAAGCAGAGGAGAAACTCCTGAGGAAACAGTCTTCCAAGAAGAGAGGTACTTTCCGTGGAAAGGGTAGTCAGGGTGGTAGAGGAAAGCCTACTACACCCAGGGATGGAGCTAACAGTAGCTCACCTCAGAATGCATCTGCAGAGGATGATGCAAGGGGCAGAAGGGGTTCTTACAGAGGAAAAGGAAGAGGAGGCAGAGACAGAGGCAGGGGTAGAGAATTGAGGTGTTATAGATGTCAGCAAATGGGACACAAGCACTATGAATGTCCAGAGAATGTGGGTGCTGGTCCAAGGAATGTTGTTGTTGCCCAGGCTGGAGAAGAGGCAGAAATTGAAGAAGAAATTCTTCCAGAGAGGGGAGAATCCTTGGTGGTAAATAAGGTCCTGTTGAAGCAAGCCAAAGAGGTCACTGAGCCTGCACAAAGGAAGACTTTGTTTAGGAGCATATGCAAAGTCCAAGGGAAATGCTGCCAGCTAGTCATTGATAGTGGCAGCACAGACAATCTGGTTTCCACTGAGGTGATAGAAAATTTGAAGCTGAAGACAAGGGAGCATCCAACTCCCTACAGGGTGTCCTGGCTGCATAAAGGGCACCAGCTGGTTGTAAAAGAACAGTGTGAGATAGAGCTACAAATGGGCAAATACAAAGATAAGGTCCCGTGTGATGTAATGCCCATGGATGTGTGTCATATACTACTGGGTAGACCTTGGCAGTTTGACAGAGCAGCGGTGCATGATGGCAAGAAGAACACTTACAAGTTCTTCAAAGATGGGGTACACCATACATTGATACCCATGGAAGAAGGAAAGCCATCCAGCAGAGTGATTGATCCAAAGACCTTGTTGCTGAGCGGGAAGGAATATCTGCAGCAGATAGAAGAAGAAGAGGTAAGTTTTTCTTTAGTTTGCAAACCTAAAGTAGTTCTTACTTCTACAAATATTTCTGATTTTCCAGTAGAAATCCAAGAGATGTTAGACAATTATTGTGACATTATTGTGGATGATTTACCTGATGAGCTGCCACCTGTGAGAAAGATCAGCCATCAGATAGATTTTATCCCTGGTTCAAATCTGCCAAATAAGGCAGCCTATAGAATGACTCCCAAGGAAAATGAGGAAATCAGGAGACAAGTATAGGAATTGGTGGACAAAGAACTGATTAGAGAAAGTTTGAGTCCATGTGCAGTACCAGCAGTATTGAGCCCAAAGAAAGATGGAGGCTGGAGGATGTGTACTGATTCCAGAGCAATCAATAAGATCACAATCAAGTACAGATTCCCTTTGCCCAGAGTTGAGGACTTAATGGACTGTTTGAGTGGTGCTAAATATTTTTCAAAGATAGATTTAAAAAGTGGATACCATCATATTAGAATAAGAGAGGGTGATGAGTGGAAAACTGCCTTTAAAACAAATGAAGGACTGTATGAATGGATGGTAATGCCTTTTGGGTTGTCAAATGAACCTAGCACTTTTATGAGACATATGAATGAAGTATTGAAAGAATTCATCGGTAAATTTGTGATAGTGTATCTGAATGATATATTAGTTTTCAACAGAACTAAAGAAGAACATTTAAGACATCTTAATCATGTCCTGAAGAAGCTGCACCAAGAGAAACTGCTGATAAATTTAAAGAAATTCTCATTCATGAAAGAAGAGTTGGTGTATTTGGGTTTTTTTGTTCCTACAGAAGGATTGAAGATGGACCCAGAAAAGGTTAAGGCAATTGTGGAATGGCCTTCACCCAGGAATGTTTTCGAGGTAAGAAGTTTCCATGGACTTGCTAGTTTTTACAAAAATTTTATAAGAAAATTCAGTAAGATCAATGCACCCATAATCGATACAATAAAGAAGAGCAAACAGCCATTTAAGTGGACTGCTGAAGCAGAAAGAAATTTTAAAGTTTTGAAGAAAAATATAACGGAGAAGCCTGTTTTGATTCTGCCTGATTTTACCAAACCATTTCAAGTAAATTGTGATGCCACTGAAGAGGCCATTGGAGCTGTGTTGAGTCAGGATGATAGGCCTGTGGCATATTTCAGTGAAAAGCTTAATGACACCAGAAGAAAGTATTCCTCTTATGAGAAGGAATTCTATGCAATTGTTCAGGCACTGAAGAAGTGGAGACATTACTTGATGTCCAGGGAATTTGTATTATATTCTGACAATCATGCTTTGCAGTATATTGTACAACAGCCCAAGTTGAAACATAAGCATGCTAAATGGGTTGAGTATCTCCAAGGTTTTAATTTTGTTTTGAAACATATAAGTGGCCAAGCCAATAAAGTAGCTGATGCTTTGAGTAGGAGGCACATGCTTGTTCAAGAAACAAATTTTGAAGTTGTAGGATTTGATTTTCTCAGAGAATCGAATAAAACAGATCCATATTTTAAAGAAGCATTTGAGGCATGTAGTAACCCTGTTTTAACAGATAGAAGCCAGTGGCTGGATGATTTCCTGCAGGAGGACTTTTTATTCAGAAGAAGCCAACTGTGTGTACCAAAATGTTCCATGAGGGAAAATTTGATCAAAGAGAAGCATAGCGGTGGACTTGCTGGACACTTTGGTACTGAAAAGACTTCTGAGCAGCTAAGTCGCTTCTATTTCTGGCCCAGGATGAGAACAGAAGTAGATAAGTTTGTGAATAATTGCAAGATCTGTCAATATGCTAAAGGAAGGAGCCAGAATGCAGGATTGTACACTCCCTTGCCTATTCCAGACAGGCCTTGGGACATGGTGAGTATGGATTTTGTTCTAGTATTACCCAAGACTCAGAGAGGGAATGATGCAGTCTTTGTTGTGGTGGATAGATTCTCCAAAATGGCACATTTTATTCCATGCTATAAAACTAGTGATGCCACCCATGTTGCTAACTTGTTCTTCAAAGAAGTTGTTAGATTGCATGGGTTGCCCAAGAGTATTGTTTCAGACAGAGAAACCAGATTTGTGGGTCACTTTTGGAGGACATTGTGGAAGAAACTTGGTACCCAACTGAGTTTCAGCTCAGCTTATCATCCCCAGACTGATGGAAAAACTGAGGTAGTGAATAGGAGTCTGGGAAATTTGTTGAGAAGTCTTGCAGGGGAGCATCCCAAGCAGTGGGACCATATTTTTCCTCAGGCAGAATATGCATATAATGACTCACCAAACAGGAGCACAGGGCAGAGTCCATTCCATATTGTTTATGGAATGCACCCCAAGGGAATATTAGAATTAAGAAATCTGGGAAAGGCAGAGCTAAGGAGTGCAGATGGTGAGGAATTTGCTTCATAGATCCAAGCCATACATGAACAAGTGAAATAGCAACTAAAAGGCAGCAGCATCAAATACAAGATCAGAGTAGACTTGAGTAGAAAGGAAGTTCATTTTGAAGTAGGAGATCTGGTTTTGGCACACTTGAGAAAGGAGATATTCCCAAAGAAGCAGTATAATAAATTGAAGTCCAAAAATATTGGGCCATGCAAGATACTTAGAAAGTTTTCTGCAAATGCTTATGAGATTGAATTACCTCCTGATGTTGGAATATCTCCCATTTTTAATGTTTCAGATTTGTACAAGTATGAAGATGATGGTGCAGAAGAAATATCATCAGACAAGGAACAGATTGAGTGGAAGGAGAAGCTACCTCCAGCACAACCATTGCAACCAGAGAAGATATTGGATAAAAGACCATTCAGAAGGACCAGAGGACAAGAGTACTTTCAGTACTTGATCAAATGGAAGGACAAGCCAGAGGAAGATGCCACTTGGATGACTGAAGGGATGTTGCAGAAGATAGGTAGATCAGTGGAAGAGCTCATGGACAGGAGCCCATGAAGAAATTTACCCTCGGGAGTCTGATGTAGGGGCATTAGACACTAGCCAGCAATGTAGGAAGTTTTTTCCACATGTTGTGGCTAGGAGGGTTCAAACATTTGGATTTTAATAGCTAGGTGTCAATACCTCAGCTGACTGTATCATTTAGATTAGTTAGATTTGTAGAATTTGAATAGTTCAGTTCGATCCATCTGTCACATTTCAGTTAGTTGAATAATTGTAATTAGGCTTTTGGTTTTCTAAAATGGTCCTCGCAGAGGAACCGAAGAGTCACACTATAATGTATATAAGTTGAATCCTCGGATGTATCAGAGGAGGGGAGAGGAAAAGGATAAATTTCTACAATAAAACTCTGTGTATTGAGCAATTGCTTCCGGTTGAATAGATTTCAAGTCCCGTCGATTTCCAAACTGTCTGAATTGATAATTGTGAATAATTTTGCTTAACTACGAAGCGATTGAACTCTATATATGACTGTTGAATTGAATGGTCCTACAGTCTCCGCGGCCCTCTGTCTACCATTTCTAGTAATTTATTCAAGCAATTTTTGTGAAATTATCCCACCGCAGGCAAGGCCTGTATAGAGAAATCGTGGTCGTTGAATCCTGTTTAATGTTGGTGAAATTCCCGTATAAAGAGAATTATATTTGTTTTGCCGCTAATTGAATTTCCTCACTGGGACTAAACCCTGAGTTAACAAATGGAGAATATAATAAGGAGAACAAAAAACCTACGCGAACCTTGGTTAATCACTGTACAAAAACCGCGAGTGGATTTTTAAGACGGATTGCCCATATCGCACCGCTTTTGGTGTATAAGTGGTATTTTCTAGTTGTGGAGCGATTCCATAGACCTGTTGACGCGTGGCGAAGTGGACCCCCGGAAAACCACTATTTAAACCGCGCCATCACACGTTATCGTTCGTACCAGGATGCCGAGCGATATTGCCGAGAGTCGTTGATCTGGGAAAGGGTCATCAAACGCTGGTCGCTTGCTGTAGATGCGCGAAGGATAAACGAGGTGCGCGAACGATAAATGAGGTACGGTGCATGCGTTTGATTGGTCAATTGATCGTAGAGGTAGGGTCCAGAGCTAAAGGTTTATTATAAGTCATTTGTTTAAAAAGCGTGGAGTATTAATGCAAAGTTTTGAAAGTTAAACATTGGTTATAAAGTTTAGAGATAATATATATAAGCTGGGAGATAGAATTTAACGTTCGGAAGTTGTGAAAAAATTTATTTGTCAATTTCTTTGAAATTGATAAATAAATTAAAAAGAAGATAAAGAGCCACGTGGGTAAACCAAAGGGAAATGCTGACAGAGCTACAGCTATAGTTTACCATCTCTCCTTGGGGCTGACTTTCAGTTTTGTTGCGTCAGGTTATTACATTTATAATGTTTTATCGTTATGTATACTAGAGCATTTAATTGTAAATTTTCATTATAACTATATCATTTGTTTTGTGTGTGTGTGTGTGTGTGTGAAGGAGACCTAGTTTTAGGATCATGATGTCTTGTATTATCTTACTTTTATTGGTAAAATATGCTCCACCCTCAAATTATATTGTATTCTCTGACTTCTTACCATTTTATGGTGCATGGTTCATAAAATTTGGTATCAAAGAATACGAACCTGGCATTTTGCTACTTCAAATGAGTCATTATGGAATTTTCGCTACAAACTATTTTTTGGAAGCTTCAAGTCGTGAAATTTTTAGAAGATTGAGGAGAGATCGCAAACTACATATGATCAAGATTTGAAATTATGTTTCACTATACTTCTAGATATATATTTATGGAAATTGGGGTTTGTGAATGGCCCTAAAATCAAATTCAAACGAGTGATCTGGGAATTTTTCCTATATCTTTTTCCTGAAACACCCCATATGATGAAATTTTAAAGCGATTAGAGAAATATCTTGAGTACAAGTAGTAATAAATTGATATTTTTTTTGGCTATCAATTTGGAGATATACCTTGTCAAATTTAGGGCTTGTGAATAGTCCAATATCAATTTTAATTGAATTATCTTGAAATTTTTCTTGTAACCTTCTCCCAAAGAAGTTTCATAATGTGAAATTTACAACAACCTCTGAAGATATATTGAAGTATCTCAAGCAAAAAATTCATTATCATATTTGGAAAATTGTACAAGTGGAATATTATACAAGTTCGTTCTTAGGAAGAGACCAAAAATCAATAAGTTTTCATACAATTTCCCTAACTTTCACTTGCCATATTAAATTTTGGTCAAGCCTATGAATTTACAAAGAAGACATCTCAAAATACTATAGGCCAAAAATTTAGGTTCAAGAAGGTTCAAATTTCAAAGATATATAAAGACAAAGGTCATCCATCTATATGGTCTGAAAATTAGGGCTTTCAAAGGTACATAACTTATAAGTAGCATAACTTTTTATTAGAATATCTATTTTTGATGATTCAAAATTTATGATAAACTAGAAAAAGAGAAGTATTATTACTAACTTATATGGATCCTAAGGGGTCTTTAAAAGTTACGTCATCACTTAATCCTCTATAAAGATCATCAATGACTTATGGGGAAATAGAATATGTCCAGTACGAAACATCCAAGTTGGAAAGTTAGCTCTCATAGATGTAAGGATTAGTAAAACAAATATGGAATGAAATATGGAGGAAAAAAAAGGAGTAGAATATATTAAGAAATAAATGCAAAAATATATAAATTCCATGGAAAAACTTCACTTAGAAGGCTTTCTAAAAAGGATATGGAGATCCCAAGAAATCATGAAAATAAAGAGAATAATTTTGTTGGAAATTAATCACATATGGGGAGTATTTTTTCTCAATTTGAGATATTTTTTTTTAATCACAAACTACAATCATGATTATTCAATCCAAAATCTGCATCATCATGGCTTCAAGTAGCACTAGGGAACTACTTCATTTCAAGGATCGAAATGAGGAAGGTTCATGGTAATGATACTATAACATGGATATTCTATATGGAATAATACTTTGATACACACCAAGTGATAGCCTTTAAAAATTTAATTATGGCATCCATGTATTTAGAAAAATATTAATTTGTATGGTATCAATGGCTCTGAGAAAGGAAAAAGGATTTGATTGCATCTTGGTACAATTTCATAGAGGAATTGATAACGCATTATGGGGATATGAAGAGAAACAAATTATTTATTCAATTAGTAAATCTTCAACAAAATGGTCCAATTTAGAAAGCGCATTCAAAAATTTCAAAAGATGATACTCATGGTAAAAAATGTTTTAAGGGATAATATGTTATACCTCTTTATGGGAAATTTAAAGGGAAGAATTGAACACATTGTGTATCTCTTTGAACCTAAATCCATAGAGAATGGTTTCAAACTAGAAATAAAAGTTGAAAGTAAAACTATGGCTACTAGGGAAGTGGTAATTAACAACAATAGAGAACATGATCATGCTCCCTCTCTTAAACCGATAAAGTTGACAACTCAACAAGAGTATAAAAGAAAAATAAAGAGACTATGTTTCAATTGTGACAATAAGTATAGTAAGGGGCATAAACATGGTGAGAATAAATTATTCTACATACTATATTGTGAAGAGGAAAAAGATCAAGAATTGAAATTGTCACAAGATCTAGAGATAGAAGATATTACTTCAATAATATCTTGTCATGCTTTGGCCAACATTAGTGCTCCAAGAACCCTCAAGATAAAAGGATATATCAAAAAGAAAAAGATAACAATGTTGATTGATTTAAGTAGTACCCTTAACTTCATCAATTACAAATTTTCAAAACTTCTTAATTTCTTATATTTACAACACCATAATTTCAAGTAATGATTGCAGACAAAGTTACCATAAATTGTTCAAGGAAGTGTCATAGTATTAAGTTGAATATGAGAGAGTATTTATTGGATATACCCGTGCTTCAATCTAAATGGGTGGTGATAATGTTGTATTAGGGGTAAAATGGTTATAATAATTGGGAACAATGGCCCTTAATTTTTAATATCTTCTCATGAGATTTTCATCAGAAGGTGGGGAAATTGAGCTTATAGGTATCCAAGGGAAACCATCTAAAGTGGTTAGCTAGCATATCATGAAACAAGTAGTAAAAGAAGGGACACCATGTTTTAATTTCACAATTGTACACATTAGATGTTTAAACACCTATGTCATCTACTCTAACATGTATTTGAAAAGTTATTAAAAATCATTCCAAGGTATTTTGAGAGATGCCTAAGGGTCTTCAACTAGCTAAAATAATGGCAATGTTATTCATTTGAAACCTGGAAGTGTACCACCTAACATTAGGCCTTACAGGTATGCATATGTAAAAAATATTGAGATTGAATATTTGATTCAAGAAATGTTAGAGGATGCAATCATTCAACTTAGTTGAAGTGCTTTTTCTTGACCAGGAAAAAATTAAAAATAAAATAAAATAAACAAGGATTAAGTAGATGAGAAATAAATCAATTGCTAAGTACCCCATGAATGGAAGAACCTACAAGTTTGTTGACAAGGATAAATGACCCAATAACAATTATTAATGGTGTCTCTCTATTATAAGGTCCGAGCTAGACCTCACATTATTTGGTGTAAGAGACCCATCCAAATTTGAGTATGGTAACCATGCTTGGTTTTGAGAGTGTTGTGAAATATGGATGATCTTCACAACAGATGAATGAAAATTCAAATACACAACAATCTAAATGAAAAATGAAACTAATCTAAGCTAACTAATAGCTGAAATATGGCA
The DNA here is from genome assembly GCA_034641835.2 of Pinus albicaulis. Classification (NCBI taxonomy): domain Eukaryota; kingdom Viridiplantae; phylum Streptophyta; class Pinopsida; order Pinales; family Pinaceae; genus Pinus; species Pinus albicaulis. Next base: position 467,214,361 of record CM076581.1, on the reverse strand, counting down.
AACATTTGGGAAGCAATGAGTGAATAAACACATAGATACTCAATCAAGGAAACAATTAGCTAATATCTAGGATAACAATGAATGCTTCACTTACTAGAGAAAATATAGAATAGTTAGTTATTTGGTCTAATAAGTGCTCATTTATGAAAGCTACAAAAATAAAACATAAACAGGCAATACAAGACTATTTATTCCACATATGAGTCCATGATCTAGCAATAATACATCTCACAAAGTACATAAATGAATTAACTTGTTAAATAATACTCTAAAACAAACACAAATTTCATGTAAAATGATGGCTTCAGTAGTGGCCTTCAAGGCTTCTCAATATTAAAGAAACAAATATATAAGTTCCAACTTCCTAGTTCTATTATACAAGAAATCCAAAAGTTCATAAGACAACATTTCTTAATAGTAAGAATTTTATAAAATTTATAGAATGAGTTAGAAACTACCCCTCATGATTGTTGGACTACTCTGGAGTCAATTACAATGCTTCTAATTTTCATGATTTACAAATATAATAAAGGAAAATATTTTAAAACTTTCATAAATGAGACTAACAACTATTATGATATAAGTGGATCTTTGATTGGGAGCTTCAATATGTCCTGAATATATGCCACATAAAATTCATATTATGATGCAATAATATTAATTCTACTAGGTAGCAATCTCGTGATGACTACATGGTATTTTGAGGTGTTTCGACAAATAATTGGTACGTCCTTCTCCAGTGAAACTAGGAATGTGTTTAGAATTATTTGTTTCTTAGCAGGATCCATAAGATGTTGCTTCAAATTGTCTTTAACTAGTTTACTAGTGAAGACACTAATACCCTCCTCTCGCATTCAACAACTCATCTAATTATTTTCTTACTTCTTCATTTGGCCTAGCCTCTCCCTTGGTCCCAATTAATGGAAGTTTATTCACCTTGATGACCCTCTCATACAAGGAGTAATGTTGTTGATATTGTGCCACTGAGTGGGCTATGTCCTTCTCTATTTTCTCCTATACCTTTAGAGCTTCGTTAAAAAATAGAGTCATACTTTAGTTCTTTTTCAATGATTCTAGGGACTTTTGTTGATGCATGAGGATATTATTTTCGCCACTAATACAACTAGTTTATAACTGCCAATATCCCTTGTAGTTGAGAGCCACACTCCTTGGATAGCTCCCAAAGTGGTAATAACTAGGTTTAAATCTCCCACCTAATCTATAGGCATGGGTAGACTTGTAATACCATAGACTTGTAGGACTCGTGTACTTTTGAAGCACATGTCTTGTAGTTTTCTATCTTTATGCTCATCTATTTCATGGTCTTGGTCTCTACTTCAACACTTTAACCTACTTCTCTAACTCAATTATATTTGCATCATTCTTCTTCTACTACTTTAGGTAATCCCATACATTTATCTCAGTTTCCTGAGAGAAATATGTGTCTATTGAGGTGATGGAAATCAAATCCTTTCTAGTGTCAAGAACTATGGGCCTCTCAATAGTGATGAGCCCAAATATTGCAACAAGAATGTTTCAACTCCCAAGGCTACCAACTTAAATTATCAACAAGGATTTTGTACAAACTTAATAGGTGTTGACACTATATGTGTAACATAAAATGTGTCCTTCTTTCTTTGATCTAATGCAATGAAGATAATATCATGAAATCAAGCCTAAACTAGTTGCAAAAATGGAAATGCTACTCTATTTGTAAGAAATGGAAATGATACTTGCCCTAGTTGCATAAATGTATATATTAGGCTATTTTCATAAATTTAAATTCTATGCTACTCACAAGAATGTAAACAATAGTCTGATTGTAGAATGTAAAAAAATTCTTTGAAAATAAACTAATCCTATGAAAAAACAACACTTTGTAATTGAAATCCTAAGAGCATGATTTCAAAGAAATAGCTCATTCTACTTTGCATGGGAAAATCATCCTCTTAATCATTTTGTTCAAAGGGACTTGTATAGAGTAACAGAACTCATATGAAATTCATAAGAAAATCATCATTATCGTTCAATTTAGAAATCTGTCACATAATCCTAATTCAAAAATTGTATTTGTAGCGAAAAAAAGGCAGGTTCAAAATGGTCTTGGGTCTTCCTCAATCATGGATTTAGAGCCTAGAGGTCATTATTCAAGCCTAAGAGACAAAAAAAAATATTTTGGAGCAAATCTGGTCAATTTTACACGGTGCTACATGATGCTACAACATTGTTACAAGATTGCTACAGGATTGTTACAGGACTGCTACAAGATTGGATCCGTGAGAATTATGAGGGTGTAAAAGGTGATATAAAGGTTGGAAAGGGTAGTGGAAGCTAGGATAAGGTTGTATCTTTCCCTTTCCAAGCTTAGTACCCTTAAGGAGCCCATCTTAAACAAGGAACAATGCATACGGTGGCCTTCAAAAAATCGTACATGTACTCTCAGTGAACAGTGTTTTGGATGAGTTATTGAGGTAGAAAGATGGAGATAGTGGTAATAGCGAGTGTAAATGAAAATGATAACCTTGAAAATGAACAGTAGCACCTACACACCACAAAAATATTATGATTTTTATACTTGAAAATATTAAATACATATTCTTCTAGCTAGTATGTCCTCTGAGTTATCTCACCAATGGCCAAGTAAATCGAATGCAACTAAGCATAGAAACCTCATATATGCCCTTGTCCATTTATATCTGAAAACTACTTTTTCATGCAAATTAGGGTTTTGATTTTTCATTCTTTCATTTTAGCAAGTGTTTTTCCATTTATTGTGGATATCATATAATTTTGGTGTCATTCATCAAGTGTTCTTTATTTCATTGTAATTACAATAGATTTTTGTGACATTTCCTTTTATGCAAGTTATTTTCTACAAATATATTTTTCCTGTAGCATAACATAGTTATACTAGTATCTATGCATCTAGCCTTCATTCAAATACTTAGACCTGCATAAAAATCAACAAGAGAAGAATATAGTGCTTTTTGCACATACAATTCCAACCCTCTTAAATTTGTATGAAACCTAGGTCAACAATTAAAGATGAGACCCTTTGGGAGTTGCAACATTTTTCTTGCAATATTGAGGGCCATCAACCAACACTCTATTTTTTTATTATTTTCAAGAAATTTATTTAATACTTCATTTCTTTATAATATTTGTGGCATCCATCCATCACTTGCACATTGGATTTCATAGTTATTGTCACAAATACAAAAGTAGGGGTAAAAATATGGGACGATTACAAACCCCGCCTTCTAAACGGAACATCATCCTTGGTGTTTTATAACTAGAAATAAAAATAATAAAAATAAGTTTTATAATCATGGCTCTTACATTCTCTTATAAATTAAACAAAATTTGGTATAGTAATGTCATTTGTTCTGCCATCTCCTAGGTTTCTTCATCTAGTCCAAAGCACTTCCATTGCACGTTGACTTGATCTATTACTTGAATTTGAACCATGATTTGTCTCTGATATATGGTGTACAATGGTTCTACTTGGAATTCTCCCTCATATTACACTTGTATAATAGACCAAGCAATTGCATGATTATTGTAATGTACATAATTTTTAAGAAAATAAATATGAAATACATCATGTACTTTTATTGTGTGTGGTAAGGCTAGTTTGTAAGCTACTGGTATGACTCTTTCCAATATCCAAAATAGTTTACAAAATATGGGTGTTATTTTAGTACAAGAACCCACTCTCAGGGAAATCTTCCTTGATATGACACATAGATATGCATGATATCTCACTTATAATTATTTGTTCATTCTCTATTGGTCTGCATAGCTCTTTTTCATATCCTGGGTTGCTTTTAATTTCTACTTGATATTGATCACTTCCTACTCCATTTTTTTAGCATGTCAAGTCCAAGAACCACTTTTCTCACTGGGTCATCCCAGCTAATAGGAGTGTTACATTTTCAACCATATAATGCCTCAAAATGACTCATCTTCAGTGACTCTTGAGACCCATTTTTATATGCAAACTCCACTAATGGTAGGAATTATTTGGTTGATTCATGACATACATCCTCAACATGTCCTCCAAAATTATATCTACCCTTTTTTCTTGACCACTTTTTTTAGGACGAGATGTTTTACTAAAATCTAGCTAGGTTCCAAAAACATCAAGCAATGCCTTCCAAAAAGTATAAGTGAACTTAGCATCCCGATCTAAAATGATTTTCTTAGATATGCCATGCAATATTAATATTTCTTTCATGATAATATAAGCTATTTAGATGGCCTTGTGGGTGGACATAACAACTATAAAATGAGTTTCCTTGCTCAATTTCTCCATTACCACCATGATGGCATCATGTTGTTTGGTTTTCTTTGGTAATATTATAATTAATTACATAGATATGACTTCTCATTTCCACTCAAGGATTGGGATTGGATGTAGCAGTCTTGCTAGGTGTTTGCATTCTACTTTGACTTATTATTCCAAGCACCTGGAAACGTACTTAGAAACTTTCTTCTTCATCCTTGGCTCGTAATATGATTTATCTATGGTTTTTATCAATTTCTGATAACCAAGATGACTTGAGTAAGGTATTTTATGGAAAAATCCATTATGTTCTTCTTCAATTCGTTCACACTAGGCATATATCACCTATCTTTGAACAACAACATACCATCATGAGTGAGCTTGTAGTTTTTTCTCATTTATCCCTCTAGTTGTTGTTGTAATAATTCTTTCACATGATGGAAATTCTCATCATGTGTTAATGCCTCTTTTATCCTTTCCTTGGTGTAAAACTTACAAGTACTTATAGTGTCCAAGTGCACTACTTGTAGACTTATACTGAGTGCATCTACTACCCAATTTTACTTGCCCTTAATATGTTTCATTTCAAAATAAAATTGACTAATAAAATCCAACCATATGTCTTGTATAGCATTCAAATTGGTCTAATCAAACAAATATCATAGCTCTCCATAATCTAACATGAGTACAAATCTTTTTCCAAGCAAGTAGTTTCTCCACATCTCCAGGGAATGGACAATTGCTACCATCTCTAGGTCATGAGTGACTTAGTTCTTATAATTCTCATTTAATTTCCTTTACTCATAATAGAACACATTTCCTTCTAGTATTAGGACTCCACCTAGTCCTTATAGGAATTTGTGCAAACATTTCCTTATATAACACATGTCCTTTTCGATTTTCTATCCTCAAAATAGGCGCACATGTGAGAAATTTCCTGAGTTGTACAAATCTTCTTGGACACTCTGATTTCCATTGAAATTTGACTCATTTCCTTTGTAGGGTTGTGATTGGATGCCCAATGATGGAAAAATATCGAATGAACTTCTAGTAATATTTGGCCAATCCCATAAAGGATCTAACCTTCATGACATTTCAAAGTGTGGGCCACTCCATTATCGCCTTAATATTTTTGGGATCAACGATCACTCCTTCTCTTGAAATGGCATGTCCCAAATATTGGACTTGTGATCAGAAGAAATAACATTTATTGATCTTGTCATACAACTTGTGCTCCCTCAAAAACAGCAACACTTCCTTCAAATGCCCTTCATGTTCTTCCCTATTTTTTTAGTAAACCCAGATGTCATCCACAAAAATCAATATAAATATGTCCAAATACAGGACAAGGATGTTGTTCATCAGGCACATAAATGTGGTTGGTGCATTTGTGAGCCTAAATGGAACCATAAAAAACTCGTAGTGTGCATATCTCATCCCGAATGATGTCTTGGGATGTCTTCATCTTTGATTCATACCCAATGATAGCCAAACATCAAATCTATTTTAGAGAACACTACAACCCCTCTCAATTGATCGAATAGATCACCAATTTTAGGAAGAGGGTACTTATTTCTAACTATAGGTTTATTCAACTACTGGTAGTCAAGGAATAGCCATAAGATGTCATCCTTCTTCTTTACAAACAATGTTGAGGCTCCCTAGGGTGACAAACTGGGTTTGATATACCCCTTATCCAACATCTCTTTCAACTAAAACTTTAATTCTACCAGTTTTGGCATGCTCATATGATATAGAGCTTTTGAAAATGGAACTACACTAGGAATCAACTAAATAGAGAAATTGAGTTCCCTCTTGGCTGGAAATCACAAAATTTCCTTCGAAAACACATCATTGAACAACTTCAAGAGAGGGTTCCCTTCAGTTTTGATTTTTTTTTCTTCTATCACACTAGTTACTTAGATTTTGAATATGGTACACACCTTCTCGTTGCATTTATCTACTTACAGTGCTGAATTTCTTTTAACAGAGACAATATTTCTCTTTCCTTGCAATGTATTTTCCTTTCCTTCATCGTTGAGACACTCCAATTATTTATTATAGCATTCCACCTTGGTTTTGTGGGTACCATATAGTCTATTCCAATCAAAGTGTCATATGATCCCAATGACAATTGATTGAGGGTAGCCATTACAGAAATTTTGAGGTCTAAAACGGCCTTCAAAAACATGTACAACAAAAATAAACTTTATAATAACCAATAGGATTCAAGATGATGATTCCAACCATTTGGGATGATTCACCATTTTTGGATTAAAAAATTAAAAGGATTAAAAAATATATAAATAAATAAAAACTGTTTTTTCAACTCATATTTTCAACTTATCTCCCTACGGTTTTACTCAAATTTTGAGTGGGAGCGCTCGATGAATGCATAATTTAATTCCTCATCTAAGTAGTACCCATGTCGCATACTTTTGATGGGCCTTTCTACATGAAAATTGATAAATATATGAAAATGTTATTGCAATCATATTTTTTCATGTATTTCTCATTTTCGTGTAGTAGGGTCCATCGAAAGTATGAAACATGGGTACTCCTTGGATGAGTAATTAAATTATGCATCCAAAAAGTGCTCCCACTCAAATTTTCAATAAAACCGTAGGGAGATAAGTTGAAAATATGAGTTTATTTTTTCTTTTTTCCCTCTAAAATTTGACGATGTAATCTAATCTTATTTTATTATTTCCACTATTATTTTATAATATTACTTAGGAGCCCATTTTAGACCTAAAAAATTTTCTAATGTGTTGTGGGCATGCCACCTAAATTGAGGAGGCACAATTTCACTAACTAAGTTACCCTCTTTTTTGCTCGTGTGGCTAAATGGACTAGCCATGACTTTGCATGGACCTTTTTTTGTAAGTTGTAAATCTCTACAAATTTTGGAATAATATAACTAAAATTAGAACCCAAATCAATTAAAATTGAAATAGGATATTTGGTAACCATACCTTCCATATTGATCATTAAGGCTTGATAATCTACTTGCCTATTATCCAATGCTACATAAATTTGAGGCAAGCTACATCATTCACTGTCGGTGTCTCTTGGACATCATATAACTTCTTTTTGTTTTGCTATTGGAGGGGAAAATCCCTCTACTTGTGTTTCCCTACAGATCCCCAACATTGTAACGACCTTTCCTTGGGATCCTCAATCCCTTTTCTTGGTTATATAACAAGTTAGACTCTACTAGAAAAAATAAAATTCTGCTAGAATTCACCCTTGTCAAGAATGGCGACCTTCAAAATTTTCCCTCCTTGCTTACGTCTTGAGGATTTTGGTCCTTTTCCTTTAAAACTAATTATATTCTTCTTCTTACAATATTATTAGAATTCAAAAATATGTTTAGATTGATCATATCAATACTTATCCTTTCATATGGTGTCCTCTAATGTCCTTCGCTCATCAAAATCAATCCTATCTTGATAGGGTTGAGGCAACCTATTGAGGTATCTCTTGATATTCACCTACTCATCCTTGATATATGAGACATACCTTAACAACTCCAAAAATATGTTGGTATATGCATATAAGGTAAGCTTCCCCAGTTTATATTCATGGAACTCCTTTTTTTTTCGTAGTACCTCTCATATAGGTACTTCTCATGGAAACATTTTTTTATTTTCTCCACGATATTTCCTCTTTTATAATTCCCTTGAATTTTCTTAAATCTTCCCACTATATATCAACTTTTCCTTTTGTTAGTGTCAGTTTTTGCATCCTTCCATCAGTGATCAAATAACCTCTTTTCATGTCATGTTAGGGTCCCATTTTGAAATTTTTGTCATTCCATTAGGTAATCATGCAAAAATTTGGTCACTTGGTGCAGATTTAGGTCTGATCTCATTCCTTTCTAAATTTTACTACTTGCTAGCTCATCTCACCACTTTGCTGAGTGTACGATCAGTCATGAGTTTTCATTATCATTTCAGTCATTTTCATCATGGTATCATTCAGTCAGAGTCTCCATTATATCTTATGGGTTCCAAGGTCATCAAAATCACCATTTCATGCATAAATTCCAGCAAATGAAGGAGTGCCAATAAATAAATTTCATCAGTAAGTTTGATTTATAAATTTTATTTCAGAGCAAAATGTAATTTTAATTTCCTAATTTGTAATAAGTTCTCAGAGTTCCAAGTAGTTGTACACTCAAAGTTCCATCAGCAAATAAGAAAAGTTCCAAAAATTCAATCAGTGTTCCTAAGCCATCAAAAGATGAAGTTCAAAGATCAGATTCAGAAGTTAAAGGTAAAGAAGCAATGTAAAGTCAATTTCAAGAAAGGAAAAGTGGGTCCTAGTTTTTTTAATAACATTTCTCAAAGTATAAAGGCTCCCAAAGACCAAGAAGTCATTCATTTTCATCCTCAAAGCATCGAGCTCGTAGCCTCCCCAAGAAAAAAATCAATTTTTCCTTTATAAAATTGAGTTCTGGGTCATTCACTGCGCTTTTTGCAAGAGGGACGTTGCGCTTTTTCCAAAGGTGATGCGCTTTTCATAGGCCTTTGAGGTGCTTTTCCTCTGTTCGTTGCACTTTTTGCAGAATGGAGCCACAGTTTCAAAACTTCTCTCCAAGGGTTCTAAGCACATTTTCAGGGTTTCTACACTTGTTTGCAAGTAATTACACCTCTTATATCCCCTCCTTTCAGCTTGTGGTGTTATATTTATGGTGCACACCCTCTCTTACCCTTCATGTCATGTTTTAAGCATTGAAACCCTATTTTCATAGTTTACAAGTTTAATATATTTCCCCTGGACCTCGTTTACCTTCCCTACACCCTAAATCACTCCCCACTATCATTAAATTCATTCATTTCCCATACCCAAGCCCTATTCTCTAAAATCCTACCACCCTAGTTGTGCTTTCCTGGGTAGCTAGTTACTTCCCTATAATAGAAATTTAATATCCTATTTCCCTAAAAATTTCACCCTCCCATCACTTCCCTAATCTCCCCAGCCCCTTTACACATTTCCCCAAATTTTCCCTCACTCATCCCAACCCCCTAACCTTACAATGCTACTCCCTTTCCCTTCCCCTTCTTCCCTAGGGTTTTCAAGACAAACTAAACATAATGGAGGAGGAAAGAAATTCCACATAAGAAGACAAGAAAACATATAACAAATAAGGGAGAATTATGATATTAGATCCATTAGGTAAGAGGGAATTAATGGCATCACCCTTAGCTGTCAAATGTTTCCAGCATGTAGGTTGCTTTGAATTTTGTGGGATGGTTCAAAGAGTCCAAAATCATCCTACTTTGACCAGATTTTTCATCAGCAACCTCCAAAAAGACTAAGTGACTATAGCAGGGGTGACTTTCACCATTTCCACTTACATCATTGCAACAGCAACAGGGATACCCAATGTGGGTGAAAAATGGTTCAAGACTAAGGATTTGGATGCCTAGCAGTATGAGCCTTACCTCAAGGTATCTTATAAAGATAACATTAAAAAGATATTTCCTTTTGGTCAGTTGTTGAACAGGTTTTCCCCCATGATGGAAATCATCATGAAATACTTCACTTGTGAAGGTATATTCTCCAGATTATACATCTATCACATAAGGTTGCTCATGAATTTCACTAGGGTGAAATTGCTCAACGAACCTTATTACTTGTACAGAAGCATTGATAAGATGGCCTACATAGTGAAAAATAGAGATTATGAGCTTCAAATGAACAACCTCTTCAATCACTCTTTGATTATAATCATTTTCCTTCACCACCTCAATCAACTAAACATTTCATGGGAGACCTTCATTGAGGAAGATGTCTTCATTGCAGCACCAAGTCAACCTTCTAGACCTATTCCACCACCTGCATTAGTTCCTCACAATAAAACTAGGTTATCTAGCAGGGCTACATTGAAAGAGACCAAAGATTTAGAAGAGGTCAAAACCTACCAGAGGAGACCTAGGAAAGTTTTTGTTCCATATATTGTGGAAGGGGCCTTGCCTTCTTCATCAGCAAAACATGGAAATCAAAAGTAGAAAGAGGCAGTTGTTCAAGAGGAGGAAGACCTTCATGAGGAATAAAATGAGTTTGGCTTGGTGGACTTGAATGTCCAAGATGATCATGAAGCCTCAAATATGATCATCAAAGATAAATATGACACAATCAGAGAGTTGCAGGACAATATGGCCAATGCACAATTTGTCATCTCCTTCCTTGAACAAGAAAACAACCAGCTGAAAGACAAACAAGTACTCCTGGAATTAGAGTTGTTGAAGGCCAAGAGACAAGACACCAAAGGTAAAGCAGTTATGGTACCTGATGAGTCTGACCATGATGAGACTCAAACCACCAAAAAAATACCAAAAACAAGAGGTCTTAAGAGAGCATTAGAGCAGGAGAAACATGAAGCAGAACAACTCAGATTTGAGGAAACAATAGCAAAGGAAATCAATGATGACAGAGAAGTGTGGCTTGATAGAGTGAACCTCCACCTTGAGAAGATCCTTCATAAGGCCAACAAGGACAATGAGGTGCTCAGACACATGGCTAACATACACAATACTATAAACAAGATTTGTAACATCAGGATCAAGCAATTGAAGGATAAACTCAAGCAAACCCTAATCACTGAAAAGGACAAGGAAAAACTTGAGTTACTTGTTGATGCCTCCATGGTTGCTTGAGAAATCTCATAAGCACTTCATCTACCAATTTTGAATATTTTAGGGTAATTTTTGAAGTTTTTGGGTAGTTTTGTAAATTTTGATAGACTTTTTGCTCAGTCAGCCTGCAAAAAGCATAGCGTGGGCCACAATGAAATTTTTGTGGAGGCCTCCAAATGAGAAAGGCTTTGCATATCTGGATTCATAATGAATTATACATCAACTTTTGACTACTGGAACTCAAAAAACATAGCTTTTGACAGGTGGAAAAGGCCAAAAACCTCTCAAAAACACCTTTATGCCTCCCTTTTGAGCCTCTCAATACGCTTTTTGACCAGTCTTGCAAGATTGCATTTTTTAGGAGCTTCACTCAACCATTTTCAAATCTTGAGCACATTTTTGACAACTATACCAGAAGATATTTCCAATAGTCATATTGGGCCCAATTTGGACTTCAGGAAGTCACTCAAAATTCAGTTTGAAGGCCCACATTGCACTTTTTACAATTGATTGATTTTTTCAAAATTTTCCAGTTTTCTCAGTTGATTGATGGATTCCAAGGATATTTACTGATGTAATTGTAAAATGTAAATTTAATTATGTCACTAGTAGTTACTAGAGATAGATTCATCAGGTAAATATGTAATTTTGGGTCAAAGTGAATCGGTTTCATCAATGATATGGATGAGTTTGTTGACCTCCCTAACCATTACGATTACAGTTGAGCACTTTGGGGATCAGCTCCACAAGTGTTGGGAAAAATACTGAGAGGGGGGGGGGGGTGAATCAGTATTTAGGACTTACTCAAATATTTTTACTTTTTCTTACTTCAAAACCCATACGCGACTTTCTTGACGCCAAATCGCGTATACACACGGATATCCTTAATAAAACATGTGTATGTCCAGAAATCTTATTATGCAGATAATTCTTCACTTATATCATTCCATCATTTATTCATTAGATGTTCAATAAACAGTAAACATATGCAGTAAGAACAGAGTAAATCATCACACATAAGAAACACACATGAACACCAGGATTTTTAGGTGGAAACCCAATTCGGGAGAAAACCACCGCTGCTGTTGTCTCAGCCTTCAATATTTTATTATAAAGAAAACATCTTACAACCATGTGCTAGCACAGACTCATACCAGCACACAGGCACCCACCTGCAGAAGGCTACAACCTTCTCTCATTTACCAGCCTCTCCTAGAAGGGAGCTACAACCCCCTGCTCTCGTTTACCAACTTCTCCTGGAAGGGAGCTACTACCCCCTTAAGGAAGGCTTCGACCCTTAGCTCCACTGTAGACCACGTTTCATCAATTTTCAAACTGGATCAAACAGCTTCAATACAACCCTTCACTTATCAACAATCATACTTTGCCCATTGCTTCCAACAGAACAGTGAAACCACTGTAACCAGAATATCAGAGATAACCCAGACTTCAGAAGAGATATGCATAATCACATTCAACCTTGAGCAACTATAAGTTCAAATACCATACGCGCCTTTGCTTAAACAGATCCGCGTATACACGCGCTTTTCATGAAATGAAGCCGCATATACATTTGTGCATTTTTCAAAACAACCCTGACTGCCCATATGCGCCTTTGTTTAAACAGATCCGCGTATACACGTGCTTTTTATGAAATGAACCTGCGTATAGATCTATAAAAGATAAACTTTGCAGAGCAAACCAAATCTATGAACTTACCCATATTTCTTCAATTTCTTCAACAGATTTGCGCCAGATCTTCAATACTTCTTTTTAGATCATCTTAGAGATTCATCATTTCCAGATCTAGAGATTTTGAACCTTCATCTTATTCATAGGTGCATCATAGATTCAGATCTATCGATTAAGAACAGAGTTCAACCATACAGATAAAATTCAGAGTGAAGTATTCATTTCAAGCCCAGACACCTGCCCCCCTTTGCACAATGATCTCCTTCTCCTTATATAGGTTTAGCCTTTATCAATACCATGAGCCAAAACCACACCACTTCCGATGGTATTCTTGGACGGGACCAAATAGATAATCAAGCGCTCAATACAATAGGTCAATACCATGGTAGTAACCCCTGGTTTTACACATTTACGGCGCAATTAGGCATACGCGACTTAGCACGTACTTTTCCGCATACATACGCTACTTCTCCTAAACAAACCCGTGTATGCATAGTGACATGTCTTATTCATCATTGCTCTGGCCCTTTCTAAAGTTTCTTTCTTCTCTACTCCTTAGCTGATCTGTAGATACATCATCTGTACATAATTGACACATAGGTTGCAACTCATAAAGTCAGTTTCCTTCAAGAACAACTTCATCAAACAGGTTGCTATCCAAAGACAACTTCATCACATCATATAGCCAATATCTCATCAAGTAGATTACCATCAAAGACAACACATGCCAACAATCTTCACATTAGATTTACATCATTAATAAACTCATCAAGCATCAAGAACAACTTCATCAAGTAGGTTGCCATCATCTTTATCAAGTGGGCTGCCATCAAGGACAACACTCTGCATCATATTGCCAACAATCTCCCCCTTTGGACTTGATGGCAACCACGATGGTGTTTGACCACAACAGATATAATGATATTCTCCCCCTATTCAAACACCATGTCACTCTCCCCCTTTGACATCAAGGGCAAAGGGCGGATCAAAACCAACACAAGGTTGTTTTCTCCTCATGTAGATAGAAGAGCGTTGTAGATCTGATGTGCACTGAAGTTACCATGCTCCCCCTGAATTCATGCTGAAAGTTCAAACATATTTTTCAATGAAGTACATGACTCTATGACCTTCCTATCACCAAGGACTCATACTTACATCAAAGATCCAACCAAGTGGATTTACATATGAGACTCATGTACCCAACCAAGTGGGTTTACACATTTTGACTCAACTACCCAACCAAGTGGGTTTACACAATGGAGCAAGCCCTTACATGTCTGAATATTACAATTTTACATCATAGGTCTCATCATGACCTTTTCATCAAATTACAAATATGACTTTTTATGACCACTACCAAAAAGACCTCAAGAAAGAGATCACATTTCAAAATCATCATAATGCCAACAATGCATTACACTCAGCAAGGCTAATGCTCCCCCTGAAACTGTGCTCTTGTTCTTGAGCCATCTCACTGTTTTCCTTAACAGAAAAGCATACGCTTCTGTCTCCATTGGAACTCGCGTGTATATGCGACTTTGCTTCATAAAACCCGCGTATGGAAAGTGAAAAACTGAAAATTTCACATTCCTTCTTCTCCCCCTGAATCTGTACCGCCTGTACCTGTCTTCTTTTGTCACATCAGATGCACTGTCAGAAATAAACATAACCAGAATTACCAAAACCAACCATGGGAATCATCATACATTGCTCTCCCTGAACACTTTCAACAACCAATCATCAAGGCATCTTTACCCAATATCAGAGAATGAAACAGAAATATAAGAGCTGAAACATCATCAAAGATACCATACAGCATCAGAGATACCAAACAGTACTGCAGCTGTGCTAAAAAATGCTGACCCAAAACAAAATTTGTCAGCAACTAACCATACGCGGTTTTCTGTGTATAAACCCGCGTATATACACGATTGTCTTTTAGGAAACCCGCGTATCCAATTTAATCTTCTGAATTTAAGCAGTTCTGATTTTCTGCAAGGCAGAGACTACTCCCAGCTTCTGTCTGAGATATTCGAACACTTCCCTGGGCAGAGGTTTGGTAAATATATCAGAAACTTGCTCTTTGGAGGGAACATACTCCAACTTCACCTTTTGTTCAAGCACTTGTTCACGTAAGAAGTGATACTTGATGGGAATGTGCTTGGTCTTAGAATGCATAACAGGATTCTTTGAGATACTAATGGCGCTTGTATTATCACACATGATGGATATAGGAGGTGAACATTTGATTTGAAAATATTGTAAGGTTTGCATCATCCAAAGAAGTTGAGTGCAACATGATGCGGCAGCCACATATTCTGCTTCTACTGTAGATAAGGCAATAGAGTTTTGCTTCTTGCTGAACCAAGATACTAGCTAGGGCCCTATATAGAATGCACCACCACTAATGCTTTTTCGATCATCAACATTTCCAGCCCAATCTGCATCAGTGTAAGCATGAAGAGTAAGATCAGCATTCTTTAGATACCATAGTCCAAAGTCTTGAGTTCCTTGTAGATATTTGAATATTCTTTTGACAGCCTAAAGGTGAGTCTCTTTTGGATTAGCTTGGAATCGTCCAACAATCCCAACTGCATGCATAATGTCCGGTCTAGTCCCAGTGAGATATAGAAGACTTCCTATCATAGATCTGTATTCTGGTTGATTTACCGTGGGGGAATCATCATGAGAACTGAGATTACATCCGGTTATCATTGGTGTACTTACATGTTTGCACTCTTCCATGCCATACTTCTTCAGAATTTGCTTAAGGTATTTTGCTTGTGACAAGAATATACCATCTGTTGTTTGATGCACTTGCAAGCCAAGAAAGAATGTTAGTTCCCCAAGTAAATACATTTCAAATTCTTGCTGCATGACAGAAGCAAATTTCTGACTCATAGATTCTTCATTACTTCCAAAAATGATATCATCAACATATACAACCACAATCAATAGTTTATCATTCTCAGTTTTTGTGTATAAGATGCTATCAGCAGACCCCTTTGAAAATCCTCGTTGATGAAGATATTTGTCAATACGATAATACCATGCCCTTGGAGCTTGTTTGAGACCATATAGAGCCTTTTTAAGTCTACAAACAAGATTTTCATCATTTCCCAAAATAAATCCTTCTGGTTGTTCTATATAAACTTCTTATTCTAGATCACCATTGAGAAATGCAGATTTAACATCCATTTGATAAACTTTGATTTGTTGAAAACTTGGAAAAGCAAGAAACATTCTTATGGCTTCAAGTCTAGCTACAGGAGCAAAAGTTTCTTCAAAGTCTATACCTTCTTGTTGAGTATACCCCTTGCAAACAAGTCTAGCTTTATTTCTTACAACATCCCCATTCTCATTTAACTTGTTTTTGAATATCCATTTAGTTCCAAAGACATTTTTGTTATGAGGTCTTGGTACTAATTCCCAAGTATGATTCTTTTCAATTTGATCCAGCTCTTCATTCATGGCTTGAACCCAACATTCATCTTTTCTAGCTTGATTGACATTGTGAGGTTCAATAGTGGATAGAAATGCCAGATAGCTAGAAGATCCCACAAGAGTCCTTCTTGTTTGTACACTTGATCCCTTATCTCCCAAAATTTGAGATTCTGGATGATTCTTTTGAACATATCTAGATGGAGCCTTTTCAGATAAATCATCTTCAGGTTCTTCATTGGGTTCACTGTCTATATCATTGCTATTTGATGTAGAAGTACATAAGTCACCAATGTCTTCATTTGTTGTTTGTTTTTCTTCTTTTGGGGCTGCAGGAGACTCATCAATAACAACATAAATACATTCAACAATCTTCCGAAGTCTTTTATTGTAACATTTATATGCTCTACTCCTAGAGGAGTATCCAAGAAGTATTCCTTCATCTGCTCTAGGTTCAAACTTGCCAAGTTTTTCATCATTATTTTTTATAAAGCATTTGCTTCCAAAAACTCTAAAATGCTTCACAGTGGGAGGATTACCATACCAGAGTTCATATGGCGTTTTATCACTATTTACACAAACATGTGCCTTGTTAAGAATATTTACCGTTGTATGTGCTGCTTCTCCCCAAAAAGTGTCAAGAGTTCCGGAATCATCAAGCATAGCTCTAGCCATTTGTTGAACTATTCTATTCATTCTTTCTACTACGTCATTCTGTTGTGGAGTGCCAACTACAGAAAACTATCTTTTTATGCCATGTTGTTCACAAAATTCAAGGAATTCATCTGATGTATATTCTCCTCCTCGATCAGATCTAAGACACTTGATTTTTAGATCTAATTCATTTTCAACCAGTGCTTTGAAGATCTGAAATTTCTCAAATGCTTCATCCTTGTGTTTAATCAACCCAATCCAACACATTCTAGAGAAATCATCAATAAATAAGATATAGTATTCTTCACCACGTGGTGACTTTTTCCTCATAGGTCCACATATGTCAGTATGAATGAGTTCAAGAGGCTTACTTGATGATCCTTCCTTGGCATTAAATTGCACTCTGGTTTTCTTACCGAATTGACAGGATTTGCATATGATACTTTCAGGTAGAGTAATATTGGGAAGACCACGAACAACATTAAGTCTGCTTGATTTGTTGATTTGAGAGAAGCTTAGATGCCCCAACCTTCTATGCCATAGCCAGTTTTCTGAAGATTTACTCAAGTAACATTGTTCTTTGCAGTTCTTTAATACATACAGGTTACTTGGAGTTCTTTTTCCTTTTATAATAGTTTTACTTGTATCAAGATCATGAACCACACATTCTTTTGAACTAAAGACAACTTCAGTTCCTTGATCACACATTTGACTTACACTTAACAGGTTATGCCTTAATCCATCCACATACATGACATCATTAGCCTTCACCTTTTCTTTTAGAAACATAGACCCTTTTCCTTTAATTACAGCAGGAGTATCATTTCCAAAAGTAACTTTCTTTTCCTTTTCTAGAGCATTATAAGCACGAAGTTTGTTTTTATCACCTGTCATGTGTCTTGAGCATCCACTATCAATGTACCATTGATTTTCTTCACCTTCTGCAAATAACTCTATGCCACAATTTTCAACCTGTAATTCCTTCTTTTTCCATACCTTGGATTTTGAAGGAAGATGCTCTTTTGGCTGAACTTTGCTCCTGCATTCAGATTCTTCATGGCCAAAATTATTGCAATAAGCACATTCAACTTCATTTAGAAGAGGAGAAAAGTTGTTATATGTATTCTTCTTTGTTTCAATATCAATCCTTTTCTTTCTTGCTTCTCTTGTCATGATGGTTTTATATGCAACACATTGAACAGCTTTATGACCAAAATTGTGACATGAGAAACATTGTCCATTGAAAAAGAAATTTTTGCGATCATGAAGTCTTCTACTCGAATTTACCTGTTGATTGGTGTTTCTTTGAAAGATATTCCTGTTAGTGTTCTTACCTGTAAAGATTCTTTATTCCCTTGCTGAGTGGTAGAATGTTGTAAACCAGCTGTAGCGGCTTTTAGATAATTTGGTGCTGAAGCCTGAGAAGATTCTCCAGTATATCCAAGACCTGTCTTTATAAGAGGAGAACATTGTACCTTGATAATCTCATCTAAGGTTTCAGATCCTTTAGCAAATATAAGATTCAGAGTCTTTACTTTCTCAAGTTCTTTTCTTAGACTTACAACTTCACATTCTAATTTCTCATTGTGTTTCTGCTTTTCTTCATTCTGCTTTTTCAGAGTCTCAATGATTATTTTACTTTCTTCCAAGCAAATTTTGAGTTGATTGTTTTCATCAAGAAAATAATTGTCATCTAGAGCATCCATAAAAGTATCCTTGTCTTCTCTAGAATCTTTTTCAAATGCCATGAGAAGTCTAAGATCTTGTTCACATTCTTCCTCACTATTAGAGAACCCATCACTATCTTCATGAGTATAGTAACTTTTTCTAGTGCTAGACCGGTTCTTATTCCTTCTTGCTACTTCCTTCCCTTTTGCAGATGTTTCTTTATAAGGACACTTAGCAGCATAATGACCAACTCTTCCACAATAAAAACATTTGAAAGGAAGCTTACCTCTGAATCGTCCTGTGCCAAGTTGAATTTTCTTTACAAAATTAACCTCATCTTCTTCTGAGATATATCCTGATCCTTCTGCTTCTTGTACTTCTTTTCCTTTTGTAGAAGCTCTAAAGATGGCTTCTTTGAATTCAGATGGTCCTCCTCTTCTCATTTCATAAGAAGTTAGTATGCCATGAAGTTGCACCACAGTAAGATTTTGAAGATCCTATTTTTCTTCAAGAGCAGAAACTTTTGACTTAAATTTTGCCGTTAGTGATCTTAAAATTTTCTCAACCAAAGTAGATTCAGCTATTATTTCTCCCAGATTTCTCATACGATTTACAACATCATCAAGACGTAAAAATAAACTGGCAATACTCTCATTACTATGAATCTTTAAATTTTCATATTCAATTCTGAGAGTTTGGAGTTTTGCACCTTTTACCTTTGCATCACCTTCATAACTTAGAATGATTTTGTCCCATATTTCCTTTCTTGTATTCAGCTGCATGACCTTGAAAAATTCGGATTCAGTTAGACTTCCCAATAGAGCATTGACCGCCTTCGCATTTGTTTCATAATTCTTCTTTTCCGTCGGATCTGTTGGTACTGCGGCTGGATATTGATATCCTCCTTCAACAATGGCCCATACATCTGCTCCCAGAGACTGAAGATAAGATCTCATCCTTGTTTTCCAGAAGATTAAATTGTTTTCGTTAAAGAGCAGAGGCCTGATAGATGCTAATCCCTCTTGATTGCTCATCTTGCTTGATCTTCCTTCTAGCGGCTAAGCTTTTTCAGAAGGACTTGCTCTAATACCAATTGTTGGGAAAAATACTGAGAGGGGGGGGGGGTGAATCAGTATTTATGACTTACTCAAATTTCTTTTTACTTTTTCTTACTTCAAAACCCATACGCGACTTTCTTGACACCAACTCGCGTATACACGCGGATATTCTTATGAAAACACGCGTATGTCCAGAAATATTATTAAGCAGATAATTCTTCACTTATATCATTCCATCATTCATTCATTAGATGTTCAATAAACAATAAACATATGCAGTAAGAACAGAGTAAATCATCACACATAAGAAACACACATGAACACCAGGATTTTTAGGTGGAAACCCAATTCGGGAGAAAACCACCGCTGCCATTGTCTCAGCCTTTAATATTTTATTATAAAGAAAACATCTTACAACCATGTACTGGCACACACTCATACCAGCACGCAGGCACCCACCTGTAGAAGGCTACAACCTTCTCTTATTTACTAGCCTCTCCTGGAAGGGAGCTACAACCCCCTGCTCTCGTTTACCAGCTTCTCCTGGAAGGGAGCTACTACCCCCTTATTGAAGGCTTCGACCCTCAGCTCCACTGTAGACCATGTTTCATCAATTTTCAAACTGGATCAAATAGCTTCAATACAACCCTTCACTTAGCAAAAATCATACTTTTCCCATTGCTTCCAACAGAATAGTGAAATCACTGTAACCAGAATATTAGAGATAACCCAGACTTCAGAATAGATATGCAAAATCACATTCAACCTTGAGCAACTATAAGTTCAGATACCATACGCGCCTTTGTTTAAATAGATCCGCGTATACACACGCTTTTCACGAAACGAACCCGCGTATACATTTGTGCATTTTTTAGAACAACCCTAACTGCCCATACGTGCCTTTGCTTAAACAGATCTGCGTATACACGTGATTTTTATGAAATGAACCTGCGTATAGATCTATAAAAGATAAACTTTGCAGAATAGACCAGATCTATGAACTTACCTAGATTTCTTCAATTTCTGCAACAGATTTGTGCCAGGTCTTCAATACTTCTTTTCAGATCATCCTAGAGATTCATCATTTCCAGATCTAGAGATTTTGAACCTTCATAATATTCATAGGTGCATCATAGATTCAGATCTATCGATTAAGAACAGAGTTCAACCATACAGATAAACTTCAGAGTGAAGTATTCATTTAAAGCCCAGACACCTGCACACCTTTGCACAATGATCTTCTTCTCTTTATATAGGTTTAGCCTTTATCAATACCATGAGTCAAAACCACACCACTTCCGATGGTATTCCTGGACGAGACCAAATAGATAATCAAGCACTCAATACAATGGGTCAATACCATGGTAACACCCCTTGGTATTCTAAATTTGGAGCGCAAAAGGGCATACGCGACTTGGCACGTACTTTTCCACGTGCATACGCTACTTCGCCTTAACAAACCCGTGTATGCTTTGTGAGATGTCTTATTCATCATTGCTCTAGCCCTTTCTGAAGTTTCTTTCTTCTCTACTCCTTAGCTGATATGTAGATACATCATCTGTACATAATTGACACATAGGTTGCAACTCATCAAGTCAGTTTCCTTCAAGAACAACTTCATCAAACAGGTTGCTATACAAAGACAACTTCATCACATCATATAGCCAATTTCTCATCGAGTAGATTACCATCAAAGACAACACATGCCAACAATCTTCACATCGTATTTACATCATTAATAAACTCATCAAGCATCAAGAACAACTTCATCAAGTAGGTTGCCATCATCATTATCAAGTGGGTTGCCATCAAGGACAACACTCTGCATCATATTGCCAACAACAAGTTAGGGATTCGACCCCTGAGAGTGGGAGAAGTAATTTTTGGTCTATATCTTTCATTTCCTTTCTCATTTCAAGGGTTGGATGATGTATAATTTGATCATTGAACACTAGTGTAATCAGAGTTTGGGTAGAAAATAATATACTGAATTGCAACTATTTTGGTGGGATTCCTATGGTAATGGGTTTTCACATTGTTTCTTCTCATGTTTGAACTTTTTGAATGTATTGTGATTTCCATATTTCATGTCATTCTGAATGTAATTTATTCCTAATTCAAATAGACAAAATTCATTATTTGATGCTTTGTTTTGGGGGACTAGTGATCTAGGTGGATATCAGTGGCCACCCACCTATTCCATTTGGACCTACACCCTCAATTCTTGCAGCTTTTCACTTTCAGCACAACTTACTACTTGTAGCAGGTTTTTGGGTCTTGCATTCTCGGAGCCGTTTTGGGACCCTGATGATCTAGGTGGATATTGGTGGCCACCCACCTATTCCATATGAAATGCCACCATCAGTTCTTTTAGTTTTTCAGTTTCAGCACAACTTACTATTTTTAGCAGATTTTCAGGTCTTGAACTTCTAGAGTCGTTTTGACGTCGTAAATGATGTTTTGAGGCCCTAAAAAATTTTCACAGTCAACAATTGTATTCCTCAGATAGATATTTCTCACAATGTATCATGTGCGTCAAACATAAATAGTATGCCAAAGTTACGACCCCAGGAAGTTGAAACACCAATTTACCCAAACGGGGCCCATAGTTTTGGCGCTTCATCTCCTAGGGTTAGGTTTTTGGACGTTTAGAGTTTTCCATTGTTTCTCAATAATAAATAGGCCCTCAAGCCTCATTGTAACATAGTTCATAGGCATGTAGCCACCACATCTCTTCTCAGAGATAAGCTACCAGCGCCCTAGCTATTTGATTTCCATTATGTCTGTAAGCATATTTCTGTTAATTGATATTAATGAAATGAAGCATTATTTCTGCTGCATATTTGTGCTTATGGATATTTCTATATTTTATTTCATTCCTACATAAATCTGGATCAGTTGTATCAGAGCGGGTCTGCTCTTTCTCTGTTTTTCTTTGCATGTCCCTGACGCAGTCAGGGTATAAGGAGTTAGGGCTCGATCTTGTTGAACCCTTCCAAGATCAGCCTCGCAAACCCCGACGACCTCCCCTGGCAGAAGAAAAGAAAGATCAGGGATTAGGATATCCTATAAATATATTGCTCAAGGTGGCCCTTGAGAAACAAAGGAATGCGATGATGGATAACTTTGCTCAGATCCTTCAACGACTACCCACCTATGGTGCATCTGCATCTAACAACCACTCTGGAGTCACCACTCCCTTCAAGTTATAGGTAAACTTTGACATTCCTATATTTGAAAGCTAGATAGTTGCAGATGTCGTAGATAGATGGTTGAATTTGCTAGAAGGGTATTTCTCGATCCATGATTTCTCCGACCAAGAAAAGATTATTTTTGCACTCCTCAAAGCTGCCCCCTATGTCAAAGATTGGTGGGAAACCTATTGTGAGCAAAAGGACGGGACATAACTCTCTCTATTCTCGGTTGCACCCACTTGGAATTCTTTCTGAGATGGCATCAAGGAACAATATTACCCCGTGGGGAGCTATGAGGACAAGTACATCCAAGGGACAACTTTGCAGCAGCAAAGGGATCAAGATGTGCACGAACTGACGAATTTGTTCCATACCCTGCACACAAAGTTGGGTATTAAAGATTCATAGAGACATTTGGTGCTCAAGTACCACAGCTATTTTCATAGAAATATTCAGGAGGAAATGGAGTTCCTCGACATTACATCGCTTGGCATGGCATATCGCTATGCCGCCAAGATCGAGCAGAAATTTAAGCAGAAGAAGTGAGACTTTGGATTCGCGAATCTGAAGCCAAAGAAAGGCGCCCCCGAACCGTAGAATAAGGGGCAAGGCCAATGCTGTGTGACTCAGAAAAACACCACAAATCCAAAGAAGGACACTGGGAAGTGGTGTGAATTTCATAATAGCCCTACTCACAACACAAACGAGTGTCGGGCCAAACAGTGGTTGGTTGTCGAACTAAAGGCACCCGAATCAGATGCATGTTCCGATCCTGAGTCAGAAATAGACAAAGGCAATGAAAAATGGAAGTAGATCATTGATGCAGATCCGAGTGCCATTTTTTCCACCACCAAGATCCAGAGGAGGGGGAGCGCCTCTTCCATTCACAGATGTGGGTGAAGGGTTCTCCACTACAATTCCTTGTCAATACGGAAGCCAAAAGAACCTCATTTCAGCAGAGGTCATGAAGCAGCTTGGCCTACCAACCATAGCACACCCGCAACCATATACCATTGGGTGGCTTCACCAAGGGAGAGATCTACGCGTTCACCAGCAGTGTCGCCTTCCATACAATATCAAGTCATTCATGGATGAGGTAGTGTGTGATGTTTCTCCTCTTGATGTAGCTGATGTATTATTGGGCCAACCATACTTATGGAGGTGACATGTTTTGTATGAGTCTAGGCCTCGTGCTATTATTATTACTTTGGGAAATAACCTGTATAAGATATTGAAGGTAGTACTGCCTCCTGTCATCTCTTTGACTAATGCAAAACAATGCAGTAAGATTGTTTCCCAAACCAGCAAATTTATTTTCCTTACAAATTGCTCATAGGGAAAGAATAATATTGTGGCCACAACCTTGAAACAGGGCTCCCCTACACGGCGGCAAAATATGGAAAAAATCATGGAGGAATACGAGGACATTTTCTCCTCACTCATAGAGGTTCCTCTACACTGTCAGGACAAGCACTCCATTGATCTGACCCCCGACGCACCACCGCCTGATGTTGCCATATCTCATACAACTGTACAAAAAAAAATCCACACATGTAATTTCTAAGGCTAAGAAAGAACCAAATTTACTAAACGCATCCAACATGTCTACTCGCAAGTCCATGACATCTTCAACAAATCTAATACCCAGTTCAACAGAATTTGCCTCATCTCATGGACGATCTCAAAGTAATGGGGACCATTGCTTCCTAAGGAGGGAGGAATGATCTAGGTGGATATCGGTGGCCACCCACCTATTCCATTTGGACCCGCACTGTCAATTCTTGCAGCTTTTCACTTTCATCACAACTTACTATTTTTAGCAGGTTTTCGGGTCCTGCACTCCCGGAAACGGTTTGGGACACTGATGATCCAGGTGGATATTGGCGGTTGCCCACCTATTCAATTTGAAATGCCACCATCAGTTCTTTTAGTTTTTTAGTTTCAGCACAACTTACTATTTTTAGCAGATTTTCGGGTCCTGAACTTCCGGAGCCGTTTTGAGGCCCTAAATGATGTTTTTTGGGCATCGCGCCTCTATAGGATAGGATTTTGTTCCAGACTCAATTCCATTCCAGAATCGATATTCACGATTAGAAATTTTAGTCATCAGATAGATATTTCTAACGATGTATCATGTGCATCAAATGGAGATAGTACACCAAAGTTATGACCCTGGGAAGTTGAAACACCAATTTACCCAAACAGGGCCCATAGTCTTGGTGCTTCGTCTCCTAGGGTTACGTTTTTGGACGTTTAGAGTTTTCCATTGTTTCTCAATAATAAATAGGACCTCGAGCCTCATCGTAACACAGTTCAAAGGCATGTAGCCGCAACATCTCTTCTCATAGATAAGCTACCAGTGCCCTAGCTATTTGATTTCCATTATGTCTGTAAGCATATTTCTGTTAATTTATATTAATGAAATGAAGCATTATTTCCACTGCATCTCTGTGTTTATGGCTATTTCTATATTTTATTGTGTTCCTGCATAAATCCAGATCAACTAGTTACAATTTTGTTTCATCTTCTTCTAATTGAAAATAATTCATGTTTCCAATGCTCTTTTCTGAAACCCTAGCAGTCTAAACCACTCCATAAAGATACCTTAATGTGTTAAAGTGCTTGTCTACGTTGCCCCATCAGATCTCTACATTTTTTATCCTTATTTGCCCTGACCTAGTTCTTCCATGACCTATTCACCATCCAGCACTCAAAATCAATCAACCAAACCCTAGTGATACTATACCTAGCCTAAAATCCTCTTTATCCAGTCATATTGGTTGTGATATTTTGGAGAGAGCCCTCTATTTCCTAGTAGGGCTAGCTACTTGGCTAAATATTAGTCTGTGGTTACCTTTGCTGGTTTCTTCTCAGCCTCGGAGATCTAGTGGAGTGATAACACCTTTCAAGCTGAAAATGGACATTACGGCCTTCATGTTTTTAAAGTAGTCATGGATTTTGAAGTTTATCTTCATTCCCAACAACCAAACTTTTATCGCTTCAACCATCTTTATTTCTCCATCAAAGGTAGGAGGATTTTCTTTCTTCAACTCTTTCGACATTGAACTATTCTCACTTCTCCTTTATTGGTGGTGGATTTTAGTTTCAACATTATAAAAATACTCATGGTTGTTTGACTCTCTTCCTATAGTGTTGAGTGGGATTTATCCCTAACCATGTATTCACTTGCTTTCCTATGCCTTTCCCTTGACTTGTTGCCTTCTACCCTATTGTTTTCCAATCCCTATTTTTGGACCTCCTATGGGATTTGCTTAGATTTTTTCTTGCCTAGATAACTGGCACCAAGCTAGTGTTTCTTTTTCCTTTGCGGATATGATCGACTCTACAAAATCACTACATTCACCTCTACTTTCCTTTATTGTGCTTTGACACTATTTTTATTTTCTTCCTTGTAACTTCTCAATTCATCTCTCAAGCTCCTAAGAGTATCCATCCAATAAGGGGGGTTTTCCTTTGACCTCTTCCCAATTGATTCATCTTCTTTATTATGATGGGATCTATGTATGAAATATTGTACCATTTTGCTTCTCATTCCTCTATTTATTTCTATAATTTGTGTATTTTTATTTTTTGTCTTACACACACAACTGTTAGTTAAATATGGCATGAATATAGAAATTTATCACGTTTTTCTATCAACACAAACCATCCTGATTTGAATCTATTCACAAAACCAAAACCCATGTCATCTACACACACTAGAGGGAAGTACATATGAACATTATATCAACATTAGAACCACATAATCTATATACCAAAAATTAACATATAAAATAATTAAATTGTCAAATTGAATTTTGTGCACTTGTGTATGAGCCTCATCAGGTCAATCTTGAACCTTTCCTATAATGTTGTTTGTGACAACCCCAACTAAATTACACTCATGTATGCAATGTAATATTTTGAGAAAAAAATTCGAATGAGTAATGGGACACAAATTTCTAGAGGTTGGGGAGGTTACTTGCTGGATACTTTAAGGTATCCTTACAACATAAATTGCAGTTGATACATAATAGTTGATAGCTGGAAAAAAAGGAAAAAATTGTATTTTCTTATCAAGTTATGCTTTTATAGCAGCGGATAAGAAAATAGGGACAAGAAAATTTAAAATGAATAATGGGTAGGTTTCCAACATGTAAGATGCGTTGGCCATCCACTGCAACAAACAAAAAAAAATTAACAAACTGAGGAACATGCAGGAAGATGGCACATTTAGAATTGGACAAAAATATTCTACTGGCAGGAGTTACTATCAAGAGGAAGCAAGAGACATAGATCAATTCAAATTATTGGGACAAAGAAACAAAGGGGACATGAAAAGGAAAAGCGGAACTACTGCAAAAAAATACAACACAACAGGGAATTCTAACAGCCAGGGACAACACAACCGGAAAGGAAAGAGAGCATTCAAATAGTTGGGAAAGTGCATTAGAATATAAAGGAGAAGAACACGAAGGAAGAGAGGATAAATGGGGGGGAAGGAAAAAAAATGCAACAGGAGGACTGAGAGAAGATTGGGAAACCTAGGCAAAATGTTGTAGAATGAGGGAATGATGTTTCAATTGGAAAGGGAGTTGGAAGAAAACAATTATACGTGAGGAATTAATTTCTTCTTAAGTCCCTAATTGGCTAGATGGTGGATATGGTGTTTCTTAGAAATCCCTGAGGGTTTCGGTGGAAGAAATATTCTTGGAAAATTCCTAGAGGATTTCTGGAGGCTTCCTTGTTGTAGCTTGATTTTATTGCAAGTTCTAGATTCCCCAAGTTGGGGTGGAACCATAGTATTGAATTATGAAGGGTGGAAATAGCGGGTCTCTAGACTCCCTGTGCACTTTGTTGACTTCAACTTAGTTGGTGGGTGGAGGTGGAAGAATCTATAGGGTCCTTGATTCAATTGGTATTTTTGTTTAATCCCCGAGAAAAATATCCCTTAGCTTCTGGAATTTGGCTCGGGGGTCACATCTAAAAGTGAGAATTTGGCTGCACTTGTTTATGGTTGGGTGGAGATTCATTTTTCTAGACTCAGTTACCCATTAGATTTCAAGATAAGCATTCTGATGTATTTCCTATGATAATGAATATATATTTTCATTTCTAATCTGAATTCATGATATCATGGCATGAGGTTTATTTTAAATTTTATTTCTTATATGAGCTCACTAATATGTTGTGGATGTTTTTTAAAAGGTTTTGGGACAAAATGATGAATTATGAATTGAGAAACTGATTATTTATTATTCCCAACCAAGATTATATTTCAATAATGTGTGTGTGTGTGTGTTGGTTACCTTTTTACAATAATCAACATGAAGATCCTTTCATAATTATAATGGCGTACTTCTTATTTTGTTGGGAACTCTTACCATCACTTTTCATGCTTTTGTGTGTAAATTACTGAGTGCAACCACATGAGGGTGTAAATTGATGATTTCATGATATTAATGGTCCTACACTAACATCCTGGATGCAGGGATTATTTCACTATGATGGTGTTGAGTTGAACTAGTTGAAGTGATTGTTCAATAGTGTTAGGGGATATTGTGGAATGATTTATAATCTGTTTTGATTGCATGTTTGGATTGTTGATTTATAATGATTTGGTTGAAATAATTTATAATCCCTTGTAAATTGTTGATGTTGAACCTTAATTATCTAATTGCTCAGTTGAGAGGGTTGTTGAGCCAAAGAGACTAGGTGTTTTTCTCTGCTAATGAGTTGTTCCATATATTTCTACCTTTGGAAAGAAATGCACTTGAAATTGTTATTGATCTGGTTTCATGCTTATGATTGACTATTTCCCAAGTTTTTTTATAAAAAAATTATGTATTTATTGGCCATAAGGTGTTGGGGGTAGTGTTTGAAAAGCCTGAAAGGTTAGAAGAATCAAATCATTTTTAACGTGCTAGAAACAGGGAAACATAAGTTAAATTTTCAAATTTTTTGTTAACAGGTCAATCAGGTTAGAGCTCGGGAGGTTGGCCAAAATTCCCTGACCTCTGATGGGATTCGTCCCAAACTATGGCAAGTCGACCAAGTAGTCTATGGTCATGGGTCGCGGGTCTGGCCCTGCACACAAAACAAATATGTGTTGCAGTGTGGAAGGGGACTGACCCTGACTTTCCTTAGAATAAGTGCCTGCCATGGTGGAAATACATGTGTGTTAGGTTCCACTTGGGACTATCCACAATCGGATGTAGACATTTCACCTACCACATGAAGGTCATGTAATGTGGTAAAGGTTAAAACAAATTATTGTTAAAGGATCATAACTTTTGATTTATAAGTTGGATTGAGATGAAATTTATATCGTTGGAATCGTATCGATGAGATGAATGCAATGATGTTATCCGTTTGAAGTTTTGAGAAATTTGGAAAAAGTTAATATATATATATATATATATATATATATATATATATATATATATATATATATATATATATATATATATATATATATCATTCCCATAATTGTACCTTGGGAGTTGGGTATGCATGGTGACCACCTCCTTCTAACTCTAATTGGGTTCTGGGGTTCTGGGTGGCGTGTTACACTATATGTATAATATTGTACCATTTGTTTTCTCACTCCTATATTTGTTGCTATAATTTGTGTCCTTTTATGTTTTTTCATACACACACAAACTATAAGTTAAATTTGCATGAATATAGTAATTTATCATCATGTTTTGTCAACACAAAGCACACTAATTTGAATTTGTTCACAAATATAAAACCCATGTTAGCTACACATGCTAGAGAGAAATACATGTCAACATCTCTCAACATTAGAAACCACGCCAACTATAAACCAAAAATCAATATATAAAATAATTAAACTTTCATATTAAATTTTGTGCACTTGTGTGTGAGCCTCTTCAGGTCGGTGTTGAACCTTCACTATGATACTAGTTTGTAGCCACCTCCAACCCCCTAACAATATGTTTAGTGATTATCCATCTGAGGAAGGTGTTACTTGTTCGACTTGATCCTGAAGGTATGTTATGGAGATGGAATTATAAAAAGATTTATTTTTTCAAGTCTGCAAAATTTATTTCTGACACCACCATTATGACCAACTCATTGAGGTCTTTCCAACGATATACAATTTGCCTCAATTTGAGTTTTAAATCAAATTTTATGTCTACTAGAAGTTTTGGCCTATAATCTACAACCATGTCATCATAAGGATACCATGTGGCACCCACATGACCTTCTCCCTACTCACATGGCACTACCACACCATATGTGGACCATGCCATGATATTTTCACTTCTTTCCATTGTACTGCATGTCCAAGGTGGGGCCCTCTGGCCCATGTCATCTCGGCGTCTTGAAATCAGGGGCTTCTCACCTCCCTCTACTCTAATTTCAATTGGAACATTATAATGTCGAAGGTCCAAGACCTGATTTGGAGCCCACTGGTCCACATAATCTCAGGGTCTCGACATCAGGGGTTACTTGCCTCCCTCTACTTTAAATTCAATTGGAAAATGTCGAGATTAGAGGTCCGAGACCTAAGGTGGAGCCCAACGATCCATGTCATCTCAGTGTCATACCACCAGGGGTTTCCTTACCTCCTCGCACTTCATATATTTGGGGTTGGTGGTTGAGGGTTGATATGGTTCCACCAGCATTAGGGCCATCCAAACTTTGACTCTTATGACTCTCCCTGAGGTCTCATGACCTGATGTCATAGTTCCATAACCAAGGTTTTTCCCCAATCCTACTCACTTTTGATGTGTGCACATATGTTATGTTTCATCCTTGACCAAAACAACTAGTAATGAAGACCCCCAAAATTGGTTTCAAGTTTGGGTAAGTGGGGGATAGGGGGGATCAATTAATATCAGTAGTTGATAGAAGATGGGAATTTTGGTGCTAACCCCAACTACACTCCCTTTCTCATTAAAAATCGACCATGAGAAGGCCCCCTCAATTGATCTCACTCATCCATGTCGAGGTTTCTCTTCGCTTAATCCTTTTGAAAATATCGATGGCTAGGAGAGATATGATCCCTATAGGTTCCACCCCAAGCCACATCACCATGCCACTTTACCAAGCCACATCATGATGCCACATTGCCAAGCCATGTCACCAATCCACATCATGCCAAGCCACATTACCAGAAACCATGTCACCCAAGCTAAATCATCACAACATTAGGTTTTCAATGTTCCCTCTACTCCAACTTCAATTGGAAAATGTCGAAATTTGAGGTCCGGGGTTGGACAAGATAAATCCATTATACTGTGTGCAAAGTAACTTGATTTGATGAATGTCATAATCTTTTCCTAGCTAATTTTCACGTTGTTTAACTCAAACTTCACCGAAGAAGTGCCAATCAAAGTGATTTTCCCCCATTTGAAAGGATTTATAACTTTCTTTAAGTGTGGGGAAAAACCACTAGCTTGAGGTGGGGCCCTTCACTTGGGAACTTTTTTTTTTTACAAGGCCTTGTTGTGAGGTTCCAGTAGTCTGGGTTCCATAATTGGATTTGTCTACATTCTCATTGACCACATTCATAGATGTTTACGACACTTCAGCCAAGTGATATGATAGACAAACGTGGAATGATACATATATCTCAACATTAATAGACGTGAATATTCCTTTTTTTTATTCACCTCCTCTCTATAGGAACTCAAGGTTTAAAAAATTGTAAATGGTAGTGGTTGGTATACTCTTTTTCATATCGCTCTCCAAGTTTTAAGAGAAAGGGAAAGAATGTCAAATTCTATTGGTCTATGTTGCATGGGCTCGAGACCCTCAAACTTCAAATGAACAGAACAAGGGTGCAAGACTCCTTAGCACTTATAATGCATCAATTCTGAAGTAAAAAAAAAGGCAATATTCCCAATATCAAAACATACACAATGGCTATATTGTGAAAGATAATAATACAACATTGACTCTAATTTAGATGACTTATTTTTTACTGGTTAGACATGCTCAGAGGCATGCATTTATTAATATGACAAAGTGTAAACATACTAGTTTGATAACAATACTTGAGGAATTGCAAATCCTCCAATAAATAATATATGTCAGGTGAGCAAATAAGTTATTGCATTCCACAACCATGGAAATCAAAATGAATGAGCATACACACACTGTGTACTATATCAATCGTGAATGAGACATTGGAAAGTAAAATATAGTTTTTTATCAAAGTTGTGAGATATAATACATGTTACTAATCATGAACATAGTAATGAATTTCACCATTTAGGCATTTAGTAACATTCCGAAATATACAAGAGCTCGTATAGACACATGAAACTCATGGAACATCACAGTTCATAACTCTATATCAATTAATTTGATTTATTTGAGTAGGTAGGGATGGTGATCGATTAAAGGGGGGACTTCAAATCTCCACCCAAACATAGGACAGTTTCACTGCAACGTTTTTATAGCTGACCACCCCTAAGCTGAATCCAAAGTCTAAGGGGATGCTTACTCATGGAAATCACACAAATGCTTGGTAATCGCTCAAGAGATGGAGTTCACTATCCAGGTTTTTTTATCAACTTTCCTTTGGGAGCAAACACCATAGTGACTCACGTCACTGAGTCCAATCACAGGGTTTCACCAAAGGTCAAAATGATTAATTTCTCAGTCCAGGAGGTTGAATCCATTATCTAGGTGATATCTTGATTTTATTTTCATAACCAACTCCATAGGGGGTCTGCAGTCCACCATCCAAGTGGTTAACAACCCTCTCCAACAAGCATCATAGTGACTCAGATTTCTCTATCCAGGTGGTTAACAACTATACAACCAACACCACAATTATTTGTTCATCCTTTAAGGCTCCCACTAACTAGTTAGGCTTGGACACACAATGAAGTGGCCTCGAACCATGTATACAAGGGATAAAACCCCAATTTTAGAGCATAAGGCTCAGTCACAACTCCAGTACTACTCCATGCACTCCATGCCAAATGTCCTTGAGGAATTCCCTTTCTCTATCCAGATTCTCCTTTTCTAGTGTTCTCTTCTAGTTACTACCCTTTGCATTTTTTTTCCTTTGTTACAAACTTCCTTGCATCCCTTCATGGTACTTGTGAGAAAGCATAGCTCCTTCTTCCATATCATCAAGGAAGAAGAAAACGTGGGAACACCCCCCCCTCCCTCCCCCACCCCCCCTGCCTCCCCATCCAATCACATGTCTTCTATCTGTTAGGCAATGGTTTGACTAGATATGCCACCTCCTCCATATTCGAGGGTGAGGGCACCGTCCTCCACTTCTCTACTCTCCTTAAGACTTGGATCTATGAGTCCCTCCCCTTAGGCCAACATTCCATTTTTTTATTATTTTTAAGAAAATAATTTAATGCTTAAATGGTTTATGATATTTGTCCTATCCAGTCGTGGCTTCTGCGTTGCCTTTCACATTTATGATCACATATACAAAAACAAGGGTAAAAAGGTGGGATTGTTACATCAAGTGATGACGGTGTGTATTGGTAGTTTACAATTTTCACTTATTTGGATACATTTTGAATATTTGAACCCAATGTGTACCCTTAAGTGCTCTGACATAATATAAGTAAGGCTCGAGAGTGCCATAGATCCCCCCACCCCCTTCCCCACCCTCTCCCCCACCTTGTTAATAAGGGAAAAAATTATTCCATGAAATGATTGGGCCTTTGTTGGAAGCCCCTATTAAAAGAGAAACGATCATTGGAAACAAATCCATAATTGAAATCTATTGCGTTAATCTTGAATTCTTTTTCTAATGCTTGCATATGAAGAAACTTGGGATGTTATTGTAGTAGTTCATCAACTTGTATCTTATTTTGTTCAGTTGGATAATATCATCCCTAAACCATTCTGATGTCGTGGGGTTGAAGCCCTTGGCATAGTGTTAAAATATTTGAATCGGCGAGGAGACAAAAGTTCTCATATGACATATTGTATAGGATCTTCTAAGAAGCCTAATAAAGGAGGTTATAGGGTTTGTTGTAACTAAATCTTGTAAGGGATAAATTTCAAAACAAGCTCCAACATGGAAAAAAAGTTAAAAGCCTACCAAAACTTTTAATATAAGAGGATATATGTTCTTTTGATTCTATATAATGAGCTAGTTCATGTTCACACAAGTGATAAATGGAAAATGTTTAATATTCTATGTTTTTAAGGACATAATATCTAGTTATAACCATATTGAAAAGCTTTCTCTCACAAATGAAATGTAGAAATATGCATGACATGGAGAATATCAAGCAAATATGAGTTGCATATTTACCCTTAACTACACGTATAGATGGTGCATAAAATAACTGCAATTGGTCTTGCTAGTCATTATTTACCATCTAAGAAATTGCCAAAACTTGAGAAGTGTTTAACTAGTTTGAATTTTGGAAATAAAAAATGTTTTCAAAGAAACTATTATGACTCTAAAAGATCCTCTCCAACAGGATTAAAAACGACTTTCCAATTAATTCGATAAGGGTTCAATCAAACACTATCCAAATGCCTTAAAAGGAGTTCCTACTTACAATAAATATATTGAGGAGAGTGATATCCAATGATATGTCTGAGGTTATCCGACGAGCTATAATGATCACGAAAGATAACTCCCCAAGTTGAATTCCCCTTTGGGTGAAGTCAAAAGTGATAAACTAAACTTAGTCCTCAAACCATTCAAAGAGGAGTTTGAACTGCGGCTACCAGTAGAGGACAGAACATCAAGGAGGAACAAAAGCAAAGATGAACAAAGATCAATATGTTTCTTTACTGCATTCATGTCACGACGTCATTGCTTCTCATCGAGCGGCATCAGTACCTTTGACATAAAAACATCATTGCAGTATCGTATGAATCATTTTTGCAACCCAGTCTCGCGTTGACGACCAATGAATTTGCGACG
Source organism: Pinus albicaulis (assembly GCA_034641835.2). NCBI lineage: Eukaryota > Viridiplantae > Streptophyta > Pinopsida > Pinales > Pinaceae > Pinus > Pinus albicaulis. Next base: position 467,179,829 of record CM076581.1, on the reverse strand, counting down.
GGTTTAAGCAATCGAAGTTTAAACAGATGGCACCCAGATTGATTGTGACAAACTCCCCCCGCCGGCTGTTCTTTTCAAAAACCATTGTGGGCGCCTGTCACAAAGTGGTTATTGGTGACGTGGGTATGACTGAAAAACTGGGACCCATACGACCTCCATTTCATTTCAAATGTGGTATTTATATATATTGTTATTTCGGGGTCGTAAGCCAAATTATATATATTATGAACATTTGTAAAGGGATGAGAAGATTTAATATTATATATAATATTAAATTCATTAATTTTATAATTTTTATTGCAGATTCTACCAAAAATGAAACAATTTGTAATAAAAAATAATTAGTTTGATAACTCATTCATGACAGTTAGCTCTGGGAAAATAAAAATATCAAACCATTTGGAGGCACGGAGCAAAATGTTGGATATAAATGATGGAACATTTAAGAGCTTATCAATAATGACTATTTTGATTTTATTTTTGAGTAAGTTAGCAGATTTTGTATTTCTCTGTATTTAATATTTTTTTAAGTGTTTTTCTTCTACTTATGTAAGAGCAGTAGCTAATTTAGATAGATTTATGAATTTATTTGACATTAGTGGTACTCATCTTTTTGGTTTAAATCTTTTAATGGGTGCTCCAATATATCAGCCTTTCATTCATATTCTTTGTTTTTTAACTCATTTTTTCTATAAAGTTGAAAGTTAGAATTCTTAAGGGCCTCAACATGATTAAGTTTTGTTTTCCTCATTTGCTTCTAGTCATTTTTTAAACTTTAAGCTTTGCAACCTTCATTGATCTAGCCATTATAGTTGGAGTTGATAAATTTCTGAATTAGAACAATCATTTCATCTTGTATGATCTATCTCTTTTTCCAACCAATATTTTATATGTTTTAATCATTTCCGTAGATGTCATGGGCTCTGGTTCTATTCAGCCAAGAACTATCTCCAGGAAACAATAAGGTTCTTGTGAGAAACTCTTATCATAGATATCAAGTTCTTCGAGATTGTCCAACCAATATTTTTTAAGTTTTATTCAATTTCGTAGATGTCATGGGCATTGGTTGTATTTAGCCAAGAACTATCTCTAGGTTCTAGTGAGAAACTCTTATCATAGATATCAAGTTTTTGGAGATTGTGATACATGGTTGGATGCGCTATTGAAACTTGTTATCATATGGTGAAATGATGAGTAAGTCAACATTTTTTTATAGATCCCATCTCCCTAACAATACCCAAGGGATTGGGTCCATTACATGCACATTGATATGGTGGCATTTCTCACCAACATTAAGATTGTACTAGTTTATTCTTGATGTCCATGTGAGAGACCGTTTGGGATTTAGAGACCCCTCCCCTCAAAGTTTATGTGTTGTGGGTTTTTCCAACTCTATGGGAGCATATTGTCTTTTTTTTTAAACTTAGTACTTTTTGAATAATAGTGTTATTTTTTTGTTTCTAGATGAGCTTTGACACTTAAAACCATGATTTATATTTTATGCGTTTTATTGTTTATTCAAAATCAATAAAAATTATCTTTTTAGTTTTTCTTCTTTATAATTTACAGTTTTTCATTATTTATTGAGAAAAACTTTATTTAATTAAATTAAAAATCTCAAACCTTATATCATGTAGCTTATATATAATATTGTATGAAAAAAAAAGCTCATATATAATATTGTATGAAAAAATAATATAGTATATTTAAATGTTTTAAAAATATCTCATATAATCTTTTGGAATGAATAGATTGTTTTTAAATTTACCTTATTATTTGCTGCTCCCCCCTGCGCTCTGCTAGCTAGGGTTCTTGGAGCCTTTCTACGCCGCCCTGGCTGTTGCGCCCCTGCGCACAGCCCCGTTCCTTTCCACTGCTGATCAATGGGGTCTCCCGGGGGCTCCGCCCCCCCAGCAGATCCGCCCGAAGTGACTGCATTTCAAACTTTGATAGCAGCAGGGCCGAAACGCCCTCCAACCGCTTTTCAGCAGAAATTCATTAAAAAAATGGATTCGATCCCTGCAGTTGCTCTGCCTGAGGAGGATACTTGTAAAGCGGCACTGAACCTGGCAGAAAGAGGCCTCATAGGCCAGTTTACGGGTCTATGGCCGTCCCCCAAATCCGTGGAGGAATGGACACAAAGAAACTGGAAACCATTGATAAAAGACGGCATCAAGAGCTATTTCGTGGGCAAAGGGTTCTTCGTTTTTGTGTTTGAAAACCCGAAAGATAGAAGCTTAATATTCAGAAATGGCCCCTACTTCATGGGGCCGCAAGGCTTGTATTTAAACAAATGGACTCCAGATTTCGATCCCACACAAGATGTCCCATCTGTTGTGCCGGTGTGGGTGAGACTCCCTCATCTGCCTCTTCACTGCTGGAACCAAAAATCGCTACAGATCATCGGGAACACGCTTGGCAAATACATAGATCAAGCAGTAAGAAAAGACCAGTACTCTTGCGCCCGAATCTGTGTAGAAGTTGACCTCGAAGAAGGATTGCCTGAAGCGATCAAGCTCACGGTAGCAAGATGGACGCATGTCCAAGAGCTCGACTATGAACAACTTCCCTTTAAATGTAGACATTGTCACGGACATGGACACTTTGCAAAGCACTGTAAGAAGCGAGCAGAGGAACAATCAGACAAACACAACGGGGACCAATGGACTCTAGTCCAGAGAACAGCCCATGCAAAAAAAGATGCAGGAAAAAGCGCCACAGCAGGAGCTAGGAACATCCCCATTCCCACTCAGGAAACGGAAGAAATATTAAAAGGAACTGAGGGAACACAGATCGACCCATCGAACATTGATCAAGAAAAGGAGGACCAAACAGAAGCCTCTCCTACAAGCAATGAGGGTGGGGCTGCCATACAATCTGAAGCACCCCAAGGCAGCCCCTCCAACCCTACCTATGCAGAAGTCACAAAGAAAAAGGCAGCTGAAAGCTCAGAATCCTCAGAAGAAGAAATCTATGAGCGACCATCGAAAAGAGCTGGAAGGAAATCCCGCAAGGAAAAGAGAGAAGAAGAAGCTGAAAGGCTCAAAACACAAGGAATCCAGTCCACGATAGAAATGTCGATCGGAAGAAATAGTAGGTCCAGGCCACATAAGGGTGGCACCACTCCGCTCTCAGGTAAATAATGAAGTTGGTCTCTTGGAATTGCAGAGGTCTGGGGAACCACGCAAAAATAGAAGCAGTAAAGGACCTATTGAAATTGGAACCTGCAGATATCCTCTTGCTCCAAGAGACAAAGATAGCAGGGCAAGCACTGCTAGAAATCAGCAAGTCAAAATGGAAAAAAAGCTCAGGCAAAGCGGTCAGTGCGAGGGGCTCTTCGGGAGGTCTGGCAACTCTTTGGTCCGAAGACAAACACCAGCTGATCAAATCTCACGAGACCCAACACTGGATATACACGGAAATTAGCCATCTTGCAAGTAAGTTGAAAATCTCTCTTGTCAATCTTTATGTCCCTGTCATTTATTCAGAAAAAAGAGACTGCTGGAACTCTCTGGCAGCATTTTTAGAACAAGAATCCCCCAACAATATCATCCTTGCTGGGGATCTCAACATCGTATTGAAAGCCAAAGAGAAAAGAGGTGGATCCTATTCCAAAGATCCCATGGTTGCCTTAGTAGAAGAGCTCGCCCAGCAATGGGATCTGTTAGATCTTAACCCAATTCAAGGACTCTTCACCTGGTCAAATAATCGAACTGGGGCAGAGCACATTTCTACCCGGTTAGATCGTTTTCTAGTTCGAACCCCTCTTTTCATGAATAAGAAGATCATAACAACAAAAATTCTGCCCAAGCTTACCTCAGATCACAAGCCAATTCTGCTCTATCTAGATGACGAAGAGGATTTGGGCCCCATCCCATTTCGCTTTTCTCCACTATGGATAGAGAGAGCGGGCTTCTCTGAGACGGTGTCTACTGCATGGGCCTCCTCCTTCTCAGGTTCTCCTAGCTACGTTTGGGAGCAAAAGCTAAAGTCCACCAAAAAAGCGTTGAAGGAATGGATCAAAAAACCAGCTCCCAACCCTTCCTCTCAAAGAGCTGAAGTAGTTCTGGCTCTGCACACCCTTCAAAATGATATGGAAAGCAAATTCATCAACGAAGAGATGCTGGAAATGGAAACTAAAGCCCAGAGATCTGCCTTTCAATCCTTTAGAAAAGAGGAAGAGTATTGGAGATTAAAGTCCAGAAGCTTATGGTTAAAAGCTGGGGACCGTAATACCTCTTTCTTTCATAGACAGTATCGAGCTAGATTGTCAAGGAACCATATTGCAGAAATAAAGACTGCGGAGGGCCATATCTGTAAGGGTTTCCAACAAGTCAAAGAAGCAGCAGAAATACATTTTAAAAACCTTTACAGTTTGGACATTCAAGGTGAAGAAGAAGAAGCGGATTTTCTCAGTCATATTCCTTCCCTCATTTCTCTGGAGGTCAACTCTGATCTTTGCAAACTTGTAACTGAGGAAGAAATAATCAAAGTTATCTGGTCCATGGATTCAGATAAGGCCCTCGGACCCGACGGATTCACAATTCATTTCTACAAAGCATGTTGGGACATAATCAAACATGATCTTCAAAGGATGATTCGGGGATTCTTGAAAAAAGAGAAAGTAGGGGGCAACACCAATTCAACCTACTTAGCCCTGATCCCCAAAGACACCAATCCGGAAACCTTCGCAAGATTCAGACCAATCTCGTTATGTAATGCCTCCTACAAGATCTTGGCAAAACTGTTGGCTAACAGATTAAAGCCCTTACTCCCACGACTGATCTCTAGCTCCCAAGGAGGTTTCGGGGAAGGCAGGCACATATTGGACAATTTCATACAAGTGCAGGAGACCATACACTCAAGCAAGCAAAGAAATGAGAAAGGTATGGTCATAAAGTTAGACATGGCGAATGCTTTTGACAGAGTCAAGAGAACTTTCCTCAGCAAAGTTTTGCTATCCTTTGGCTTTTCTCCCCAGTTTGTTAATCTCATAAAAGCCTGCACGGACAATCCATGGATAGCCCCTCTCATTAATGGCAGGCCAACTAATTTCTTTCAAGCTAGGAGAGGCATCAGGCAGGGATGCCCGCTCTCCCCCTTTTTATATATTTTAATGGCTGAAACTCTAAGCAGAAAACTCGAAGCAGAAAGAAGGACAGGTTCCCTTCCGGGCCTCAAACCCACCAGCAGATTTAACTCCCTGAATCATGCTCTCTTTGCAGATGACTCGATTCTATTGGGAGGAGCCTCAACCAGAATAGCTAAGGCCTTCGATTCAGTCATCAGAAATTACTGCAAAGTCTCGGGAGCTCTAGTTAATGAAAGGAAAAGCGAAGTTTTTAGTTGGAACACTGACCATCAGGAGCTCAACAATATAGCTAATCTTCTTGGATTCAAAGGGCACTCCCAATGGGACAGGATCAAATACCTCGGGCTCCCCATAATCTCTGGAACGAATAAGAGGTCGCTCTGGAGTGACATTATTAGCAAACTCAAAACCAAAATTTCTTCATGGGGAGGGTACTGGCTAACAAAAGGAGGAAAGGTCATCTTGATAAAGTCACAACTGTCTGCCTTATCAATCTACCAAGTTGCGTTCTTGCTCGCCCCTAGAAATGTAATGGATCATATCTCCACTCTCCTCAGAGATTTCCTTTGGCAAGGAGGGAGGGGTAATGAAAAGAAACTTCACTTGGTCAACTGGGAGCTTGTAAAAAAACCAATAGAAGAGGGTGGCCTGCAAATCCATGACCCCTCACTGGTCAACCTTGCTCTCGGAAGCAAAATTCTGTGGAAGATGCTCAAAGAGCCAACGCATCCTGTCAGCGCATTGTTGAGAGCTAAATACACAAACAAGGCAGCATTCAGAGACCTTCAGCTGGGGTACACAGCAAATAGCACGCTGTTGTGGAAACTCTGCTTCAAGAGCAGTAAACTCTTCAAACGTTCCGCGTACAGGATTCCAGGGAACGGAAAAGATACAAGCCTCTGGCATGATCGTATAATGGGGAGAGAGCCTCTGATCGACAATGAAGAGATCGCAGAACTGAGAGTCTGGCTTGTTTCTGTAGGCAAGCACAGAGTCTTTGACATCTCGTCATGGGACAATCGTGGAGATTGGGCCGGTTAGGTAATCCACGACACCCCTGTCTGGCTGCAATCTCTATTAAACAGACTTCTCGAAATTCTGAAAGACGCAGCACCAATACATAGCTCCATGAAGGATCGATGGGGATGGGGTAAATCCGGAGAGTACTCAACAGCAGCTGGATACAGTGCCTTTCAAACTACTAGGAACAACAAGCATAACGCAGCGTTCTGGAAAAACGTATGGGAGCCTTTGGCACTCCCAAAAGTAAATTTTTTTTTTCTGGAAGTTGGTTCAAAATAAGATTCTAACTGGTGAAAACTTGGCAAAAAGGAATTTCGCTGGCCCTTACAGGTGCGCTCTTTGCAGGTGCAACAATGAAACCGCTCAACATCTATTCATAGACTGTCATTTTGCTAAGGAAGTTTGGGACCTCATGCTACAGGATTTCCACATGAACTCTCCCTCTCAAACCTCTGTCTCGGAGCTATTTGCTGAATGGAATCAACTATACCCATATAGTATCCCTCACAAGTCTTTTTGGCGTAAAGTCTGGAACGCCCTTCCCAAGTTTGTGTGCTGGCAGATTTGGATGGCGCGTAACCAGAAGATTTTTAATGAACTGACTCATACTCCGTTGCAAGTTGCTGCAAAAGCCAGAACATTCCTCTTGGAAGCGGCCCAACAGCAGTATTACAAAGAGGACACTTCGCTTCAGCTGGTTGAGAAGAGGTGGCTAGGGTCTCTTGATCCTCATCGCAGAAAGTACCTACTCTCTCCCCAAACAGCAACACCTTTTTGGAGAAAGAGAGACCCTGATGCAACATTTCAGCAATGGTGGAGAGCTCAAAAGACAAACTCTATCTTCTTTGATGGGGCGTCCAAAGGGAACCCCGGTCCTTCTGGTGCTGGTGGGATCATTTACTCCCCAAATGATGCTTCCCGTGACTCTTTCTACTGGGGTCTAGGTCTGAAATCTAATAATCAAGCGGAGCTTCTAAGCCTCCTCAAAGCCTGTCAGATTGCTAGGGAAAAAGGGATCAAATATATACAGGTATTTGGCGATTTGGAGATCCTCATCAAAAAGCTGAACACTGAAGAGCAATTCAGAAATGCAGGCCTTAACAGAATACTGGAAAGACTAAAAAGGGTTCTCTCAGCCTTCACTTCTTATAAATTTTACCACATCCTCAGAAGCTCAAACAGTGAAGCCGACTTGATGGCCAACAAGGGGAGCGCAACGCAGAAAGGGCTGCTCTTTATAAACGAGGAAAGAATTTATGAAATGCCTTGTTAAAATCAAAACCTAAAATCAGCTGCTGCTGGAATTCTATGATGTAATCCGGGGTGTTAAGGCATAGCCCTGCCCTCTCTTTTTCTTATAAATAAAAATTCATACCCGTTAAAGTTAAAAAA